>JAZGUH010000063.1:0-619558 GCA_037893225.1 Hippasteria phrygiana
GGGGGGGGGGGGGGGGGGGGGACTAGGGAAAGTCTCACTTTGCTATCTTGTAGCCACTGGTCTGCAGCATTTTTAGTATTATTGTCCAATATAAAATAATTATATAAATGCCCAAATTCACAAATGGCATTTTAAATGAATCAATTGGGAAGAATTTCTTTACAGACAAATATTGGACTAGATCCCGGTCCCTCCATTATCTTTCTTCTAGATGAACGGGTGATGATGACTAGCTTTCAGCCATTATTGCAGACTTGCTGACTTGACTTGAATTGGACTCGAGTCGCAATTTTTTTGACTTGAGACTTGACTTGACTTGACTTGGAAAAAACATGACTTGGGACTTGACTTGACTTGAAAGAACATGACTTGTGACTCAATCGACTTGACTTGAATAAATTTGACTTGCTGACATTAACACTTCTGTTAAAATAAACACAAACATACAGGTATATATAAGTTAAAAAACAAGCCTATAGTGCATATAGCAAGCTGGGTGTCCAGTAGGCCTACGTATGCAGGGCCGCAGCGCTGGCCGGCTGGCCGAGCTGCATGAAGAATTGTCGAAATGACACACCAGGTTGATTTTGTACAGTTCATGCGTGCTAGCCTACTATACTATGCATTGTCATTTTGTCATTGGAATTTTTATTCACTAACAATTGACTCGAGGCTTGGTACTTGACTTGACTTGAGAAAAAAATCACTTGGTTACAACACTGCATTTAATATTGTGCAAGATAATAGTAATTGTATGCTTTGGGTAGGGGACTGGAAGTTGGAGCAAGTCTAGCATTGAAAAATATGTTCCGTTCTTGCAACTCTTGGTGGCGCTATTTAACATAAACATTGCACAAAAGACGATCAGTGACCGAAAAACGAGAAAGGCCTGCACATTGCTGTCAATCTGACTGCGAAAATGTCAGTTAGGTAAGGCATAAGGCTTCTATTTTTATCAGAAATGTTCGATAAGGTGAGGGCGGAGTGACGTTTTGGTCAGGTTTGAGAAAGATTCAGTGTCTGTTCCGTGATAATCACACAAGTTCATTTCATTAGGCCTAAACCTTTTGACATTCTCATCAATCAATGCAATCATGGAGGTAGGCCCCTCCATGACCATGATGCAATATTATAGGTATGGCCAAGGATGACAAGCAAACATTAAAGATTTAACAATGTACACTGTATTTTATACACAAAACTGTGAGTGTGAACCAGTCCAAATATTATTTGATTTTATTCTAAATATCTGTCAGAGTTGAGAGATAACTCTTTTTACATATCTTTGCATGGCACATATTACTATTAGGATTAGGATAACCAGACAAATTAATTTTGAATGGAAAAAAATCAAAATTTATAAGAAAATAAGGAAAGATTTTACTTTAATACCCCCCACCAAAATCGGTAAGGAACAGCAAATCTTGGAAAATAACCATCCATTTGTGTTCATAATTGTATAAACACTTGGCACAACCTTTATTGCTTTAATTTTGATAATTTGTTGGGACATTTTAGTGCAATATAGGGGAAGAAAGTTTGTGTTTTCTGTGTTAGAACTTTCTTGGCACCATGTTACATGTAATAGTCACTCCAAAGTGTTCACATTCATGTTGATTTCTTCCTCATTTTTTACAGATTTTGCTGACATAAATCTTGAAATAACAGGTTGTGCCACATGTTTAGACAGTTGTTATCAAGGAGGGTTGGTTATTTTCCAAGATTTGGCTGTTTTTAACCGATTTTGGTGGGGGGTATTAAAGTAAAATCTTTCCGGAAATAATCTGTGTCTTTTCAAAAAGTGAGAAAACGAGGCAGCAAAAAGTGGAGCAGTTGTGACAAGTATTCCTGCACGTTGTGGGGGACACAAAGTCAAGGAGTATGTAGTGATGTAGTCAGTCAAAACATTTATTGGCAATGCTGTAGACTGGTGCAGAAAGTACGCACAGAAAAAATGTTTTAACTTAGTGTTCTTACTCCGCAGTGATCTCAAGTTTAACCCTCCTGTGTGTATGCAACGATATGAAGCAATGAAAAAAATGGTCAAGAAATTCCGACCAAAAAAGGTGTGTGTTTTTGTCAAAGAGTTTCTTAGAATTAAAAGAATTTCCAGTATGAAAATAGGAAGTCAATTCCCAACAAAACATCAAATTGGCAAGAATTCTTTGTAAAAAAAAAGGCATTTAAGCACTTTGGCATTCCTTCTGCAACATATGTTTGAAAGAAGGCTGTTATTTGCAACGCATTTTCCCCCATGGTTACCTTTATGGCTAAATGTTGGCAAAAGTGCAGTTTTTAATGGACACTTCAAGGACCGGATACGTGTATTGTTTGAGTTAATTGTCAAAGTGAACAAAGAAAACTGGCAGGAGCGGGATTCGAACCTGCGACCTCCAGAATACCGTACCGGCGCTCTACCAACTGAGCTATCTTGCCCTATGTTGGTTGTCTCCCAAATTGTCAGTATCTTTGTTCAGGGGGTACTCGTCAGAAGTCATAAACCCATAATGTTTGAGTTCTTAAAGTTTTTATTATTCCAAAATTGCATCATCAGGTAATCTTTCCTTAATCCTATCAACTCGAGGTTTAATCATTGTCGACAATATTTTAGTGAAAAAAAATTACCGTCTTACATGCTTTTGGTTGCTGCCATGCCAGTTCAAAGAGATCACTTTTTCATGAAAAGTGCTTAATTTGGGTATTTCATTACCTGTTGGAAGAACATCGTTGATTGTCTGATGGAAGTTGAAGCAGCTCCTCAGCAACAACATCCACCAGCCAATCACCATCTTTGTCAAGCCGGTCTTGCCCCGAGCACCAGGTGTGTTTTCTTCATCGTCGTTTTTCTCCATAAATTCCCTCAAAACATCCAAATTCTGCCCTCTTACTGCACAAATAATCTTGTTGATATTCAATTATTCAAGAAGATATCATCAACTAAATATGGGTGAGTTGTATCATAAAAGTGGATTTTGGTTTCTTATAGTAAAGGGGTCCTAAACTACACTCTCACGGAAATATTTAAAGTCATCCGGAATTTTTTTTACAGGGTTTCTGATTTGACTTTCCTTTTATACAAAAACCTAAAACAAAATCACCAACCTAAATCAATGTCTATTGTTGGACTGGTGAACTATCCCCAGAGGTACAAAACAAGAATTTGTGTGTGTCTGAACACAAACTCCATCTAGTATCATATTTATTACTGTTTCCCTGCCGAGGTACTTGACATGGGATGTGGAGAATGTAGTCTGTTGAGGCAACTCAAGCATGACCAGGGTATCGAGCAACTGACGGGAGTCGATGTAGATAAAGACGTCCTACAAGCCCACAGGTAGATCTCAATCTCACATTAGTTTATCTTAGCAGGAGAGATTATATGGGGAAATGACAGCTAGCCCACAATGTGCAGTTAGCCCTCAAATGTTTAAACAAAATATTTCCAAAATGTTTAAAAGTCGTTTTTACATTCCAGTCCTGAACTTGAGTTTTAATTAAACATTTTGGTCATTGTAGTTTATTGCGATGTGTGACTGTTAATGTGCCCATACTTTTTGTCGTGATAAGCCTTATCAATTCAGAGCTCATCAGTTTGTTTTGGCAAACCTCACCAGTTTGTTTTGACAAACCTCATCACATAGAGCACCGAAGTGATGACGTCAATGCAATGTTTAGAACCAGAATACTTTTGTTATGTGTTTGCATGACTGGCTGTTAACAAAGGAACAGTCGAAATTTACATTTGTTTGGAACCAGTTGTCATGCCAACTGACGTCAGACTTCGGTACTCTATTATTGTGACAAACCTCATCACGTTATTGTGACAAAGCTCAACATGTGATTGTGACAAACCTCATCACGTTATTGTGACAAACCTCATGAATTTATGTGACGAACCTCATAAAAATGTTGTGACAAACCTCATAAAAATGTTGTGACAAACCTCATAAAAATGTTGTGACAAACCTCATTATTTTTGTGTGTGACAAACCTCATCAATTTGTTGTGACAAAATTTACCAATCTGCTGTGACAAACCTCATCAATTTGTTGTGGCAAACCTCATCAATTTGCTGTGGCAAACCTAATCAATTTGTTGTGTCAAACCTCACCAATTTGTTGTGGCAAACCTTATTTATATATTGTGACAAATAACATCATTTTGTTGTGACAAACCACATCAATCTGTCATGGCAAACTTCTTCAATTTGTCGTGAAAACCTTGCCAATTTGTAGTGACAAACCACATCATGTTGGTGCATCAAACCTCATCAATTTGTCATGGCAAACCTGATACATTTGTCACGACAAATCTCATCAGTTTTGTGTATATTCTTGAAACTTTACAGACACCTTGCGAGGCCCCTGATGTGCGAGTACTTACATCCACGGCCCCATCCTTTCACTGTTAGCCTGTATGAAGGATCGATCGGTGAGAAGGATGATAGGATGGTGGGATATGATCTAGTGCTGTGTGTGGAAATGTAAGTCAATCATGATCAACACCAAGATGTTGGAATAGCCATCCATGAACTTAACCCCTTGTGCCTGGGTGTTATAATGTGGCATCGGTATGACAGACGGGATTGTGCAGCCAAGCGAAACGCACACAGGAGGCTTGTGCAGCCAAGGATAATGACCACAATAACCGAACAATGGAATGAATATGCAGAAAATGCGGGAATAACCGTCAACCTGGCTAGGTTGTCTTTTTTGAACCGTGGCTATAGCCATCATCCGGGCTCAAGGGGTTAACAGTACCATTACTGGAACTACATACTTTTCTGTTTGTTTACATCTATTGACAGTCCCTGTCCCCCAAGCAAATACTGTGAGGTGTTCATTCAGTTCCTTCCCTCGCACTGCCTTGCTGTAGAATTTCTTACACTGCTCCCTCAATGGGATTCTAGCTACGTGTAGCGGTGGGACAAATCAGAGGATTTCAAAATCCAGTTATTGTAATTTTATTCACGAAACTGAACAACGGTTATCTGATTTCACCGGAAGTTCCCATCTAGCTCATAGTCATGCCAACAAAAACTGATGAGTGGGGTGCCGCATGAAAAGCTCTCCCAATATAGTTTGCAGGATTCTGTGACCACTCTTACCACTAGCGAGTGAATGCAGTTACAATCAGGGACCATGGAGGTAACTGGAGGATGTTCCAGTTGTTTTTTTTAGCCTGTGTCACAAAAAATGGAACGCTGAAGTTTTTTAATGTTAATTTTAATATCCGGTTTCCAAAAAATAAAACGAATTGTGGCATTCAAACTGAATTTTTAAAAATCCAGATTTATATTCCACCACTAATTCTAGCTCATTCATATTTATGTCAAGCTTTACTCTCAACTTGTTGGACGAGAGGTGGGGAGCAGTCAATTACAAATAAAACCACACATACAATCACAAGTCGGACTACAAACTACAGAGGAGCAGTGACAAAAGAATGTTTTGTCACAGTTCATTTGAATAGCTTGTGACTTGCGACGGGCCTTGTGATTGACTTGTGATTAATACTACTAATAATAATGAAAAAAAACACACATACATGTTGCTGAGGCCTTGACAAATTCAAGAGATACCCGGAAAAAGTCTGTCCCGACTGATGAGGAATTTCCAAACTTTCAGGTATTCTACCGACACCATTTTACCAACAGCATCGAGCATTTGTATCCAGACACCCTGGCCGCTCTCCCTGAGGTGGTCTTTGGATTCATGCAGCCCAGAGTTATTGTCTTCACCACGCCCAATGCAGACTTCAACGTCCTGTTTCCTGACTTCCAAGGCTTTCGACACTGGGACCACAAGTTTGAATGGAGTAGAGAGGAATTCCAGTCATGGTATTAAAGCAGTGGTAGTCTTGGCCCAATATGTGGGTGGAATCCTGTGCTTAGGATCACCATCGTTTACAGTGCCATTGAAGAAAATGTTGTGCTTTTCGTAAAAGAACAGAATTTTTAGTTACAGGATGTGCATGCATGCATACAAGCCAAAATGTTTTGCTAATCCGTGAAACGAGCAAGGTGTGTTCACAGAAAATTTTCTGGTACAGTTAGTTGCAATTTAAAAGTGAGTAACATCATCTGGGATGTCCTAGGTACAGGAATGAAATGGTTTAAAACTGAAGAAGTGGTGCGTGTCATTGCCATCAATCAAACTTTGGCTTTGGTTTCAGCTCCAGCTTCCCCTAATTTTAGGTCCTAAGATATTGCTAGATCTTGGGTATCTTTCTTCCTAATGTACATCAAAGTCTTTCATTTAAACCCTGATCATATACAGTGCTTCATATATTACGTCGGGACAGGGCAAAAGAGAAAACATCTCTGTTCTAATTTACATCATCCCCCGACGCAAAAATTCCATCTTCTGACTGATTACGCGGTACCCGCTGCTGCATTGGATTAGAATCGGCCAGCCGACCCCGGCAAGCTCGGTGGTCGAGTGGTTAAGACGTCTGCACTAGTAAGCAGGAAGTCGTGGGTTCGAATCCCGCCAGAGTAAGCCTGTGAATTTTTTCACACAGGCTCTCGGAAATCACAGAGTATACAGTGCTTCATATAATACGTCGGGAAAGGGCAAAAGAAAAAACATATCTGTTCTAATTTACATCATCCCCCGACGCAAACATTCCATCTTCTGCCTGATCATTTTGTTGAAGGCTTCAGATTGGCTATGCAGCTGGGGAATTGCCGAAGTCGGCAAAGCCAGGTTTGAGAATTGACCTATATTTCTGTACCAATGACGGGTAAGCTTTTAACAGGCTCCCTACTTTGCTCACCAGGGGGAATCAGGTGGCTAGTACCTATGGTTACAGTGTGACATATGAGGGTATAGGTGCCGGACCCCCCGGCACTGAGCATCTTGGCTGCTGTACCCAGATGGCCATCTTTACTTGCATGTTGCCACCACAAGAGGGCAGCAGACAGCATGACTGCAGCAATGAAACACCATATAACCTAGTGAGTGTGTGGCAGGATCTTTGATCTCAGGCCGTGTCCGAATTACTTGGCTACGGCTGGATGTAACACACAAGTCTATGGTAGCGGCTGAAGTCACTTACCATAGACTTGTGTGTAATTTAAAGCCATAGTCAAGTAGTTTGGACACGGCCTTAGACACAGGATTGCCTTGTAAATTCTGGAATAAATTCTTGTACAGTGCTTCAGCATACCAGGATAAAATGCCTTCATTTAATTTCAAGGAATACGTTGCCTGGAAGGCTATGATTAGAAAAATCATTACAAAGTAGAATTTAATAATGTTACATGACCGTCCCTTGAAAACGTGACATTTTTCATTGATACAAAAATTACAGGTACTATCTGTTTGTTCAACAGTCCGATTTTTTTCAAACTAAACCTTTATCCCCGAATGTAGTTCTGTCAACGATTTTCAAACTTATGACATTTTTACAAGGGATGGTTGGGTACATCTTATTCTGCTTTTTAATGATTTTTCAAACAACAATTTTAGGACGAATGCTTTTGTAGTCCAAGGCAATGTGTTTCTTTAACCAGTTCAAGCCAAGATTATTTTGACATTCACCGGACCCCGGCGCGGGATTATTTTTCACGAACCTCGATGCCAGCCGGGTTCAGGTGGAATCAGGCCGTAATCTGCGGGTAGCACACCCTGATATTTCCGGCCTCGCTCGCTGCGAGCGGGTCGCTGACAGATATTACCAGCCTCGATCGAGTGCGTGTTTATCAGTCATCCGTTCTGAATACCGCAAAACCTTTGCGTGTATACACGTCATCCAACGCGAACTGGTTAAGGACAGGAGGAAATCTTGCCAAGACTCCTAAATTGTTGATTGGTCTTAAGATGCCACAGAACTAAGCATTTCAATCTGGTAAAAAGATCAGAATTGTAAAAGGGTAAAACTATCTGAATTGAAAACTAAAGAATGGATTCCATTTGTTGCAGGTCTGTGAAGTCAAATACCCATACCATGAAATCACCATGACAACAGATGAGCAAATTTTGAGGGAGGCTACTTTCTACCTGAGGAGGTTGTCAAAGGCCTCTAAACAGTGCTATGAGGAGAATGAGGACACTGGTGATAATGGGTTTCTTGATGAAGGAACAAGAGCAAATGGTGACGAGGGGGATGGAAGGAGGAGGACATTATCTGTTTCCCTGGAGACGATGATGAAATATTCCTGCCTGAGGAAAGTTTGCCCAAGCGTGGAGAAACTCAGGTGATAATAAAGAAGGGAGTTCATGATGCGACTGGTCAGTAAATTAATCGCTGTAGACAGTCCAAAGAAAAATACCACATCTTCAGCAACTCACCAAGGTGTTCAATTCAAGACATCCTGTTCATGCTATTTTCATGTTTCACCCAGCAAAATCATGTGTTTTCTTTTTATTGCAAATTTTTCAGCAATTTTTCAGTACACAAGTTATTCACTTTTGAATGAGACATCAAATGCAAAAAAACACACCAATGTTTAGTTTATTGAATAATTATTTGCATCCCGACAATAATTTGAGCGTACATTTGTGTGCATTAGATGCACGAAAGCAACCAAGAATAAAAGATGGTTTGCAGGTGCCCAAAATGGAAAAAGGTATTTTTTTTTTAAAATAAAATATATCAGAATAAATTTTTTTTTTTTTTTGGGGGGTTATTATGCGCCTATCAATTGCTTCCCCCACCCCTCCTCCCCATTATGCTCCATCCTGATCCATCCTGATCCATAGAGTGACCTTTGGGTCAAACTTCATCTAATATGCTGAGAAAGAGGCTCAAAGTCCTTCCAAGAGCTGGGACCCTGAACTACATGTTTTACAAAATACTGTTAGATATTTTGAGGATATGCAAATTGTAATTTGGCTGGCGCAGGTAACTTGGGTTTATTTACTCATGTGCAACCATGGGGAGTTAGTGGTTTTTGATTCTATCTAGTTTCTGCCATGTCCCTTGAGGGCGCAATAAACGATCACAGGGAAGGTGTAAACATGAATCGGAGCACGTTATTGATGCACCTGTCGCCACTACAGACTTGAGCATGGTTGCTCAAATTGTTAGAACTGGACGGTGGCCTTGAGTATTTTTTCCTCACTTGTGCTTGGATTCGTGTACAATGTAATGCAAGTGCATCAAACCAAGCCTGTTTCACACGAGCACTGGAAACACACATTTGCGATGATTGGCGCCGGGTGTCTGACGCCCAAGGATGCCTGCGATTTCATCGCAGGCTTTCACACGATACAACACAGTCCGGTAGCGAACGTCCCTTGTCTTGCAGTGTTTTGCATGCGTGGGTCAGAGACTACGCGTGGTACTACGATATTCAATGAACGATGAAATTTATAGGGTAACAATGATTTTCCCGCACTGTAAAATAAATCCGTAAAATAACAGGTTTTTCCCCTTTCAAAAACAATCCGATTTTTAACAGATTTTGGACGTAAAATTACGGTACTGTGACGTACGTGTCCCTACCGGTAGTTTTCGTGTTTTAACGTCAATTTATACAAAGAGGATGTAAATTTACATGCACTTTGTAAAAATCATTATAACATTTGCTGTACCGGTAATAGCCTACAGCAACACCAATGAAATGTTGTTTATTTACAGAGATTTTACTGTTCTACACAAATCTCATTACACAACAAGCAACTGACCAATCAAAACTGAATTTGTGTTTACAAAAGCCATGTTAAATTGTAGTGTTTCCTTCCATGTGTAGAGCAACAGCAAACTGCGCATGCGTAAAGGCGATTTCACTGCACAGTATCCCTGCGAAAATCGCATCGATACATTCACACGAGCAATCTCAGTGATCGTTGCATGGATGTCGCAGGATGCGAAATTTTGGAGGACAGGTCTCGATCCCTGTCACGAACCGCACGGGACCCATGCGATTTGGTGACAGGGATACACTTTTACACGGCACGGAATCTGTGCATTCGTGACATTGATGCGATTTCATTGCACGGGACCCATGTTTCCAACGCTCGTGTGAAATGGGCCTAAGTGTAACAGTCTGAATAGTTTATTGTGTTCAGGCATAACCCTAGACCATTTTTAATAGCGCAGTGTCATCACAAGAATTGCCAATGGGGTGTGAGTCAAGAAAAAGATTATTAAATTTTTCCAAAAAGTTGGCCCTACAAAAACATCTGTCCCAAACAAAATAATTTGAAAAGTGAAAGGGGGGGGGGGGGGGTGTCATTTGACATTGATGGCGCCATTTAATTTGTGAGATTTTCTACGACTTATACAGTACACCCTGTACCCAGGACTTCTTTGTTTTGTTTTTTCTTCACTATCCACTTTTGGATAGGGACACAGTGACACAATTTTGCTGACAAAAATGACTAATGCGAGGGGGGGGGGTGTCACACACCCCTACACTTCCTCTCTCACGTCTCTAGCTATGGTTGTGACTGTGTACAGAACCAACTCTTATCACTTTACCAAATTGCATTTGTAATTGTTGATAAAGGTGGGCACTTGACAATTTCAATCCCAATCTATAAACCAAAATGTACCCAAAAAAATATCTTGTGGCATTTCCTGTGTTACAGGAAATCACACCTTCCCCAGAAAACCCCAAAGTTATTTTGCCAGTGTATTTGAAACATGGGGCATTTACAGGGAAACTCCAAACACTACCAAAGAAACAGGAGTTTCCTCTTTGCTGTGTTGATATCTGTGACCCTGTGTAGCACTATCCAGTCTGACTGTTTTTCCTGTAGAATTGCAAGGCCTTGGTTATTTTAGCAAAGGTATTGTTTTAATTTGTGCAGCTGCGGCAGACCACTGTTACGTCCTTGAATTTGTCACTTCGGTTGGATTTTGCAAAATAACAACTTCCAAAATCTGATGCATGTTGTCAATTTCATTGCTCATGGGGTTTAGAAAGTGAATTTCATTATCAATGAAAATTACTTTTAAAAATGTCAATTATTTTGCAAATGACAACTGACAATCAAAAAGAAAAAGCTGAAGTTCTTGCATGTTTTGTAATTTGGTTGTATACAACAGGCCACCATTAAAACAGTCTTCTTCATTTAAAATAACAAGTTGGTAGCTGTCACTATTAAACAGATGAAACAGTTGCACAGGTGAGATAGACATTTTGTACCCACATAACCAGACTGTATGAAATTAAATAAAATCACTACGTGTAGACCGCCATGGAGTGATCACAGTACGCATCATATTTGGCAGGTTAAACCATGTGGACGTATGTGACACACTACGCGCTTCATCACTACACTGGTTCATGGCGACATGTGAACAAAATCTATCAAGCTTACCCCCATGCTACGATTGTTCTTTCTTAGGATGCTGCATTTCAGTGTCTGAGAAAAGAATTAGATCACTCAGATGAGATTTGAACACGTTTTATAGCGCTTATATATATCACTTTTATACAAATATGTCTTAAAGTGCTTTACAATTATTTTCCCTGTTCATCAGGCCGTGCATGAGATCACTATGCAGCCATTTAAGATCGGCGCAATCCGTTCTCTACCCTCACAGGTTCCCATTTGACTCCTGGGTGGAGAGAGGTAATTGTAGTGCTAAATGTCTTGCCCAAGCACACTTGCACCATGACCCCCTATGTACCCCACATATCAGTCAGACACCATAACTGTTGGACTAAGCACTCTACCTGACCATGTGATTACCCAACCTTGGATTTCAACCAGTTGAACTTTTTTCACATGTAAACCTATATTGAAATCTTTTTACCAGATACTCAGATAATGCTAATTAGCTTAAACCCAACTGCCCCTGGCCAGCCAGACACATTTCTGTGTATTACTGTCGGAGTGGTTCCCAGGACTTACATGTACATGATAAAAACAATTCAGGGGTGAGATCTGAGGAAAATGAAAAATCCAGGAAACTTTCGGAGACATGTATGACGTTGCTGGAAACTGCATTTTCTACCAAAAGATACATTAGAATAAGAAGACTGTTTCAGGTTGCAGAGGTAATTTTGGAATGATAAAAACACTTTATAGGTACATGTAGCATACACCATTTGTTTTCGCTGTAATTTTCAGAAATAAATTGGCGGTTAGTATTGTATAAAATCCGGAGAAATCTCACCCGACAATTTGTAATTTTGTAGATATCTCTCTGCATGTTTTTGGATTGAATATTTTCCTTTTCCAAAAATGTAATGGTGGAGTAATACACCAGCTGGTAGAGACTCTGATATGTTCTGCATACATTTTTTATTTAGCTAAAAACCTTCACCTATTTACCAAAAACCAAAGACAAATGATCTAAATTAATATTCTAATTCTGATTATTAGAATCTCTTTTCTCGGCTGTAAAGGGGCAAACTCCTTGCCATAACTTTGTTTCACCTGGAGAAGGATGGATTCTCTGTGTAGGAGTTGAATTAAGGCATTCCAAACCATTCTGGAGTTTCCTCATTTTCTAAAAACAAAATTGGTATTCAAAACTTTCCTGATGAACTCACCTGGACAAGCATTTTTTTTTTCTATTTCTCTGAATTCTGGCCTCAAGAAAGGAACACTTGGGCAGAGGCTGCCAGCTCACCCTAATAGAGGAATCCCACGACGACGAGTTTAGCGCCGATCTGCGCACTTCCGCGTTTGAAAACGAGGATCTCAATGTCACAGTAAACAACTTTATGCTGATCGTGCGCTGCGCTGCCTTTTATGGCCTGATTAATTCATGCATGAATGAATGTGCTGAAAAACGTTGTTTTGTTTACCACTGACATTCTCGCTTTCAGCCCGGAAGTGCGCAGAAGGGGATAATGTGAAATTCCTCTATGGAAAGCCAATAGTAAACTTGCACTTTGTTACTGTATTTCAGGGAGGTTCTTGCGTCTTGTCAGTCTGTGTCCTTGTCCGAGGATGGGGAATGTGTCACATACTCCATCGAGGAGGATGCTTCAGACTGTAGCAGTAGCTCCGATGAGAGTAACTCCAGCAATGATGAAGCCCGGTGTCAGAACACAAATGAGAATGATGCGTTGTCATGGCAACAGCAAGAGGAATGCTGGGACTGGTGATTTGTTGATCAGGAATGTGAACTGTACCAGGATGCTTCAGTGTCAGTGAGCTTGTGAGGTTGTGCAGAGTTAACCCCTTGCGTACGGTTGACACAAATATGTGCAGATTGAAAATTGCCACCTGGCCGGTTGACGTCTATACGCGCCAATTTCTGCACTTTCAATCCATTATTGGGGTATTGTGTATGTTATGCATGGCTGCACAAACCTCTTGTTTCCGTTTCACTTGGCTGCATAACCCAAGCCTGGTGCCCCGACGCCCCCAAGAAATACCCGGTATTACCGGGTTCAAGGGGTTAAACAGTGTCCTCTTGTGGTCAAGAGCACAACGATTTTGGCCATCAGTCTGCAGTGCTTTGGAGTCTATGAATGACACTCAAAATGAAAACCTACAGGTAAGGGTCACAGGATTTTGTATTTTGTCGGCTCCGAGTAGAAAGGACTTATACAGGATAAAATGTTTACTGTTGTACAGGTTGTCCCCCCAAAAAGGTAACCCGCAAACAACGGGAAAATATGACCAGTCTACTCTATGTACTCTATGTACACAATAAAAACCATAATAATATTGAGTATGTACATACTCAATATTATTATGGTTTTATCATGGACATGGACATGGACATGGACATGGACATGGACATGGACATGGACATGGACATGGACATGGACATGGACATGGACATGGACATGGACATGGACATGGACATGGACATGGACATGGACATGGACATGGACATGGACATGGACATGGACATGGACATGGACATGGACATGGACATGGACATGGACATGGACATGGACATGGACATGGACATGGACTGGTCATATTGTTTTCTCAAAATAATGAAAAAAGTTGGAAAAAAAAGCTTGTAAGCCCTTTCTCTTCTGAGCCGATGATTTTTCCTGCAGAAAGCTTGTGCTGGAACAGCAGTGTCCAAGCACAAACGGCTCTCGTCAAGCTGTTGTCATTGGACCCCAATTCATTTGTAACAGTTTAGCAGGTTGATTAGTCGGGTGTTGGTCAAAGCTAGTCCCAAAATAAGTTAACTATGGTTCTTGCCTGAATTTGTTCCTAGCTGCAACAGTAGTCCAGCAATTTGTACAGCACAACATCTCAATGTTGGCCAAATGTCTTGCCGTTATTTTTACAACACATTCTTGGATGCTAAAGAGAACGAGAAACTTTGTAATGTTCTTGTTTATTCATATAACAATATTTATTATTTATCCAATGTTTTCCATATTTTACTTTATTTACAACTGAACTGGCCAACTACTTTTTCCATTGTACCCCGGCCAGATGCACCAGCATTGACTCAGTACTTAAATACAGTGAAAGTAATTACAGAATCATTTTCAATTAAACTTTTTTTTTGCTTCTTTTTTGGCCGTTTAACTGAAAAGGTGATAAACTGAAAACAAGTAGAGTTTACAAAGGTTGACACGAAATACAAATATTAACAAACAAGAACTTGAAACGTAATATATATATTTATATATATACCCATTTAGAATGCCGTAGTATAATTTTTAACATGTCGTTATGTTTGGTTTTTTAATACCAATTTTTAATGTCTACATGTGTGAGTGATAACACCCTAGGTTTAACCTTTAGGCTGCAGTGAAAGGGTTAAGAAGAAAAGCATTTCTTCCTGTAATCAAAATAGAAATCAAATTGTCAAGAAAGTATCAGTTTTTTTTCTCATTGTGTTTTCTAACTTCAGTAGCATTTTCCTTTTTGTTCATCAAGCGGGTTGGGTCTCAGCTGCTACCATGACATTTTGATCTGATTATTTTCTTAATGTGACAACGTGTATTACAAAAGTTCAGCCGAACATTATAATCAAAGGGATTCCAGATGAGTATCAATTACAAGTAAATCTTTTCTTCAATGGAATCTCTACCAAATAAACTCCACAAAAAAAGTTCGGAAACTCAATGTGTCACTTTACACCCATCCCCATATTCAGCTGTGCTGCACATCCCCCAATTGCTTAATCATAACAAATGACACATCATTGTAAAGAAGAATAACAGGGCTTTCCAATGATACCAAATTTAAGAAAAAGGAGTTGGAAACAAGAGAGAAATCGTCTGTCAAACTTGAGTTTCCGAACTTTTTTTGAGGAGTTTATATAACAAAATATTTTAAAGATTTAAGAGTTGGGTTGCACACTCTCGGATGTGAGCAGAGTATCACAAAGAATTACACACTAAAACAGTATTAATAGTTCACTCCTATCCACTCTGTGCATGCAAGGCTTTCCAGTGATGAAACTATACATTCGTTTCTCAAGAATGACAAGTCCATTTACGTTTCATTCTTTTAACCCTTAAGGCTGGTTCATACTTCACGCAAAAGCAAAAAGTGAAAGTGAAACAACTTTCGTGACATCAGTTGTTATTTCATTGTGGCATTCGGCATTACCCTAAAAAATTCGCTTTGCTAATTCTTGTTAAGCAGGAAATGGACTTAACCCCTTTAAAATTCACCTGGAGGTTTTGGAGGATTTTAATGGATTGATGACAGCAGAGCCTCTTACTGTTACTTTACACCGCCTTGATTGCCCTAGATTTTCAATTCAAGGAGAAACAACGACAAAGTGGACATTCTTTGATTGGAATGGACGAGGACGCAAATCAAAGAATGTCCACCTTTTGAGTCGTTTCTCCGACTTAAACTACGTCCCTTTCACACCCATTGTCAAGATTTCAAGGGAACAAAAAGTGTTCATTCTTACTAATGCTTTGAGGTATGATATGAAATAAATGAATTAAGTTAACTCTACATTCTTGAAAAAGAATCGACACTTTCCTGAATAGAGTGACGTCACAAGAGTAGTTTAAGTACAAAGAACGTACACCATTTGGAAGATTAAGGAAAGGTTCCTTGTAAAAAACAAAATGTATGGAAGAAATGTTTTGTTTTGAAAAGAACCTGCGCAGCTCCAAGTTTTGAAAAGTCTGCCGACAGGCCAACAATACTGCGTCTACACCAGATCTATCTACCGCCCTCTATGAGCCCAGGTGACAAAAGTAAACATAGCTCAAACAAAACTAAATTGTTACTGTTATCTGTCTCAATAAAATGAGACACAAAGGAGGTATGAACAGCACTTTAAGCCATCCATAAATTGTAAGCATTGATGTTCACTTATGGACCAGCTGCTCCATGTTTTCATACATAATTGGCTCTTCACAAGCAACAGGTGTCAACGAGACAGGTTGGCATTTAGTATGACCTTTAACACAATGACATTGTCTTTGTAAATGACCGAAGGTTACAAATTGCTTCTCGTACGTCACACGTACTGAACCTTCCTGTTTTCACATGACTATGATGTCACAATTTGTTTTTAACTTAAAAGCAAAAGCGAAGATTTTTGGTTGATGTTGACATGGTTTGGGAGAGAGTTTCTGTGCACATTTTACAAAATGTCACTGCAATTCTTAACTTATCCAATTTCAGTGCCAAATTTTACATGTCACAGAATAATTTTATTTCACAACTGTAAGGTTGACCTATTTTTGTTATCTGATGCCGCAGGAATAACGCTATTGCATGCAGGAAAAACTGTTTGTCTAGACATGGACGCTAGCTATAACAATGATTATTAACATATTAGCACTGAAACATTGTGCATATTATTTAACCTCACCTGCAATTTGAACAAAATATTAACTTACTCCAATCAACCACAATGTGATAATGCTAACACGGGTACCAGATCTATCACACAATTACAACCTTTACAGATATATTGCATATCATAGAAATATTGCATATTAGTGTACAAAAAATATTTTACAAATTGAGTTTATGGTAGATCCTTTTCTTTTTCCATTTGGCTCTATAGGCACGGGTACACAAAAAAAAGTTCTATGCAGCAGTGTCGTCTAGCGCTTGAGACTGTGTTCCCGCCGTAAACAAGCAAAAGAAGTTTCCAAATACCTGCAAAAATATCAAAGCTATCAGTATGTACACAGACTGTACAGTATAGACAACACGAAACATAGCCGACAGGGCTATGGAAGTATTTACACTAAGAATGGAAGCACAATATGGCCAGACTCAGTGAGGTCCTTGCATAAACTGGTTTAGTTAATGGCCAGACGACCGGTTCCTATTGTCCAAGAAACTTCTGTATTAACAACATTCTAGGGTTCTGTTAATAGTGTCCGTCTACGTGACATGTAGTGTTCTGAATCAGGGCATCCAAATCAGAGATGATCGAAATCAGAGATGATCCAAGTAAGAAAATCATCAAAAACAAAGCTGATCAACAGCAGATTTGTTAGTATCGCACCAGGGGCCAATTTCATAAAGCTGTTAACCCATATCCGCCTGACTGGTTAATTCACATAAACAGTGTTTGTGCCTAAGCCCTTAAGACTCACACACATTACTGACTGGTATCCTGATACTTATTCCTAATTTACAACTTTGCAAGAAATCAAACCTCAACAAACTGTATACTGTTGGAAAGAGTATAACATTACCTTTATTCTGATATATGTTTTGTTACATTGTGTTGCTCATGTCAAAAGAACATTCACAATGAGGTAATGCTTAAAATAGCTACGGGATTTCAGCCTTTGTGCGTTCTGGGTTAAGCACAAAAATTTGCTTAGCATGAAAATGTCTTGCTTAGTAAAAACAGGTTACCAGCCAAAAGTCCATGTAATTTTTATGCTGAGCAAGCAACAGCTGAATACCAGTCAAAAGCAATATTCCACACATGGAAATCTGGTTGGTAATCCAGTTTTTATCATGGAAGCATTTGCATGCTAAGCAATTTTTTGTGCTTCAGCTTTATGAAATTGGCCCCTGGCCTACAGCAACTTTCAGTACATTTTTCTATAATAGAAAGTACCATAATATCCTCATTTTATAATGATCTGATGCATAATGCATGATATTGCCAATATCAATCTCTTCCCACATATGTGATGCGATCAAGCAAAATCAGTCGGAACTCGGCGATCCTTGTTTTGAGATATGGGCCAAATATGTTCGTAGTGGAAAAATCAAAATTTACTTTTTTACAAAAACAGAAGGGAAAAACATTCTTCTTTCACATGAAAATATGACATGTATTATAAATGTGCTAAAAATGACTCAATTAAAGTGCTTTAACTTTAAACTTGATTTTCTCAGTTTCTTTCTTTTTTTAAGTGCCGATGTTCAAATATTTGTAACTTTTTAACCAAAGGGTCGTATTCACATGGGGTTTTCACTAATATGGAGCTTGAAGTACGCTACAAATGAATATGTAAAAATCCCAAAATTGACCAGGGCCTACTTCAGACTGATTTTGCTTGATCGCATCACATATATGAATCACAGGATAATGTCACACTTTGGATTCTAAACTCTTCTGTCTCGTCTAATGAATCCATCAGATGGTGTTTCTCATAATCTTTTCAACAGATACTCTTCATGAAGGGGGTACCCATACTCTTGTTCCGTAGTTCAGGGTATACACACTGATTGTACAATACATGTTGTGGGGACCAAAAACACTGTGGGGACACAGAAATGTTTTCCACAAATTGGTTCTAATTTGCCTAACAATCAAGAACTTCCCCACAACACAGCCCTTGCTAGGGCAACTATACCCTTACAAGACCTCTCCCTCAGAAGCCCATCTTATTCCACCTTCCTTTCCAATTCTCTATTTCGTTTCAATATTAGACGCTCTTTGCACCAATCGCACCTACATTTTCTCATCAAAGTATGACCATACATACCCCTCTGATGACCACGCCCACTTTTAACTTAAAGGAAGGGGGGGGGGGGGTTGTTTGCTTATGTTCCAAAAATTGAAACTGATGCTTCAATTCTAGACCTATTCCCATTTGGATTCATTGGGTTCTCTTCGCAAACAAAGCTACTACTGAAGTGTCTGTCATCACAGCATGACTGCACCCTCTGATGGTCCGGCCCTCTTCCTCCTCTCCTTGGATGCTTCCCGTTGTTTCTTCTCCTTCTTGGACCCTTTCCGGCTGTTCTTCTTATGCCTCTTGGCCACTGGCGGCGGCTGCTGTGCCCCTGATGTCGTCACTGCCCCAATCCCGTCTGAACCCGGGGTCCGATGACCCTTCTTGGGTTTGCGCTTCTCCTGCTTAGGCGCCCTGCTCTTGTTCAGGTGTTTGAGTTTGGATGGAGAGGGATGGCTCTCAAATGAGACGGGGGCATCATCCCGTTCCAGCTCCTCACCGCTGTCCAGATCCAGGCCGTCCGTGCTGTAGTTCTCGTCCTCGCTGGCTGATTGGCCCAGGTCAAGGGTCACAAGATTAACAGTTAGGTCTTGCCTGAGGGAGATATATGAACAACAGCATTTTAGAACAAGCCCAACTAGTTTTATCTATCTCTTATACCTTGATAAAGAAAGTGGCAAAAACTGAAACAAAACTCCGAAAATGAATCGGAATCATCATACATCCTTTGAACGCGTTAGGAAGGACATTCTTACTATTATTAGGTGGTGCTTAATGTTTATTCTACCAATCAAAACATTCGGGTTTTCATTTAAAAGTCGAATGCAAAGCACTCAATGGGGTACCTCTGCAAAAACAGCGGTAACACTATCATTACTGGCCATTTTAATAAGGTAAGGATGTCCCTCCCTTATCTCATGAATAAGTTTGCATCAAACGTAGCACTCTTTAGTGTTTGTTCTCTGGGTAAAATTATATGTGAGGAACTAAAAACTTAACATACACCAGAGTATCTTTGACATTGCATTCCTGATCACAAAATGGCCACAGTTAGGTGGTGGGATCTCAAGCATTAAGAAAAAAAAGTTATTTTAAATGAAAATGGGAATTTTTTAAATCACACTAAGGAGGGGAGGGGGGTGATACTTTGCATTTACCACACATGTAATTCAGGTGATTCACAATACAGTACGCGACTAAGCACTTGCAACAGAGTTTTCAAACTTCATTGTGCACAAATTGCTTATATGTGGCATCCTCAAGGAAAATCTGACATAAGTCGCATGACATATTTTTGAGTAATTGCAATTTACATGAAAATCGTCAAAAAATCACGATTCCTGTTTTTGTCAAAATACTGTAGTTTAACCCTAACTCCCTGGGTGGTGTGAAAAATCGTATTGAAATTGGAGGATTCAGGACGTTAGGGTTAAAGCATATTTAATTCAAAATAACTGGTTAGCTTTTGTGTTGGGACCATTTCAATGTGTAAAATTTGACATTTTAGTTTATACAACGCCTGAATAAATCCCCACCATCCAATTGGTAAATCGTCGATCACGTGCATTGGATTATTCGTCCCATCGCACGACGCGAACCCGCACCGCCAAAAAAAGTTCTATCACATGGTTCTATCAAACGGTAATGCATTTGATAAAACTTCCCCGCCTCTACAACACGGCTGTCATTGGACTGGTTCCCGGTCCCTTTACTGTCCTTCGGACTTCAAATGTATATTATATACATACGGGGACCGGGAACCAGTCTAGGCTGTCATTCACACCAGATGGCGGACGGTGTTTCCGAACCGCTGCTAACACAAAGAGACAAATGAAATATGCAGTGGAACGATTAGAGGAATTTGCAAGACACCAGGAACAACAATTAAAGCTTGAACTAATTCGGAACTGGACCACGTTTTGTCACGGTTTTATGCGGGACTGAGAAGGTAAACGGCACGTTGTAGCTAGCCCTAGGCTACACCAAGAAATCCATGCATGCAATCTGTCGGATTTATTCAGGCATTGTATAAAACAAATAATGAATGTTTCACATTCGTGCAATGGTAAGAATAATTTCATTCGGTGACAGATGGAATGTCCCATTCCACTCGGCTTCGCCTCGTGGAATGGAACATTCAATCTGTCACCTCATGAAATTATTCTTACCATCGCACTGATAAACATTCATTATTTGTATACTGGCGTACTAAATGAATTTACGGCTCTATTGGAAAACCAAAAGGTTGTATAACAGTAACTTTTTTCACCATTACAAAGCTTACATTATATATTGTATTATGGAATGGAAATCTCTTTCCTTTTCTTTTATTTCCAACTTCTGATTTCACTTCCTGGTACCACATATCGCATTGTTCACCCGTATCTCTAGATATTTCCACAATATCCGATATGCATTTGGAAGCCTAAAAAAACACTATCACAAAAACATGTTCAGAATCAAAATGAGTTCTTCAAACAAATTTACATCATTCCCGACTTACTTTTCTCTCTCTAGTGTCCTGATTCTATCCTTAAGCACTTTCTCCAGCTCAATCTGTCCATCTGTCGTTGTCCTGCCTGTATCCTCTGCAACCTCTTCTGCTTCTACCTCAGGCTGCTCGTTTGCCTCCAACTCCTCGACTGGTTTGCTCTTCCTCAGGTCCTGCTGATTTAAAGTGTCCTTCTGTTGAGGAGACGGGCAGAAACAAGAGCTCAGGTTAAGCCCCATGGTCCACAAAACGTCAAAACCTACTCGTCTGTTTTCAGTTCCCACAACTCAAAAGAACAGCTTGAGATGGGAGTAACAGTCAAGAAACAAGACGTTCCTTGTTTATAGTTTACACAGTACGTGCCACTTGATTCTGATGCCAAGTTTAACTGCAAGATCGTAACGCCTACTTTTGGGTCAAGTTATTGGGTGGGATATCGTTTAATGGATGCTACACCAGCTGCTCCAAGTTTGTCGGAGGCCACGTTGGCTGATTTTTTTCCCAATTAGAATGAGGCTACACTTGTTGAGTATCTGAAGTTCAAGAATGGTCAGTTCAGTTTGTCTAGTTTTTGTTATATTATCATCAGTCGACAGTACTGCTCCAGTGTTCAACAAGCCGTGTCCTTTCCAGTATTGCAGTCCACTTATATGCTGCTCACAGCTTCAGTCCACAACAGCGCAATACATGTAATTCAAGAAATACAACTTCCTAGAACATGACAATGCTACCATCCCACACTGACTTGTGTCCACATGTAAATCATACAGTGAAACGTTATGACGATGAACCCCAAAACTACTACAGGAACTCAACATGTGTTAATCATTCCAGTTGAGTGCTCGTACATCATCAGTGTAACAAATTTCCACACAGCAAAGCAGTTTTATGATATCGGCTACTCCACACCAAAGTTTCCAAATGGTCAAAGTGTGAATGGTTCCGACCTACCCAGTTTCACATCTCACACCAAAATACATCAAAACCACAAACAATGATGTCAACTCCTACCAAGGATGATGCATACTCCAACAACACAAACAGACCAGGTAATTATGCATTTGTGAGGCACAGTTTCAAAATGTCCCTACGTGAACAAACAGGTTGATACCATGATGACAATGTAGCTAAACAGGCTATCAGTACTTCCTTCCTCTCTGTGTTTGTTTCCTGATATGAAAGGCAAGGGACAGGACATGCAGAGAGATTGGTCCTAATTTCATAGCTCTGCTTACAGGTTAGCTAATATTTCCTGCTTACAATAGTGGAAAATGTAGTGCTTATCTTAAGCGTATTTCACAGGTTAGCAAGCAATTTTGGCCAGTGTGCATGCATAAATGCCATAACCAAGGATGATGTACTCTGCCTTGGGTTGGTGCATAATAATGGGTTACATACCACATTATAGTGAATTGATCAGAATTGAAATCAGCTCTTCCCCATAAATACATATGAAGTAAAGCAATACAACATAGGCAATTATGCACTACTCCTCTGGAAAGAGCATAGCAAAATCTGCATAGAACAGAAGAAAAATAATTGTGAAATCTAGAAATCGAAAAATCTAGAAATCTGAAAATCTAGAAATCTGAAAATCTAGAAATTTGAAAATCTAGAAATTTGAAATACGAACTAAATGCATCTGTAACAACATCTGAAACATGGAAACTCTGTAAAGGTGTTGTTTTTAGCAAATGGGCAATTTGATCATGCTAAATAGTGTGAAAAACAATCTAGTCACACACCCATCATTTCCTACAACTCCATTCACTGCCTAATTTGGTCATTTTTTTTCCTCCTATCGGTCAAAGCACCCAATCCGATCTTAATCAAGTTGAAAAGCTCTCTTAGGACTTTGGTTTCTGGGGAAACTATATAGGGATTTGGTAATATAACCCTTTTGTTGTTGCCAATGTGTATTCGTTGAGTACATGTAGGTTAATTTTTGGGGTGTGAAATTATTTTCAGTAGATCACAAATTGTTTTGGCACTAAAATGTTCTCAAATTCCCACTGATGCTTTAAAACACAATTTTGCCTCAAAATTGTACAAGACACAAACAGTAAACTCCTTTTGGGGGCTTCCCTTAATACTAGCTGGCAAAGATTGTTATTAACAGTCATTGTAATAGTTCAAATAACAGAGGTAAAAATATTCATTTTCTTATTTCACAGTCAATTTACAGAATGACACATTTTTGTGGATCGTTACAATCAAACTTATTACCTATGTTTAATAGCACTGATTCATACAACCCAAAGACCAACAAGATACACTGACAAGAACATCATTTAAGCCAAATGGAACTATGGTTCACAATTTACATCATTTCCCACAATGAAAAAAGTCAATGAAGAGGATGAAAGTGACTGTCGGAATAACACCAATTGACTCGGTTCCTAGTTTTCGCCAATAGAGTACTGAAGTCTGACGTCAGTTGCCGCGGCAACTGGTTCCAAACACATGCAGTTTAAAATGTGTTCTGGTTCCAAACATTGCATTGATTGACGTCATCACTTCGGTACTCTATAGTGGGGAAACCTTACATACTTTCACTTTCTACTACACAACACTGAAAAAAAGTTATCACATGCTCCCGGGAAAAAAAAGAAATACAATCCAATAACCCTAACCGTCCCAAATCCGCCAAAATCCCCTGATATACCTTTATAATGATTTTTGAGAAGGATTCTGCTTGGATTGAAATGTCAGGCCTCCAAACTTCCAACAGAAATAGTCTCTGATTTTGAGAGATGCAATGTTCTGAAAGCGAAGTTTATTGGAGCATTTTTTTAGCCTCCCTAAAAACTCTGCAGTTAACCCCTTGAGTACGGTTTTACGGGAGATGTCGGGGTGTCGGGGTGGTTCTGGCAGCCAAGCGAACCGAATGGCATCATCCAGCCTGGTGCCACTTTTTGTTTACGCCATATGGCGTCATCCGTACGCAAGGGGTTAAAAATCTGACTGGCAGTGATTAAAATCAATGAGGACAGACTCAAAGCTAAAACTGCTAAAAAGTATGTTTAAATAATCTTCTGAAGTCAACTTTCCAAATTAACCAAAATCAGTTTAAGTTGCAACTGCTTGACCCAAAAGCTGAAAGTTTAAACAATTTTTCAAAATTACTTTCCAAATTAGCACCAAAAAAAAGAAAGATTTGTCTCTTGAAATAGCGATCAAAGCCCATTAATATAGACACTGACAATTTCCACACTAAAACCAAATTGGCTATATCTTTACATGCACGGTAATCATATCAAAAATTATGTAGTATATTGTAATCTAAGGCAATCACTTCTTAGAAATGTTTTATTTATGGGACCACCAAACCCTCATTGACTGACCATGGTAGCAATACAATCCTATTGTATGGGTGACCACAGCGCCAGGGCCGACAACACAGCACATTATGGTACAGGTCATTCAAATTTTAAAAACGACAATTCAACCCACTCAATGATACAGACACATCCAAAATAGCTCATCCAGTTTAATAACCACAGCGATGATAAGACTAAGGGAAGTGGGTATTCCATGAACACTTAATCACCGTACTACTCGGTGTCAAGTTTTGGGCTACTTTCAGTTTGACCAAGTTTATGACCCACGGTTGTGGTATTATTAGCCACGTCGCATCGCAGACGGGGCTCTATAAGCGCTTAGCGTTGTTGTTGTTGTTGTTCTTCTTCTTCTTGTTGTGCCAAATTCGTTTTCGCGACACGGCTTAACAGAAGAGGGCGCTACAACATTTACTATGCTTTACTGATTCATAGGTGGATGACGCGGCTCCTGCACGAATTCGTGCTTATTGAACCTAAAATTGGTATCACAAGACTGTAATGATTGCTCATTACCAAACAAAGGGGAGAGGTCCTCTTTAAGACTTTGAAATCAGGTAAAAAAAATGTTACACCAAAGACCTGGAATACAGATACGAGACCTTTCAACTGAATCAAGAAAATGGAGGGGTTAGATTAGTGCAGAGTTTGTCCTGCACCTTTAACCAATGTGAGGTTTCTGTGGGTTTTTCCCCTGAAAATTAATCTGTGGATTTCCTTCACCTCTCCTTCACCTTTCAAACTTCAGATTTCCAAGGTACAGTGCGATATGCATACAACTTTCAGGAATCAACACCCATCCTGATCCATTTCCAAAACATTAAAACCAGGACTGATCTATACAAGTAATATCATTCAAACAACAGCTTCCACCTTCACACTAATCGTCCCAAATCCACCAAAATCAAACTGCATTTGATTGAGTCAGGTCAGCAGAGCCTTGGCACCACTACATAAAAAGGTCACACGAAATGAAACTTATTCTCAAAGGTATTTTGCATTTAAATACAAAGCATAAAGGAATTTTTTTCTCTTTTGCCCTTCCCCGACATAATGTACATGTATGAAGCAGTGCTTTCCGAGAGCCTGTGTGAAAAAAATTCACAGGCTTACTCGGGCAGGACTCGAACCCACGACTTCCTGCTTACTAATGCAGATGTCTTAACCGCTCGACCACCGAGCGTGCCGGGGTCGGCTGGCAGATTCAAATTCAATGCAGCAGCGGGTACTGCGTAATCAATTTGAAGAGGGAAAGGGCAAAAGAGAAAATCTCTGCTCTAATTTACATCATCCCCGATGCAAATTCCATCTTCGGATAAAGGAATTCCCTTTTGGATTTGAAGGACAGAGTGTTCGTATTTCACTTGTCAAAATGTTCAAGCTATTTCCACAAATGTGAGGGTACTGTTGCTATAATGTCAATCTAGACATTCACTGTACAGTAAAGGCACCTACAGTACAATAAAAGAATTCAACATTTAACTTATTGTAGCAGTTTGTATGTTACATTTGTTTAATGACTGGCTACTGAGCACTTATACAATAACAGCAGAAACAAAAGCATTTAGCAAATTGACTCTGGGTAAAGTTTTTAAAGATCGTTTAATTTGTATGCACAACTCAGCTATGATACTGAATGTTTCCCCCTTGGGTGATGACATCACTCCTGTGCTCATGAATATGTAAATTCATTAGCATAAAATGCCAGAGATTGCTAAAAGTGGCATTAAATGCCTTGAGAATGAAAACCAAAGGTTGAAAGTGATGGTATGTACAGGTGCATGGTGCGGGTTTAAAGGGGATTGATTTGCAAAGAATGTGACACTGGTTTACAATGGTTTACTACAGTGTCCAATTTTAGCAGCGTAATACAAAACATGGAGTTACGTTTAAACATCTTATTTCATTAACAAAGACACCACAATCCATTATTAATGGGTACCCCCAAATCTAGAAGTACAAGCTATTAGTCAAAGACTTACCCGTTTGCGTAGATCTGATAGTTTGAGCGAGGCCGAAGCGGCGGCGCGCTCCAACGTGTCAATATCTTGCAGTGTAGTCTTCAACTTCAATACCTTCTCCTTGATGATGACTTCCAGACATCTTTATATATAAAGTAAAGAAGAACATGTTACCATGGAAACATCCTAGCCTCATGTTTTGGCTGGCCAGTATGGTTAGTTTGGAGGGATTGATCATGGAAATCATTATTTGTTCACATTTAATTAATGAAATTGGAGTGTGAACTGCAATTAAGTGTAAAAGAGAATGAAAGATCAGAAAACAAGAAAGAAATGTAACAGAATATTATGTTATTACAGAGCCACCGAGTCTTTGACATTCACAAAATGATGGTGGATATCAATCATCCAGTTAGACATTCACTTATAAAATGTACATGTAGCTGAAAAGTGAATGTCATATTCAGTTTAATTTGTAGATTCATGTACACAATTTGCCACATTTCAAGATTTTTTAGGGGAAAGGAATAAGATACGACACACAATATATTAAATTAAAGCTTTTCACCTGAACTTTCAGGAAATACAATAATCTTGATTTTTCTACTTTACGCCCATTCCGTGGTAGCAGGTCACATACTGGACCCGAGTTGCTACACTGCCACAAGAAACTTACAGTGCCTGTTTGGAGACGTCTTGCAAGGATTCCCATGGCGACATCTCTTTGGGACTCTTCAGCACACAAGGAGCAAACACAATACTCAGGCTGTTAGGTGACATCCTGTTGTAATTCTCATACAGACATATTCTGCACATTAAAACAAAGAGAAGAAGAAAATGAAGTCACACACAGCTAGAAACTCCTTGCCAGATACAACTGCAGCTTTTTGTATACAAGTTCACCCTGAACAAGGCCACAAGCCACTTGAGGTACAAAACTACAAAAAGAAAAAAGAATCAAAGATACAAGAGGTAGGAATTAAGATTCCTCTTGAAGCAGGAAAGATGGTAAGATGAATGGAAACGTGCACCAGGCAAAGAATTCCATAGAGATACAGAAAGAAATATACAGCTGATCAGACTTCAGAATACCCGATGTGACGATCCTGGCAGACTCTTTCTCAAAGCATAAAAAAAAAAAAAAGCTTTGCAAGGATTGAAACATCAGGACTTCCCCAACTTATATCAAACACCGAAAAATAATCACCGCGTTCGATTACTTACCCAGCACTTACTGGTGCAAGCGCAAGCCCGTTCGATTTAGCTCTCACGTGACTTCTCGCACTTACTCGGGCCTGGCTCTACTAACCGACTCGCCGAGCGGGTTAGTAGGGTAAGTATCCCATAAGGCCATGCAAAAAACATGGCTGCCACGTCCGGCGATGCGACGTGGGAAATTAATTCAAAACAGCGACAAATATTTCTTTCCAAATTACTCTGGACGATTGACATAAATGTGTACATATTGCGAATGAAGCACCATGGCTTTAGTCAAGTATGTCACCTTATTTAAAACCAATCCACTTTAAAATGGGGCTCCGATTCTGTCTGACCATCAATCATGGACACTAAAGGCAGATTCATGAACATTTTAAGTTGCTTCAATTCTTTTAAATATTATATCACTGAATTGAGGGGCCATTGGTCATGATAGGTTAACCCTAGTAGGCCCTATGCAAAGTTATGTTTTTTTGTTGATTTAATTTTTGGTCATTTTGGAGGAAAATTTCAGTAAAAAAATTGTGACCATATTGCTAAATTGCTAAAAAGAAATATTGAAAATTTGAGCCTCATTCATTTCTTATCAATTTGTTATAAAAATAAAGATAATTCTATGAGTCATTTAAAATAGAAACAATTAACAAACACCAATTATTTGTCAATAAATGATCAAAAATAAATAAAAAACAAATTATAAGCTTAGCGCCGACAGAAAATTGGGCATCGCAAATAGCGCCACCAGGCCTACTAGAGATGTTGTCACTTGCCGCATTGACGTCACTCGAGTGACCCGAGATCGTTCGTTTACTCTAACGTACTGCGCATGTGCAACTTTCCCCGATGTTGGAGGCACGAGTAAGCGCGGGTAAGTAATCGAACACGCTGCCTAAGCCAGTTCGGTATTTCAAAGGTCAAAGGTTATTCGGGATAAAATTGCTGATGTAATGTCACGCCATGCTACGCAAACGCCCATTCTGATTGAATTTAACACGTGCGCATTGTGCGGCCACCTTTTGCATTCACATGCGCGCGTAAGGTCACGCGGGTCATTCGGGATAAAATGTCATTGTGCACATGCACAGCTGAAATACCAAACTGACTTATTGACTAAACGGGAGACCTACGTACTGCTGCTCTGGTGCTACAGCAAATGAGCAAATCAGTCTCATTTCCTGGCATTCTCTGAAAAAAATCTTTACATCGGCAGGGAGCCAGTATTAGAAGTCATGCCCAATAATTAGGTTTGTGGTTAGATGTAACAGCCAATAAATATGACTCCAGCAGGTTGCCAATAACCTATTAAAGTACTAGGAGGGGAAGTGGTTAACTGGCTATAGACCTTTTCACTATTAAACATGAGCAGATTGTACTTTTATCCAAAATAATCCCCCATGTGTGGACTGGCTGGAAGTAATCATAGTACATTCATAAATGCCTCAGCGAGTTTCACTATCCCTATTGGTCGAGAGCCTGTCACGTGGGTGTGTTTAAATGGTTGTTTAAACACAGCTGGAAGTTTCTTAAACACGGCGCGGTTTTAAACATTTTTTCCGGTGTCACACGAAATGTAGAGTCCTACAAAATCTGGTCCATTTTATTGGTTGAACACTCGAGCGACCAGTCACTCTCCTAATAACGCAAGCGCAATACTACCAATGCGTCCGTATTTAGAGTCCATAATTTCACGCTACACCGGCACTGCTGCGTTCTGCACCACCTGGCGAGCGCGTCAATTTCCATATAAGGACATGTTTACCACTACTCGCGCGTGGCACGAACCATTAAATAGCTGAAGGGGTGTTTTACAAACCAAGGTAAAACAAATTAAACAAAATCATTGGAAATATATCATTTTCGATGGTTTTGCTTAATTATACAAAAAGGTATTTTATGAATGGGAATAAATATGTGCTGGGCCGGTTTTAAACGTACATTTAAAACCGGCCCAGCACATATTTATTCCCTTATTAATATTATTGGGAAGGTTAAATCATGCGATACTGGTTTATGTGAATAATCACTCATTACCATTTAACTGGGGGGAGGTGAGTTGGTCTGACCATGGAGGAAGGAACAAACTTCCTTCCTCCATGGTCTGACCAACGGTAGAAGTTACCCCGCCTGGGTCTATAGGTCCGAAAATTGGGATAATTTCTTTGGTATCTATTGCAGATTTATCCTAGATCTGGATCCAGGAAAACCGTAAGGGTGGTGGGGCTGGCAACCTAAAATTTAGAGAACCTTACCACCTCTGTTGTAGCCCTTTACCTAGAGTGGTTTTTAGTCTTGTATTAGGCGACTCCCATAAGAATAAATCACTACAATAGGTGGTCCAATATAGACTGCTGACAATCACATGAAAAGGGTCTTGAGCAAATTGAAGTTCCTTTGGCCCACCTCATCCCCAGAAAAACCAACTATAACAAATATATAAACAAATTACCAAAAAATCATTTTTATGTAAACACCATTTGAAACAAAAAGTTCATATTACACAAAACATTTCCCACAAATCGACTGATGTATGCTCAGGCATTAATTCTCACCTGGCCAGATGGAAGATCAGCCTCTCAAACAGGTCAAACTTGGTAGTGGGCATCTTGTTGATAGTATCCTGCAACGACAGCAAACGGCTTCGATTGTCAGGGGTCTCAACGGCTCGCAGGAACTCCTCGTACAGCTCAAAGGTCAGCAGGGGTTCAGGCATCTCTCGGAAAAAGGACTTAATGACCTGGGCAATGACCAGCATGTTGTAGCTATCCAGATCAATCTGGTCAAAATCTGAGAGAACAGGAAGAATAAAATTCAAATAAGGAGAAAAATGACCGAAATAAGATCAACGAGTACGTTTCCAAAGAAAGGCCCTAAACATCTTAATCATTTTGAGTCCATTTATAATTCGCACACATCCACCAATCATGGCAAAAGGCACTACATTATTACCCCAATCCATTAGGCCATCAAGCATTCCTGAAACCTTCTCAGCTCCCCAGGGAGTAGGTTAAACCACACTGAGCTGACCAAACACATACCATCACTGCCTCACTGGTTCCCATTTACTCCCGTGTGAGGAGAAGCCATTTGTGACAAAGTGTCTTGCTCAAGGACACGAGCAACATGAACCCACAATCTGCAGGGTCACTTACTACTCACCAGGCTCTGTGTTGATAAGATGTTTCAGCTCTTTCACCTTAGCCTCTGGACCCGGTCTGCGATAGATGCCCTCGGTAAACAGCCCATTTAACTCAATGATACTGATACAACGTTCAATGACCTACACAATGGAACCACAGATTAAGAAAGAAAATGAAGGAAACCCTATCAACAACAGGTGACCAGAAAGAAAAGTTACTAGAAAAAAAGTGACAATTACAATATGGACTCATGACGCAAAATTGGGATTGGAAACCACATCGCGAAGGGCAGGCATCCCATTTAAAGCCATCTACACTACTTTATAGCAGGAGGTCATGGGTTCGTGTCCCACCCGAGTTAGCCTGTAAATTTGTTCCTCCACATGGTCTCGGAAAACACTGAGGATACACCAGGAATCGGAAGGACAAAAAATCCATTATAAATTTCCAGCACTTAAAATTTTAAGCATTTTAAATTTTCAGTATTTTAAATTGACAGCATGTAGCATAGTCTTTGTCTTTTGACATTTACTAAGTTTTGTCCAAGCCTCTGTTGATTTTTAACATTCATCAGTCCAGCTTGAAGAACAGAGGACTCTGAACACAAAAAATATCAACATATGAACCACAAGAACCACAAGCACAAATTTTGAGGACGAAGCAAATTCGTCCAGGTAACGAAACCATGAAACAAATGGAGCTGACGTCATAAAATTTGCATCGCCTTCGCATTCGCATGAAGTATGAACTGGCCTTCTCCTTTCAATATGTCTTTAACAATAAGCGCCACACTGAACAGTAGTGCCCCCCCCCCCCTTTGTGTGAATGCTTTGTTCAAGAACAATATAGTTCAATAATGAATAGTTTGTGTACGGGCTGGAATGCGGCTGTACATGTCAACTAGCTCAGTTGTCTCACCTTAAACCGCGGCTATGGCCGTCAGCCGGCCCAAAGGGATTAAAATACATGACAGTCCACCTCAAACATAGATAGGGATATCTTACCATCGGTATGTTACTGTCTGCTGTTACCAAGGTTTCCAGCCGCGCTCCAATCACATTTCCTGTTACATGGGCTCGAGGTTTACCCTTACATAGAACTCCAGTCTTGGTGCAGCATTTCTTGTGGCACGTGAATTTACAAACTGGGACAGGGGTAAATAAATTATAGTTTTTCGGTACAAAAGGCTAACTTTTAAAATCCACTAGTCACAGCAATACAAATCTAGCACCATCACAATACGTGATTTACAAATGTCGGTTGTTGTTTTTTAGTCAATGCGACCAGGGGACAATATCATGGAGCTGGTAAGTGCACAATTATGCTAAGCAGAGAAACAAATCTGCTTAGCAAAATCAGGTTACCAGCCAAAATGTCATGTGATTTGCATTGCTTGTAAATGTGCTAAGGCCGAGCAAAATAAATTGTTGTGTTTCCGGTAACGGTCTGAAAAAAATCCAGGTAGGTAGGTAGGAAAATAATTTTATTTTGTCTTTTTTTCATTTCAGTTCTGCATGCATTTGCGTTAGTACTCATTTGCATGTTCTTTCGCAAACTCACTAAACATGTACGTGTTCTAATCTGTTGTACTCATAACTCATAAAGAATGATGAAAACTGGTGAAATCAGAGTTGAACTGATTCTAAAAAAATCATAACATGGCAATACAGAAAGGGGTCAAAGGGGTCAAAATCCTCCATAGATCAGTGCAATTTTTCAATGTGAACATGGCTGTTCGATATCCCTTCATTTTGATACCTAAATATCGGCAAAAATACATCGCAGAGCTGCCAACCTTTTGAAACTCATTTCAGTATTCAGAAAGCAAAAAATCATGAAAAATCCGTATTTTTCATGAAATGTAAACATTACCTGAAAATCAGATATATTTTTTTCGTGCAGGATAGTCCACACCGCTGTAACGGCAATGGTTTAACCACTTGCTGGATGGACCGTTTGCTTATTTTTTTATTTTCAAAGGTAAAGTTGCATCCGTTATCGCAATGTTTTGTTCAGAACAAATAATGAACATAGTAAAATAGCATGCATGACTGATAGCCTATTTATCAGCAAAACCAATAAACTAAACAAAATAAATATAAAACTGACTTGTTTTTGCGGTCACCATATCACAAACTGCTGTGCTGTGGTACGATAAAGTATTCCATGCCGTACATACAACGGTGTGCCCGGCCAACTGGCAGCTCCCATGCACGGTGCATTACCGTAATACGTTGGCCACACGTAGAATTACCCACACAGCCATTTATCACACACTCAACCACTAGTCCACTTCTTGTCGCAATTTGTCGAAAGTTTTGATTGAAATAGATTACTCTCCTTGTTGATCCAACTGTTTGTTGGTTTTATCAGCGGTATTTTGTAGACAAATCTTGTCGATTTTCTGGACGATTTGTCGATTTTCATTTTGCAATTGCATGTAAGCATGCGTGTTTAGCTACCGGACTTGATAAACAGGCATTCTTCACTACACGCAGGTGGAACCCGACTATGAATTTCGGTGTTGCATGATTTATTGTCCCCCAAACAACGGACTCGCTCTGCACAATACGCACGCTCAAAAGGTTTTTTTTCCCACATGAGTCCATGTTTTGCTGAATGCGCATGTACTCCCAGCCAGCCGAACATCAACAAGACGTAGACGATCTTTGTGTATACCAAGTGATTCAGACACATATTCAAAAATAGCACGCACGCACGTGCGCTATATGGTGTGGAGCTTGGAGAGATATGACGGAGCGAGAAGTTATGTCGGGGTTTAGAAAACGATCAAAGCAACGACACATTTACACATGAAGTATGTATTTTTTATTCCTCTATTTTAACACAGATATGTTTGTTTCAAATTATGGGAGGTTTCAAGTATGGAAAATGGTTATGTTCGTTGCAAATAATTGCAAATAGTGCTCATTAAAAATTTCCAACTAGCAAAATGGCAATAAAAAGTTTGAGGTCGGCAATTTGGCCCCACAAATTCCAGGTCGGTCGGGTTACCGGAAACACACAATTTTGTCTGTTAGGCCTAAGCAATGTCTGCTTGCAGCGCAAAGAAAGTTAGCCTGGTTAATGATAAATTTGCACGAATGATGCAAAATATTACAGCTAACTTCACAGTTCATTGAAATGAGTGTAAGCATCAGAAAAATAACCTGCAGAATCTGCAATACATCACTGCAGTAAAAAATCAACACTTTCAGAAAATGTCAACTTCTAAGGAAAAAACAAATTTCAATGAATAATAGTAGAGTTACTGCACATTGAGTTGTTCATTGGTCCATCAATCTAGCTGTCTGTCCATCCATCCAACTTCCTCCTTACCTTGACAGACTTGTCCCTTCTCCATGAGCCACAGGAACGCTGAGCATACTTCACAGGCTGTTGGGATGCTAAACTGGACGGCTACGAAGCGATGTCCCAGATACTCAAACACTTCCTCTTTCTCCTTGTCTTTTTTCTTCTTCCTCTGCTCCTTGGACTGTAAGAAAAGGAAAGAAACATGACTTAAATATTCATTTATTTGTCTCTTTCTCTATTCAATTTATCTGGCACTTGAAGTATTTTTTAACAAGTGAACTAACACACCAGCCTGCCCAGAACCCGTCGATGGAAGAAAAGGAAGAAAATGTCAATTTTACATGTGGGAGGAAAACTCAAATTTGCCTTTTTAGTTCAAATAAAAAAGTTAAAGAATTTCTGAAATGGTTTCAAAACTATTGAAATTCTCACATGTCCTGTAAGTTTCAAAAATAATAAAACAAATCAAGTTCTTAAAAAAATATTTGGTTTTTAATTATTTAAGCCCACAGCATCTTTCATCTACACCCACGTCTCCCATGACTAACAATTTTGTTGAAAACTTCACAGCATGGGATAGGACTACACAAGACACAATTGATCAAAATAAAGCTTAATCAATCTTAATAAATCTTAATTTTCAAATTTGGTTATATTCTACCCAGTCTATGGAGCCATGTGGAGCCATGAGTTTCAATTCCAACTTTTGACTGACTGACCTTCTTGTCTGGTTTATACTGCCGAGTGAATTCATCTAAGAATCCCCGGAAGGCATTGATACCCAGCGTGATGGGGAACTGGGACTTGCTGTTGGATGTCTTGACGTGGTTGGCCAGCGACGTCTCAAAGGTGGAGATCAGGTCCTTGTACATCAGAGTGGTAGTGTTCCCCTCCTGCAAAGTGCACGTCGGAAACTTGTCTTATCATGAATGGTTTATGTACATCATGAGAATCATAGTTTCAAAGGATTGTCATCCACTTGCGTTTGTTCTCTAATAAAGAAACATGGACGTATAACAAAGGGAACAATATCGTCTGCGATTCCCAGAATACATCCGCGATTGAGATCATGTACAAAACCTATGGGAGTCTTCCGAAAAAGTTAAAGTACAAACAAAAGAGAGAACAATAGGACGTCCGCATTTGGAGGTCGATACACGTTTGTGTTTGATTGTGTTCTGCCTCTTGCCCCTGTTGTGTCGCCCTGTTTTGAGTCAGTTTGTGACTGTCGTCAATCTCTTTGAAGGTCTGTTCTAAGTCAATGAAGTGACTACCAGTCATGAGTATTTCTCTAATAAATTTCGCCAACATGAAGGATTCTAAATCAATGTTGCTATCCAATTCCTGGCAACGGATTACACTCTTTGGCAGAAAATTGGTCGTTCGATGCTGAAATGTCGTCAAAGCAGTCAAATGATTTCTGACAGAAACTGACAGAAGTTATTCCATTTTTTAGAAACTCTAAAAAATAATTCAATCTGCATAAAAAAAAAACTTCCACAAAAAATCTGTAGAAAAAAAATCTAGCATGGTCTTTTCACTTTTTTTTAATGCGAATCCATTTTTATATAATAGGACTATAAAGCACAAATCCTCAACAAGGCAAGTACATGGTACTGAAAAGGTTAATTACTTCTATGACCAAAAACTAACACGATTTAACCATACTTTAAAGCTGTTTGGCCCACTGCTCTGATGGAAAATTTCAATTTAATGGACTTCCCACACCAACAAATTATGGGGGAAAAAACTACTTTTGAACTATAAAAGCATTTAGTACGTATACTGTGCATTCTATTTGGAATTTTTTTAATATAATGTTTTGTGCTACGTGCAAAGATTGCAATACATTAACCCTCCCTCTCCAGGAGCCAAATTGGAGCCAACTACCCTATCTATCAAAACCTATCGAGTGACAGGTTAAGACACACAAGCTGTGGGAGAGGAGAAGATTTGGTTTTTCGATAGGTTGTGATAGTTATAATAGTAGGAAGGTTAATTAATACTGTAGGAAATACCACTCCCAATTCAAAGTTTAAAACTTGTTAACCCATTATAATGAGGCGCTGGGGTACCATGCCGGCCTGTGCAGCCAAGCAAAATGGACACGTGAGGCCTGTGCAATTAAGCGTAACATATACATGTACAATATCCCAACAATGGATTGAAAATGACATGTATAGACATCATCCGGCCTGGTGGTCCTTTTTTTGGGTGTTTATAGACGTCATCCGGCTCCAAAGGGTTAAAACTGTTACTTATCGGTCATTTTTTGTGGAATGTCTTAATACTGGAAAGGTCATGACTTATCTAATGCAAACAAACTAGCAATTCAATTTGAACATGTATTTTTTAGGATGACACACCCCAGAGACTGTGTAACCATCATACCTGTTGCATAGCGACGGAGTAGGTACTAATCAGATTGCGTCTGAACTCGTTTAGCGCCTTCTTGAAGACCAGATCCACTGACGTGTCACTACCTCCTTTTTTCTTCATCTCTTGAATCTGACATCACACCAACAAAATTTGAATTTATGGGTGTGAAAAATAGTTTACGTTGTGATGAATCAAGTTGGGTTTAATAGAGGTAAATGCAAAATTAAACAAGGGGTTACTACGACTTAAACAAACCACAAGGGAAACTGACTAGGTAATCTTGAATGAATTTTCAAAGTGAACCAAGAAATTATGTCACGGGATACTCTTAAGAAACAAAATTACCAATTTTGACAAGGAAAAATGAAAATCGGTCATAACTGCAGATATAAATTGAGTTGTTTATGATCAATCAAGCAAACAATTCATCACTATTTAAAATGAATTTTCAAAATGAACAAAGAAAACTGACAGGAGTGGGATTCGATCCTGCGACCTCCGGACTACCGTACTATTAAAAATGTTGAAAGTTGACAAGAAAATTGACAAGAGCAGGGTTTGACCATGCCACCTTCAGATTACCAGACCAGTGCTCTACCAATATTGAGCAATCTTGCCCTATGTTGGCAGTCTCCTAATTTGTTTTTAGTATCTTTGTATACAGGGGGCTCAAGTCAGAAGTCATGTGCATGAATAATGTCATACGACTAGAGATGACAAAAAAATATAAGTCAAGTCTGTCCTGAGCTAGATGGCTCATCAGGCAAGTGTTTATTTTTGCTTTCAGTGGCATTAAACAACTGAGAATATTTCTACTCCCCCTGGACGGGCTTCCAGTCTATCGCAAGTAGCCATTTCTACTTCTGGGTTTAGAGAAGCAATTATAATAAGGTGCCATAAGGACACAAGTGTCATGACCAGCCAGACCAAGGAATCACGCCCCCATTAAACAATACAACCCGAGAAAAGGTAGTATGGGGACTCCATCAAATTATAAATCCTCAGTGCTACACAGAGGTGATTTTATCTAACAAGAAAATCTCTACCTTATTATACAGGAAATGGTCCATCTGTTGCAGCTCTCTAGCATCTGACACCAGCTTGTTGGTTGGATACCGCCACTGTGACATACCATGGATGCTCATGTTGCTGGACCCACTACGGTTCTTCTTTGCCGCTGCTGTCCCAACGGTCGCTGACCCAGTTGACGATGGCGGTTCCTCCTTAAACCTCCGCTCCAGCTTCAAGGGGTGAGGCTTGGGTTGTAGGTTGGCCTTGCCCGGCTTGCTGCCATCGGTCAAACCCAGGGCCTCCAATGCCTGTGGATCGGACTGCTTGCGCAGGAAACGACGCTTGAAATGCCGCTTGGCCTTCTGGAGAGCACTGTCCTTAGTGATGGGCGAGTCTGGGGTGGTGGGGACTGCATCTTGATCTGAAGGGAAGGGGGAGTGCGGTGAGGGGGTCTGGCTGGAAAAGGAATCCTCATCCGAACGCGCATCAACTGGTAGCACAATGGTGCTCACAGGTTGTAGCTAATAATGAAAAAGGGGATCCTTAATTAGAAATGCAACAGTTGTTTGAGCAAATGTACATATTTGTCAATTTACAATTCTAAGATGAGGGAAAACTTATCTTAGTTTTAAATATCCAATTGTATCTAAAATAAGAAAATGTCTGATTCTATTCCTGTTTAAATATTTGTTTAAATTTCCTATACTAAATATACTTCCACATCTGTAAGGTTTTCACAAACCTTACAGATAGACAGTCGACAGCCAACTATGACAGAACGATCGAGTGGATATTTTTCCCATCCCGGTGAGCAAAATTCTGCTAAATTTCACTGTTTCATTTTAGGGATCTGAACCCACCCTACGGGTACCTAGCCATGTCAAGATAATACATATGAAATACTGGGCCCGAAAATTTCGTCACGAGAGAGTTACTAATGGAAAACGAAATTGAACATTTTCTGCTGCAGCAAGTTCAGTTGTGTCTGCTGCAGCAAGTTCAGTTGTGTCTGCTGCAGCAAGTTCAGTTGTGTCTGCTGCAGCAAGTTCAGTTGTGTCTGCTGCAGCAAGTTCAATTGTGTCTGCTGCAGCAAGTTCAGTTGTGTCTGCTGCAGCAAGTTCAGTTGTGTCTGCTGCAGCAAGTTCAGTTGTGTCTGCTGCAGCAAGTTCAATTGTGTCTGCCGCAGCAAGTTCAATTGTGTCTGCTGCAGCAAGTTCAGTTGTGTCTGCCGCAGCAAGTTCAGTTGTGTCTGCCGCAGCAAGTTCAGTTGTGTCTGCCGCAGCAAGTTCAGTTGTGTCTGCCGCAGCAAGTTCAGTTGTGTCTGCTGCAGCAAGTTCAGTTGTGTCTGCTGCAGCAAGTTCAATTGTGTCTGCTGCAGCAAGTTCAATTGTGTCTGCTGCAGCAAGTTCAATTGTGTACCTGTAAAGTTTGTGAAAACCTTACAGTTCTGCAAGTATACTAAATAAGGAAGAAAAATACAGTTAAGATTTAATGCTCCTATAAGCAGAAAATTCATGATGTGGTTCAGACTCAGCTTGCCTACAGATATCGTACAAAAACATTTTCGATCAGTAACTCTTTTGTTAGTTATTACAGGTTTAGTTAGATATTAAACAGCATACAACCATTATCAGAGTTAACCATTGTTAACTACGCTTAACTACATACAACCAGTAAACACAGTTAACCATTACCAACCTTGAGCTTCATCTCCTTCCTCTTCTCTGAATCTTCAGTTTCCTTTTCTGCCTCCACTGATGGTGCCTGCCCGTCTGCATCTGTAAACCTTTGACCTTCCACAACATCCGTTAACCTCTGAGGTTCCACATCATCGACCTCCTCCAGCGGGAACAGAATGTCTTGTGAGTCTCGGCCCGAGTCCTCCTCTGAGTTCATCGAGTGTTGGTTCTCCCCGCGTGGAGTACCCTTCATATGTTCCTGATAGGCAAAGGCCAGATCCTTCACCCTATGTTGGTGTGATAGAAAAGATGAGACAAAGTTAGACTTAAGATTTCAACAAATTTACAAACTGCCAAACTCAACAGAAAATAGGTCTACACCTGGAATTTTGTAACAGATCAATGTCGAAACACATATCTACGCATACACACTTATTGCCGTTTCACACTGTAATGTTACCCAGGTCATCGGTGGGTTAACAAAAAATTTAACCCCGAGATTACCCAGGTAATATGGAGAGTTCATACTACACTTCTCAGGGTTAGAAATTTCCCTGGTTAACTGCCTCAAAACCCAACTTAACCCGAGTAACTTCTGACCCTACTCGCGAGGTGGGTTAACCCACCAATCTTGGGCTGGGTTCGGGCGGTCTTGCAAAACCCTGATGGATAGGTGGTATGTGATCCTGTTCCGAGTGCAATGTTCTTGGGTAGCGTGTCAAGAACAGACCGCCCGAACCCAGCCTTTGGGTTAACGATGACATTAAGATGATTCTCTGGGTTACCATCAGTAGTGTGAATGCTCGCTGGGTTTTCTTCAACCAGGGTGGGTGGGTGTGCTTCGTCTTGTTTTATTGGCCAGGTAATTAATTTTAAAAACATCCATCCCCGAACCGGCCCAACTTTCATGATACCCATAAAATTTATGTCAATTTGTCTGTAGAAGGAAACTTTTCAGGCAGATATTTTTTTTGGGGGGGGGGTTGGGGGGGGGTTGGGGGGGGGGGGGGGGGGGGGGGGGGGTTGGGGGGGGGGGGGGGTGTCACGTTCAATGGCTATTTCTTATGAAATTCTGGATTCCCTCTTCCCAACTTTTGGCCATGATTTATGGCACTACTCAATGCTGACATCATGGGAAGAAAAATAATTAAGATGCAATTTTTTTTTAGTATTAATTAATCCCACTTGCAAATCTCAAAGTAAAAATTACATTATGGTTCAGGGTTTTGGGAGGGCAGAGGTCAAGCAATGCACATTCTCCGAGTTACCATTCGCATAGTGTGAATGCGGTTACAAGTTACCCGGGTGCCCACTGAAACAGGTAAAGCTAAATTGCAGGGTTAGTTTTGTAGTGTGAAACCGATTCTCCAGATAAGTTTCTACCCAGGTAATGGACTACTACCCGGGTGACTAATTACCCGGATAAGTCCAGAATAGTGTGAAACCCCTATTAGACACTTGCTAAGACTAATATGTTGGAAGAAAGGGGACAAGTTGGATCCCTCTCATCCCGTTGGATACACCACTGACCTGGAACCTGACTGCTGAACCCCACTCAGTATGGGTGGGATCTCAGCCTGATCGTCGTCAACTATGATGACTGTGGACGTCTTGTTGGGTGCTTCATCATCTAAGAGTAACTCATCTGATCCGACAGACCCATCTAAGATACCACTGCTCCTACGACAAAGAACAATTTCCATTATTGGAGGCCGGTGCCAAGCAACTATGCTGCTGTTTTACATCTGAGAAATTTTCCTTGGGAAATCAAGAAAAGGTACATGTACCACTGAGAACAAAACTACTGATTCAATTAATAAGACACTACAATTGATAAACTTAAAAGTACACAATCTGAGAAATTTAAACTTGCATGGTCTTATTCCATTAAATAACTAGCCAGGTCTAGATTTGTAGGCTTGTATCAATTTATTCAAAAGTTTTGATTTCAAACTGAAAAATTTATTCGGAGTTGATTTTTTTTTCAGAACGAGTATGCTTTTTCAAGCTTATCTTGCATTAGGGAGGAGCTACATGTACCTGCCCTTTTCTGAAATCAACCGGTTCATCAGACACTCCAAATTCACCAATTTTAGATTACAAGAATTTACAAACAAGTCCGACTGGACACTGCTTTCACAAGCTTCGTCGCAGTGAATCAATCACACTGTGTTCACAAACTAATGAACCCCTGAACCCATTTGCAGCACTCACTCTTCAGACTCCATCGTCCTGGTCCGCTTCCTCTCCATATCAAACTCTTCCAGGTCATCGGGGGTCAGGATCCCTTCATCGCTCATGGAGGAGTGGGCCTCGTCTTTCTGGGAGGTGGTGGATGCCCTGAGCTGTTCCTGTAACCTCCTTGCCTCCTCCTCCTCCTCCTCCTCCTGCTGCTGCTGCTGCTGACGGAGAAGTTCCTGTTGTCTCTCTTCCTCTTTCAGGAGCAGACGTTCTTGCTCTTGTCGCTCATCCAGCAACTTCTCAAATCTGTGGTAGATGGAGGTGGGGCCAAGTTGGATTTCAAATCATTCAAAATAGTTCACTTTTGTTTGTACCCCAAAAATGAGGTTCTTACAGCACCCTCCCTGGCTCAAAAATATGGCCTATTCACTGGGCTACTTTTATCATTAATTTTTTTAAAGGGTTTTCCTGTACTCACAATCGTCTGTCCGTGTTGCCCCTGACATAGCACTGCAGCCACAGCGTGCCCCGATGTAGTCTCTCTAATAGCCTCCGCATGCTGTAACCACGCCAACAGCTCTGAATAAAGATGGCCGCCAGCTTCCTCTCCTGTTCCCGCTGTAGCTCCCTCAACTGTCTTCGGCTGATCATCCCCCGCACACCACACTACCAGGAAGAAAAGAAATTGGATGAAATTCCAGGTCAAAGGACTTCTTAAAATAGAAAAAAAAAGTTAGAATCGGTTGTTCAAAAGTAAAGATCCTATCCCTAACCCTCCAGGGTATTTTGGCTAGAAACCCTGCCAGACACATCAGATTGCATACTTTGTCACATTGACTTGTGTGCAGAGTGCAGCAAGGTCAAGCTGTCACCACAGATGCACTGTGCTGCGTCTGGCAGGGTTAGGGTTCTACAAGTTACTGCTTAAAATATGAAAAGCCCAAAACTGACCAAATTAAAATGAGAGAAACTTCGAAACAACGATTTGCCATCTAATTAGCCATGAACTGGGTCAAATTTCATGGCTCTGTTAAACATGGACTTCTGTGCTTATGATCATCATTTTGTATTTGTAAGCAGAACCATTACTGCTTACAAACAAAAGTGGGATTGAGTGAGCAGCAATTTGTGGGCCTAAATTCTGAAAAGTAAGCACGTGAAGTTTTTTCCACAGGTGCTTGGAAAGCACTGATCACACAGTGCTCATAATCAACAATGGAACAATCCATTAAGCATCAACCCTTGAGGTACTGACCAATCCCAGCCGTGGCTATGGTCAGACAAAAGACCGAGTGATGGCCAAATTGTTGAACAGAAGCATTCCACTCCTGATCGTCAGTCAATTTTTGTGTGGAATGTATCATTGAAAAGTTTGTAACTTATCTAATGGTAATGGATTATCAATTTGAAATCTTATTTTTTGGTGTGCCACGCCAACAATTCATGGACACGGCATCTTTAAATCACGGCAGTGCAAGCTTTGATTACTGTGAGCTTTCCTACTAGACCTAAGATTGAGAGACCTCTGCCTTCTTCCTTAACCCTAACTCCCTAGGGTGTGTGGGAAAATCATATTGAAATTGGAGGATTCAGAACTGATAAAACAGTCCTGGAGCGGGCATTAATTACCACCACTGGTTCGTCTCAGGGACAATCATTCTCTTTTAGAGTCAGTCACTTCACTTGCTATAATCAGCAAATTTATCTCCTTAATTGCTTCTGTCAGACGCAACACACCCCTGACATGACACAGCTTTCAATAAGTCCCATTCATACATATACAATGGTAAAAGTCATCTATATCTTTGTTCAGGGGTTGCTGGTCACAAGTCATAAACCTGTCTGCCATATAAGCAAGGAATCACGCCCCAACTTAGCGATGCAACCTAGGAAGCGACAGTGTGGGGATCACTCAATGGAAGTTCCAGAGGTCGCAGGTTTAATTCCCATTAACAATAATAAAAGCCATTTTTGAAAGCAAATGCCCAAAGGGAAAAAGGTGGGGTTTTAACATAAATGTCAGAAAATCTTTGAACTGAAACAAAAAATATTTTTGAAAAGGACAGACAGTCTATCTTTAATGTACAAACTGCTAAAATAAGTAAATGTGTTTGTAAGTGCCTAACTTGTATAGTGAACACCTCAATTGACATCAAAGCAATAGCGCCCTCACTTCAGGAAACAGCATGAAAATTTTGAACAGTGAAAAGGACACAATCCTCATTTCAAGTCTAAAAAGAAATTCCTTTGTGTTCCCATAGGTCAGAAGCACTGATATTTGCACAAAATATCTCTGAAAATGATTTCCGTTTCACTTCCTAGTTAACATTTTGAAAGTCCTTGAAGAACCTACCTGAAGTTTAAGCGTTGCGTATTTCATCTGAAGATAGCTCTGCCTCTGCAGGTTTCCACGCAGCCACTTCTGTACTGTGATGATCCTCTTCAAGACGTGATTGTGCAGCGCCTCTTGCAACTTCAGACGCTCGCTTTCTCTCAGGAATACCTGCAGTCACACAAACAGGAATCTTAGAGCCCTGGGGATCTAAGGAAAGTTGGCGACTTGGATGAAACATTTCATCCTGCGAATGGACTGTTCCAGTAAATGAGCTACAAATACCAGTCCATGAGGAAGGACTACGAGATCAAAACACTCTTTTTATAATACCGCAGTCAGATACAGTAAAATTGTGATAACTCAAACTCGGATAACTCGAATCTCCGCTTATCTCGAAGCTACACTACATTCCCGGCAAAAGAATAGGATATTGTGTACATAAATACTTCCGTAACTCGAATTGATGGCACCAGTGAATCCGTTTAACTCGAATTTTTCATAACTCAAGTTATCGCCATTTTACTGTCTATGAGTGGAAAGTTTGAATAAGTCTGATATTTCTGAAGCATTTGTTATTAGTTAGTGGATGTACTATTAATATTTGTAATTGTTTATCTCTAGGACTATTTAAAACCAGCAATCAGGACAGACTGTTTGACATTGTATGTGACGTATGCCATACATGCATGTAGCAATAAATAATGTCAATCAAACAATAAATTTCCTTTTTCTTGAAACCGCCAATGCACAGCAGAACTCCATTTACATGGAAATGATACAGTCTCTAAAGCCTTGCTCATTCACAGAAAGTTCTAAGCAACATGACATTCTCACTGGTATTTCAAATACACGGTATATTTTTCACTCTCAAAACATGAAAACTCATGCGGAACAAATTGACAGACTAGGGGTAGGAACCAACAATGAGAATGAATTGAAGCTATCATTTCTTTAAAAAGAGACAATACTGAAAGTAAAGTTCCTCTATAGAGTACTGAAGTGATGACGTCAATGCAATGTTTGGAACCAGAATACTTTTGTTATTTTGTGTCATTGTGTTTGCATGACTGGCTGTTAGCAAAGGAACAGTCGAAATATACATTTGTTTGGAGCCAGTTGTCGTGCCAACTGACGTCAGACTTCGATACTCTATTAAGCCTGGTTCATACTTCATGCGAATGCGAATACAAAGCGAATTTATGACGTCAACATCAAATATTCGCGCTGCGAATTCGCAAAAGTTGAACACATTTCAACTCGTGCAAATGTTTAATGATGTCAAATTCGCTTCGCATTCGCATTCGCATGAAGTATGAACCGGGCTTTAGGATTGCACAAGACATAAAATCTGCAGATGAAATCATAAAGCTTTACCTTAGATTTTCCCAGCTGATAGTGCTTCGGGTCCAATTCCATGGTCTTCAAGAATTCCTGGATGTCTTGAATGTTGGAATCCCTACCATTAGGGAGTAGTAAGTGATACCGATGACTAAACTCCTAAAATTGAAGCAAACAAGAATATTCATGTAATGGAAACAAGTGTCAAGGTAAGAACATCTCTAACCACATGTTATCACAGCAAAAAAGAAAGCATCACATGAACAGTATCATGTAATTTGTTTTTACAAAATAAGACAAGCTCAAGTCAGTGTTCAGTGATGTGACCACAAATCACATGTCACCAGAACAAAGAGAGAAATGATAATGTACAAGAGAAAAGCTCTTTCTTCAGAATCACATTAAGAATCAATTAGGAAGACGTCATTATCGCGCGGTGCAAAGCAGCACGCACAGGTTAATGGCTGTACAGCGCCCTCTACACACACTCACACCAAGGCCACAGCGCTAAAGACGTCTTGGCCATTTCGTAGTTTCGCTCGCGAAATCGTTAGCAGAATTGTGTGTATTTGCATGCGCGTGTGACATTTAACAATTGTTGACTGCTGTGATGTTGGATATGACGTTTTTAATACCCGAGGCGAAGCATCCATTGGGTGTTAAAAACGTCATATCCCACATCACATCAGTCAACAATCGTTTTGTTATATCGCCAAACCCAGTTTTTCCAGTTCAACTTGCATTGCACGGTGGAAATTAACTCAAACAAATCACGCGATCAAAACAGCTGATCGTCTGCTAGTTCGCTGCTCCCATACCGTCAACAGTGTAGGTGAAAATTGTACAATGATACCAATGATACAGCTAAATCCGCTGGCTGTATGTGATATCACGCTTGGAGTGTGACAGTCGTTTGTATACACCGGACACGTGATCGTTCTAGGCCAATCAAAATACAGTATCCAAGACGGCGATATAACAAAAGTGCATATAATCACGTGACCTACATGTACATTGCAGGTATTGTATAATCGCTGACTCACTGGTCTAGTTTCTGTACTGCATGCAATTTCCTATCTGCGCCCACACCAAGCAATGCATGCCGTGTGCAGCGGCGGCGATTTCTCGTCAAGGTTGGGGACACGGAGGAAAAAGCGCACAACCAACAATAATTGATTAGCATTTTGTACTCGGTGTCTCTTGTGTAACCTGGGAAATTTTTGAAAATGTGTGCTGATCTTTGTGTATTCTTGTGCATGTAAAAGCCAATGACCCATAACATGTATATGATCATGGGGAAATTATTGGGAGAGGAGACACTGTCATAGCCATCTCCTGCCCAATAATATTGGGGGAACATGCTCCCCCCCCCCCCCCCCCCCCCCCATCCCCCACGGGATCGCCGCCCATGGCCGTGTGCTATGCTATGCTAACCTCAGGTTAGAAGTTCTCGTCCGCAAATTATACACCACCGACTATTCGCGATCCTACTGTGACTAGCTAGCCGCGTAGACATCGGGCCCCGGCTACGCTGATCTAGCTCTGCTGGCAACTTAATTCTCCGCACCATACAGCTTGAGGTACGCATGTACATGTACATGTACGTATGTTACCTGACTAAAACATTATTTCCTCCAGTGCGCAAGCACCATTATTCTTTTGATCTGCCTGGTAAATTATGCATATACAGGTCGCACACAGTTTCCTACGAAAGGGCCAAGAAGTCCTTAGCGATGTGGCCTTGGTGTGAGTGTGTAGAGGGCGCTGCACAGCCATTAACCTGTGCGCGCTGCATTGCACCGTGTGCTAAGGACATCTTGGAACCAAGACTATTAGGAATCATGATACAAAAGGAAAATTGACGCAATGATCCAAGATCGTGCTACATTGAGTGACACTTTCTACTTTCATCCATCATCTCTTGTGCAACCTGTTTATTTTCCTCAACTTTTCCCTGGATTTTTTTCAGTCGTCAACTTTTGTATTACTTTTTTATAAGGCGCATTGGCCCATTAAGTATCTGCATATGAAATCACAAATCTTGTACAAGATGTGGTTGACTCATATTGCCATATTTCCATATTGGTACTGTTCACAAGTTCAGTTCTATAAAGTCCTTAGGGTAGTAAAGTCACAGGGTCAAGGCGAGCCGAAAGCTATATGAAACCTGAAAGGGAGAAAGAAATTTACACTGGATAGCAATAAAATGACCTCTTGCATGGAAGGCCAGAGTTGGAACTGAATGATTAAATTTGTATGACACAACAACTCACGCATGACTTTTTATTGTGATAGACATTAGGAGGACCAGATGTTCCATCTTGGTGAAGCTTCCTTTTTGGCCTTTTGAGAAATTTTGCTAGGACCAAAATGTTAGGCCCTCCTAACTTTGATTATTTATATATGTGACCTGGCAGCACAAAATGAATGGAGAGTTGCACAATGGTTTCCTGAGTTACAACAATTTTCACTGAAAAGTCAAGTTGGGGATTTTAACAACTGTTTTTGAAAAACCCTATCCTATCGTATCTCAAAGATTTAAAACTCAATCCAGTCTCAAAATATTTTTGGGGGTTGATTTCTTAAAATGCGCACAGATCACAAACTTGGGAGGTTCATTTTCTCAAAACAAGGGCTAGGAATGTACCACAACACACAATTTATCAAATTAAAGCTTTTAACCTGTACTTTCAGGAAATACCATAATCTTGATTTTCAAATGTTGCTACTTTCCACCCATGTTGTGGGAACAGGTCACATATATCAGGTCATTCCAGTTGTCAAGCAGTTGGCAGCAATACACTACTTCATTTTGTTTTTGACAACACTTTGATTTTGGTCCATTTCTCCCCCGATTCATTTTTTTGGTAATTAAGGACCCTTTACCATGTTTTAATAACATTTAGAACTGAGCTGACACGCTGATCTTAAATTTTTAAAATCTCAGTTAGCATGCTCAGTAAAATCACCATCAAGTCTATGAAGGGCCTGCTTCATCTTCTTTTTGAAATTTCTCACCTCAAACGTGAGTCGCACATTGTATCCCGACTGCCGAATCCTGACTGTCTCTAGCATACCCGTGTAGTGTAGCTGCCTCATCATCAACACCTCGTCAAGACGACAGGGCTCCTTGTTGGAATTAGACTTGATACAGCGCACGAAGAACGGGTTAGCCTGGTTCAACGTCTCCATCAATTTGCTCAGGGACAACTGATAGGTTCAAGGCAAACCAAAAGCTATGAGATACTTGAAGTGGGGTAATGCAATTTACACTGGATAGCCACTTTTGTGCATCTCTAAAATCTTTAATACTCATATTCTCCTTAAAAAAGTTAAGACTGTTCGAAATTCCTTTTGCCTATTATGCAGTTAGCTGTGAAGAAACAAGTACATGTAGGTCCAGCAACAGGGACAAGTTTTTCAACTTCAAATATTAACAAGGATCTAATCTCTTAGAAAAAATCTGAAAGTTTGTCTTTTTTTTTTTTGGGGGGGGGTTTGGCCTGTGACATTATGCCTATGCTTGTATGGATTTTTCCCTCAAATCAAAACCGAAAAACATTCTTAACTTGGAATCAGTTAAACCTTCTTACTGTTCAGTTTAGCAGGGGCCGCAATCTTAATAGTAATAGCCTTCATCTATCTTTGAGTGGCTTTTGAAATTGTTGGAAACTTCTGTGGTTTTCAGTCGGGAATGAAATAAATTACCAGTGAAAACACTTTACATATTATTAAAAAGCAAATACAGAAAAAATTGACTACAGTTATATAAAAAAGGCTCTCGGTAAATTTGCCCGAGTATAATTATGCCATTTACCAAGATCAAAGCCAGAGACTGACCTGAAACTGGGCGCTGACAGTTGGTGGAAGTTTCTTGGTTGAGGAGCGACGGAAGCCAACCATCTTTCTGCTCATCAGCTTCTTCATAGATTTCAAGTCTCTCAAACCCTGGGGGGAAAAACGGAACAAATCTGAAATACTTGATTTACAACAGTTCGCTACTCAGTTACCTGCTGATAACTTCCAAGGCACTTCAGTGATTTCCTGTTCAGGTGTCAGACCATTACAAGTGCCTCACAGTCCGTGTGTTAAACAAAGCTCTGGTTATGGGTTATGGCCTTGGACCAGTACTCCGACAAAAAAAAAGTTTGGGTGGATATTCAGCTGGTAGAATGCTGGAAAAGCAGGAAAGTCATCTGAGGTGCAAGTCCTGGTTTAGTTGTATATCCTTTTCTTGTTTTTGTTTGTTTGTTTATTTGTTTATTTTTTTTTATTATTTTTTTATTTTTTATTTATTTCTTTTAATTTTCTTTTAATTTTTTTTTTAATAATTTTATTTTAGCTAATTTATGGATAATAAGCATTATATTCTACCCGTTATTAGGTATGATACAGCTTTGGTATTGATCAAAAATCAAATTGTTATTCAATCTGAAAGCTTACTCTTTGTAAAGATGGTACCAGTATCAATCCTCCTGAGAAATATTTCCATCTGAAAGCTGTTGTCTTTGAGAAAATTGTATCTGAAGACCTCAAAACATGCTGTGGTTTATTTGGACTTCAACAATGAAAAGAAGCCCATATAAACGTGCACAAAATCACTGTTAAAAACAGAACAGTTTGGTACTATTTTCTTGTGATATGGATGACGGATTGAACTCAAACTTACACAGGTTTGTTATTTCATGTGTATATTGAATCACATGCAGTACAAACACTGTTTGCAACTACATCGTCAGCTCTGCCAATGCAAAATCATACATTTAAACTTGACATTTATTCTTTTCCTTTTTTTCTTTTTTTATATGTGTCAAGTGTATGTACAGTGCATTGAGACCAAAGTGAAATAAACAGTTTCATTTTTTCTTATTATTACTCATTTGCACTGAGTGTAAACAAAGAAATCGAACTCTAAGCCAGTACATGATTCAATTCAATCATTCTCTAACCTTTGCTGGTGCAGCCTGGGCCCCTCTGAAAGACTTGTTTTTCCTTTGAAATTCAAAACAAAATTATATGAATCACTACAATGTCCATAAGTGAACAAACTGAACTCAACTCAAACAATTACAAATCAATGATGTGACTGCATGGTTAATCCCATTGGCCATGTCCCACCTGTTAAACACAGGACAGAGGGTTTTATCAAATTCTATTGCGAAAATAAACTGCCAGATGTGCTCCCAGAAAATAGCAAGACAAAAGAAAGGAACAGTTCTGGGATATTTCCTGGGAATTAGCCAGATGTCTGTATATAGAATTTGCTAAATTGGCATTTCCTGCTACATCAAGAATTGTGTAAGTGGACCTTTGTGACCCTAAGAAAAAAAAGGGCTGACACGGAAAGAGAGCCACAACTGTCTCAAAGTGTAATGAGGAGATGAAGGACACAGACTTTTAGTCCAAGGCTTCATTTCATACAGCTGCCTTTGTCAAAGAAAACAAATACTGCTCTATGAAACTGACTGAGATGATGTTTCATAACACAGGTTTATAGGATAATTTCTTGGCTTCTGTTGAAGATTTATCCTCTATTCAGGTCTGGGCAGAGGAAAACAGTTGAAGTGATAGGGTTAGCAAGCCGACCATCTCTGTTGATAGCCATTTACCTGGTGTGGCTATATAAGCCTTGTATTGGGTGACTTCCATAAAAGGTTTGACTGTCCTTAACTAAACATGAATGATACAATGTCTGGCTGAAAGTAACTAAAATTAATCAGTAGATATGGTCTCGTATAAATAAAACTTGAGTTTCTTTTATTGGAATCTCGTGTTCAGAATAATTGGCCACATATGCCTACCACATCATCAGATTATGATAAGGTTTGGGCTACCTTGAGTACATCAAGAGTATCAGAATGCTAAGAATGAAAAAATGCATGTATAGCATCAATCCAGAGTATTAATTTATTTGTTCAGTTTATTTTTCTTGTGCCTTTCCTTTGTTTTTAAGTCTTCCAGCCAGCAAGTCCTCTTCAAGGCTTTTTCTTCACCAACGAAGAACTGAATCAGTTGAGATTATTTCAAACTGAACTTCAAAAGAACAAACATTTCTCGAACACAACACAAAAGCAGCATTCTTGTAACGGAAACAGCACAAAGTAAAGACCACCACAACTCATAACAATGTAAAACGTTGCCAGAAAAACAATAATGCACTGACATTATCGTGCATGCCAAAAACAAAACATTCATAGTTAGAAGCTGGTGTCGGTAGCCAGCAACAGAAGTCAGTCGTTAGTAAGGGACATTGAAGTGTACATGTAATGTACTCTCATAAGCTTTATTGCAGAGGAGCACTGCGGTGTAGGGAGGTTAGGAATGTGTACTTGCAGCTTTGGTCAAGGTGTTAACAAGACTTCCTTCTTCCATCCTAAGAATATTATGGGTATCTATGGGGCAACGTTGGTTATTGCATTATATAGACTTGAGAATAGTTTAGGGTCACTAATTAGTTTTCAGATTAAAGTTTTTGTTATTTAACCCTAACCCTCCCAAATCCTCCAAAATCCTCTTTGCAAAATGGAGGAATTTGGAGGATTGAGGGCACTTGGAAGTTGATGCATCGGAGGATTTTGCAGGATTGAGGTTACTAGGGGTTTTTGCCCCTGCAGGAATATGGAGGATCCAGGTTATCAGGCTCAATGTGATACATGAGGATTTTGGAGGATTGAGGTTACTAGGGGTATGCAAAAAAAACCTGGAGGATTTTGGAGGATTCATGCTATGGTCCCCATAAGAGGATTTTGGAGGATTCAGGTTATATGGAGTTTTAACACTTTGAAATCAGAGGATGTTGGAGGATTCAGGTTACATGGGGGGAAAATGATGTAGGGAGTTAGGGTTAAAGATTTAATTTAGTTTTTACTTTTTCAATTTGTAATCTTTTAAAAGCACCTTGAGTATATTTTTTCTGACTGATTGTGGGATTTTAGCACTGAATGAAGCACAAATAATACATTTTATAATGCCTCACCCACAGATTCTGTGTCTTGATTGGCCGAGAGCGAGTCACATGACATTCACTATTTTGTTAACTTCCTGTGCACGGCCAAAAGTACTATACCCATAGCAACCAAAGAACTATACCCGTAGCAATCAAAGTACTACATGCATAGCACTGGTATTGTGTGCAAAATGCATACCGGTGTATGTACCTGGTACTAGTATTTAATTATTAACCCTAACAGTCTCAAATCATCAAATTTTAATATGATTTTGCATGCACCCTAGGGGTTAGGGTTTAGTATCAAGATAACGTTGGCATTGTTCTACAGAGAGGGGGTCTCCAACTCCCAACATTGCCAAAATCCCTCCCCAGAAGATGTCCAAACCAACAAAGTTTACAGTTCAATTTACGTCCCCCCCCCCCCCCCCCCCCCCCCCCCCACCCCAACCCCAAAAATATTGCTTAAACCCCCAAACCTCTTAGCTGGCAGCTTATGGGGTATATAATCGTGTCTGGTGGGGACACACAACACATCCAACACCTACTTCAGAACTCGGGCGGCTTTCCAGTACGAGTCATCGTAAAGCAGGCTGGGTTTGAGCATGCTCAAGCTGTGCTTATCTGGGATCATTATGAATCGGCCGACATCGGACAAGGGGGACAACTGGTCCTCCGCAGGCGCCTGTGGGCCAGCATTCGTTTGAGAGAGCTTAGTGAGTTGGGAAACATGGCCATGTTTCCTGCCATGCATAGCCCGCCGGTATTGACGTCTGTGTGGTGAGGGGAGGTATTGAAAGCAAAACAAAAAAACATGCAACATAACATAACGGGCTGTCATGCAGTATGGGTCGTTAATATGTTTTCAGTGTTAAGAGGGTTTAAAGGGAGGGAATGAATTATTCATTAGATTCAACCTCGATTCATCAATCATTCATGACAGGTGTCACAATCTTGTGAAAACAATCATGCACAGGGTGGTAACGAAAATTAACATGTTACTTGGAAAATGATTTTGCCAAAAAAAATGATGCAGGACTGAATAATGGAATGCAAATAAATAGTCGTTGCAACACTGAGTGAACACAAAAAGGAAATGTTTTTAAAAGTAGCCTTTATTGCTGGCAAAGCACAATAACATCTTGCTTGTTTATTGTACACAACATCAACATCATAAACATTTTAAGAATAGTTGAAATTGGTTAAAGATTCGAAATACGATTATGCTTAACTTCCAATCTGAAAATAAATGGAATTTTGTTTGTCCTTCCTAACATATCATTATTAGCCTTGTGATGCTCAGTGCTTTTGCAAAGCCTTGGCGAAAAAAATATTTAGGTGGGGATTCGACTTCAGAGCTTCTGCTTGCTAGAGCAGACACCTTAACCGTTCAACCACTGAGCTTGCAGAGATCTGCTGGCTGATTGGAATCCAGCCTTCAATAATACAATGTCAGGAAGGACAACAATTCTTCATTGACATGTACATCACGTGATGCAAAACTCCATCTACACAAATCTTGTTGTACAAAATGATGTGAGGTTCAACACTTTTGTAAGATGATTTGATAGTGCTGTGTATGACAAACACTAAACACAGAAACTAAAAGATGTGTTCAACATTTAATAATAAAAATTTTATAACAGAGCAACACCATGCAGTTTAACCTTTTTTATGCACCTAACACACTGCCCTGAAGTCAAACAACTATCAAAACTCACTCAGTAAAAAAAAAAAGAAAATCACGAAAACATTGAGATTTGTGTTTGTAAATTACAGAGGGGAAACATCCTTATGAAAGTGAACAAGTTAAGGCACGCACAATTCAGGCTGAAATCACCTACAAAGCTGCTATATTTCATAAAGGCTCAATAACACAGTAGTTAAACTTGATATGAAAACTTTGAACGTTAAACTTTCCATTCAGTGAACTTTCTACTCCGGTGTCATCTACAAGTGCGTCAACCCCAACTTGACAATCCAACAAACCTTTCTCATGCACAAATGCAACATCTTCATCATGGGTGTGCAGCCATCAACTCAAAAATCCCAAGCCAAAAAATAAAATGTGTGCGTGGACGTTTCAACAAGCCAGCCACAGGGAGGGAAACTTACTTTATCTGGCGCATGAGACGGTACGTTTTAGCGGCTGCGTATATTTTTCTACGACAAGATAGATACATCAGCTACGACAGTGAGCAACGTACATGTGCACCAACAATTCAACTCTTCGGGTAATCGTTTTTATAAGTTCTGAACGCTCGTGTTCTAGCTCTTACAGACCAACAATAGTGAAAAGCTGCGTTCTAAAATACTTCAATTGTTAGGAAAAGGTGGGAATTGGTTTTGCAAAACAATAACAAAAGAAAGTTACAATATCCTCAATTCGTCAATTTTGACTTTAATAAGCTGACTTACGACTGGCCCAAGAGAACGATTCTGAAGAAATTTTGAACAGACAAACGTAAACAAAAACAAGACGAACACAAGAGATTTACATGGAGTACACATACAGTCAAGATCCACACTATTTGTTTTTGGTTTTTATAATATAAACAAATGTGAACGAAAGTTACATTAAGCATTAACTGTAGAAATTAATAAGTAAATCAAGTTAGAAAGCTCTTCAAAAGAGCTCTGATGGACCAATCAAATGGTTTGTTGCTCCTCAGAAGGTTAACATACAGCGTTGGAAATAGCATCCATATTTCTGACCAACGTATGTGACCCAACCCGACAAAATGAGTCTGACGTTGCCAGAACTACTGAACCCCTTGAGTACGGTATTTTGCGGGAGACGTCGGGGTGCCGCGGCGGTTCTGGCAGCCAAGCGAAATGGCCACAATGTGTTTGTGCAGTCAAGCGTAACATATACACAATAATCCAACAATGGATTGAAACTGCACCAACAGCGGCCAATATCGTCATCCGGCCTGGTGGCACTGTTTAATCCAACAATGGATTGAAACTGTACAAAAAGCGGCCAATGGCGTCATCCGGCCTGGTGGCACTGTTTTTTGGTGCCATATGGCGTCATCCGTGCGCAAGGGGTTAAACAAATCTTACACAACGGAAATCGAGAGTAACTGTACTGTCCATACTTATCAGGATGAGCGGAGTATGCTCTTTATAATGCATCTGGAAAAAAAGGTTGGGGGGAAAATATTCTTGACACTCACATGTTTTGCTTCAATTTTTAGTACCAACCTATAGTTAAACGTTGACGGGCACAGTGTGCACAATGAAATACTGTAACAAAAAACTGAAGCATTTGTGGGGGGGGGGGGAGGGAAAGATCTTACCTGAACATTTCTTCATCTCTGGCTGGTATGGTGATGGTGAAAGCATCTGGACTTTTCAACTTTTTGGACCTTTCACCTGGAGGACAAGGTCAAAACAAGAAAGACATATTAGAAGCTTGTCAAATTTAATTTGTAAGCTTAAAAAAAATTAAAGGATCAAACTTATTTTTAAATATTTTTTGACCCTCTAGTCAACTGACCTCTAAAACACATGACTACGCAATTGCATCATCTCATTCTATGGGGGCTTAACAAAGCACAAACAATCGCAGCAGTGTACAATCAATAAGGTATAATGAGGTATACACCTGGCTGAAAATTCTCAAAGGCAAATATCTGATCCTTTAATTTTTTGAGTAGGAAAATTCAATTTAACTCTCAAAATACCATTTGGTACACCCCTGTGTTTACTGTGCACAGGACAGACAGATTTGAAATACAGGTGGCAGGTTTTTACATATATACTGCAATGTGTAGAGGGATAGTTGAACATTTATATTGTATGGCTGCCATGATGTAGAATTTGCATACGTTCGTACTTCATACTTGACACTTTTTCGTCATTTGGGATGGGGAGGGGAATACATGAAGTTTGTTATTTTCCTTGCATTATAGGATTATCTCAAACATTTCAAACTTGACTGTACAATATAAGTACATATAATTGATTAATCCCCTGAAACTTACAACCATCTAACTTTGTCAAGGGCCTTAACTCGCATTCCAAGATACCAGAAACCTCAGATTTTCCTTACGAACCTTTGAGACTTTTGGTTACAAAAAAGGTTTAGTACAAGTGTGAAAAGGCCTAAGAGATTCACAGAAATCAAACTGGAAAAATGTCTCAAAAGTTCTTAACCCCTCAAGTCCGGCTGTTACTAATGGGGATGCCAGTAGACCAATGCGAGCTTGTGCAGCCAAACGTAACGGAAACAATAAGCAAACAATGGATTGAGTACGTGCAAGAATGCGTGTACAGGTGACAACAACCACGGCCATGGTCCGTATTCAAGAGGTTAAGGAATGCTGAATACATAAGAAATACAGATGTTGATGTATTTTTGTATTTCATGAATTTATCGAGACTTAAAGACAGAAAATATGAAATATTATTTCTGCCTGCGACGCCAACACCCACGTCCTTTTTACATGACCCTGGATATTAGGGGAATGACAAGTAATATTTTCACTGCCAATGATGGCACCACCAGAAACCTGTATTTTTTTTGTGGGCAGGGGCAGCAGCGTAGCCAGGGCTGTCTCCATAGGGAGGGGGAGGGGGGGCGAGTGGGGGGAGGGGGGGGCGAGTGGGGGAGAGTGGGGGAGCTGGTTGTTAAAGTGCAGTGGGGGGGGGGGGGGGCTCACAGTGTTTTTCTTTATAGTACTATTATTTTCTGCATTTGTGAAATTTTCAGTGGGGGGGGCGACGATTTATTATGGGGGCGTGCCACCCCCCCCCCCCCCCCCCCCCCTCCCCTCCCCTCTCCCCCCCCCCCCCCCCCCCCCCCCAGCTACGCCACTGGGCAGGGGACACACCATGATTTCTGTCCGAACTAAGACTTGATAATTACTCAAACACAAAAATACTTTGTTTTTGTAGTGTTCATCATGGTTTCAGAGCCATTTAAACCCCCTAGGGAGTATGTAAAATCATATTGAAATTGTTGGATTTAGCATGGTTAGGGCTATAGTATTTTTTGAGAATTTGTAACATATGGCAAGATGCATCCTAATTACCTCCGATTTTGTGTCTCTTCCCAGCAGCTAAGAAGGCGCTGATGCCTCTGAAGAATGCCCTGACGATGGCCCAGCGGAAGACAGCCAGCGGGTCGATCCCTACCAGCTCCCGCACAAACGACAGGTTACTGTTCTTGAGCACCGACGTGATCTCTGGTCTCATTAAGTCTGTGTTCTTCTCTCGGAAGTCCTGAATTATAATAACAATGATGGGCATTTACCATAGAGCTCTATTAATATTTTTGTTTTTCTACTTTGTGTGTGTGTACGTGCACTGTATATCTCCGAGGACAAGAGAAAGGAAATACAAAGAAACCTTTGTGTGTGTGTGTACGTGCACTGTATATATCTCCGAGGACAAGAGAAAGGAAATACAAAGAAACCTTTGTGTGTGTGTGTACGTGCACTGTATATATCTCCAAAGACAAGAGGAGAAAGGAAATACAAAGAAACCTTTCAGTCCTTGCACGTCAAATCTTTTGTTGAAATCGGTCCTCGCACATACATGTAGAAGTACGTGCTTATTCTATGGGGTTGGGTTATATTAAAGGAACAATAGTAAACACAAAGCATTGTCCTTGCACGTATTGGGAAAGTACGACTACATGTGTAAGTTTGTATAGCTATTCAGACCGTGGACCTTTAACAAAGAGGACAATAGGGTCCGCGATTGTGTCAAGGTCCACGATTGAAAATCGTGTACAAAACCAATGGGAGGCCTTCCGAAAAAGTTAGAGTATAAACAAAAGAGGAACAATGGGAGGTCCACGATTGCACCCGTAATACATGACTGTGTGTGTGTGAGTTTGTATATGCCGGCAATCGTGGACCTAGGACAAAAGAATTCGGGCGTAGACAAAGGGGTCCACGTTTGACCTAACGTCCACGATTGAAAATCGTGTACAAAACCAATGGGAGGCCTTCCGAAAAAGTTAGAGTATAAACAAAAGAGGAACAATGGGAGGTCCACGATTGCACCCGTTTACATGACTGTGTGTGTGTGAACAGATATTCCGTACCCTGTGGAGACATGAACACAATGCGCACAAAGGGACTGAATAGGTCTCCACAGGGCATTTGTATGGGTTAGGATGTCTCCACAAGGAATTTTGTGTACTGAGTCTATGGGGTTTGCTTAACTGCAGGGACAAAGGGGAGAACAATGCCATGTCTCCACAGGGCTGCAAAAAAAGGTATGTGTGTGTGTGTGTGTGTGTGTTATAGGAGGTGTGGTATGGGGGGAGGGGTGTTATGGAGCTGGTGCAAATGTACTTTCAGTTACAGAGTTATAATTGAGTCAATTTGAGTCGTATTTGTCAAGTTGTTCTCTCCTAGGCATGTACTCATGGATCAAATTTCTATCAAATTAGTTTTAATTCATTAACTCCAAAGAAATTATTTATGGATATTTGCTAAAAGTGACAAAAAATTTAGCCCAAGTCAGTGCTTAAACTCATTTAGGGCTACACAATATTGACAACTTCTCAGACTGATACGTTGGTGACAAAATTAAAAATAAACCGAGTTGCATTTACAAAATTTGACTTAGGACCGACTTGCCTTAGAGAATCAAGGTGACTCGAAAATGACTCAATTACAGTTTTGACCAACACTAAACAGAAAATCCTACAATCCCGGCCAAATCTCGTTGGGCCCCCGACCCCCCTGCCCCCGTTCAATGTTGGCTCTCATTGCGCGGAATGCGCTCCGGCTTGAGATTACAACATTGAGCGGGGGAGCGGGGGAGCGGGGGGCGCGGGGGGCGCGGGGGAGGGTATGTTTATCATCACGTGGCCCAAGCATTTTGGCCGGGATTGTAGCTTAAACTGAGCATCCATGCATCCATAAACTAAACATCCTTCCTGTAACCTTTTGATTCGTAATGGTAAACAGAAAAGTGAGATTGGGTCACATGAAGTTCATCCCTTCGCTGCTTAATCCCTGATGAGTTATATCTTCTGGCAATATTCCAGAGTTAAAGTCAAGTCATTGCAAGTCAATGAGAGACTTTTTAAGATGCCGGTGACAGCAGACATACCGGTCCTTTTCCATTGTTCTCGCCAGTCATGCGCATGCTCAGAACTACACACGCATGCTCAGAACTACACACGCATGCTCAGAACTACACACGCATGCTCAGAACTACACACGCATGCTCAGAACTACACACGCATGCTCAGAACTACACACGCATGCTCAGAACTACACACGCATGCTCAGAACTACACACCCATGCTCAGAACTACACACGCATGCTCAGAACTACACACGCATGCTCAGAACTACACACGCATGCTCAGAACTACACACGCATGCTCAGAACTACACACGCATGCTCAGAACTACACACGCATGCTCAGAACTACACACCCATGCTCAGAACTACACACCCATGCTCAGAACTACACACCCATGCTCAGAACTACACACGCATGCTCAGAACTACACACCCATGCTCAGAACTACACACGCATGCTCAGAACTACGCACGCATGCTCAGAACTACGCACGCATGCTCAGAACTGGCAAAAAGGACCGGTGTGTCTGCTGCCAGCAGCGTCTTAAAAGTCTATTACATGTCAATCACAAGTCAATCGCGTGTCACATTGCAAGTGACAAGCCATTCAAATGACTGTGACAAAGATATGACTTTGTCACTGTTTATCCCCTGTAGCTCGTGACCCTACTTGATATTTGACTTGCAATTGAATTGTGACTGACTTTGGACTTCATTACAACCAACCTCAAACATTTCAAGGACAATTTCTCAAATCACAGCTTCATCTCCATTCTCCATCTTAAGTCCCTGGCCGTAGAAGGCACTATCTGAACAGGACTTGCATCCATCCTTGTGGTTGCACACTGAAGCCAATGACAGCCCAAGCATTTTCACTTGGGACCCATTTCACGGAGCCGCTTAGCACAGAATCTGGTTCAGCCCATTTTTCTGCTAAGCGAACACCAGCTGTGAACCAGTCAGGGGCGATACATTTCACATGACATTTTGGCTGGTAACCTGTTGTGTTTAGCAGCTCCATGAAATTGGCGTCTGGTTTAGTCCTCCAAGGAGTCACTTAACTGACTTACCGTCATTTTGAGTTCTGTCCAATAAGTTTTGTTCGTCTCTAATTTTGTATAGTTCCTGTCGAATAACCCTATGTATTGATGACATTATTTTTAGTTTACCGCAGTGCATAACAGGGGTAAACGGGGGTCACCGATGCGGCTCATATACAATTTTTACATACACTAGCATTTTCCACTCTCATTTTTCGACCTTGTGGCTCCCAAGGAAAATCCCCTGCACAGTAATCATCTTTTATAGCCCTATCTTCAACGACAGATAGGGCTAAAACTGCACATTTAACTGTCTTTTGGTCGAAAACCGAGCGTACATCGGCATTCTGCACGTAAAAGTATAGAGTGCGTCGAGCGATGACCCCCACTGAAAACTGCAATGTCATGTGGTCAACACTGCATAGGGCTATTTTAACTAACGTGATTGGACGATATTTCTTGAGCTATATACACGTGATTCTACTGCAATAGGTCAATTTGAACTGGCTCTGAAGCCGGAGACGGATCCAATACAAAAACCAAGACTACAAATGGCTGTAGATTAACATTCTGCTGCTCACCTTAACTTTGTAATTGACCTTTCCCGCATAGTGTACAATGATAAATGAGGCCTGCTCTAGTTGCACGTTCTCGAAGTAGCTGTTGTTTTTGTGCTGGGATGTAAATTTCTGCAGGAGATTCTGACCGTTTGTGTCTTTGGCAGGAAAACTGGAAAAAAGGGGTAAACAAAAATGAGGCTTTTTTTTATGTTAAACAAAACCAATACTTGGCTCTTTAAAAAAAAAAAAAAAAAAAAAGGAAAGACAAGGAACTGACATTATCAAACAGAAGAAAATAAACATCCAGATAGAAGAGTTGTTCGATAAACACACTCAAAGTCAGTGCCTATTTACAAAAAAATCAAGACAGACAAACATTTGTTAACCAATCGGGCAAATAATACAGACCTATTGGCCGTCACTGCACACCACACTTGTTAATTATGTTCACTTAAACACGCTTATGCTTACTTGCAATCGTCATTCAGTATGTGTAGAAGTCCTGTGGGCCTCTTCTCAATCAGTAGCAAGCAGCCAGTGTTGTCTATGAACTCAATGTTCTTCCAAATGATCCCTTCTCTTCTGTATTCCTCCTGAAATCCAAATCGATTCAGGGAAAACAAATTCATTTAATTTAAAAATGCCGACTTTGATGATTAGTTGAAAGGTGGTTATGGGATCTAAAAAGCAATCTTGTCCCCTAACACCCAAGGCATTTAGTGAGAAGATTGAATTTGCATTGGGGATGATGTAAATTAGAACCAGATGTTCTCTTTTGCTTTGTCCTGATGTAATGTATGAAGCACTGTATACTCGGTGATTTTCAAGAGCCTGTGTCAAAAAGGCATATATTCGAAGAATAGACCCTAATCCGCCCAACTTCAACACTGTACAGTAAACCAATTGGCATCAAACTATTGGTGATGTAATGGTGCTAAGGTTCTACAGTGCTGAATCCATCCAAATTCAGCAACATTTGCTGGTGGATTTTGGCACATTTGGACGAGTTAGGGTTGACAAAAAGGAGAAAAATCTGTTCTGAACTGTAAAGGGCTTCCGAAGAAAAAATGTCACTGCACATTTGGAAACCTGTTGGCAAAATGCAACCTGACCATTTTTGTCAGGTCAGAGTAGAAAGGGCTCATACAACATACATTGAAATTGCTTATAAGCCCATTCTCTTCTGAGCTGATGTTTTGTTAAATTGTTATTGATGCGCAACAAACAGAAAGTTAATTACTTACCTGTTCTAATTTGAAGACATGTTGGTTAAAGTAATACTGTAGGTGCTCGTTTGCGTAGTTGATGCAAAATTGCTCAAAGCTGTTTAGGACAAAATCCTCAAAGCCGAAAATGTCTAGCACACCGATGGAGTTGCCCTGTGTGAGAAAGACATGAACACAAACATAGCTGGGTCAAGTTTCAGCTCAAAAATGGTCAAGACATATTTTTTTTGGCGAGTTGGTTAAATTTTAGGAAAAGAAAATGCTGAACACTATAAGTGTTTTAACTGTTACATGTATCTTGGTTGGTAGAGGGCACGACAAGATTTTATGTACAGTATCACTGAAATTCTAACTTTTTTGGCAAGTTGTGCCAAGGTCAAGAATGTCTATGCAACACCATCAATTTATTTTCAAGGGTTATTACTAGAAGATCAGCTTTTGATAGATGGGACAGAAAAGGCAATTCTGCAATCATTTTAGCTCAATTAGGTAAAAAGCTAAATATCTGGCATTATAACCAATGGTTATTATAGAAACTATTTCACATATACCAATTGAACTGATCTTTTTCAAAATGGATATTCTGCAAGTTCTGTAAGTCTATTAATACCATTTTAAAGTTTATACAAACATTAGAACAATTTGTATGGTAATAAATCACGCATCTAAATTAATTGAAAGCATAGAAGTGAACTTCCCTCCAACATTACATGTACTTTAAAAAAAAAAAACGAAAAATCAAAAGAGAAACATTAAATATCTATTTTTCTCCAAAGCAAAAGTCAATATACAATTGTTTAAATATTCAACAATCCCCGCTTTGTACTTCAATCCAGATGGTTTCATTTTTGAGGAATTAAAATAAATTATATGAATGAAAACAAAGTGTTCTCCACTTTTCTTTTGTCTTTTGCATGTAAGCAGCAGTGTTAACATTAACAGTTTATCTAAGCAAAGTTTGTGTTATAGATTGAAGCTATGACTGAGAATCATGAAAGAATTCACAATTTCCTTATGACCTCCACTCATTTTCACTGATCATTTTTCTGCATAGAATACTTAAATGTCTTGAAATCATTTTCTTGCATAAGTTTTCATTACACACCATTTTCAATTGGTGTTTCTGCAACCTACATGTACATGTGAGATACATGTAATTATAAGACTGTTACAGTGGCTTTTTACACTAACCCTGGTACATGTACATGTACATGTACATGTACATCTATATATTTGTAATGTCACACACATTATCTCGCTACATGTACACGTTTAACAAAAAACCACTTCAAGAAGTACATGTACATATTAGTCTGTAATTTCCGAAGTCTGATTGTTCCACTAAAGCTATGATGTCACAAATTTTTCAAAGTGAACAAAGAAAACTGGCAGGAGCGGGATTTAAACCTCAATGTTAACTTGCATGTGAAAACTAATAAAGGTCACTGTGCTTTCACCAAACTGGACTGCAAAGCTGTTAACTGTATCAAGTCAAGTTTCATACATATACATGTAATGCTCACTGGCCTAAAGCCCCTCCCCCCCCCCCCCCCTCCTCCGGCAAATGGTACTCTGAATCCGCGCCCTTAATAATAAACACATTTATGAACACACATTTACAGCATGACATCATGTTATACACATCAGGCTCAATACGCCAACATTGGAACGAATTAAAAGGCATGGTGATTCCAATCCTGATCAGCAAAACATGATCACGCAAATGTTAGCGACCTAACCAGGAACTAATTCCACTACTATTGCCCCTCATCCCTACCATCCATGCCAATCTGGAACTGGAACTATAACATTGTACATACATGTACATGTAGAAAAAGTCTTGGGCTCAATACCGGATAGACAACCCAGACAATTCATTAATGTAAACGGGTTGAAATTCAAGGCAGCAATGTCTGTTCTATTTTCCTATCTTTTTCCATTTCCAATACTACATGTACATGTATATGACTATGCAAAATTTCAACTTTCTGAGATTTGTTTATATCAAGAAGCACATGTACATGTATGTACATCGTACGCAATCAACTTTAAACTGACTGATTTTCAGACTTTAAAGATTTATTGGTTTTCAACATCCTTGAGATCCTGTAGACAAAAGAATGATTTTTTTTCAGTAATCTTAGATTTTACAAAGGGGATAAAATAAACTGTGATGACCTAATCTTTACCATATCAATAATTGTCGAGGAGGGGCGAGGAGGGAAGCAGCCTACCCAGAGACACCTCCAATGGATTTTTGTGCAGTCATTTTTTTTATTACCTTTGATTATACATTTTGCATGTTGAGTTACATGTATACTTCATGTGACTTGCTATCATTTCATAACTGTCACGCAATGGACACCTTCAATATCTCAAACTTGTCAAGATATTTCATGCAGGATAACCGAGGAACCATGGCTAGACCAATGTCACTTCACTTGTATTCATGGTATTCCAGGTCATTTGGGCATCTGCACCAAACTGCACATGCGCAGTTTCAATACAGAAAAGGCTCATCCTGTAACTGCAAGATTTGTTTATGCTTGAACCTACCTGATGTTCTCCCGTCTTCTCATAGCGTGACAGCAGGGCATGGTTGACCTGGAGCACAATCCATTCAAACAAGCCGCTGTATAGCCCCTTGGCCAGGGCATCCCGTGTTGCTAAAGCCTGCAGAAACCAAGGCAAGACAACTGTGGTCAGGGGACAATTTCATAGCGATGCTTAATAAGCACACAAATTTGCTTAGCATAAAAAGTCTTCCTTGGTAAATACAGGATTACCGACCAAATTTTGATGTGAAGTGTATCGCTTGTGGCTGGCATTTAGCTGTTGTTTGCTTAGCATGAAAATCCCATGGCATTTTGGCTGGTAACCTGTTTTAACTAGGCAATTAAGACTTTTTGGTGCTAAGCAAATTGTTGTGCTTAAGCAGCTCCGTGAAATTGGCCCCAGGGCCTGATTTAATTTCATGGTGCTGCCAAGCATGAAATTTTGCTACGCTTAGAAAAGTTACACTCCAATAAAGCAAAAACAACTGGCTTCTGGAGTTAGCTTTAACAGTCAGTGATGATTAAATGTGGGATACAGTATTGATAGAGTTGATGACACAATTGCACACAGTGTTCATACATATACATGGAATAACAAACTTGTGAAAGTTTGAGCTCAATCCGTCATCCGAGTCACATTCGTTTTACAAGTGTTTTGTGTACGTTCATATGTGCTTATTTTGATTGTTGAAATTGAAATAAGCCTGGAGGTCTCCAGATACAATTTGAATCAGTAAAGATGACAGCATTTCTCAGCAGGATTGATACTGGTACATGTACCATCTTTATAAACAGTAAGCTTTCAGATTGAAACTCATCATTTAAATCCTAAATCCTACCGATAAGACATTCTTGGTTTACACTGTTGTTTTTACAATTACTTTTATTCTCATTAACCCTAACCGTCCCGAATCCTCCAAAATTAATATGATTTTCCACACACCATAGGGAGTTAGGGTTAAATTCATGAACATTTCAATGTTTGTATACACCTTGGTTAAAAAACACAGCGCTTCCCTTTAAACTGACACCAGATTTGGATGAAGGTCTCACTCCATTAGCCCTATTGCATCAGTCCTGTTCTAAACTCAACACAACTTTCACACATGCAGAGCTCATACCAAAAAAAAAAAAAAAAACCTTTGCCTTGCCCTGGATCAAACACAAAACGTAGCTTGTCGGTGTACACCAACAAACAACACCCACTCAATGCAATATCCAACATGATTCATTTCAACTACTCGAATTCTTGGCTGTCAGTGACTGATGCCGTGTATCTGATTCAGTTTAACATTTGTCGTTTGAAGTTCAATTTCAGCAGTGCTTACTTCTATGAAGTAAAACAAAGCTACTCAGAGTGGCTCAGCAATGAATAATATTCTCATTAACCCTAACCCCTTCAGTGTCTTTTTCATATGGCCCTGCTAAATCCAACAATTTCAAACAAAACTGAAATGAGAAAACAATGTATACATGTAATCCAACAGTAGATTCTGCAGTGTACCACCTACACACCAGCCTTGGCATTTAGAAGCTACCCTGCTGAATCCAACAAAATACAACAGGTATTTGTTTGTACATGTACACAATGTATGAACCCTGCCAAATCCCAAAAATCCAACACAAATGTTACAAGAAGTCTGCTTCCACCTTCCTAAATACGACAAAGGACAACACGTATGTTTAGCTGCTACTCTGCTGAATACAACGATATCCAACACATCAGGCAGTTTGTGTTGACTGCTTAATCCAACGGACATTTTAAACAAACAAAAATTACGATTTTTGACAATTTCAGTAACTTTTAGAAATTTAGGTCCTCAAATACAGTTATCACCAAACAATGTTTTCCCAGCAGCCAACATTTTTAGTCTAGATACCGAACTGGCTTATTGCACCTTATTCATGTATAACTGTATTACCACAAGTACATTATTGGTCACACAACTTAAGTACAATACTAAATGACTTACTAAAGGCCAATATGGGCCTGTGAAGGTGATGTATGTACAGTTACGGATGAAAGTTTACACACACACCAATCTTACAAACAAATCCCAATTCATCCAAAATCTATGAACAAAATCCAGATGTTTATGCATGCATGACGAATAACTGACAAAATATCATTTTGATATGACAATTTACAATACAAAAATTGCAAAAAAATGGAACAGCGTCACAACAATTGAAGGAACAACTTCCAAGTGTATGTAAACGTTCGGCTGCAAGTGTATAAAGCATGAAGAACTTTATTAGTTAATTTAACAAGGCAATACTAAGACAATTTAATTCAGGATTATTAAAGAAAACCACAATGACTGTTCGAACACCAACCTCAGACATCCTGTATTGCACTACAAATTGGTCTCCGCTGGCCATGGACTTCCGTTTGGTCAGCACCGACACCAGTGTTTCCTGCTTGACCTTCAAGAGATCCGACACCAGCTTGACTGTCGCGATGTTCTTGATGGTCACGTACTCCTCGAGCTCGTTGCGCTTGCGGAATGTAATGTTGCCAATGTGGAGGACGGCGGAGAGAACCGAGAAAATTCTGTTCGAGTTACAAACAAAAAGAAAAACAATCACAGAAAGAAATGGATGGGCACTGGAATAGCAACCACAGGTTACCAGCCAAAATGCCATGTGAAGCATGCTGATTGTGCCTGGTTCTCAGCGTATTCTGCTTCACAGCTTAATTTGCTAAGCAAATTTGCTAAGCAGTATTTGCTACTGGTGTAGGAAAAGGTATACTGTTGTCTCCAATCCCATGTGGTGTGCCATGGTATTACGGCTGTTCGATATGACGTTATTTCCTGATATGTCGATTTTTTTGTTTATATTAAAAATCGAATCGGCCCCTTAAAAAAAACCGGAATATCGGGGAATATCGCGATATGTAGCTTTTCGCAGCGTTTAACTTTTTTCTTAGTGTCTATTAAGTGTGGATTAGTCCAGTTTACCTTGCTCGAAATTCCAGTCATTTCAAATAGATTTGACGGTAGAATAGTACATAACGTATGATGTACCATGAAGGAATAAAAAATACATACATGTACTACATGTGTCGTTTCTTTGATCGTTTTCTAAACCCTGACATGACTTCTCCGTAATATCTCCGCAACGTTCATTATGGGCTCCGTGCGCCACCAAAAGAACACATAGCAACCGCACTTCCATGGAGAGTACGGCGCTGGTATTACGCACTGCGCTCCTCGTTCATCTGATACTCGTCTTCCAGTGGGATTGCTTTGTCTATTTGCCGACTCTCAATAATTGCGTTTTCAATAAGAATATCATAGCGGGAACCAGACACTTAAATTGAAGTCAGGTAAGATGGCGTCGATATTGACCCCCAACTCGCCTTTTCTTTCCGCTGAGGGGGTAGTTGTGCACGGAGCCCATAGCGCACGTGCGTGCGTGCATGCCTTGCATCGCTGGTGTAGTATTAGTCAATTGCAAACAACCGCACTGAATGCTACCTGGGGTTAGAGCAATTGTTCATAAGGCCAACCCCTAGAGCGCATAGATCTGCGTGTGCGCATTGCTTTGTTGCTAGCCTTGGTCAAGTGCAAGCAACCACACTGAATGCCAGTGTTTTATTCCCAGTGTACAATGCACGTACATGCAGCTAACATGTTGCGAAATTTGTCTTGAGAAAAGACTAAACCATGTGCTGTACATGCATTGTACAATGTACATGTACAATGTCTGTCTTGTGTGCAAACAAGACATACAATACAATGTTTTTTGACAGCTCACGTGTGACCATATGCGTCCATGGTATTAATTATCAGCTGTTACTAATCAACAATGCCGAAATGGAAACAAACGCTAGTCTTTCTGAAGTGCCGTAAAGAAGCCAACTAAAGGTAAATGTCGTAGTACTCCAAATACTCAACAAGTGAAGCCTTGTCAACGAACCCGGCCCGATTCACGATCTCGGTGGCCGGCCCCGATATTGAATTTTAGTGGATCTGATCCCGGTGGCCCCAATGTATTTTTTTTATTTGTCCGTTCTTCCGGTAAAGAAAAAATGACGTCATCACAATAATATCAAAGATCGCGATATTTTTTTCCGATATTTCATTATCAAAATAAATGGATATCGAACAGCCTTACATGGTATGCAATCCCACAAGGTATCTCATGTATCCCTTCCCATGAGTTTTCCCATGGTATGCAATTCTATGAGGTATCCAGTGATATCCACATGATATCCCATGGTATGCAATCTGTGGTATCCAACCCCATAAGATGTCCTTGGTATCCAATCCCACAAAGCATCCCACAGTATCCCACAATTCCACCAAAAAATCCTCACCTTTTCATAGTCTCCCGGGAGAAGCCGACCATCTCCATGGACTGCTTGAGCCTGGTGTACTCATACTTCTCGTCAACTCCTTCCAGCGTGAAGCAGTTACTCTATGGATGTGGAGAGGAATAAGACGAGGCAATAATGTCAGATGGGTAGGTCTGACATTAGTCAGGAAAGGGCCACAGGATATGAATAATCACGAGGGACTGTGGATTTCGAGCTCAGCCCAGATGGTGTGAATTTTAATGTGTCCGAGTCACTTAAAGACCTGCGCTAACAGGACCTTCTTAAGGAGAGTCTTCAAGTGGTAATCGAGATCTACATGTACTTCCAAATTGATTTATATCAATACAACATAAGTACATGATAACAGATATTTGGAACAGATGGACAATTAACTTTTTTAGAAACTTGGAATTCCAAAAGTACTGCTTGGAACTATTCACTATACATTGTACACCACCTGCCAAAATCCTTCACATGCTAAGCCTCAACATACTGATTGGCATCAATATGGCTAAGACCCGAACTCCAGACACGCAAATGCAATCTCACCGAAACAGAAGCAGATTAACATCATCTTTCATTTTGCACATTCACTCAAAGCCTTTCTTTTCTGTCCCAATCGTAATATTTACAGTTCCAATGAGTATCCGCAGATTTGCGAGATGTATATTTTGTACAACATGTTTATGCACGCAAGCATACAGCTACATGTATATAAAACTATTAGAATGTTAACTACACATTCCTTCATAGAAATACATGTACATTGTACTTCAAAAGGCAAGTATACAGCATTTGCAAACATCAAAAAAACAAACTAGTGAATTATTACGAAACACTATACTAGACTAAGTAAATAGCCGTCTCAAGCATCCTGTGAAATCATGGCACCTAGTGTGCTGCCGTTTTCAAAAAAAGTATAAATTTATATCGTTTTCCAATTTATATCGTCGGCCAACAATCGTTGGAAATAGTCTAGTTCCCCGACCTGATAATTCCCTGACTATAAATTGCTCCGTTTTATCTAAAGTATGGTCACGGAACCAGACTAGCAGAACAGATTTTCTTCTCTGTTTTCTCAACATTTATACACACAAAACTTTAAACAGCAGTGTTACAGTATTTGCTAGCACGCTATAAAATACTAACCCCAAATCCATATATTTCTGAAAATTACAGCAAAAGCAAATGATGTACATGTACATGTATACATGTACTACATTTAACCCCTCGACACCGGATTTCATATGGGCGCCAGGCCGGCTTGTGCAGCCAAGCAAAACGGAAACAAGAGGCTTGTGCAGCCAAGCATAACGTACACAATACCCCAATAATGGATTGAAAATGCAGAAATTGACGTGTATAGACGTCACCCGGCCAGGTGGCAATTTCAATCTGCACGTATTTGTGTCAACCGGTGGCAAGGGGTTTTAAGATCTCCTAGGTGCAGCCATGATTGTTGTGGTATGCATGTTGTGTGTGTGTGACTGCAGAACAATGTCAATTATCTGACAATCTCACTGCATGGCTGTTCAGCATGCATCTCCTGCCTGTATTTGTAAACATCAAGAACCTGTTGCCCAAGAGCACTGCCTTACATGCGTACTTGGGTTATGAACAGGCATTCAGTTGGTGCATTTAGCTGGCTTAGCTGTGACAATTGTTGAGATCAAGAATGTTGAGTTGCAAATAGACAAACTAAAGCCGTACTACATCTCAAGCTTTCAAAAGGATTCTATACAAACAGGCTTCCATCACCCAGCAGGCTTCGCTCCATACCATTAGAACTCTTGTGATTTAATTAACCCTAACCCCCTAAGCATTTTTACTAGGAGGCTTCCTCAACCTGTTAAAATCAAACACTGTGCAGTATTGCAGTATACCTATGGCACATTCTTTGGACTTAGACAAATTGGGGCATCATAGCTCCATGTAAAGTAATGGTGCCAAGGCCCTACGTTACTGAAGCTATCAAAATTTGACAAAACCTGCTGTTGGAGTTTGTAAGGCTTGGGGTAGTTTGGGTTAATATAGCTCTATGCATGAAAGGTTTGTCCTACATGTAGCAAGACTTTCATGTGTCCATCCACACACCTGATTCAAATAGTAGTAGTCCTGGGGTTTCTCCAACCATAGACTCTCTCGTTCCGCGTCTTCCGCACCTTGGAGCAGGTAGTAGAATACGTGGTAGTTGCGCTCGTTGGGGGCTTGTGAGACAATCCGAGACTTCTCGAGTAAGTACTGTTCCACGATAGCACTGAAAATTATTACAAAAATATTTAAACTTTTTATAAATAAGATAACCACAAGAATCATCTACGATAAAAACAGTGGAAAACACAGGGAATGCATAGCAGGAACTAAAAAAAAAAAAGTCAACAGTAGTCGAAGAAGCCCTGGTTAGTGGCTACCATCTTCATAGTAGTTTTTTAAACATCAGCACGCAGAAACTAAAAACCACTCCCCCGACATGACGTTAAAGTTGCTCACATCTGTATTCCTTTTGTGAATGATTAGACCACAAATGTAACAAAACAATGGTTGATGGTGAGGGGGTGTTTAAGCATCATGTCAACACGGACTATGATGTCACCAGGCCTGTGCATCTCAACTGGAGTGCGAGAGGTTAAAAATAGTACATGTAACTCTACGCCCACAAGCCAAGATTAATGTCTGTTGTAGAAATCATTCTTCCTGACATCGTATCCCTGGATATGTCCCCGCTACATGTAGACATTAATTTTCATAAATATGACTCCAAATGAAAGGGCGTTGGTATTTCGGTGGAGAATGTCTGTCCGCTGGCCAAGCTATTTGTCCATGATTGATGGCAGAGATGAGTGAGGACTCACAGCATGACCGCAATACAGGTCTCTCTCGTTAGCTCTTTTATAATCGCCGTAATGCAATAAACACGTAACACAGCAAGATATATTAATTGGTCATGGATGTGCTTATGACCCCAGCCAGACCTGTGATTTAACAAGGGGCCGTTTGAGTTGCGGAATGGTTGCACTCAATGGAAATACACTGGATTTTTCTTATTTTGTTTTCTGAATGCATTGCATACATATCTGCCGGTGTTATTTATTTTTGTGGTTTTCTGGGGAGGTCCGTCATACATCATGAGCATGTATTGTCTAGAAACTGTTAACATGTGATTATAAAGGTTGTATTTGTGACCTTTGCACTGTCTGTAGACCTGATTAAAGGTACACCTTGCCCTGAACTCCCAAAATCTAATCGCTATGGATAGCAGAGTTGTATTTGAGTCCCTGCAAGTCCTTTCACAAGTCCTTTCACAATCCCAGTCAGAAGTGCTTTCATAAAGCTGGTCACAAGAAACTGGATGAACAATGACAAAGGAATGCCTTTGTCAAAGCTCATTTAAATAGCTTGTGATTGGGATTAGGACTGGAGGGCTTGTGATGGACTTGCAGGGACTTGCAGGGACTTGCAGGGACTTGTAAAAGGACTTTCAGGGACTCGAATACAACTCTGGTGGATAGTTGTACCAAACCTCTTTCCAAGATCCGAGAGTAAAGAATCTTCTTTAACCCTAACCCTGCCAGACCAGCACAGTGCATCTGTGGTGACAGCTTGACCTCGCTGCACTCTGCACACAAGTCAATGTGACAAAGTAGGCAATCTGATGCGTCTGGCAGGGTTTCTAGCCAAAATACTTTGGAGGGTTAGGGTTAACATGTAATATATATGAAGAAATAGATTGTGTGATATTTATGTGAAAAAATGAAGCATTGATATCCGGCCATTCAAACAGGCACTACACATAGATAGTGCAACCTGTATGCAGCTGAAGCGCTACAGAACATGGGCACCACTCTGAATTTTCCAATTTTCAAACAGTCCGAATGTTTTTTACCAAACTGGCGTCTCCGAAATGATTTTCATCAATGCTTTTCAGACAAAGGGCACAATTTCAAGGGATGGTCGTGTACATTATTCTACTTTTGAATGATCATTTCAACCACAGCAATTTTAGGACGAACGCTTTTGGTAGTCCAATTGGGTGCGTCCAAGCAATGCGTCCCTTTAATAATACAATGATAATTAGAATGACCCATTTTTTTTAAATGGGATTTCATCAGCCTTGATTAGCAAAATTTGCAAAATCTCCGAGTCTGAATAAAATTTCTAACACTGAGGAAACAAAAGCCTCATTACCCCCTATTTGATCCCCCCCCCCCACCTCCACCTCCAAAATTGTAAAAAAAAAAAAAAAAAACCGAGAAAGAATATACAAATCGGTTCTGTCAAAAGGGATGGGCATGCTTACTGCACAATGAAAAGATGTAATGCCTTTTCCCTCTATGAAAGCAGAAATGATATACACTATCTTCTTTTTTTTAAACAATTTTTGAGGCAGAGGTTAAATATAATAAATGAAATAACATTTGAAAATGGATTTATCCAATTAAAAAATATTGTTGGCAGTAATTGAATACTATTATTTTGTATAAACATGTAATCTGTCATAAATGAAATTTTGTTGATCTGCACACTGCACACTGCACACTGCACACCTAGGGGCAGAGTTTCACACATCAAAAGTGGATTAAAATGATACACCTAATAATTCCCTGGAGCATATTGTTACTGTAGATGGCACACCTGGCCAGATAAATTATACACAAGTCAATCTTTCCATTATACATGTAGGTATGATACATGTATAGCGCTGGCAAAGCCCAGGACACAGTTGCAGGCAGTGTTCATACTCGAAATAACAAACCTGCGAAAGTGTGAGCTCAATCTGTCAGCTGGGTTTAGGCGAAAGCATTGACCAAAAAAAAGGTTTGTTTTGACAGTGATTTTGTGTACTTTCATGTGCTTATTTTCAACTAATAAAATCAAAATAAGCCCCAACGTTTTTTGGGTTTTTTTTTTTTTTTAAGTCTTCTGATCATTTTCTTGAAGATGGCAGTATGTCTGACAGAAGTATTTCTTAGGTACCAGAAGCATCTTTATAAAGTGTGCTTTCAGATTGAAACTAGTAATTTTTTATTATTGATCATTACGAGTCTCAATTTACTCTTGATCATTACGAGTCTCAATTTACTCTTGATCATTACGAGTCTCAATTTATTATTGATTATTACGAGTCTCAATTTATTATTGATCATTACCATTCATCATACCTTTAAAACTCCACAATTTGCCAGTCGCTGGGATTCAATTATAGCAACACCAGACAGATCAAAGAAAAGATACATATCATAAAATATCAACCAATTAACCCTAACCCTCCTCAATCCTCAAAAATCTTCTGTGCAGTTTTTGAGGATTTTGGGGGATTGAGGCTGAATGGCGTTTCAGAAAAAGGATTTTGGAGGATTGAGGCTAAATAGCATTTGAAGAAAAAAGTATTTTGGAGAATTGAGGGTACATGGTCATTCGGCCTGAGATGATATTGAAGGATTGGTTTGGCATAGGTTACTGGAATGGATCTATTTGATTTGTTAATTTTTATTTATTTACCAACGTAAGTGCTCAATCTGTTTGACACAGTATTGTACATACATGTACATGTACATGTACTGCACATATGCGGAAACAGTCCATGTACTAGTACAATATGTACATGTAGGTCATATACTGTGCATTAGCTGCAGGATTTGGGATGATTGAGGCAATGGGTACCCTTCACTTTGAAGGAAATGGCTAAATGCACGGTAAAGTGCCACATTTGGGTATAGACAGTTCTCTGCTTTATTTAGTATGATTAAAAAGCAGTTTAAATATATAAATGATTTATTTTACTTTGTATATGTGTTAGTAATAAATACAGAAAAAAATCAAATGTGTTCAACTTGTCTCGTTTTTTTTATGGCCGAAAGAAAAAACCCAGGATGGCAAAACTCTGACAATATTTAGGGCCAATATTTGGTGCTCTATTTTTCATTAGGTTTGCTTCCACTTTGAAGAAATCTTTGTATGAAAATTTACAATTTCATTGAATATACATCATAAAATTAACAATACGGTCGCTTGCAGACAGAAAAAAAACATTTTGTGGGAAAAAAAATCTATCTAAAAAACCAGTAACGGCCGTAACCTGTGTGTCGCCATCCTAACTCATTTGAAATAGCTCATTTTATAACATGTGTAAGGCTGATGTGAAAGAATTTCTCCTATCTGGTAGTCTAAATTGATCTTAAAACATGACAAACTGTTCTATGTCCATGCCATATTCGATCAAGTTGCGGCAAAGTTTTGAAAATGTTAAAAACAAAGTGTGTCGTTTTGTTACGACCGTCACCCCATCCCCAATTTTGTACAACAAAACGCGTGAAAGTCTTTTCCATTACGTCATATAAACTGCATGACTGACCAATCAGAATGAGCCACCACAAAACAGCTGTGCTGAGTTTCTCTAGACATGGCGGAGCTGCGATGATTTGTGTCGCCGAACCTTCCGAATGCCCAACAAAGTTACGACCGTATCGGTAAGTTAGGACCATTCCAATTATCCCTCTCTTGCTTGGACAGATACAAACATATCTTGGGGATAAACAGCAGGGATGTGGATAATTTTACTAAGCTGTAAATGACAAAAGAAAACGTGCAAAAAGATCGTCGGTTTCATACAACAAACGTACATTGACTATCGACCCATGGGCGAAACACACACGGAACGAAACGGCTGTAACCGCGACACACGCATGGCTGAAAACCGACAACGCGTGCGGAATACCAGCTGCAATCGGTGCCCAGACGCGTACTCTAGCAATTGCGCATACAACTAATCGGGTACCCGGCTTTGGGCGTAGACTGGCTCCCGGTCCCTACACATTATCATCGCTCTTTGTGGAATGTAAAATGCGTATGGACCGGCAACCAGTCTAAATTGGACGTTCCGTGGATGTTTTTTTATGAATGAATGTTTCGTTGGTTCGCGATTGAAACTGTACACCCGTATGGCGAGTTTTGTTATGGGGGAAAAGAAAAATGAATTGAAATAGCCCTGAGCCTGAGTCTTTTTGCTCGTTGTAATTCTAATATTTTGACTCACTGTTTTCACCCAGAATACCCCTGAATTTTTGGACTGGTTTGGAAGTTTTGAACGGACTTGTTGACGCTGAATACTTTCCCACACTTTTTCGTTTGCCCTCGCCATAGGCGTAGGCCTACCACGTCCAAAAATATTTCCCTGAAACTCGCAAAACTTTATAAAAACGATGTTTTGCCGGCAGTTTTCTCTGATTTAGTGATTGGTTAATATCCACGGGAGTTTTTAAGCCTATTTTTCCCTTTGAAAAACTGATTGGAAAATAGACAAGAATTTTGTATTTAGGCCCAACGTTATTTGTTTAATACACCCAATCGCTTTTCAAAATATTTTCAAATTGGAGCCACTTTGATAAAAAGTGATATTTTACGAAATATACAAAATCATTCATTTGCGTATCCGGGGGGAGGGGAGTAACTCCACCCAGGCCAGTTTGGGCCTATCTATAACTTTTCACAATAGATGTCCTATTTTTTTTCCCTAATTATGTGCACAATCTCTTATTCTTCTGATGTATTAAAGAGACATGGCATTGAGGGTTGCAAATTGTGTGAAATTTACATATTTTCAGATGCATAAAACCTTGCCCAATCCTTTTTTCTTCTTTAGATACTTGCCATTAACGGAGCATCGCTGAGGTCAATGAAACAAGTAAGCCCGGGCCAAATCGTGTGGCCGGAGCAGGATGACGTATGGGCGCTGCCTATCGAAGACATCATACATCTGCTACTACCCCCTCCGACTTTGCATGCTACAAGCAGCACTCGTCTCCAGGGGCAGGCTCTAACAACATGTATTTGTATGCATTTATTGCAGACCCAAATTACCAAATAATTCTGAACATTGTTTCTCCTTGAGTGTTATATTTTATTTGAAATGAATCTAAAACAGTTCATTCACCTGCCTACTAATACACAATGTAGAATGAAACATTGTTTACATTGAAATAAAACGGACTCAAACTGACACTTTTATTGAAGTTATTTGTTACTGTTTTAATACTGGAAAAAAAAAAAGTTAATATATTGTCCATAAATACTAAAAGGTAGGGGGGGGCAGTGGGAGCCAGGTTGGGGGGGGGGGGGGGGTGGAAGCAGGGTAAAATGTGGCACTAGCACAGGGTAAAGCAACCAAGAAGGGACACCGTAAAGTGAGTGGAGAGTTTGGAAAAGGCCTATAAAGGTGTAGCATTTTTAGTAGAGGGCTGTTACTGGTGAGGGGGGGGGGGGGGGGGGATGGTCAGTCTCGGGGGGGGGGGGGGGGGGGGAATGGTCAGTCTCTGGTGGATGTGCCCTGCTGTAATCCTAACTACCTTTTACCTGTAACAAGCCAAGTCAATCTGGTCACCAGCCTGCATAATCCAACAATTCTTGTACACTGCCAGTATTGTGTGTCTCCGTTACACCCGTTACCACTCTAATGCTTTGTGACAGTGTCATTATATTGATAATTTAAATGGCCAAACAACCACTTCTTACCCAAAACAAATACTAGGGTTGTTGTTCCTGTCTAATTGAATAAAAATGAGGCATTTTGACAGTGCATATGATGTCAGAGTTAAAGCAAAAATTTAAATTGTGTCACGGTTTTATTAAATTTGATGTTCAGTACTTGTCTTGTTCTCTGTTATTGCACGGAAGACCCACAGACATAAGACTTGCATTTGGCTTTGATTTAGCAACAAATGGGAATTACACCCCACACAAATCTTCAATAAATCTCTTTTGCTGTAGCGTCTCCAGTTCCATGTGTGTGTCTCCGTTACACCCGTTACTATGTCTGCATGGAATTGAAATGCATGATTAAACGACAATACTAGGTTCGCCATTTACTTGGGCTTTTTAGAAATTCAAAGTACATCTAACACTTATCCAAAAATACACATTTAAATAAACTTGTGGAGAATTTAAAATTTTCAGGTCTCATGTGACTTAAATGGCACTTTACCATGCATTTAGCCACGTATACAAATTTGGGTGATTTTGGAGGATTGAAGATGAATGCATTTTTTGGGCAAGGAAAATCAGAGGATTTTGGAGGACTGAGGCAGTGGGTACCCTTCGTTTTGAACACGAGTAAACAAAAAATAGGATGATTTTGGAGGATTGAGGATGGTTGATAGCAAAAAGGGCCTTTGGGGTTAGGGTTAAGCTTAGGTTCAGCTGATAATGCTGATTGCTATCGGCAAACAATTTATGGCCAATACACATGTTTATGAATGGAAAAATTATGCCTAACTGATTTGATTGCGTCACCAAACTACCAAAACAGATAAAGACTTTGCTGTCGTGTAGGTGTATTTTTAAAGGTCATTTCAGACTATCTGAATGAAATTAGTATAAATATTATGTAGAAATACTCACTGTATTTACATGTACGGATGTAAGTTTTGGTCCAGAGCATGAAAATTAGGCAATGGAAACCTGATATAACATGTTAAGGCCTACAATTAGCCCAACATTTTACATGAAAATGCCTTAGGTCAGGATTTTGCCTAAAAAACCTACCTTCCTGTGTTTTATGCTTTTAAATAATTCCTTTTTTTTAATTACTTTTAAATATGTAAGAGTAAAGTGACAAAGGAGGAAGAATAAAAATGTAATTGGCATTTCACACTCTCTTATAACTAGAAAATGCCACGGGAAAAATCCATGTGCTATAAATGTACACTGTACAAGACTGCCCCGAAACGGCCAAATAATAAAATTTGATATTTATAACATGCCGATATCCACCAAAAATGAGGCTCAGGACGCAATACAATCAACAACTAATCAGAAAAATATAAACAATTAAAAATAACTAAACTGAAATATTGTGGGTATTCTGGTACAAGTAAGTCTTCAGGGCAACTTTAAATTCAGAAACAGATGAGAGAGTATGAATAGCTAGAGGCAGTTTGTTCCAAAGATAAGGACCCATGTGATGAGAGAAGAATCGATCTCACCAGAGATTGTGAGCATGAGGAACAACAAGCAAAGAAGCATCAGAAGATCTCAACCGCCTCGACGGATTGTACGGAGTTAATAAACCTATATTATATGGAGGAGCTGAAGCATGCAGACAATGAAAAACAAGTAGTTACAACTTGTACTTAATTCAGTCAGCAACAGGAGACTGCAAAATTGGGATGATGTGGGCTCTAGAAGGAGCCAGGGTCACAATGCAAGCAGCAGAATTTTGGAGTCTTTGTAGACGAGCAAGTACATGTACATGTACATGTAGGTTACGTGGTGGGTGATACAACAGGGAGTTACAAAAATCCAAACGAGAAGAAATGAGGGCATGGACAAGCTTCTTTGTAGCTAAGTGGGTTAAGTACTTCCGAATTAAACCCAAGTTACGTACATGTACAGTGTAGTTGAAATCTGACAGATAATTTACATGTGAAGATGGAATTTTTGCGTCGGGGATGATGTTGTAAATTAGAACAGAGATTTTTATCTTTTTGCCCTATCCCGACGTGAAAATGTTGCGAGCAGATTTTTAATAAAACAAGCAGTAATATTTTCATAATAGAATACCTGAGCACAAGAACAAGACCACTGGAGTTTGCCGGCTGTGCCACTTGAGCTACCTAGATCACTGCAAAACTACTGTATTAACTACACGCACGTAAGTATTTCAATCACGCATACAAATTGTTAGTTGGTAACCATCACAGAAACTTTAAGGCACAAAAAAGAAGGAAAACAGTGCATTTTTGTGGACAACAGAGGGTGTTTCTCGATCGTGGGGGTCTTAATTAACCCTAACCCCTTGGGTAACTTTACTAGAAAGTATCCTGAATCTGCCAAAATCCACCTATTTTGTCATGCACAAAAAGTTGGTTTTGGTGACTGCTCAATATGGAGGTATCCGGAATCCATCAAAATCCTGCAGTACCGCTAGGCTTACAATCCTCAATCCATCAAAATCCCCCCGTTTTCAATATGAAGGTATCCTGAATCCGCCGAAATCCTCTAAAACAGGGTTTGGATTTTGATGGATTTAGTTAGGTTAGGGTTAAAAGACTAGCTTTTACGGTAACATTTTTTGAAATGTTGGGATGCAACAGTTGGGGATTAATAAGCTCTAAAATTAATTTATAATTATGGGTAAATTTAATATTTTGAGTTACAAACGGGATTTATATTACTGAACAAAAGAGGACACCAAACATTTTGCTTTTCATGATTGCCTTTTCGTTCGGCTGGAAGTGGAACGAAAGCAAGTGTGCTGTTTTCGCACTTCGGGGCTAAAGGCAAGTTTTGACGTTGCGGCGACATGAAAGCCGCCATAAACAAACCCCTCTATAGCAGCACGGGAACTGCAAATGCCCTTTATCCACCTTTTAAATAGCCCCCTCTAGCGGCACGTACGAAATACAAACAGCTGATGTCTACGTGGAGTGAAAACCGCAGTGCAGGATTAGCGAGCATTATGACTGCGCCATTATCATAGCGGCATGAGATACAAACAGGTGATGTCTATGTAGAGTGAAAACCGCAGTGCAGAATTAATGCAGAATTAATGAACATTAATTACAATAACTTTTCAAAATTCTTGTCCTAACCGAGATCTCGTGTTGTCAAAAGTTACCGTACGTGATTGTTAACATTCCACTGTGGTTATTCCTCCGTGCGTCCGCACTTGGATTAGGCCGGTTTTTTTTATAACTTGGATTACGGATATTTTATGTCTTCGTGTCGGGCGGCAAGCGAAAAAAACATGGCAGCGCCCTGTAATCCAAAATGGCAGCGCCTCCAAATTCAGCCTAATCCCAAGCCAATCGACGGGCCTCATGCATGGTCGGCAGTGAGGCGGAGCTTGTGACGCGAAACTATTCACATTTATTGATATGGATACGGTCGAGCTAGCAATGCATGTGCTTTAGTAACACCCACAGCTAGCTCAGCAAGGTCGCGACGACGACGGCTAGCTCGGGGGCAGTTTTGTGGGCCGGAAGTTTCGGCGCGAACTTCACACGAGGTGGCAGTCAGCTTTACGACCAGATGTTGCCTCGTTTTCCATAGAATTATTATATTGCAATTTCAACAAATTGTACCTCACGGTACCCTCCAAAATCCCAAGCCTCCAGGCAATCTCGCGGTTGGAAATTCCCCCTCCCCATGCCGATGCCAGGCTTGGATCATCCCTTGGATCATCCCTTAGTTGTCGAATTCGACAATTTTCGGCGGCGATTTTTAAAAAAGAAATCAAAAATCAGATTTTTCCCGGCGGCGGATCTGTAATCTAAGTTATTAAAAAAGACGGCCTTACATGCCCCGCGGAAAGTCCTTAGCCACGTAAACTTTGCAGTGATCAAAATGCATGTTTTACATTACAGCTGCTGTCTGCAATGGACTTTTCAGCGACGTAAAACTGCCACGTAACGCTTCCGCTACACGGTTGGCCCTGTAAAAGTTCCCGCCGTGGAGGGATAAACTGACAAATGACGACCGACACTTGACAATTTCGAAAGTTTACCAGCTGTCCGCACTGGACTTAATTTGGACAAGTTGACAACAGTCTCCCTACCTACATGTACATGTTCAACCTATTTTCAAATGCCACGTAATCAGAAACTAATGTTTTTGCCTAATCAATGCCTAGGATGTTAGGGTTCATATTAGACAATGCATCAGGTTCTTTTTACAGCAGTTTGCTGCATGCTAGCCAGAATTTCACACACATTTGTGTGTTGGGGCCATAAACAGATCCAAAACATATTGACCGAAGAATGGGAAACATGACCCCTGTATGAAAATGGGCTCGGCCACTTTTGTAAATTTGTCTAATGACTAATGGGTCTTGGCTGGTTATAAATACCAAAGTTTAATTAGATTGCGATGTTAGGCCTCTGGGTCGGACTTGGTGTCAAACCAATATCCGGTCTTTTGTTTTGGAAAAACATTTGCCCAGGTTCTGTGGAAATTGTTAATATTTGATGGTTCGATCAAACAACAACTCCTATAATGAAAAACACTGTCAATAAAAAAAAACGACCCCAAAAAATACCACCCAAAAGGTGAAGTCAAGGTTAACTTTTAAGCAAATCTTTTCAGTTCTGCAGTTTTAAAATAATATAAAAGGGAAAAACTAAAAACAAAAAAGATATATCCTCAACATCTGATTCAAGATCAAAATAAATTTTGCAATTTACCATGAATTGTAGGTTCTGTGTCTGCCAAATTAGTTGTTTTCCTTAACCATAACCATTTCTAAAACAAACAAATTAACCTGGCTTTGACAACTTCAAATCAAAAACCTGAAGCCATGGCACTGTGTATATCTTTTCGATTTCAAGTCCTCCAGACTGTCCATATCATTTGTTTGTTTTCACATTTGTGAATATCTGACTTGATTTATTTTCCACATGTTCAGCACTTTTCGTATCAACAGATAACAATAGAGGGCAATAGACAATGACCTCACATTGTCCGGTCCCATCAGGCAACCCAGACCCGTTGACCCTTTTCACAACTGGCAATACATGGATTGTGGCAACTTCCATGAAACCTGTCACACAAAGAATTCCTAGTGTAACAACAATGGATATTACATGTACATGTACATGTACATGTAAAGAGGTTAGGATAAGCAAACCAATAAGCCAGTTCGGTATTTCAACTGCGCATGTGCAGAATGACATTTTATCCCGAATCACCCGCGTGACCTAACGTGAGCATGTGAATGCAAAATGTGGTCGCACAATGCGCATGTGTTAAATTCAATCAGAATGGGCGTTTGCGTAACATGGCGTGACATTATGTCAGCAATTTTATCCCGAATAACCTTTGACCTTATAGATACCGAACTGGCTTATTGAAAAATGTAAATTTGTTCATGAGCACCAAAGTTTTCAAGGAGAACAAATCCTAACCAATGCACAGGTACTGAAAAAAAACACCAGAATACTACATGTACATGTATTTGCCAATCAAAGCCTCTATTGAATATCACGTCTACTGTACAGGTATACATGTATGTACATGTACTTTTTCTTTTTACGGCACGATGCAATTTTTTTGTATCATAAAAGTCCTGTATCCCAATGTCTAGAAATATAATATTTCTTTAATGGCACCCCGTATTAGTCAATGCCGGTCAACACCAATGTTTTCTAACTTTTGTCATTAAACAAAAGAAATCTGCACAAGTTTTTCTGTTCACATCGAACAAGTAGTTTGGGAAAAATCAACCTACCCATGTACTGTTCCATTCTCCCTGTAGTTTATCTGGATGAACTTGCCGAAACGACTACTGTTGTTGTTCACTACCGTCTTGGCATTGCCGAAAGCCTGAAAATGAAATCAAGAAATTGCATAGTTTTAAAAACTGTCAAGTACACTGCAGACACTGTCCAGATGGAAAAACTCTGTTCCTCTTTTCATAACTGACTGAGTGTCAATTAAGAAAAACACGGTCTGATATAAGATTTTAAATACATCTGATACAATGTAACTCTGGAACCATCAGGTTACTTATTTGGGCAATGTGTTATGTACAAAATCCATCAATATGAGAAACAGAAACATTTTTCTACATACAATGTACATGTATCTCTTGCAATTTATCTACAATATCCTTATAAAACGTACATGTATGTAATGTTCAATTTTGTGGTCAGGTACATGTACTATGCAGAGGTTTGTACATGTACAATAAATCTTGCAACATGACAAAAAGGTATAAAAAAGACATGGTGTCCCTGTTACATCCGAGTCCTAAACTGTTCATGACATTTCTCAGGAAACTATGTAATGTTCGAATGGTCCAAAACTTGCCCAAATTTTTCCAACATCAAAGACAAATATCAGGAATAAATATTCAAATAATTTACACATACATGTACTTATGAAATCATACAAATTTTATTTTGTTGGTTCTTTTTTTTAAATGCATACGATGAAGAGCTTTAATATGTAACAATTGTTTCTTTGGATTGGCCAATCACTTCTGAGTATTGGAGTTTACTCTGTGGAAATTTAAAGAATTTTTCCCTGTCATATCAAGGTACATAATCATTCCAAAACATGCAGGCTGGCTCATCCCTCACCAGTGAAGCATTACAACATTCGTGTAACACCTCACCAAAAATACATGTATCTTGTCGGCAGCGACAGTGCAATTTGAGGACTGGCGTCAACTTCTCAATGACGCCTGCACTCATTTGAATCCAAAATCCCCACCCGCAGGACTCAAGAGTTTCTCGTATTTGCTCTTGACGACCATAACACATTGGCCACGGTGAATCGACAGAGCGTGCAGCGTGATTGGCTTAATAGGATGGAAAAAAAACAGCGTAGACGGCTAATACTAGATATACCCCGAGGGTGGATTCGGTATACAGTAGTGGAACATATGTCGGGGAAAATAAATTTGAAGAATACGTGTATAATTCTGCCGGTATGTTAACACAACAGCTTTACAGTTCCCCCGTCATCGCTACCGAAAATGTATATGGAGAGAATTTGCAATTAAATAAAACATTATGGAAGTAGAGTACACTGTGTGATGACTCACGTACGCCAACAGACATGCAAATCTAAACCATCAAATAAAAAAAAAAGAAGAATGAAAACAACAAAATGTTACAGATCTTCATTCAACATGTAGGCTTCCCAGGACAAGAGGAGAAAGGAAATACAAAGAAACCTTTCAGTCCTCGCACGTCAAGTCTTTTGTTGAAATCGGTCCTCGGACGTAGAAGTACATGTACGTGCTTAGTCTATGGGGTGGGTTTATATTAAAGGAACAATAGGAAACACAAAGCATTGTCCTCGCACGTATTGGGAAAGTACGACCATATGGACATGATCTCTGTGTGTGTTTTAATTCCTCCATGGTTAAAGTATACATGTATACTTCAGAAGTTTGGACTTGGGAGAGGACATCCCACCGCAGTGTAAGCTTGTGCGGTTTTAGATTAAACCAAAACCAAAAAAAACGCCCAAGTTTGACTCGGTTTAACCGGTTTACCGACCTTAAAAACTTGCCAAGTCGAAGCAGCTTATTTGGTTCAATTAGCTGTTTGTCAATTTTCGTGACGCGTTTAATACGTGAGCGATATGAGTACTAGGAAGAAGTCTAATGAGATTTGTGACGTAGACCGTAGACGCGCACAAGCTTGTGAGTATAGTATAGTAAATCCAGTGGTGTTCGTTTCCGCCGGCCGGCCAGCCCGCCGCCAGCCAGCCGGCCGACCAGCCCGCCGTGCATGCAGCGCGTATGTGGCATGTGTAGTGTGTGGTGTGCATGTGTGCAGGCAAGCACTGTGTCCAGCATGGGCTCGCACTTGCGATGCGTGAAATTAATAAGCCTCACGATTCGGGAAATGTCATTTGCGCCTAAGACAAAGACTATTCAGTGTTCTTCAGACAAGTACGGTAATCTTTTCTTTGTGGTTTGGAAGTATTGTTTGACATTTTTTTCACTCTGATTTTCTTAAATGAATGAAATATTGTTGCATACGGTTTTGAAGTTTTTTTTTTTAAATCAAAACCGGACGTGATTGGTTTAATTATAAAACCGGAAAAAAAGGTTTACTGGTAAACCGCACAATTAGCCACCTGTCCAGTGTCCACCTGTCTACTGGACAGGCAAAAATTAAATTTGGACTAGCAAATTTTGTTTGTAGTAAAGAAGCAAACCTTTATAATTACATTAATCTTTAAAACCCTAACCCCTAAGGTTACTTTACTAGAAAGTATCCTGAATCTGCCAAAATCCACCTATTTTGTCATGCACAAAAAAGTTGGTTTTGGTGACTGCTCAATATGGAGGTATCCTGAATCCATCAAAATCCTGGAGTATCACTAGGCTTACAATCCTCAATCTATCAAAAAGGTACATGTACATGTAGGTTAGGGTTAAAGGTATGATTGAGCTGCTTGGCAACTACATGTACATGTACAGTACATGCAGGACCTACTGGAAACATGCTTGCAGACAGACAACTTTACCCACGTACTTTGTGGGATTCAAAATATACATACAATGTACAGCTCAGTCCGTCATCTGAATCAGGACCAAAAACTATGACATTTTTTACAGTGATTATGTGCATGCTCATTATGTTTTCTCATACATTTGTAGTTCAATTGTTAACATTTTTAGAGGTCTTCAGATACAGAAAAAAAAAGATTTGTCAGGATTGAAACTAATAATTTAATTTATCATGTACTGCACATCACTCCTTTAACACTACATGTAAGTTGGTAAAAAAAATTTACTTTTAAGCTCAGTCTACAGCAAAGGGTATCACTATGAAATATTTGGCTGAGATTATAATTATATTTAATCTCCGCTGGGAGCGGACAGGCAGATTTCCAATCCTTGATGACACCCTGTCCCATCATGCATTGTCCTATTGGTAGAACCAATAGATTATAGAAGTCTGATGTCATATGCCGCGGCAATGGTTCCAAACACATGCAGTTTAGAATGTATTCTGGTTCATCATTTCGGTACTCTATATGACAGACAATCAACTATAGGATGAAGATTTTGGGTGGTTCTTTTTATCAGTGTTTGGCCGACTCATCATGGATGACATCTACACCGGCCTTCATGTGTACAATGAACATACATGTACTCACAGAATACTGCCTTACAAAGTTAGGCCTGAGCCATAAAAAAGGCTTTTAAAGGTATGAAGGACATGTACAAGTGCAATATACATACACATGCCCACATACATGTACTTGAAAACACAATTGGATAATTTTAATACAATTTCAATAGAACAATTTCTCTGAAAAGTGCACAACCAGTGAGCTGAAGTAACCACAACGCTGTACTCTTTACACCCCGCAAAGTGCCGTTTACATGAATCACAATGACAAAATCCCACCAATTTTGGTGGAGCAAGAAAAAGTGAAACAGGTCCGGCCAAGTTCAGGGTCTGTACCAAAAAATGGCCAGAAACAAAATTCTTGCCCTCGGACAGGTAAAATTGGAAAAGAGGGTCGGTCGGTCGGAAATTTGTTTTTCCCCCAGCTTCGCCACCGACTTCTTGAATCACTGAGATATATGCAAACCAAATGGAAGTATTGTAACTTTTGGCTTCATATCAACCAATTGAATGAGATACGACAAAGTTTTTGTCGATTCGATTGACTCTTCCACTACAATATATTTATATCTAAAAGAGATTGAATTGGTTGTACATTTGTATGTACATGTACATGTACATGTACGAAGCATTTTCTTATGCACCATCCTTGTTTTTTAACTTAAGTTTATGGTTTTTAAGTAGGCTACTCTTCAGCCCGAATGGAGCTTTGATGAGTGGACACGTAGATCAAAGTCATCTTCGCACTCACCCGGGCGGGCGTGTTTAGGCCTAAATGTTGGACGAACCCCCTGATTTCATTTCTTTACATGAAAATATAAGGTACATCAAATACAAACACTTTTTGAGACAGAGAGGCTAGGTTATGTTTCTATTTAAAAAAAAAAAAAATTCAAACAAAAACAACAAAAAACGGCGACCCTGATTCTGTCGATTTTTACAGTCGGTCGGTCAGTCAGTCAGTCCAAGGGCAAGACAACAATTTTTTTTTGCATTTTGGCCTAAGGACTGGGGGTCATTTGAGGGAAAGGTTTGAGTGAGGAGCATTCCACAAAGTATGGACGTCTGTTATATGGTGTGAAGTTGCTACAAAGTATTAATCACATTTCCATTGGAACACAACAATGGATTACACACACAATACATGTAGCTGTAAACAACAGCAACAGTGACACACATGTACATTGTATTTTGCACCTATTCACTGTGAGCAGTGAGTCATGAGCAACAATGGGGAATACACCCTTAGGCAAACGTAACCTTTTATACATGTACGACACGCTCATCCTGTACCCTACATGGGCATTAGTACACAAGCTGTGCAACCAAGCAAATTATGACATCAGATCTACATGTACATGTATGCTTTTGTTAGTATGCATGTACACGTGCAGGTACATGTATGCAAACAAGCATCCTAATACTGTGCAGCAAATGAATGAGATAGGCCTACATGTATCTCTGTTAGGGCCGTGCCGGGTACCCGGATACCCGTGACCCGACCGCTGATTACGGGTATCCGGTTCCATTTTATCAATTATATTACCTGAAACCGTCTTCGTAAATTTTTGACACAACGTTCAGAAAGGCAAGCGCCCTTTTCTATTGATTACTTGCCAATAAATTGTTGGAAAAAATCTGAGTAAAACATCGTTTGAGTTCATTTGCCGAAAATTTTCAAGCGTCAAGATTGCGGATGTCGGTGTTTACTTTGATTTGACACTTGGCTAGCTAGAGAGATGCCTTTTGAGTCCATGTATTTTTACCGACAATTCCCAAAAGCTAACTTGTGGTTGACATTGTATCAATTGTTTTGTTACAGTTGTCCTTTGAGTAAGGTTTCGGACAAGATAGAAAGTTTGATCGGAAGCTTGCGGTTTTGTCCCCTGTTCAAGTTTTAATTCACTAGTTATCTCAGCTGTGTTTTATGAGGTACGAACATATGATAGGAGTGCTTTCGCTTTTTGTTACGATTGTATAATCCTCTATACATGTACATGGAAAGCGGGCAGTATAATGTGCCGCTCCCGGTGGTGCAAACAAAGTGTGGTTATTAAGTGAAAACAAAACAACTTGCTCATAATTATTTTGCCGTGTCCGTGTGATTATTTGGTGTCCCTGTCTCCCCCCCCCCCCCCCCCCCCCCCCCGAGTATTTTTTGACATAACCTCACTGAATGCTCATCACGATGCCACATAATTTCCCCTCCCAGTAGTATTACACCGTATTTTAAATAAATTGATTCAACTCAGGCGTGGATCCAGAGGGGGGCGGGGGGTTTGGGGTCTCATTTGATAAAATTTGGGTGAGCGTGACCTGGCTGTGATGATGTGACGTCGCGCGCGCGGATACACGTATATTTTATTTCACACTTACAATTATACTTACTGAGTCTCTTAGGAAATAAAAAAGAGTTGTTGCAAAGTAGGCCCGTGCAATTTTTACTTGCCAAGCGCAGGGGAAGTGTGAGCATGCCAACGCAGCCGCGATAGCAGCTTGGCAGTAGAGTTGGCGGGGCGCGATGGAAAATACTTTACTTCCGAGTTTTTGTGAGGATTCTAAAAATAATCACAGGTACCCGGGTATCCGCCCCTTACGGAAATCGGGTACCGGTTCCATTACTACCCGTAAACGCACACCCCTAATCTCTGTATCAACTACATTGTAGCAAGACCTGAATGAGTAACGCAGTTTACACAACTGTATATCAGTACATTCTTTCTACACTGGAGGAATAGTGCGTACCATTGCAAGGGGGAAAAAGATAAAAATTACACTGTTTTAGACAGACTACTGTATGTATACATACATACATACATTGTACACTTACGTATGTTACACAAGTATACAAATAGTTGTACAAAAAGTATATTGTATAAGTAAATGGTTTTGAATAAATGGCAATAAATAAATGGCTATGAAATAATAAATATTTCAATAAAGTTTCTGAGATATGTGTGCTACATTAAGGAGAAAAACCATGAACTAGGCCCTACACCAGGATCTCATCAGGTTAACCAAAAATTGCTTGCCACATCCTTGATGTCCGGATATAAAACTGGGGTGTGGCAACTGGCAAGTAATGTTTCTTACTGTGCTGATGATGTTACAGCCAGAAAAAGGGGTTTTTGTCAGCAGGGGCTGACAATTTTTGTGCCCTACATGTACAATGTACATGTACATGTACATGAAAGTCTCAATAGATTACTAAAAACACACACAAAAAATAAATCTTTATTTCCATAAATTCATTCATCACCGTTTCAGACAGCATTTTTCCTGTTTTGATTTCTGTGAATGCCTGAACGGTATGTAAATGTATGCACCAGAGAGGTTCGCAAAAGGAAACATTATTGACAAATTTCCTTGAAGTTGTTATCGGTCAGCGAATGTGCATTGGCAGTAACCAAAGATTTTCAGGATATCCAGTGTTTGTGTTTGACAATTTGACAAGAGTATGAAACTGTTAATATAATACCACTGGGCTATTGTATGCACTGTGTCAGATAAGGCCTCATATGTACATAAGAAATATACACTATGTACAAAAAGTATGTAAGTACATGTACATGTACACTGCCAGGTTGTAAAACTGATGCTACATGTATGCAATTGTTTGCTTTGCTTTGCTTTGGCTTTGTGTTCAAAAAGAGAAAAATCTCTGTTCTAATTTACATCATCATCCCTGACGCAAAAATTCCATCTTCACATTGATTACGCGGTACCCGCTTCTGCATTAGATTCAAATCGGCCAGCCGACTCCGGCAAGCTCGGTGGTCGAGTGGTTAAGACGTCTGCCCTAGTAAGCAGGAAGTCGTGGGTTCGAATCCCGCCCGAGTAAGCCTGTTAATTTTTTTCACACAGGCTCTCGGAAAGCACTGAGTATACAGTGCTTCATACATTACGTCGGAAGGGGGCAAAAAGAAAAAAAATCTCTGTTCTAATTTACATCATCATCCCTGACGCAAAAATTCCATCTTCACAAAAGTAGATGTTTCAAAAAATACCTGAAACTTGACATCGATGTCACAATCTTTCCAGGCTTGTTATTAACCTGGAGGTACATTTATTAATCCTGCAGGTTTATACCATTAGGCCAAATTACGAGTTACGATGTTGCATTGGTATTGGTATTTTTAAGGAGCCCTGATGACAGCACACGGGGACGGAGCGAGTGCCATGTGCTAATTGTCTTTTCACCGTAAGTTTCGGGTACCCAAACCGGAAAAATGGGACCGGATATTGACGCCGGCATTCAGGTAGCCGGATACCCGGATACCCGGGACACAGGCCTAGTACATGTAGTTGGATGGTCCAGTCACTCTGGTGGATATTTGTAAGAAATTTGATCCCCAAAAAATGTGAAACTCATGGCAGGGTTGGGAGGTTTATAAAAAGTGTGAAATACATGGCTGAGGGTTTTCATTGGAAGTACCAGTATCTGACCCACTTGGCCATGAGAGGGCCATTGAGAAAAGAAAAAGTGGACAGAGATCAACATGCCATGCAGTAGCCCCAGACCTACATGTACATGTACATGTACATGTACATGTACATGTACATGTAGCATCGACCTCTCCGGCTATCTTTAAGTACAGGATAGGGGCTACATTTCGGGCTTGGACTACATTAAAACCCTAACCCTGCCAGACGTAGCACAGTGTATCTGTGCTGGACTCTGCACACAAGTCAATGTGACAAAGTACAAGTATGCAATCTGATGCGTCTGGCAGGGTTGTAGCAAACATGGCATGGAGGGTTAGGGTTAATTAAGGTGCAGGATTGGGACTACATTTTGTATATTTTGGGTTTGGGCTACATTTAGGTACGGGCAGGGCTATATTTAAATTTTGGGATCGGGCTACATTTAGGTTCAGGCTACATTTAGGATTCGAGCTACATTTAGGGTTCGGGCTACATTTAGGGTTCGGGCTACATTTAGGGTTCGAGTTACATTTAGTGGTTTAAACTTAACTACATGTATAGGACAGGGGGGGGGGGGGTTAGAGGTAATATTCTCCAACCCAGTTTTGTGCCCCCTCGGTGCCTCCCTCCACTTTCACTGGAGATTGCAGCAGTACACAAAAAGTTAAGTCTGATTTTTCTCTGTGAAACGCCCAAGAAAACTGGCCCCTAAATGTTGGAACATTACAAACAGTTCAAAGAAGTTCAAAGAAGTACAAATATACCCGGGCTTTGAAGATCATGCATGGCCACCCCACCAACTCTAACAACTGCTCGGAAAAAAAGTGCTGAACTGCACGCATTCCCTCAATGGCAACTGGCACAATGCCCACTTCCTTTTGCACCAATTAACAAAGACAAACTCCGTATCCGGATGGGCAACTGATGATGCACGGAATTAATTCCCTGTCAAAATGTCAAGCAAAAAGGACCCCTCCAAACCTCTTGGCTACCTCCCCCCCCCCCCCCCCCCCCCCCCCCCCCCACACCCCCAGCTGTTGGGGCTGTCATTCCATTTCCCCAGTGCCAGAAGAACTATAGGCCCATCATCACACTATCACTGACAGCCCAGCGAGATCATGAATGCCAGGCTCTATGACCAAAATGTGGAAGAGCATTGCTTTTAACAGGGCAGCTTTAAAATAAATGCATTTATGACTACTTGAGAGAGGAGTCTCAAGTCTCCAAAAAAATGGTTGAAGATCTGAGCGAAAAAAATTGAATTCTCAGCAAAAATTGTGCTTTTGGGTTGATGCCGAGTGAAAGATTTAAGATTTTACATGCATGGATGGTTGAATACCTATAAATGTACAAAATGTAGCTGTATAATGCATACACGTACATGTAGGATTTCAGACTATCAATGGTTGAATAGCTGTAAGCACATAGTGGCCTTTTGAAATGAAAATTAAAACAAATTACTGTCAGGTGTGGTCACTTTGGAATGATTTTCTGGTACACATATCGTCACCGTTTTCACGAACTGACACTCACGCGCACCTGGGTGTCAGTTCGTGAAACCGCGTACTGAGTAAATTTCGGTTTTACGAACTGACACCCAGGTGTGCACGCGCACATCGGGCACTGACTCGCTAGAGAAGAATTTTTGTTTTGACACGCAAGCATGTAGCGGAAATACCATTCCAAGAAAAATGCTTTAAAAGCTTTGACACGAATCTACTCCATCTGTATACTTGTGGTGTACGTTACAGAAACATTGAACTGAAAACCTCTGAACTCGTGAAATTGAGAATGGTTTCAGTTCGTGAAAATGAAAATGTGGTTAGCGCGCGCTCCTCTACTTGGGTGTCAGTTCGTGAAAACGAAAATTACTCGGTTCTGTAAAATACGCGCGCGTGCGAGCACTTACGCACTAGAGAGTGTCAGTTCGTGGTGTTGGTGATGATACATACATTATATACCACACTAGGCAAGGGCAACTCAATGCAGGAGTCGACTATACTTGACTCAAACTCCTTGAAGTAGCCAATTTCTGCTTCCTTGTAGTACATGTACATGTAAATGTACATGTACATACCGCCTGACAATTCTGAAACTACATGTAGTCAACTCAACAAAAAGGATCTTAATATTGCCGAGTCCCTGAAAAAAAACCCACACGCAGCATTTTACAGAGCCATGAAATCAAGAATGACGCCAAGTGGATTCATAGGATGTACCGCTGATGCACATTTTGTGCATGATATAATGTACATGTACATTAGAGTTGATTCCCAACAGAAATGCGATTCCTGATTGGAGTTGACTCCAAAAATGTTGGCACTGCCCAAACCCATGCTACATGAAGGGTCTGGTTTAATGGAGCTTCTGAGCTAAAAATATTAACAAATGTATTTGCAAAGCAAAAATCGAACGCACTAAACATCACTGGGCAAGCAAACAGTTGTTGCTAGTAGTTTCACAAACGTGGCCATGCATGCATTCCTCTCATGCTAAGTATTACTATTAGAATTTGCTCTTATACACTGCAGTTTGTGCCAATTCACAGGGAAATTTAGTGTTCTAAAATACCCTAGTCTCCACATAAGGCCAAGTAAAAAAAATACATGTTTAGCAGCCAGGGTTTTAAAAAAAAGGAAGGAGAGGCTTTTTATTTATTTTTAAGATGGCCCCCCATTCTTTTTACAATACAAAAATGAAAGACAAGAGAATTGAACATGTTTATAATGTTTTTTTAAGTTTTAGTATGCTTGTATTTTATTTTCCCGATGAATTGGTTAACATTTTGGGGGGTTTTTTACGTCATTTTCCACTGGTAATTTATTTTTTTATTCATGCGGCCCCAATAATGAAGCAGTCTGGGACGCTAAACATGGTATTTTGACTTCACCTAAAGTGGCATATCACTTGGGGGTGAGGAAGGGGAAAACTTACCCACTGGTGAAATTTTGCCTTTAATTTTTGTTTCTATAAGAATTGAACGCACCACTTCACAACCGACACTGTGGTTACTACACCCCCACCTCAACAATCCCATTATTAAAAGTATAGGCAACAAAAGAAAAAAACCTAGCCCCAAAACCTGTATTTTAGCCACTGTCCCATGCACATGGAGGGGTTGGCACATTGACAGATGTACATAAAAGTTACCATGGAACAAACTGAGAGGTCAGCAAAGTAGAGAAACTTCCATACATGTAGCTGAGCGCAAGGATTTACATATGTACAACTTCTACACATTTCCTACATCATATTTATGTGTACGTGTACACATTGCACGCCTTCCAAGCTTTTGTTTCCTGTAATCCAAGTCACGTACATACACGACAATATGCCAGTTCGGTATTTCAACTGCGCATGTGCACAATGATGTTTTATCCTGAATGACCTGCGTCACCTAACGTGCGCGTATGAACGCAAAAGGTGGTCGTACAACGCGCACGTTTTAAATTCAATCAGAATGGGCGTTTGTGTAACATCGCATGACATTACGTTCTCAATTTTATCCCGAATAACCTTTGACCTTTGAGATACCGAACTGGCTTATTAAAGTCACATTTAAAGAGGGGTCCTTATAGTGCATTCTAATTTTTGCAGTCTCACTTTTCAAACAGGTGTGTAATTTTATCAAATCTGAAGGCTCACATCTTTCTTTCTTTTTTAGTGAGTGATCAAGCAGTTCAACTTATTTCCTGAAGGCCAATGTTCAAACATGGCTTTCAACAGTCCCCAGGAAAGCTTCAATTTCTCCATACCAGGAAAATAAAATATAAAGCCAGTTTTTTTGGGGGGGGGAGGAGCACTTGTTCCATCTAAACTGTTATGGTCCACAGGACATGTTCAGTACATGTATAAGTACATGTATGTAAACACTGTTATGCTGTACAGTGTACAGCATGGTGACCTTTTCCTAAGTGTGTCATCATGAACAATACATGTACATGTACAATGTATGTATCTTGAAAAACCATTTTGAAACTGCACATGTACATAAGTATGTATCAGTTAACAAGCTCACCGTAAATTAAGAACAAAAAGCACTTCAAGTTTGTCAACATTTCTGTTGTTCATAAAAGTGTCTCTGTAACAGAAAGTGTACATATGTACATTTGTACCCATTAGGCATGATTGTGGCTGTGTATTTTACTGACAAGTTACTGAACAGCACTGGCACCAACCAAGCTACATATATGTACATGTACTGGAAATTCTGGAATCGGTTCTAGTTCTCTAAAAGAACCGGTTCCGAGTTGGAACCGGCTCCCGGAAAATTCAATGAACATTGCAGTCAACGGGGTCACCTCGTGAGGTCTGTTCTATGTGGATTTTGACGTGCAATTCATGCTATTCCACTACAATTTGGTTATGTGTGTCTTTCCTGTGAAACTATGGAGATTGTGTTATTAAAAGCAAACTTGGCGTTTATTTCTTTATTTTCTGTTCCTTGCCCATGATTTTATTTACCACGACAACCGCCAACCCTGTAGAATAAAATGATTCACTGCACATGTACTACACACTAGCCAGCCTTCTGTGCACATTTCACAATTGTGCATGTACCCGCCGAGTATGCTTGACTCCAGTGACTGACTGAGTGAGTGACACTGTACTTGGAACCAGCTCCGAGTGCTGGAATTGGCTCTGATGGACCCGGGTACAGGTACAGAATACCTGGCTCGGAACGAGTGACGGATCTACCAGGCTTAAGTTCGGTCTAGCCATGCCCCAGAGTAATTTTGTCATTCAATGTGTTTATTATCCATGGTACAGGGCCGGTATGAGGTTCAATGCTACACATGTAGCCTCGCGATCAGAAAGGCCTCAGCCGAGCGGTTTGTCACTGAGGGCTACGTAGCCGTAGCTGTAACTCTAGACGCCCATTGCGGACACGGCCTGACTCTCCGTGACATGTGTGAGTCTGTGTGGTTTTCCCCACCACTAGCCAGAGTGAATGTCCCGGGCCTTCACGTGATTGAATTGAAGCCAATTCTCGACTCTGGGCTTTGTGCACAGAGAATGGGTAATTTACTTGATTCTTTTGGAGCCAGAACCGAGCATAGCGGGTACCCGGTTATTGAAAAGATTGGACTCGCGGTTCCGGTTCCGGTTCCGGTTCCGGTTCCCATATTGGGACCAGGTAGAACCGGGGAACCGCCGGAACCACTACTACTGGAAATACTCCCCAGGAGCTGAGATGGTTACAGGAATGCTTTACGGGCCCGATGAGCAGGGGTAATAATGACGTACATGTAGCACCATGTTGGTGGCTATGTGTGCATTATAAACTTATGTAATTATTTTTATGTTTTAAATTTACGTACAAGTAATTATTTTGTTATTGCTGTTCAGGGCTCAAATTTCAGGGGAAAAAATCTGCTAGAGCACAAGACTAGTGCTGACCAGTACATAGCTCAAGGTTTAATGCACAATAAACAACACATGAAGATAAGGAAACAGTTTTTGTTTTTGTTCCGACTTGGTGTACATGTATCACTGAACAAAACTGGAATGCACTGACGAGTTTGGAGAAACCGACCTACATTTGTACAATATTACCTAAACGCTGTGGTATTTTCTCTGTGAGCCAAGTGGGTCATTCTAATTAAATTAGGGGTCAAATTAAAGGTGTGACATGTTTTGGTGTACCTCTTACATCATCCCATCAAGTATCACTAAAATTGACTTTACACTATTTTTTTTACTTGTTTGGCAGGTATTGCTTTACATAATCACCCTTGGAGATAGAAGGCATTAAAGAATGTGTCCTGAATTGCAAAATCCTACACGTGTCAAATGTAACAAGGACACCAAAAATTGGACCCCTAATTTATAGAATGACCCAAGTGCAACTTGTAGTTGTACGGAAATTAATTGGCAATCGGACTTGTTTGGTCAGGGAAACGACTAGACCGACATATGTACATTTGTACATACAAGTAGACCGTGGAGGAAGGAAGTAGACCAACAATTGCTAGACTCAGTCCAACATGGTACTTTGAACTTTGCCATTGCAGACACAAAAACCCACAATCTCACAATGTCTTCATTTATAGCACAGCACCCAGCCACTGCCAACATTCTCTCAGGGGGAAGTTGGAAACTCCTCGCCAGTCTTTGCGATGTTGTTTCTCCTCCACTGAGTCATCACTAAGAAGTAACCCCAACTTCATACCACAGCCCCCTTGGCTAGACAGTAATCTATTAATAATGGAGAACACAGCCTACCAGTGAGTCAGCAGGGGGTAATTAATGCACATCTCAAATATCATGTGTGTAGCCTGGCCAAAGGCTGGGCAGGGGAGGACAAAAACACCTAAATGAACTGAAATGATGGAGAAACCAGTTGCTCTGAGAATGAGCAAGCATGATTTTGGCTCCGTGGAAAAAAATCACTAAATGTTTCAGTATTTTACACTGAAATTATTTATAAAGCATACAATCCCCAGATGTGGAACACATCATGCAAGTCATAGTATTAATTCAAAATGTAGAGGAAATGAGAAACAGAGAAAACAATTCATGCCTTTTAATGGAAACGCAAAATACATGTACATGATGTAACTGGCAATCAGGTACAAACATGTAATATTTCATGTTATCCAATAATGACCTACAATGTACATGTACATGTACATGTAAATACAAGAAACAATTTCAAATGTCAAAGGTGACACACATGTTTTGTTATTTCTAAACCAGGAACTGTGTAATTTTAGCATGGCTTCTAATTTCACTATCAATTTAATTCCAGCGGGGATAGGGGAATCACAGATCACTCTATGTATAGGCCTTTTCACACTAGAGTATCCATCCCCGGGTCGAACTTGCCCGGGGCCGCCCCTGGGGCCGCCCCGGGGTGACGCGTAATTTTTCACCCCCGAGTTCAACCCCGCGTTGATTCTCACTTGCTTTTCTCAAACCCTACTTATCTCGCCCCAGGGCGAGTTCGCCCCGGGGATCGGCACAGTCGTTTCTCACATAAACACGGCGGTCATCAGGGCGAACGTTTATCGAGTGGTGCGCATGCGTAGTTTACGCATTATCCAGATGTGTCTTTTGACGGTCATGGCTGCATTGGGGCATGGCTGCACAACTGGCTGAAGAACTGGCTGATATTATCGCTGGTTGAGAGAGTGTAGTATTCGGTGGCCAAAGAAAGTTGCACGAAAGAATTCGTGCACGCGAGAACGTTTTTTACACGATAGCAAAGAACGCACGTACCGGGTACCCAGCCGGGTACCCGGCCGCGCACCAGCGCAATCAAAAGCGTGTACATGTAGTACACATGTACATTTTAAACACGATGCGTGTGATTCGGTTATGTTGTGCTGATAACGCATGTTTTTGTGCTGTTGCTCGCCCCGGGGCGAACTCACCCCTGCACCATTTCTCACTACCATTCTCGCCCCGGGGAAAGTGTCTCGCCCCGGGGAAAGTGTCTCGCTCCGGAGATAAGATTTTCAACCCTGGTCCAGAGCAGGGTTGAACTCGCCCCCGGGATGAGCAATCTCGGGGGTGACGCGGGGGTGAAAATTTCAATTGTGAATCGGGGCTTATTTTCACCCTGCGTCACCCCAGGGCCACCCCCCGAGATTTGCTCTAGTGGGAAAATGCCTAATGTACATGTAAGTTCTTGTGCACAGGTGATACATTGTACATTACGTCTGAGGACTTGGGACAATAGGGGATTAGTGATTACAATACAACTGAGGACCTGAGCCCAAGTCCTCAGTAGTGTTCATGTAACCTCATGGGACTTGTTGAGAAAAGGTTCAAGTCGAAACAATGGATGATAACAGCCCGAGCCCCTATAGTACATATAGTATACTACAATGTATAGTAAAACACGACTGTGTGTGTTCAACATGTGTACAAATGTGTACAAATGTATACATTTACTGTATTACTGTACCTGTATGTTCGAGGACAAGAGGAGAAAGAAAATACAAAGGAATCTTTGTTGTCCTCGGAAGTTTTTTTTTTTTTTTTTAAATCAGTCCTCTGACGTAAAAATACATGCTTAGTCTATGGGAGTTTTTTTTAAGTAAAAGAATAGGAAACACAAAGCATTATCCTCAGTAGCATAGGAAAATACGACCCCATGTACATTTATGTACATGTACATGTACGTGTACATGTTGTATACAACATAAAATTTAAAAATCACGTACAATTGACCTATCGCCATTTGCGAGTTCATGGACAACTGTGCAGCAGGGTTGATAAAAATCATGATTTTAAAGAAAAAATCAACAAAAATCACATTTGTTTATATTTAAATCGGATTTTTCTCATTTAAATCGAAATTTTTTTTTTCTACCATTGTACATTGTACCATTGGCATCAAACATTTGTTTCAAATAAGTCAATTTAAATGACCATCATTGACAGTCAAGTATAACCACACACAATTGCTCATGAAATCAGTACTGAAATCCCTTTCCTTGATCATATTCTTTTCGAGAATAAAAGTTTGTCTTAAAATCTCTGTTACAGCATCAGCATCACCATCAGGAAGGTACCCTAAATGCTTTCCTTCACATTTTCCATACAGCCAAGGCAACTTTTATGACTTGGACTTTGCCTCCAAAATGTTTTAAAAACAAGCCCTGCTACACATTCAGAACAACAGAACCTGTTTTTTTTTTTTTTTTAACAGACATAAATTAAAGACTGCCAATGGTCCAAGCTAGCTTTTAGACAGTGCTTTATTTTTTGTAAATGTGAGTATGCTGCATTTATGTTTAGACAATAAAAAACAATGTGGTTTTAATCGCTAGCTGGGACCAGAGGCATTTTTAAAATGATAAACACAAGCTTTTGATATTAATTTTATCATTTACAAGGTTGAGCTGCCCACAAAAATTTGAGGCAGTGCGGCAATAGCTGTTGTAGCTACATTTGTACTGCGGAAAATTTTGAAAAAAAAAAAAGTTGAGGCGCATGACTAAATTCGACGCGCGCGCTGACCGGAGACCGAACTTTTTTTTATGCCTTACAATGTCACATGATATTCAACAGACGTTGTGATTGGCAAATGCTTATGAACGGCAATAGGTCGGTTTCAAGTAAATATCAGTATTTCAATCAAAGGCTCGTCTCAAGTTAAACAGTCTACACATTGTAATTTCAATCATAACATTCTTCAACCGCTTAAATCAATCAAATCTGAGACAAAGGGCATATTGTACACTGCACACTGACATTTTCTTTCAGATCAGATAATTCTACTAATTTTATCAAGTTCCACAGCTGTATCGGCATACAGCACTCTCCTTCATTCCACCAGATATTTTCGACTCATCCCTGCCTGACAGACGATCTCCACAGCCGAGATGGCCCAAGATATTTGGACCATCCTCTCAGCATGTTGTCTCTGGATGATCCAACTGCGCAATGTCCGGATTAACTGGCAATTTCTGTCTTTCTTTTTCACTGAGAGATGCCGTATTGTTTGTATGGGGACAGATAAGAACCGCTTTCATCAGGGGAACTGGGAGCACGATGGGAGGCTTCAATCAACGATAAGAGACTGCTCATTAATTGGAAAGAAGGATCATGGACAGGCACGTCAAAACAAAGCTTTCGCAAGACAAAATCACAGATACATGTAGGAACACTATACAGCACACAAGGTCGGATTTTTTAGGGAACAGTATGTTTTTAGGAATGCATGGATACACTGATAAAGCCAACACTATTTCAATACATGTACATGTAAGTAAACACAAGTGATTCAATGAACATAATCCGAACCAGAGACACTATGTGACTTTTAAACCTAAACATGTTGCATTTGTCACAACATACTAAATTTATGCCACATTAGTTCAGTATTGGAGCCAGAATGATGCATTCTTCCTCCAAGGTACCGGTATATTTGTTCCTTCATGCTTCAAATTCAAATAAGAAAGAGACATCTTTAATTTTCAGTAGGGAAATAACAGAAACATTGGGTATCCCAAAAGTCTACTTTTTCTGAATAATCACCTACTTCATCCTACTGTAACAAGCGTGGCTAATTCTAGTTCTGGGCATTCGTGTACAAAATAGTGAAGAAACAGACATCCAGTGTGTACAACATGTACACATACATTTGTACTCATGTACATGTAGGCCCATCAATGGGCTACTAGACTTGGGTAACACCCAACATGTCTGGAGTTGACTCCGACTCCAAGCAAGAATCACGATTCCATTCAGAATTGACTCCATACATATCACACACAAAACGTGCTTCATCGGCACGAAACAGCTTGCTCTGGTGAGATGTTTTGCATGCAGTCTGTTCAGGGAATTGGCAATCTTTAAATCCTTCTTTTAAGTTGCCTGTTTCAGAATCGCCAGGTGATGCGTGTAATCTATTCTACAAGGAAGCAGAATTGGCCGACTCAAATAAGCTTGAAAATCGGTTGCGGGTACACCATGGAATGATATCTTTTTTGTGAGGAAGTGTTGGCTCTGCAAAGAGCTGATGATGAGGTAATGTCTCGACGTTACGAAAAGTATGCTCTGTTCGTCAGGAGAGGAACAGCGCACACTGCTCGAAATGTCCAGAGACCTTACAATGTATCTCACCATCGGCTCTTTCCATAGCCAACACTTCCTCACAAAAAAAATATAATTCCATGGTGTACCCAACCCAGACTGTATTATTTTCCAGCTTAAGTCCACCATGTAAAGCTTAAGTTCAAACAATACCTAATTCAGGTTTTAGACTCCTAAAAAATGGAATTGTGACTGATTCCAATATCAAAGTCGAGTAGACTCGACTCCTGCACGGAATCACCAAAGCCTACGGACTACTACAATGTATACATGTTTGTACGCATACATGTACATGACATGATTGAGATACTTGTGCAGGGGGCATGTAACTTTTGATAAGGTAAATGCAGCTATCTTGTACTGGCTTGACATTACTAGCTGCTTACAAAAGGACATCATGGTGCCTCAGTTACTGTGAAAGGAATACATGTAGGTTTGTGATGCAGTGCCGAGCAGCGTACAAGAATTACATGAACACGGCTCTTCATTTCAAGTACGATACCAGCAGACACAACCACCCACATTTGTTATTTGTCAATTATTTAATAGTGCATTCAAACCAGCCAGTCGACGCCGGCGAGCTTGGTGGTTAAGTGGTACAACAGTACAGATGAGGTCATGGGTTCGAATCCAAACTAAGAGAGCGTGTATGTTTTTTTCCCTCGGGTTCTAGACAGAAAGAGCACACAGTGATAACAATACACGATGTATACATACATTTACATACAAATGTACTGTACATGGAGATCGGCAGATCTCCATTCAAGTGTTTGTGTGGAATTTCACACGAATGATATGAAAGACTCATCAGATCATTGTTTGTTCTTAAGACCAAACGCAGGCCATGTTCACTAGTTAATGTGAAGTCTATTCACTGTCCCATGTATAACTGAAATTTGAAAATGACAATAATGAGCGTGTGCAAATGATGTCACTGCCTGGTGATTAGCATAATTGGCATTTTGGGTGTCAAATTTTTATGACACGCATGTCGTACACGTATGTATGTATTTCGAACAAATTTTAAACATTCATGCGTGTTGAGAACATTTTTACACTGCATGCACACACACACACCCAGTCGTACTTACCTATACTCGCGAGGACAATGCTTTGTGTTTCCTATTCTTCCTTTAATATAGCCAAACCCCATAGACTAAGCACGTAGTCGTACAATGTACGTTCGAGGACCGATTTTAACGAAAGACCGTCTCTCGAGGACAAGAAAGATTCTTTTGTGTTTTCTTTCTCCGCTTGTCCTCGAACGTAATACAGTACATGTACACAGTCACTGGAGGATTTTGCAGGATTTAGGCAGTGGTCCCCAGTAACAAACATTGGATGTTTTTGGAATCAGAGGATATGGAGTTAGGGTTAAATACATGTACATGTGTTTGCTGGTCTGGATGTATGTAAACTGTATGACCACAACTGTGAATATTATCAAAACAAGCGACAATACATTTAAGAACAGACCAGCAGATGTAGGCATCTGTAATCAAGTGTAAACTTAGCATATAAGCCTCACTATGGGCCTGTTTGTTTCACACGAATTCGGATCGCGATCAGCGATCCGTGCGTTGGTTTACATACATGTACATGTACATGTACCAGATTCTGCCTTGTGGATGGAGCGAACCAGTGGCTGGATCACTGATCGAGATCTGGATTCGTGTGAAACAAACAGGCCCTAAGTCAAAAGTATTATGATGTCATTGTTTGAAAATAAACACTGTGCCTGCAGTTAATCTACATGTACTTGAAATGGTGTTTTTATAACATTTCCTATTATTTACATTGCAAACTCTCATTCAAAGTACATTGATGCTTTACAAAATATTGACATGGTCTTCGCACTCCAGGGTCCATGAACAAAAGAATCTGGGGGAATTTTATGACTTTTTTATGGGCACAGACAAAACGTCAGATTATTTTCTTCAACAATAAAATTGACAGATGCAACTGCTACTGCCCAGGCCATTTTTTCGTATATTCCTGTTTACTATCTGAGCATTCTTGCATGCATAATTTTTTTACACATTTCGGCAATGTGTACATGTATGTACATGTATATTGTTACAGTTCTGATTCCATGCTGTAAAAAAAATCCATTCCCTGGACACTCAGTTGTCAATGTGCAGCGGCTACAAACAGAGGCTGCTTTGTTTAACCCTAAAGGTCAATTACATACATTCCCTCAATTAACAAAATTGATATAATGATAGGCTTGATATAACATACATTGTACAATGTACATGTACATGTAGCTACTTGACATGTTCCACCTTTGTTCCGTGAACTGATCCTTCAACAACTTCAAAATTCAACACAAAGGGTTTCCAAACACACTGTAATCCATGGGCTCACACAGAGAATTATCTCCTTACATTAATAGCACACCATGCAATCACTACAGAGCTGGGAGTAGATACAAGAAAAGCCCTCGCACTATTTGTCATCTGGCCCCAAAAATGGGTAGAAAGTAGCAAAAGTTGAAAATTGTGATTGCGGTACAATTTCCTGAAAGAACAGGTAAAACTTGATGTGTATGTTGCTGTAAGTTACTCACTCCTTGACTTATATTATCACCTTTTGAAGTTGTTAGAGTCTTGACCCATTCTTTTTAGAAAATGAAGCTCACATTTAATGAACAGTGCACACTATAGTCTCAGAGCAAAATGGTATTATTATCATACCGAAGCAATACACACGTAATTTCTAGATCAAATTCAATTTAAAGCACTTTGGGATATGATCTGATACATGTAGAAAAGGGCTTTTCAGTTGTACAAATGTTTAAATCCCCAAATTAATTTCCCAGTAACTCAGAATGTAACAATTATGTGACTTCCAACTCAATTTGTTGCCCACATCACATTTGTTTTTCCTGGTTTCACGCTTAATTTGATATTCCACAAAGGGGCCTGGCCGGCTACTGATTGGGATTCTATGGGTCAGGCTGCGGAGTGGATAGAGTTACAATGTACATGTACATGTACACATAAATGGCTGGATGGTATCTGACAATGGCTTCCTTTTTTTGCTACAGGGTTGGAACCTTGTGGGGTCAAGGTCGGGGGTTGTCTGTTTCATAACACTAAAACTGTGGAGGAGGTGAGGTCCACTGGGAAAGCAGCCTTTATTGGGAATCACTGCATATGAAAATTGTATCCTTGCACTGAGTATTACCAGGGTAACAAATGGTGTACACTAGGCTCACAGTATAAAAATAGATCTGCACACATCAAACACAGTGGTTGAGATTTAATTTATTAATTGCACTTACAAAACTGGGGCATGTCAATCCTTGCCTATGCTTTTTTTTAACCTGTCTACTTCCAGCCAAATTACACATACTGATGAAGTGAGTTTACAACACGAAAGACAAAGTGACAAGGCATGGGTTTTGCCAAAATTTGATTTCATGAATTATAACCTTTTTTACTACAATTTCCATTATTACTGCTACTAGAATAATATATCAGATGAATAAAAATATGAAGTAACACACAGTTACGAAAAAAAAAAGAAAAAAAAAAACAATTGTCCAAACCCGTCGACCAAAAATGGCAGATATGACCAGTGCCCAATTTGATGGAATTTCTTACACCAGATTCTGTGCTAACGGCTCACAATTCTGTGCTAACCAAGCTACATATTAGCAAAGAAATTCTGAGCTAACCCAGTAAGCACAAAATCCTTAATTGCACACAGCCCAAAATTCCTTTCTAATCTGTGAAATATGCTACAGGTAACTGTCAGCACATAACTTTCTGCTATGTAGTTAGCAGCGATTCCTCACTTACAGTACATGTACATGTAAGCACAGCCAGGAAATTGGGGCCAGATGAGATTGTTCAGGGAAGGAGTGGCTTGATGAACGATGGGTTCATCAGTTTTGTTTCACTGTTTAAGAAGGTCATTTTAATTGTGTTTTCAGATATACATGTATGTATGTACTATTTGGTGCGATGCTTCCCCCAAAAAAAAATTAGCCTCGAATACATCAATTACACTTTCATAATTACGAAACATACCAACAGACAAGTAGCTCATGTCACATCCATCAACACACTTTAACTTGATACACAACACAGGTTTCTATGATGAATGACATTTGACATACATGCACACTTTCTGTTTTGTTATACAAGCAGTTTTCAAAGATCACAAATTACTTTCATGTGCCTTCCTCCAACCACACGAAAGCCATCAATATTTAAAGACTGACAGTACCAACCCCATCCCCACAGCAAAAAAAAAAGAAAATAAATAAAATAAAATAAAATATAATGTATTATTAAAAAAAGGGGGACTCTTTGAGAAAAAAACATTGCATCCTACCTCGAGTACTGGTCCTGCTCCCAACAGGGTCTGTTCCACCCCGCTCGCATGGCCTTTACGACTCAACGCAGTCAGATGGTGTATCAGTAAGTTGGTACTCTCCGTTTTCCCTGATCCACTCTCTCCTGAGATGACGATACATTGGTTGCGCTTGTCCTGCAGCATGGTGTGGAATGCCGAGTCCGCAATGGCAAAGATGTGTGGGGGTAACTCCCCGAGCTCATGATTCTGGTAGAGGTTCACATACTTTGGATTATAGATCGGGAAAAACTTGAAGGGGTTCACTGCTATGAGTATGGATCCCACGTATGTGTAGATCTTCCCCTGGCGGAAGCGGGTGGCAAGGTTCCCAAGCAGAGTCTTCTCGTTGAGGTCCGGGAGGTTGCACAGGTCATGGTACTCCTTGTCCGTGGAGGGATGTGGGAAAAAGTTACTGACAAAGGAGTCGATGGTGTTGTAATCCCCAGGGTTTGACACCCGACTGGACAGAGTGTCGTGCATGCTCCTCAGGAAGAAGCGGTAGTTGGTGTAGAAGTACGGCGTCTCCGACTCGTCGTCTGAGAGGACCTTGGGCCAGAGCAGCTGCAGCTTGACGGGGTACTCGTCCGGGTCCAGTTGTCGCTCCTTGCAGCTCTGGCCAGATTCCTCGCAGACCTCAGCGAGGTTGTAGCGCTCCTGGTTGTTGAGGTTGAGCTTGGCCAGCACCGTGCGCAGGACTTCGGCTGTTGTGGTCTGCTTGGTAGCCTCGATAGAGACCCAGCCTCTCTCCGGGACCACAGAGCCGGAGTGCACGCGCACTCTGTACACTGTGTTGTCTATGTCGCAGTCTTCACTCATTTTAGCTGACAGCTACATGTACCTGAGAGAAAGAAAACCAAGAACAAAATTGCCAATACATCAATGATGATAATGATATGTCTCATGAATCTGATGTCTATAGGGATTAAGTTATCGGCTCCATACATACATTGCCAGTCTAGACTAACTCAGCAACATGCATTTTTGGCAAATTGTCTTGTGACAATATTGAAATAAGCAATGTCCTGGTTGATATTGGATTTCAAAGTCAGATTTTTACTTTTTCTTGAGACTTTCTTTTTTAAGCTAGTTTAACCCTTTGCGTACGGAAGACGCCTTATGGCGTAAAACAAAAGTGCCACCAGGCCGGATGACGCCATTTGCCGCCGTTTGTGCAGTTTCAATCCATTGTTGGATTATTGAGTATGTTACGCTTGACTGCACAAACACATTGTAGCAGTTCGCTTGGCTGCCAGAATTGCTGCGACACCCCGACATCTCCCGTAAAAACACGTACTCAAGGGGTTAATTGTGGTGGACATTTTATGATGATGATGTACAACAAAAACAGAAAACCAAATACTGACTTTTTCTTTCCTTTTTCAAAGGAGTAGATTAATTTGCATATGTACCTGTACAAAGAAACCAAGCTTGTATGTATTTTTCCCCCCCAAAAAAGGCATGCAGGTGCATAACAATAAAGTACAAAATAAGTCGGTCTCAGCCTGTTTCTGTTTATAATGGCTGTCTCAGTTCTCCTAAAATGGGTCCACTATGAATAGTGAATGTAAAATTAGACCACAAGACAATTAGACCATGCTTAAAGGTGTTCTGGCACATCAAGCATTGCTCAATGAATTATCCAAGCATGGCAAGTGCATCTTCCACTCTCTCCCTTTATACTGGTTCACTCAAGCATGTAAGCACATCAGCAGACCTTCTCAATAACCTCTGGCAATGTAAAGAAAACAGACATGCGTGTAATATGTGACCTGCTACCACAAAATGAGCTTTTAAGAAGAGCAACTCCAACAATTCCCAACTTTTCTTAGGTTTCAATTTAATTGAGAAGAGCTATGTCAAATAGAACAGATACTTGTCATGATCCCTTATCTTTGACGCCGGTTTTTATGTTTAAAATATGCATTTTTGGTGCCTTTCTTTCTGCGAGTCTATCCCAGTTTCATGAAAACAAGCGTGACATCACAGCTCATTTACATCTAATGAATATTCATTTCTGACGTATTACCGGTGAGCATGCAACAATGCGACACGTACACATGCACATAACATCGCGTGCATCTTTCTACGGTACTACGTCATTTTTGTGCATTTCTCAACAGCGCCACCCGCGGCCAATTTGTGGAAAGTTTTTATAAACTCGAAAGAAAATAACACAACATTGAGACGCAAAACAAACATGATTTTGTAATTAATAAGTAATTTATTATATATTGAACACAATAACATTTAATTCTAACACTTTTCAAAACCCGTCACACAACTTTTCAAAACCGTTGGAGTTGCTCTTTAAAGTCGCACTATGGCTTTCCGAGTTTACAAGCAGAAACAACAATTTTTCACTGAAAAGTCAATTTTAGGATTTTAACAACTGTAATTGCATATTTTTTTTAAAAACCTATTCTATCGTATCCCAAAGTTTTACAACTAAATTGATTCTCAAAATATATTTTTGAGGGGAATTCTTTTTTGAACTGGGGTTAAAGTGCGCACAGATCACAAACTTTGAGCTTCATTTTCTCAAAACTCTGATTATCCTCTAAAAGGGGGGCTGGAAATAGGAGAACCACAACACACAATATACAGTATCAAATTTAAGCTATTTATCTGTACTTTCAGGAAATTCCATAATCTTTATTTTCAAATTTGGCTACTTTACGCCCATTTTGTTGTAACAGGTTACATAGGAAGGTGGCTAGCGCTAAGGGAAAATGCCATTAATGGCTGAGGTGTCTCAGAGTGATTTAGCCATCTGGGACTCCCACTTTCAATCATAAAAGGTGTAAGGAAATACAGGTACATGTAGTAAGGCAGCTATCACTAACACTACACACATCAGTAGGCATTTCTATTACACAAGTATGTGTACATGTATGGATACTGTATTACCAATGGCCCCATAACAAAGTATCACTCAGTTTGTCAACTGATTAACGCATACATTCTCAGGCATGTTCGTACTACTTTTGCTTCTTGAATGACGTGCTGCATAGAGAATGCCAAAATACTACTGCAGGCATTAGGTCCTGCCACACAACCAAACATCTACAACAAATGCGTTAACTTGAATCACTCAGTATGTCAAATGATAAGCCTGCACATTTTCATGCATGTCCCTACTATTTTTTTGTATGACTTACTGCAAAGAGAATGGCAAAATACTGGTGCAGGCACTTCATGTACACCACCCAACATCAACACAAGCTTGCGACGCCTTGAATCACAAACCCCCCCTCCCACAAAAACTAAACACTGGGACTACTGTTGCAATGATGCAGCGATAAAGATTACTGTATCATGACACTCCCTGTGTGTCACACATACATGTACATGTAGTACTCAAATTATCCAGTCAGTTGGAAACTGGTTGTGTACTCTGAGTTGTTCTTGTGTAAGGTTTGCTGAATGGAATGCAGAACATAGGGCAAAATGATAACTGTGTTGATTTGTTCCTGTGTGCGCATCCCAGCCAGACAACACAATGTGTTTTTTTCTAATGGAGCATGGTATATTTGCTATTTTGTGTGCATTCTGTACATCCTATCATTATTAAATATTATACAACACCTGAATAAATCCCAGCCATCCGATTGGTGGATCGTCGATCATGTGCATTGAATTATTTGACCCATCACACGACGCGAACCCGCACCGCCAAAAACGTTCTATCGCATGGTTCTATCACACAGTGCGCGCGCGCATTGATAGAACCAAAAGAACTTCCGTAATTTCACTGTCACTATTGCCTGTATTGGTGGCGCTACAACAGGGCTGTCATTCACACAACATGGCGGCCGAGTTTCCCGAACTGCCGCGGTTTGTTCTCCTAACAGACGACGAAATATTGGAACTCGTAGGCGATGCTGACGCTCCAAATACAAAGAGACAAATCAAATATGCAGTGAAACGATTAGATGCATTTGCAAGACACGCAGGAACAACAATTCAATTGAAGCTTTAACTGATTCGGATCTCGACAATTTTTGTCGCGGTTTTATGCGGGACTGAGAAGGTAAACGGCACGTTGTACATCAAGAAATCCATGCATGCAATCTGTCGGATTTATTCAGGCGTTGTATAAAACAAATAATGAATGTTTCACATTCGTGCAATGGTAAAAATAATTTCATGAGGTGACAGATGGAATGTCCCAATTCCACTCGGCTTCGCCTCGTGGAATGGAATATTCCATGTCACCTCATGAAATTATTCTTACCATCGCATTCATAAACATTCATTATTTGTATACTAACGAATAACAATAAGAAATACTTCATAGTGAGTTCATAGTGCAATGCTACGAATAGCAAAAATACAGAATTTAGGTCAGCGATTTCTCTGAACTTGCAAATGCTAGTACCAAAATATTGCTGCAAGTTATTAAAAAATAAATTGGAATTAAAGCCCAGGACACATTACCTTGGAGACTGCCCAATTGGGCCACATAAAGCATTCGCCCTTTTTGCTATGGTTGGAAAGATCATTTAAAAGTAGTATACAAGTAATAATGTACACTACCATCCCTTGAAAATGTGCCATTTGTTTGAAAATCATTGATGAAATTAGTTTCAGGGATGCCAGTTTGATTCGGGAAAGTCGTTAGAATTCAGAGTGGTGCCCTTGGTGCTTTGGCGCCAGTCTGAATGTCCAGATGTCAATGCTTTTGTTTTTCCCGATTTCTCCGTAAATATGTGACCCGCTCTGCAAAAAGGGCACATAAGTCGCTGTATGCTTTTATGAGTTATGGGCTGTTCAATGTGAAGAGGGTGAACAATTCTTTAAACAAGTGATTTTGAAGGGAGGAATTATTTGCATCTTTGATACCTATATTATTCTATTTCATAACCAAAATCTTTGATTTCAGTGAGTAAAGTTGGAAAAAAAAATGTGTTTTTGTCGAGTGCTTCCATCTATTGCTTTGCTTTTTGTTTTTTTAATTGGCTTGTTTCTCCTCAAGTCATTTCAAGAAATTCCTGAAAACAAACATGCAAATTTTCAAATATCTCGTGATTGCAAAATGCTAGAGAACTCAGACATATACCATATGAAAGCTTATAAAATGGCCTTTCCAGCTACATATAAAACACTATTTTCAAATGTTGCAACATAAGTGCCCTTTTTGCAGAGCGGGTCGCATATTGCCACGTTGTGGTAGAATTTTTACACTCAGACAATGGCAATAGATTAGGTAACTCATCGAAGAGATTAAATTTTGTGGGATTTCACGGCAATGTGTGCTTTGATTGAAATAAAAGATTGTTAGAGGTTGCAAATGTCATTTTGGAACATTTAAGAACCAAAAATGTGTTACAGTTACCACTGTCGGTCATAGCCACTGGAACTAAACTGGGCCTAGCATTATGAGCTTACACTAAGATTAGAAAACAGGAATCTCAAGACTGTCACTGGCAAACAGTTTTACTCTTTTGAACAAGACACTATTTCATGTGCAGACAAAACAGACAGCAATTTGGAGTTTAGGACCCCGTTCCTATAAGAGAACGAAAATCTACTTTTAACTTTTTGGACTCACCTCAGTAGATGGCGATGACGTCAAGTTGAAAATCTACAGGATTAATTTTGTAGAAAAGAGGGCAGGGTTTTGATTTTTGAGGGAAATTATGGGGTAAAATAATGACGGCGACAAATCCACACAAACTGAAACCAAACATGGCAACAGTACGCTAGCTACATGTAGTTTGGCAGACCATCACTGATTGGTTGATGAACGTGTATTAGAAGCCACTCTCTGATTGGTCCAGAATAGTGAGGGGCAATATATAAAGCGGCAGTCAAGCAGTGCGAGTGTCGATTCGCATGCTCGCCACTGGAAAACCAGGTAAGAAAGTCATATTTTCTCCCAAATTGCTAAAATACTCTTAAAAATTTGGGAAAATAGGGCCAATACTAGTACTACTAGTAGGCCTATAACTTAAGGCTATAGGCTAGTATAATTAAACGCAGTGGCTATTTTTACAGCAGCCGTAACGCGACTTTCAAATGCTATTGTTATGGCATACAATGTGAACGTATATGATTTAAAACTACCCATCCTGCCAGAGCGCTTCAGTAGCGTGATTGGTAAGGCGTCTGATTTTTATACGTTCAAATTGTGTGGCCGTACAATAACTTTTGAAAGTCGCGTTACGGCTGCCGTAAAATAGCCACTGCATTAAAAAAAAAAACGGTTGTGTCCAAAACTCCACAACCACCAAACAGACGATATACACAACTGATGTTGTAATCACTTTTTCAACTAGTATTCTACTTACTCCTCGGCGAAAAAGTAAATTCCGGCCATAACTCGTAACGCGCACAAAATCACTGATCAAAGACGTAGCCTCGTAGTCGTAGGGGCCCTAGGGGCCTGCACTACAGAGAAATCTTCTTACCTTACGTTAGCTAACTTGGATCGCAACGTTAAAACCATTCTTCCAGTCGAGTCTCGGGTGTTTCTTTGGTTCCAATAATAGGTTTAAATCGTCCTTAGACGCCTCTGTCTGAACATGAGAAAAAGTATAATGTTTACAAAAAGAGACGGGATAAAAACTTCAGGAACACAGACGGTTTCCCCACGGACGGAGGAACTCATTGTCGATGTCCGGATCGCGGACGGAAGTACAGTGTACATAACATAACAATGTACGGAAACATCCAATACAAGTACAGCGCATGCTCCCGATCCCATAGCCCAGTGGGAGTTTTCACTGGTCCCGTACATACTTCGTGTACCTTTCACGAGAAAAGTTGACAAACCAGTACCAGGGAATAAAATAGGGTTTTGTTTACGGTCAATTTAAATAGCACCCTCTACTGTCGGTGGCGCAAACAATCTGAAGCCCTGGATACGTAAATAAACAGGCTCAGGCTCTGGATTAAAATGTAAATTTGATGTACATATAGCAAAAACAGTGTCCAAGATCTTGCCAAATCTGGGGACATCAAATTACGCGAAGCCGAAGCCCGAGCCCAATCCATGGTTTGAGAAATGCCCAAAGTATGGTGTACTATTCACGACACATCGCTTTGCCTCTTCCATACGCGACGCGACTATACGACGCGACGGCACGACGGCTGCGTTGCATCGTGCCGTCGCGTCGTGCCGTCGCTTCTTTCCCATTACTTCTGGCGTCGCGTCGTGCGTCGCGTCGTGCCGTCGTGCCGTCGCGTCGTTTTTTTCTAGCTTGCAGGTTTTCTTTCCTCAACGTCGCCCCTTCCGTCGCCCATCGCGTCGTACCGTCGTGCGTCGCGTCGTGCGTCGCGTCGTGCGTCGCGTCGTGCGTCGCGTCGTGCGTCGCGTCGTGCGTCGCGTCGTGCGTCGCGTCGTGCGTCGCGTCGTGCGTCGCGTCGTGCGTCGCGTCGTGCGTCGCGTCGTGCGTCGCGTCGTGCGTCGCGTCGTGCGTCGCGTCGTGCGTCGCGTCGTGCTCGCGTCGTGCGTCGCGTCGTGCTCGCGTCGTGCGTCGCGTCGTGTTTCGCGTCGTGTTTCGCGTCGTGTTTCGCGTCGTGTTTTGCTTCTTGTTTCGCTTCGTGTTTCGCGTAGAGTAGTCCGGTCATGCTATTGTGAACATGCGCAGTTGAAATACCGAACTGGCTCACAGAATAACATTTGCCGTTTGGTTTTCTTTTATATAGTGCTGAATGACTGGCCTGCAAAGCGATCCTGGAAACGGGAGATTATGTCCCCACCATATATAATTATAGTTTTGGCGGACAACTAATAATGGGCGAATCCCACCCCTTAAAAATGATTAGTTAAACGTAATGCATTTGGCAATTTCTTTATCAAAATCCAAGAACTATAGGTTCCGGTATAAGTTGATCCATTTTTAGCATCACCATTGCAATATCTGGTTGTTGATAATAAAAGAAATATACGAATTATGGTGATGGGCCTTGTTCAAACCACATGCCTAACAATATACACGCCTTTACGGGGTCCGCCCGATAGTCCGAAGGTTCGATTGTCCGAAGGTTTATTGATCCAAAGGTTCGATATTCCGAACGTACAAATTCCCCATATGAGGGGGTTCGATAGTCCGAAAATGAAATAATGTTCGTTAACGGAACATTTGATGCAATAGTCCGAAGGTTCATTAGTCCGAACGGCCTACAATCCGAAGGTTCATTTATCCGAAGGTTCAGTAATCCGAACTTAGAATAAGGTTAATTAGTCCGAAGGTTCAAAAGTCAGAAACTAAAATAAGGTTCAATAGTCCGAAGGTTCATAAAGGCACACAAAGTTCGATAGTCCGAATTGACAATAAGGTCCGATAGTCCAGACTATCGAACCCTATCGTCTATTCCGAATATCGAACCTTCGGATTATTTAACCTTATTCTCTTTTCGGACTATTGGGCCCTTCGGACTATCGAACCTTCGGACCATTACGAACCTTCGGATTAATAACCCTTCGGACTAAAGAACCTTCGGACAATCGGGCTGTCACCACCCCCCCCCCCCCCCCCCCCCCCCCCCGGATCCAGAACACAATTTTGGGAGGGGCCAACACATTTATTTGCTGATTTTTGTGGGTGGGTGTACGCAGTGGCTGCCTTTTTGCGACGTCAGTTTTTTTTTTGGGGGGGGGGGGCATGGGCCCCCTTTGGCCCCCCCTGGATCCGCCCTTCCACCCCCCCCCCCCCCCCCACCCACCAACCTTGACGAGAAATGGAAACCGCTCATAACGTGTAGTTTTATTGTAACTTTGTTTTACGCCGTTTATGTAAACCCGTGCACACGGCAACTTTGTTTCAACATTTATAAACCTTTACAGTCAGTGGCGTATCCAGCGGAAGAAGGGGGGGGGGGGACTTGCCCCCCTGGCGGCATTTGAAGCGTCATAATTTTTTTTTTTAAATAGTGTTTCAAAACGATTTTAAGACGGTTCAGACGTTGTTTGCCCTTCCTGGCACAAAAAACTGGATACGCTACTGTTTACAGTGAGTTACACTTTTTCACCGTTGGTGGCGCCATTTAACCACTTTGTTTTGTTCTTAAGCATAGGCAAAATAAGACATGTGGTTTCTGCTTTTCTGGTTTGCAACTTTAGGCGTAGGCTCCTAAAAAAAAAAACATGGCCACGAGCAGGGAAGGGGGGGGGGGGGGTTGAAACCCCCCCCCCCCCCCCCCTCCCCTCCCGGACCCGCGCCTTGTATAGCACAAAACCCTTGCCAGCATCCGAACCGTACCAATGAGCGCATGTTTGAAGTGCCCATTGCATTAGCCTTTTAGAGGTATGGCGGACACAATAGGAGGGCGTTATTTGATTTGGGTAAAACCTGTGTATTTATACCCAAATAAAATAGCGCCCTCCTATTGTGTCCGCCATACCTCTAAAAGGCTAATGATACTCAGGAACGAAATATTTTCTCTCTTTTCAATATTTATTTTGTCCCGCCAGACACCGCTGTTATCGCGGTACCGTTGTTGATTCTGTAGATTGTTTGCTACGCAAATTGGGAAAATACAAACAGAATTCTAGCAAAATCGTCTTTTTACACATTTCAAATACACAGCTCAGGCCTTTTGTTCACCGCGCGGTTAAGCGCATGCGCGCATAAATTTAAATTTAATAGCGTTTATTCTGTGAGCCAGTTCGGTATTTCAACTGCGCATGTTCACAATAGCATGACCGGAATACTCCACGCGAAACACGACGCGAAACACGACGCGAAACACGACGCGACGCACGACGCGAGCACGACGCGACGCACGACGCGACACACGACGCGACGCACGACGCGACGCACGACGGTACGACGCGATGGGCGACGGAAGGGGCGACGTTGAGGAAAGAAAACCTGCAAGCTAGAAAAAAACGACACGACGGCACGACGCGACGCACGACGCGACGCCAGAAGTAATGGGAAAGAAGCGACGGCACGACGCGACGGCACGATGCAACGCAGCCGTCGTGCCGTCGCGCCGTATAGTCGCGTCGCGTATGGAAGAGGCAAAGCGATGTGTCGTAAATAGTACACCATACCTTTTCTTCAATTAGTTCATACTTTTTGGAAAGGACCCTCACTGGTTTTGTACCCGGTTTTCAATCGGGGACCCTATTGTTCTCTATTGTGAAAGGTTCCCGATTGAATGCTAATTATATGATTATATAAACCCACAATTGCAATTTGTTTTGCAATACAAAACTTATTCACTTTTCAATGAGACATCCAACGAAAAAAACAAATTCACCCACGTTTAGGTATCGAGTTGTCGCGGGCAAAGTAGCCTGGATGGGCACGATGGGAATTCCAATACCTTTTTGTACTGCTCAGAAGTAGGACTGTGCTGCTTTGTAGGTCAGGGGTGGGATTGGCCAAAAATTAAAAATCCACGAAATTCACGAAAAATCCACGAGGACCCCAGATCAACGTCTACAGTTTGTATTTGCATAAAGGCACCCCCCCCCCCCCCCCTATCCATTTTTATTGGTCTATATCTACTTCAACAGGTAAAGACACCTTAAGGAAAACATCTCAGCTCAGGAATTCCAGACTTCAAAAGAGATTCTTAAAACATTTAGAAATCCTGACAAAAAATCATGAAATCGGGAAAAATCCTGACAAATCCCACCCCCGTTTACAGACTCCCACTTTGCACAGAGGTTCAGCAGTGCGCAATGTCCAGTGATATTAGGCCCATTGCCGATAATCACTTCCCCTCATGCAGCAGGAGGCTAAGCCTAATATACCTTCGCCTGTAATAGTGTTAGATAGGCCACAGGCCTAGCCTTGGAAATACATGCATTGCCAATGATTCCTGCGTTGTCGAGGTTTCGTTACTGTAACAACACGCGGGAAGCTGCTGATTATCAACCCCCACACCACTGCTAAATGTCCATCATACAGCGGAGGCGATTTCTCGTCAAGTTTTAGTGAGTGGGGCGCCAGAGGAAAAAGCACACAACCAACAATTAAGCGTTTTGTACTCGGTGTCTCTTGTGTATCCTGGGAAAATTTTGAACGGTGTACTGATCCTTGTGTATTCTGGTGCGTTCTGGTGCATGGGGATGGGGGGGGGATCAGGATGTCCGGGATCGCCGCCCATTTTATTAAGAATTATCGTTGGGGGGGGGGGGGGGGGGTGAGTTGGTCTCACCAATGGTGAAAGTTACGAACCCTGCCTGGGACTAGGGACAATTTCTGTGGAATCAGTTCGAGAATAATCCCCAATTTAGATCTTGGCCCAGAAAAACCGTAAGGGTGGTAGGGTTGGCAATTTAAAATGTCGCCGCGGCCAACTACCTCCTCCATGCTCTAATCGTTACCTTTTACCTGGAGTAGCTTTCTCCATGCTTTTATAGCCTTGTCTTGGGTGAATTCAATTACTGTAAAAAAGACAATCAATGCTATTTGAACAACTGCATTCCCACTTTGCCGCTCAGTATTGGAATTCTGAAAACAGCAAAACAAAACTTGCCAATCCCCCCATCACCTGCTGACGAGGAGGGAGGGAACCGGAAGTAGGCCTACTAGATTAAAAGTGCGCTGGTGCCACTGTATTTTTCTTGATTTAGTTCACATTTTATTTCAACGACAAATTTCTATGACATGAAGTGCATTAGTACCCCAAATGCAATATAAAATCACATTTTCACAAAATGGGTACACCTATGTAAATACTAACAACAAAGACTGTGGTGAAATTATAATGAAATATGATGGTAAATGAATTAAACTGCTGCAAACTGTTTACTGACTGAATGGACCTGAAATATACAAATAAAAAGAATTAGATGGCCTGACGTTTCGAACTTAAGCAAGTTCTTAAGAAAGAACTTGCTTAAGTTCGAAACGTTAGGCCAGCAAATTTCTTTATTGAAATATTATGGTGAGTGAAAAAAAAACTTTACAGATACGATCCGACTAGAATTTGCTTCCTAATTGCTTACATAGACGGTGCATATGGTCACCATATTAGACAAATTTCTTATTAGCCCCATCTGTGCACTTCCAGGTTGAAAGCGAGGCTCTCAGTGCTAAAAAAACATTGTCAAACGGTAACCGTTAATCACGACATAAATCATCCAAATTAATTCTTATTTGACACAATGTTCAACTATTTCACAGAACAATGATTCTCAAAAAACATACCGTGCTTTTGATTGTTTTTGGACAACTTGATCATTGTTATTTTCTTCAATGTGAAATACATCTATTCGTCCCATTCCAAGACACTGAGAGCCACATAAGCAAACTAAAAGCATAACTCAAAATGACCTTGTCGCAGAGATGTAGTCGAGTCCATCACAAGTCCCTGCAAGTCCCTGCAAGTCCATCTCAAGACCTCCAGTCCTAATCCCAATCACAAGCTATTGAAATGAGCTTTGACAAATGGGTCATTCTATAAATTAGGGGTCCAATTTTGGTGTCCCTGTTACATCTGACATGTATAAGATTTTGCAATTCCGGACACATTCTTTAATGCCTTCTATCTCCAAGAGTGATTGTGTAAAGCAAAGTACCTGCCAAACAATTTAAAAATAGTGTGAAGTAAATTTTAATGATACTTGATGGGAAATTACACACGTCCCGTGTAACAGGGACAGCAAAAAATGTCACACCTCGGACCCCTAATTTATAGAATGACCCAAATGCATTCCTTTGTCATTGTTCATCCAGTTACTTGTGACCAGCTTTATGAAAGGACTTCTGACTGGGCTTGCGAAAGTACTTGTGAAAGGACTTGCAGGGACTCGACTTAAACTCTGCCTTGTCCTCTTGCGAAAACAGTGCAATAATTCCAGCAAACCAATCATGAAAATATTGTTAAAAACCAATGCAAAGATTTTCCTCTACCCTTTTTTTTAATGTTAAAACTACTGCAAAAATTGAAAATTAACTATTACTTATTTTCAATCTATTGTTTGTGTACATGTATGTGTATGTGGAATGTTTTATTGAAAAGCTCATAACTAATGGTAACACGACATATTTAAGCTTGTATATCAAGCCACATGACCATATAACGCACTCTAAAAATGTTCCATTTATTTTAATTTTATTTTTATTACATGCCTAAAATTGTTACACAAACACACCCTAAATATATTTCATTTTCAATTTGAATGCTAATAGTCAGTTAAAGATATACTGTCTGTGCACTTAGAAAAATTATATATTTTTTTTATCTACAAATAATTATGTGACCTGCTCTATAAAAAAAGGGTATTATGTCGCACTATGTGAAAACACACACAGGCTGTTCTATGTGAAGCGGGCGAAAAAATCTTCCCATAAGTGATTTGTTTTTGGAAACATTAATATTGATGAATACAGATGAAAAAATATATGTTGATAAAAATAACTTCTATCTTATTTCTTTGCACTTTTTGTGTTTAAAGGCCTATATCTCTAAACGCAAATAACAATTAACACACACAAATATTTTGGGGGTGAAACTCAAAAAGAGCACGAACAGTATATCTGTAGGAAATGCTAATAAAATGTGAGCGTTTTCAAACTTTGCTGAATTAGCATTGCACAATTTCAATGGTACAAATTACTTGTGATAAATTCTTTTGCAATCTACATGGAATTTAATTCAATGAAGATTGAAAAAAGTAAACATTTCGTCCAGACTAGCTTACACCTTAACAATAATGGCACCACATAACACAGGAAATATACTTATAGCATATACATGTACTTCTATATTTCATATCACAATTTTCTTTTTTAGAGTTGCCTTGATACATAACTGCAACTTTGTGTTTTTTAACCTATTTGCTATACAATCTATGAAAGACTTGACATTTATCAAACTTTTGTTTTAATTTTTTTTTATCTAAAGTGAATAATTAATACAAATACAGTGATTTAGTTAAGTTTTGATTATTACAGAAAAGTGTACACAAGTAAAAAAAATATATTATTTGTACACAACCTACAAGTGTTCATATAAAAATTGTAATGTACACCAAAAAGTTCCCCTACCAAGAATTCATCATACATAAATTCTCTCTAAAACATGCATTTTTATTACAAGCAATTGTTTCCACACTAAAATCCAATCCTTTAGTCACTTAGAAGAGCTTTTTGCCCTTCCCAAGCATGGTGGGTTAAGCACTTTATGCTCAGTTCTTTATGACAGACGGTGGAAAAAAATTCATAGGCTTAATGGACCGATCCAGCCTGTCAATCAAACAGCGCGCATTGACCAATAGGATTATGACTTTTGGTCAGGTAAATTAGCAACAGTTGCTACAGGCGTGGTCCGCCATTAGCTCAGTCAAGCTCGGTCAAACTTTGTCACATGCGCTGTGAAAAGTGTACACAAACAAATGTGTTTGGTGCGGCCGGGCACCGTATTTTTTCAATAAAAGTGGGCAGTTGGAAAAATTCAGAGGTAGCCAGACCTTACCGGAAGTAGGTTTATATACAATGTTTTCTAGCCTTACAAATTGGTTACCTGTTAATAATATTCACTGATATTATACCATTAAATCGGTGAAATCTAGGAGGAATAAAACATTTCAAATACAAAAGTAGTCATTCTTTTGGTCAGTAGAAAGCACAGAAGTATAATATATATGAGGTAACCAGAAAAAGTCTTCTTTAATATTAGACTATGGTATAATTGCGTCGTAACATCCGCGGTTTATTTTATTCCAATATTAACTTACCCAGCAACATCTACTTTCTGCAACGAGCCCGTCCTTTCCGAAACACAAATTTAAGCAATGTAGCGTGTCACTCTTCCTCATGCATCGATAACATTTCCCCGCAACAGCAACTTGACCATCCTTCATGACTTCACAAATGACTTTATGTACATACCCCTCCTTAAAATAATTGTAACCCTTAACTTTCGCCCGCTTGCTAATTTTGTCCCCGCCTAAAGAATGTAAATCCACGGCCTTTGGCAGAACACCGAGTTACACGTAATGTTTGTGTACTTGAACGTAAAGCTTGACCAAGGTAATGGCGTCGCCATGCCGTTGCTAAGGTGGCAGGGCTTATGGTCAAATCCGGATCGGTCCATTGGGTGGGACTGTAAGCCACGACGACCCCCTGCTTACTAGGCTAGCTGGGCCAAAAAATCTCTTTAAATACATCGTTTGCTTTTGCTGTAATTTTCAGAAATAAATGGATCTTGGTGTTAGTATTTTATAGGTGCTAGCAAATACTGAAACACTGACCTGTTTAAAGTTTTGTGCGCATAGAAACAGGAAAAACCGTAGTCTGCGTAGAGAGAAAAAAATCTCTTCTAGTAGTCTGGTTCCCTGACCATACTTTAGACAAAACAGAGCAATTTATAGCCGTCAGGGAATTATCAGGTCGAGGAACTAGACTATTTTCAACGATTGTCGGCCGACAATCGTTGGAAGACGATTAAATTTCCACTTTTCTTGAAAACGGCAGCACACCAGGTGCCATGATTTCACAGGATGCTTGAGACTGCTATTTACTTTGTCTAGTATGGTATTTCGTAATAATTCAAAAGTTTAGTTTTTTAATGTTTTAAATGATGTATATACATGATATACTACGCTAAATTTACATCATTCCCGATGCAAATCTTTTAGTCGTGAGTGATTCTCAGTGATCAACCAGCAAAGACTCCAAGAAAGTACTTGTGCCCCCCATGAACAGATCTTTTGTATGTGGATAGAAATTTTACACATAAAGATTGCTTCACATTCTTTGGCAACATCACAGGTACATGAAGAGCTTGACCTCTTTCCTATCCATCCTAAGAGCCAGGTTGCGTAGACGGCAGAGCCGGACAGCCCCGGCATTCCCAACGTTGAATACCCTATACAGGTGAAACGCCTGGCCCATCTCCTGCGCAAATGCTACCTCCTTAGGTGATATCTCTACCACCTGCTTCTGATCCTTAATGGTCGATTTCACCTCCACATAGACATCTCCCGAACTGCACCTGATGACGATGTCGTAAGGTTTCCCAGATTCATCCTGATGGTTAACCCAGTCAATCTCGACGTCTGACCCCTCAGGTGCCATGTCCTTAACCTCCTGCGTCAGGTAGAGGTACACCAGGTTCTCTCCCCAGCGCGCGATGTCTGTTGTGTCCGAGTTGTCTCCGAAAGGAAGGCTGACATCCTCGAGGCTGTCGAGGAGGGCGGGGCCATGGGCAAGGTCTTCAAACTGCACCTCGATGACTTCGCCGTCAGCCTGAGGTGGGACAAAGAATCGTTTGACACTACCGGTGGAGGGGTGCGCGAGGGTGGCCAAACGCTGGACTTGGGGAGGAGTGTGGAACTGTCCGTCTTGTGATACGGTGTGTCCTTTTCCTTCATCCTCATTATCATCGTCATCCCAAGATTCTTCATCCCAGGATTCTTTGGATGAACCCTCATCCGGCTCTTCCTCAGGCGTACCAGGATCCTCGACTTCTTTGTGCGTCTCCACTGGCTCCAATGGAGCACTAGGGGATTCTTCTTGTATCGGGGCAGGAATGACCCGCAAAGGACCTCCTATGGATGGTTGGTGGAGGTAGGGCGGTGCACTTCCTTCTCGGCTTCCACCTGCAAAAATCACACAATTTGTCAATAATCTATGACTCAAACAACAGTTCTATAAATCAGCAAATAGGCTCTGCATCTTCGTTCTTGACAAGTTTCAATACATTCCTAATTTCATCAAACTAACAACTTAAAAGTTTCTAGATGAGCAGGTAGAATTCTCTTGACGAAGATTAGAGCAGGCTAATCGAAACGTTGAGAATAACCCGAGAAGTCCCCATGGTTCTCCCTGAACCATATTAACCTGTGAAGTCCCCATGGTTCTCCCCATAACCATATTTCTCACTTATCGACAGTAGAGAAACTGAGTTGCCCGAAATTGGTTCTCCCTTGAACCCTTCTCACTTAACGAAGGTTGAAGATACGAGTTGTGCGATAAGGTTCTTTTCAGAACCCATACCTCTCGTTAGTTGAGATAAACACATGGTGTTACCGCAAACCGAAACGATATCGATATTCCACCATGCAAAGCCTCAAAACTTATATCAGGTAGAACTTGTAGACTTACATATGTTTGTGGGGGAAAAAGAAGGCCACATAATTATGACATGAAAAATGCCCCTATATTGAACTGCTAGAGCACCAACTCCTCATTTTCTCATACAAGTAGAAGCCATGCTGGGTGTGCCCATGAATAGAGGGGTGTGCATGTTGTTTGTATAGAACTAAAAAACAATCTGAATTATCTGAAAATGGTTGTCTGTAAGCAGTCTGCATGCATCGCTCATCAGTTGCATCTGCCAACATCCAGAACAAGAACCCAAGCGCATTGCTCCATTCATGTACTTAGAATAACAACATGCATTTTGTTGGCATGTTTATCAACCAATATGTTGATTTAAACAGTTCTGAGTTATTTAATGCATAAAATGCAGATGTGCAGATAGATTTATATTTTTATGACTCCATATGTTTGTGAAGAAACATGTATCCATCCATCAGGCTTCATTGCATTGGCAAGTTATATAATAAGCACTCGAGTAATCTGACAAACAAGAGTCAATGTTTTCTTAAAGCTGCTCTGTCTGTACTCTGACCGAAAAAAAAACCAATTGAATGGCTTTCCCCGACTAACAAATTATGGAAGAAATCTGTATTGATTGAAATCTGTATTTTTGACAAAAGCACTTGCTACATTGTGCACACTTGTGGTCTATCTACAACATATTGTTTAATTATGTGCTGTGAGCAAAGATTGATTAAATGCTGTAGGAATTAGGAGCGTCTTGCTCCTAATTCAAATTGTGATATAAACTCTGTTACTTGTCATCTGTCGGTATTCTGTGGGTTGTCTCGTTGGAAAGCGCATAACCTATCTAATTTTATCAAATTGAAAATATATTTGTCAGGGTGATATAAAAAGCACAGACACAGTAGCTTTACCTGATCAGGCCTTGGGATGAATAAAATTATCCTGTTTACAATTCACCAACACAGAAAAAAAATAATTCATTACAAAATCTAATTTGGTTGCCTTATTTTTGTCCCCAACAAAATCTAAACCTAAGGAAACTTTCCACTTGACCCATTCTGTGCTGGTTTACCAATACCGGCCAGTGCAGCCAAGCATAATGTAAACAATGGGCAAACAATAGATTGAGTATGTGCAGGAATGTGTGTAAAGATGACAACCGGCCAGGTGGTCTTTTTTAAACCACTGCTATGGCCGTCGTCTGTATTCAAGAGGTAAAAAAATTCCCAATTTTGAATCCCAAGTTTTCATTAAAAAAATTGCGCTACCTTGTCTGATAACCTGCCCAGGCTGATGGGGCACTCCATCACCGACAGCTCCAGGTGCCCGCACTACTACACTGCCATCTTGACTGCTCTGATAACCCTGTGCCATTAGAGTGTCTGTAGCGCCCTCCTGTGCACCGTCACCAGGTTGTGGTTGCCTGTAAGTGAGCTGAGGAGGGCCCGGTGGAGGTGGGAAGAGGGGCGTCTGAGCACTACCCAGCGGCTTGGGTGGAGGCCACATCTTGAGGACACCATCTTCAGTTGTGGCTTGGCCACCAGCTTGAAAAAAATATATCAAATTGCTGTTTATAACCAAGCTTTTTAGGCACTCTACTCGCCTGGCTGTCTCATCATATCCTTTCACTGTTGTTGTTCCTAAGGCTAGTACTGTGAGATACTCTTCAAGTTTTTTTTCCCTCGTACTGCCTCTCTTTGGAACTCCTTACCTGTAACCTGCTTCCTTTCTACCTATAATCTTTCACAATTCAAATAAAATGTGAATAGATACCTTTTATCCCTTTGATTTTTTTTCTTTTGTAGCCCACACCTTAACACTGTGAACAAGTTAATGGATTTAGTGCCAAGTAACAATGGATGTACTTTGTTAGTTTTTCTTTTTGTTAGATGTTCATAGTGTGAGTGGCCTTTTGGCCTTGTGTCGGGCAAAATCATACTTATCATAAAAAAAAATACTATAGGAATTTTTGTATTCAAAACAAAGGTGGTGGGGTTGGGGATGTGGGTGTAGGGTGGGGTTGGGAGGGGGTTGGTTGGGAGGGGGTTGGTGGGGAGGGGGTTGGTTGGGAGGGGGTTGGTGGGGAGGGGGTTGGTGGGGAGGGGGTTGGTTGGGAGGGGGGTTGGTTGGGAGGGGGTTGGTTGGGAGGGGGTTGGTGGGGAAGGGGTTGTGGGTGGGGTGGGGTGGGATGGAGGGCTTGTTTGATATCCAAATTGCATATATAGTTTGTCCAAACAGTAGATAACTGAAACGTTTAACAATAACACACTTGTACAGGGAAACATTTGTCCTATAATGTTGGTTTGGTGAATATATCATTCAAACAGGAGTTATCCAGCCAATCCGAGCACCTACCTTTGCTGGATTTTTGTGGTCCATAGGTTCCTGACTTGGGTGGCCAGCTATGGATTGCTGCATCATCATCACCCTCCAATGGAGGACCAGCAGCCAGCTGTGGCTTCTGCTCGGCTAGCGGCTTGACTCTGACCGGCTTCACCACTGACAGGGTTTTGAGAACAATGAAGAGATATCGTGCCTGGTTATCAAACTTTGTGAAAACTGGCTGTTGCTGTGGGTAACTCTTTACGTACATGTACAATAATCCCCTTTTTAAACTTTGAGACCTGACCTGAAAGCCTCCATATTTTGTTGGATTTAATTTTAGGCTAATATAACGAGGTCGAGCTTAATTGTTCTATTTGTGTTTTACATAAACTAATCCAGTCGAATGTTATTTATTTTTGTATATGTGCTTATGCCCTGGAGAAAACAATGAAAAATAGTGTGGTAATAGGCCATATTTCTGACCAATTGTGTGCTGTAATAAAAATCCATTTGGAAGTTCAAATTGTGGGAAAACTAACTTTTAATTTAAGTAAATTTGAAATTTAGTAGCCTCACTCCAATTAAAAAAATTAATTGTTACAATATTAAAACATCTCCACAAATCGACACATAAAGTAGTGATTTAATGTGGCGTATGTCCAAAATCTAATTAGACAGTGTCCCCAATTGTCAAGAAATGACTATACTGTTATGAATACACTAACTTCGTATCTGGCATAAAATGACGATATTTTATGAATGAGAGAATGGTAACTGACCAATTTCTTCTGGAATGAAGGGTTTGGGTACCTCCCATGGTTCATCGTCATTCTCAAGTGGGTAGGATAGCCTCAGCACGGTGCAGATACCCTCATCAATTCCTTTAGCATCTTCTCTTGCTCTTCGTTTCGACCCTAGCTCAAGTAGCAAGTTTCCGAGGAAGCTGAATAAGATTTCTTGGACCTCGGCACTCCCACAGCTAAAGAGTTTGGCCACCTCACGCCGGACACTGCTGTTCTGCCTTAGATTCTGGGAGATGCTGGTAGCTATGTAGAACTCTGTCAACTCCTGGAGCCCACAGTCAACACTCTGCTTGACAAAGACACCAGGGTCATACTTGAAACGATAGATCTTCTCAATTGTCGTGGCTGTCATGAAGCGCATGACTTTGAGCTTTGCGGTGATGTTCACCTCTGACTTCAGCTTCTGGTACGTCGACTGGATATCCTTCTTGGTGTTGCAGTGTGTGCTCATGTAGAGCTGTATGTAGGGAGAGATTTCATGGAGGAAAAGTTGCAGCTGGAGGGAAGGCTTCGACAACTCTGTGATGAATTCCTCCTTGATGCAATCTGACAGCAACTCAATGCCGCATACCTCTAAGAACACTTTGACATTGGCCGACACAGCTTTGCTTTCAACAACTCGGCCGAGGCGATCTCGATCTCCGAAAGTCAGCAGATGTACTTCCTTCTTGTCCGAGAAGAGCTTCTCAAGGTCACTGGAACTGCTGTCGCACATAAGCGGCTTGTCTTTTAAAGTCACCCACTTGTTGCCCAAAGTGGGAAAGATAGGCTGCTCTTCCAGGACATTTCTTACATACTGAGCTGAGGCTGGTTCAACCTCTGGCTTCTGCTGTGCCGAACCTAGCGCAGACTGATCCCAGACCTGGCTGTATCTATTCGAGCTGGAGGATACACACTTGTGCCCGAGCACGTCGTACAGTACCAAGACTTCCTCTTTAATATTTGCATTGTCCGGAAGTGTGATATCACCTGCACAATGAACCAAGACTTGGGCATATTCCTTGATGGTTGGCATGTCGTCAATGTTGATTAGTCTTCGAAAGAAGTTCTCCATGACAGGATAGTAAAAAGCATCGAGCTGAATGCGGTTCGACAAACCGTCGTACCTCTGCAGGAGATTGGTTTGGTCTTGCCAGTAGACCATGGATTTGTGGACAAACTGGCCTTCAATGGAATCCTCAATTCGTTGAGGCCTGGATCTCTGAGGTACAAACACAACTCTGTGATCTTGGAACAATTCACTAAGCTCCCGGGGAGGACAGAATTCCTCTAAGTACTTATACACCCTGATGATGTGCCCCAGGGAGGTACAAAATGGGGTACTGGCTGTGAGATCGGGTGACTGCCCCTCATCAGAACACCAAGATTTTAGTTTAGAAATCATGAAGTTGACGTTAATGTCCCCAACGGTTTTCAACCCAATGAACTGCAGCATCTGGATTCCTTCCTTGAGAATGTTGCCACCCAAGTAAGGAACGTGATCATTCAGGAGCTCCCCTGTCCTGTTCTCGAAGATGAAAATGTCACTATCACTGGAGCTTCGGAAAAGTGAGACGCCTTTCTCCCCCCTGACTGGGGTTGAAGGAAGCCAGGCCTTCGTCTTCAGGTTAACAGCGAAACTTGACTCAGTACTGGTGAGCTTTTTCCTAGACTCGTCAAACACTATAGCATCTGTGTAGGCAGCATAGCTGTTGCTCCATTCCAGTTGTAGAAGCTCCAGAAGGTTGTGTCGCTGGTTTTGCATGGTAGACATTTCCAGGTCGGCTAGGACCAACTCCTCAAACTCCTTGCAGACGTTGTCGTGGATTTTGTAGACTCCGTTAGCTGGTTTCTCCCAGAACTTACCGAGGTCCGCCCAGGGTGTCACATCCTAAAATGAATAGTAAGTTCATGAATTAGTCATTCATGAATTAGTCATCAGACAATGGGATTTTAAGGTTTGCAAGTATAGAATGTTTGCGGTAACACCATGTGAAATTGATCTCTTTTGAGATGTGTGGTTTTGAGAAGAACTGGTTCACTGAGCTAATTCCCTAGCACTAGATCCCAGCCAGCTCTACTTTAAGCCCCTGCACCAGCCACAGTCCAGCAGTCTCCTGATGAGGAACAGAGCATACTGTTGGAAAACAAACCGGTTCTTCTCAGAACCACACAACTCAAAAGAGATCAATTTCACAGGGTGTTACCGCAAACATTCTACACTTTTTAGCACCCACCCGAACAAAGATACTGACAATTTGGGAGACCGCCAACATAGGGCAAGATAGCTCAGTTGGTAGAGCGCCGGTACGGTAACCCGGAGGTCGCACGTTCAAATCCCGCTCCTGCCAGTTTATTTGTTCACTTTGAAAATGTATTCCACACTTTACTTAGAATCAGACAGCCAAACAGGAAGCCAGACAGTTTGACTGATGATGAACAGCATGATGAGTTAATGGGCAAATGCTAGCAAAAACTAACCAGTTCCTCTGCCTTCACTGTCACAACTTTTTTCTCAACAGCTAGGTAGTTCAGCACCCCTAGCTTCCTGAAGAAGGAGTGCCATGAGTTGACCTCGCGTCTGTGAGTTCCATTGTGGAAGATGTAACAACTGTCCAGCAGAACCCAATCACAACCTGTTGATTCAAGACAGATAAAACAACATGGGTTTAATCATGGTTTGTTCATTGCAGTGTTGACTTGGTCTTGAACTCAGACTCGACTACAATACTGCTGCAATTTCTGGTCAAAATGGGTGAGTAAAAAAGTAAGTTAGAGACAGTACCGTGCACTTCAAACACACTTGACCACATACTTCTAGTACACAGACACATGGCCTGGGATATCATGGTGAGGGGTCTGAGGGTGTATGGTAGACCCCAGGATATCCCAATACAGAAGTGAATGGATTAAAGTTGTCAAGCTCATTTCACTGCTTAAATGTAGTGTACACGATTGGTAATCCTCCAATTTCTTTTTACTGAATTACTATGATATACCTTACTAGACTGTAAGTTAATAGTAGTCTCAATCATCCTGTGAAAGGATGGCACCAGGTGTGCTGTCGTTGTCAAGAAATCGTTGGAAAACTGCCCTGTAGCCATTAGTCAAGGCGCGCGTGGCTACCCGGACGAGTGGCGCGCCCCGGACATGATGGCGCCATCGTATATTCGGGGCGTGTCACGCGCCCATAGCCAGGCATGCCTTGACTAAAGGCTATCATCCGCCCGACGGTTGAAAACAACACAAAACTTTGAACAGGTCAGTGGAACGATATTTCCTATAAAATACTAACCCCCAATTCCGCCCATTTCTGAAAATTGCAACAATGACCAATCATGTACACTACCTTTAATTAATACCGACACATATCTGCTTACCCAAGCAGAAAAAACTGTGCTAATCTTAAATGTATTGCTTGGTTCAAGCTCACCGAGTAACAAATCCCTTTTAGCCTTTAAAAATATTCCCTCAGGCTCTCAACATCAGGCTTCCTAACTTTTGTCAATTGTATATATTTCAAGTCATTTCAGTTTAACAAGCAGTTTATAGCAGCATATTATTATTTCACATTTTTGAGGATTCACATAGAGCAAGTTCGATCAGAGACCAATAGTTAATCAGTGGTTGGTTCGTGATGTACATAGCGCATGAGCACTGAAGTTGAAGTGCGAACGACTCTAGTTGAACTATTGTCATGTCAACGTGACCATGAGAAAATGGCGGTGGCTAGTTTTTTATCGTTTTTGGACGTGTTCATAGATGAAAGTGACACGGACGATATTTGCTCAGTATATCAACAATGTCACAAGTGTTAACGTGTGCATTATTTCAACATATTAAAAGAAAGACAAAGTAAAAAAAAACGATCGTTCACTGCTGCTGAATATTTATGTTTTTTCGCCATTTTTCTGATAACTGGTCCTCTCTGCACTGTGCTATTAAAACAGCTATTGGTAACCAGCGATGCGACCAACCTCGGTAGGCTGGTCGCGAATCGTCGACTAGACTAGTCCAACCATCGTCGACTAGCGTGCATTCGATCAGAGTTAGTCGAACTATGGTTAACTATAGTCCTTGATCGAACTTGCTCATAGCTATTAAATATGAAAGCATAATCTTTGCTGTGCTTACAGCTTGAGCATTAAACGAAATGAACAAGGATTTGGTTAAAAACGAAATTAGGGCTTCCCAGCTTTATGAAATGAACTTGTGTTTTTTTGGGGGGGTAGTGGAAAGTTACTGAAAAACCTCTGCATACCTGGTAAAAATGCATTCAGGTCATACCGGTTGCCGTATGTCACAGTGAAGTGAACAGGTCTCTCTCTAGGTTTAATCAGTCCGTGGTTCGTTACAACGTGGATGTAATCAGCCACCTCATCAAGGTCGCAGACATCAGACTGCTTCGCTAGTTGCTCCTTAATGTACACCACGTAGCCAACCATGACGTCGCGAGATTTGTCCTGGAATTATTCCAACAGTGATAGCAATGATATAGTAGTTTTGTAATATCAGAATGCTCTTATGAGCCGCACCCCTTAACCTTGCGGTGAGTCATGGCACTGTTTATTGCAGTAGGTTTTTAACCCTGCAACTGCCACATCAATGTTGGCATGTACATGTATAAAACTTTGTTGGGCTTGAAATCTATTTAGACAGCAGTGCAGCTATTACAACGCTATTCACACGCAACGTTTTTAGCGCTGTGGCGCGTTGGTGGTCACAGAATGAGGTGGCACATCGCAGGGTTAACACACTGACTAGCAACAGAACAGTCGGGACTATGCTCCCATAAAAGTCTGACATTCTTGACGGACATGTACACAGCTGTGATTGGACAATACATCAAGGGGCGGGGCTTAGTGGATCGGTCTTTTATGATCAAAATTCCTAGAAGATTACCTTCCACTGATCAGACTGGATGACTGGCAGTATGTGATGCCGAATCACATCCCTCGGACTGATGTGACGGACCCCTAGTTCCTCCAACAACTGCAGGACTTGCGAGTTGGCCACTTTGTCCAGACTGGTCAAGACTCGGCCGTCCAGGGTAGACATGTCTTCGTCCAAGGCCTGTAGGGGTGTGCTGAAAGCTGCAATGGAAACAGGTTAGGTAAAGTCAAAATATGTTTTGCATAAAACTTCACTGAAAGTGTTTTTTCCTTAATAGCATCTGTTAGCATTTTCTGCAGAGGGAAATTTTTTACTGTTAGTTCCCATTGGAGCAGCATCACTTTTCTAAAGCTCCGATTTTCAACTTGGGTCAGTACACTACATTGTGTATAGCAATAAATTTACGCGTTGCAACTTAACCCAAGTGAATTAGAGTGTTCACTACCATTAAAATAACTTGTCGACAGCTTGAAAATGCCTCTGTGCAACCACTTGGTGGTGCACTTGATAATGAAATATTCCAATCACAAGGACAACTCTTTCTCCCCGAGATCTTCAACTGCCTAAAATAAAACCTTTTTTTGTTGTTTCATCAATTCATCACATATTGCTCATTTACACAACCCATTCGTTGGAAAAATAATGTCCAACAAGAAAAAACAACTTCCCAAAAGAATCCACAAAATAGAAATTTCCTCATTGGTTGGCATATGATCACCTGATGAAATCTGGCCATGTGATTGGTCAGTTTTATCCTCCTCGCCAACTGGAAAGAACACACTGCCCTCCTCCATGGCGACGACCTGACCTGACGATAGTGGGATCATGGTAATGGACTTCAGACTCTCCAGTGTTCCCTGGGATACGTCATATTTGTCACGGCTACGGTAGATGCACGTTAGCCACTGGGCCACAGCTTTGGGTGTCAATGATTCACCTGCAACAAATACAGTAAATGCACTGAAATATAAACAGTAAAACGTGCAAGAGTTCCGCATTACAATGTGAATACAAGGAGTCTCTACAGATTCCTGCAGTGTTTAGTGAAACATTTTCCTGCTATGCAATCAAGGTTGCACAGTGCATATTTGTTTATTTTTTTATTGAGATTTGTTAAAGTGTGCCACATTAGTAGACCCTCAGCCCAATTTCCGGACACCAACTTACTGGTGCTGAAACTTTTCACACGATGTGCGAAGCAAGTTTCATTAACCCTCCTACTACTAAAACTATCAAAACCTATCAAAAAACAACCCCTTTCCTCTCTCAGTAGCTTGTGTGTTACAACCTATCACTCGATAGGTTTTGATAGATAGGGTAATTTACTCCATTTTGGCACCGAGAGAGGGAGGGTTAATGCATAGTCCCAATATTCAACTGAAGGAGTTTGAATTTCATCAACAACAAAAAGTTCTGCGACACTACTTGAGGAAAGCTCAGAAGAAATAGAAGGTGCCGCAATTAGATGACTCCACTATACCTCGCTGTTTTGCAGCTAAGGCAACACTGCTAAAGATGTTGATCAGTTCGCTAGTCTGCAGGACCTTGACGCCAAGACTCTTTAGGAGCACGTCGCTGACAGAGCCCACCACGCGGTGATGCAAGTAAGAGCAGCTGAGATGAGACTTTAAGACATCACTAGGGACCACCTCACGAACCAGACGATCCGGGCACATGATGGTCTCCGAAGGGAGCTTCCAGCCAACCTCATCTGAAAAATTCAATTCATTCCTTTTATTTCTATTTGTTGTATTTCTTTCTCATATTTAATGAGACCAAACATACCTCAAAAGTGCTTATGACACTACAGCTCAGACGCATGACAAACACCAGTGGGGGGAAGATGACAAAGAAAACTTCAGTTTTACAGGTTGGAGGGAAACTCAGGAATGACATTCTGGGAATAACCCAAAAATCAGGCAGGAACTGAAAACTGCATCAAAATCAGCTCCTATGTAAGATTCGAACCTGGATCACAGAGGTGGAAAGTTTGGAGAACAATACTCTACAACCCGACTCCTTATTTTATTATTTTTATTTGCAGTTTTATTTAAACAGGGTAGCCTCATCAGTTATAAAACTGCTATCATTAAGGGCCCTGTGTCCTTATATCATCATGTGCCCGGCAGAAGGATGTAAGCGCGCTTTGACGCGTAATTACACTTTCCGAGAAAAACGACTTTAAAGTTTTTGTGTTGGCATTTCCAAATTAAGAATCGCAAAAAGATGAATTTTTGTCAGATGGAATTGATTAATATTTCCAATAATGCTGTGCATTTTTAAATACAAATATTACTTAATTTTAAAGTTATTTACATATTTATGCTAACGACCCTTTTGCCGGGAAGTCCTTCTGCCTTAAACGTGCGCCTAAGCGGCATGTGAAATGCTAACGACCTTTTGCCGGGAACAAACTTTGCTCCAAACGCGTTTACATCCCACTGAACTGGAGAGGTCAACGCACTTGTATCATGTTTTGTTACATTGGTATTACACGCTTACGTCCTTTAACTGGGAAAAAAAATGCAAAACCCCCTTCGTCCTTTTCATTCTGTTAATTACGTCAGAATGAATTTGACCTTTTGACCCATTTTTCGTTCTTACGACCTTCTGCCGGGCACATGACGATATATTAATTGATTGATTCATTAACGTTAACCTTGCTGTGGGTATTTTGCAATGAACAATATCCAACAGCAGTTGAAGCGTGATGGCTGCTGAACCCAACAGGATCTAACAAACTTTAACAAAATGCAACGGAAATATGTTGTTGCATCTTGTTGGATTCAGCAGGGGTAGGGTAATAGATTTTAAACATACAGGCGATAATATTTTAAAATTTAAAAGACCACACACATAAATCAGGAACTGAATTTTGTCATAATAGAATATACCAAGATTCTTTCAAAACAAGAATGTCTTGATTCTTAAACATGGTGACAAGTCTGAAATTGTAACCTTTATGCTTGTAATACTGGGGATAATTATGCGTACTGAAAAAAGATAAATACATTTTTTTTGCAGGCCCCAATTCCTTTATCTCCTAGCTATGTCCCGAGCAAGTTCATTTTTTTTATTTTCAGAAGATCACAGGATATAGAAGTTGCAGAAGTTCATAGCTAAATGTAAAATGCACGACAAAATTCCAGGCAAAATGACAGTGAGTACTCAACCAGTATCACATTTTTCACATCATCAGGGAAAAAACAGTGAGATTTGCGTGGAGCCTATATGTATTAAACTATCATTATCGTATACTGTGTCAGGGGTCTCATCACCTTGATGAGACCCAGCACTGCAAAAAGGGGATAATTGATAGGCTACAGATGACAGCCTTACCTTCTCCACAGCCAGTGAGTACCGGCATGCAGGGCGTGGCCTTCAACTTCGTGTGGATGTTCACGGCAACCTTCCGGAAGAATTCTGTCAAGATCTGGCTGTCCAGAGGAACAAACTTGAGGAACTGACAGACGGCGTGGATCGGGTCTCCATGGTAGTGAGTCTGAAAGATAAACAATGAAACTATTAACTACAGAACTTTTGACCAGTCTATATGACACCAACAAATCCATGAGATGCTGGTTTTAAGTCAACAGATCCTGGCCCAATTTCATAGCACTGCTTAACGGTTATCATATGCACAGACATGGAGACTGTTGATTCAACAATGGTAATCTCTAACAAAGGACATGCATTTGTTAGTTTAAACAGTGAAATATGCTTGTGGTAGCAAAACTTTTATCTGAAGCACATACTGTTTGCTAACTATTTCTTTGCCCCGGGTTCTTCCAATACATAACCTTGTGGTCTGGGTCCGTTTTCATTGCTCCGTTTATCATAAGCACAGTATCACAGTATAGCAGAAAATTATACTCTAATGGTTAGCCTACTTCCCGGGTTGTCAAGGCATTTTGGTTTTTGGGCATGTGTGCATCCTATGAATAAGGATTCTGTGCTTACTTGATTAGTTCGTCAAGCAAACCACAAGGGAAACTGACCAGGTAAATTTGAATACATTTTCAAAGTGAACAAACAAAACTGGCAGGAGCGGGATTCGAACCTGCAACCTCCGGAATACCATACCGGCGCTCTACCAACTGAGCTCTCTTGCACTATGTTGGCGGTCTACCATAATGTAACCCACAATGTTACTTCCTGGGTTGTATTGTAAAATTGGGTATGATCCCTGGCTATACGGCATTATGGGTTGTGACTTCTGACTAGCGCTCCCCGAACAACGATACTGACAATTTGGGAGACCGCCAACATAGGGCAAGACAGCTCAGTTGGTAGAGCACCGGTACGGTATTCCGGAGGTCACAGAAATTCTGAGCTAGCTGTGGGCACAGAATGTGGCCCTCAAGTGCGGAAATTCATGGTCAGCACACGGATGAAATTGTGCCCAATTTTGTTACTTACCTTGAAGTTTTCCAGTGCATCAATGAAGAGGGGTGCAATCTCCAGAAGGAGCCACTGATTCCATGCCGAGTCTGCATCGATGTCCTCCCGAGAGGATGGGATGTCAAAGTCACCTTGGTAACAATTACAAAGAAGAAGTTATCCAAGGTTTACGGCAGCAACATACAAAACACCAACTTTGTTTCCCATGGGTACGATCTTAACGCACCATGCTTTTCCCCACCATGCATTGTGTGGCCCTAACTCCAGGGGTCAATTTCATGATACTAGATAACGGTATAAAGCATCTATAGTGAAGACAAATTTGATGATCTCATTATACTGGTTAAAAGACGTCACTACACCAGTGGATTGAAAGGGGTGTAAAATAGGCGACAAACATTAAACAGCAGGAACCATTACTCAGTAAAGGAGGAGTTTTGCATCACGACTAAAGAGGATGTGAAACTGATGCTACTCAAAAATTAGTTAGTCTTGTTGCTTAGAATATCTACTTAATTCGCTACCGACAATGACTGAGAATTCATAAGCTGTTAAGGGGACTGTTAGCTAAGCAGACTACTTTTTTTGTTTTAAAGGTTTTTCTTAATGTATTATCACCAATATATTGTCTTCAGAATTTACAAGAAAGAACACTGTCCGCAAATCCGCTGTTGCCATGGTAATGGCGGCCATATTGGATTTCAGTACAATTACTTAATCAAGTTTTATGGGAAAAGTAAAACATACAATCAACTGTAATTTAAAGTTTAAAACATTACCTAAGTTTAAATAATAGTACAGAGCCCCTTTTCACAAAATCTATACTCTAAAGGAGCACCCTATGACTTAGCAATTTGCTTAGCAAACAGTCCCCTTAACTTAATGACACATGTGCAAGATATCAACATAACGCTGTTTGGGAAAATAGGAAAAATGATGACAAGAGCCAAGATTTAACGAACCTTGAATGATGAAGTGAAAACCGTAACTCCTCAATGGCAGGAAGGCAAAGACGTTCTGCTCGTTGGACATGCCCTCTGACAACGGAAAAGCCAAACCCAACTCAGTAGACTCAATTTGTTGTCGCTGAAGCTGTGCAGTGAAGCATTAACAAAACATGTCATAACTTTATGCCTTTTTTTAAACGTGATCTTCCACAAAAGAGACTATAGAGACAAATATCCCTTTATTACATCAAATTGCAAAACATGATTTTTTGGTAACTTAACTCTCAATTTGTGGAAGCAGGTTATATATACAAGCTTAGGTCGAAATTAAAGGTTTGGTATTAGTCCTTTCATACATCCCCATCAGACTAATTTCTTCAAATAAAATTTAAAAAACAGTTACACACTGCTTGCCCCGCTGGAATGAATTGCTATGTATATAAATGATGAAAACTTTCTCAAATATAGTCTTTGAAAGATCTGCTCAGATCCCATTGGTGGGCCCTCCTGACTATTATCAAACACCATTTTTAAAAATCTATCTGGCCAACATACTCTGAAACTACATGGGACTATCTAAAAGCATGTTTTTCCACTGGGAAATGTTCTCTCAGTCATAATAACAATCTCTTATTTAGTAAGGGAATAAATATGTGCTGGGCTGGTTTTAAACAAGTACGTTTAACCCGAACAGTCCTGAATCCTCCAATTTTAATATGATTTTCCACATACCCTAGGGAGTTAGGTTAAAACCACCTTGGGGCCTGGACGCTTGATAATGACCCGAGCCAAACGTACTTGTTTAAAACCGGCCCAGCACATATTTATTCCCATTCATCAAATACCTTTTTGTGTAATTCAGCAAAAACCTCTGAAAATAATAAATTTCCAATGATTTTGTTCAATTTTTTTTACCTTGGTTTGTAAAACACCCCTTTAGCTATTTAATGGTTTGTGCCTCACGTGAGTTGTGCTAAAAATGTCCTAACAAATATGGAAATTGATGCACGCGTGACGTGGTGTGATGTGGCGCAGAACGTGCCGGTGTAGTGTAAAATTATGGACTCTAAATATGGATGCAACGGTTGTATTGCGCCTGCGTAATTGGGAGAGTGACTGGTCGCGCTAGTGTTCACCCAATAAAAGGAACCAGATTTCATAGGAGTCTAAATTTTGTGTGACACCGGAAAAGGTGATTAAAACCGGTTGGTGTTTTATCGGCCGTTTAAAACCACCCACGTGACGGGCTCTCGACCAATAGGAATGGGTAAACTGTCTGAAGTATTTATGAATAAATGTTTAACCCTAACTCCCCTAAGGTGTAAGGAAAATCATATTAAAATTGAAGGATTCAGGACCGTTAGGGTGAAAGGTATTGTATATGCTTTTCAAAAAAATCTAAATATTTTCTTCTAGCCTTTCATATGTTAAGGACAAAAATCTTTTTTTCTTCTTTTTTGGGCATCTCCAACCTTCCCAAACTTTTAATTCTTGTTTGCTTTTTATTAAATAATTCATCTTATGCACACACAGAAACACCTGAAGTATTGTTGGGCTACCCAAGTAATTAAACATTTGGAAATTAATTATTTGACAACTAAATGTAGGTGTGTTTTTTTTTCGTTTGACGTCGCATTCAAAAGTGAATGACTTTTGTAGTGCTAGAAAAATAGCACAAATGATTTTACGGGGTGAAACTCGAAGAGAGCATGGATGCTATATCTTTAGAGTGTTAAAGTTTGCAAGTTTCAGTGTTAAAGAACAGTAAACTGCATTACCTTGGTGGCGTCCAGGCATTTCTTGATTAGCAGCCAGCTGTCAGTTTTTTTGGAGTGACAAATGTCAACCACATTGTCCCCTTTGTCTTTCCTGCTCATGTGACTTGTGGTGTTCTCTTCCTGTCAACATTACAAGTTCAAAGCTTGGCTTTCAAACAACATACATTGTTGAAGTCTGCAATTAAGGCCCCCCCAAAAAATAGTTGTGTTGTCCTCCGGTTGCATTGATGTTTTTTTGTTGTTTTTTTCTTAAAGAAATTTTCAAAATCTCACCTTTTCCCACACAAAATGAACAAGTTCTATTAAAATAATTGTCTTTAAATACAGCTATGATGGCACAATCGTGCATTTCGCCATGAATCTCACTTTTTAAATAAGCTTACTTTTTGCCTCCCGACTTCCGAGACATGTAGTAATGTTTTCATGGATGGTAAACAAAAAAATAATAATCGACCGACCGACCCTCCCTCCTGATTTTTTCCCATTACTATGTTAGTAAGGTCAAAGGTTAACTGATGGTCAGCACGGAGCAAGTTTGATAGATCTGTAGTTAACTATAGTTGACAACTGTTGGACTAACTTTGCCTGAATGCTATTTGGCCACGTCATTGTGCGGATGTCATTGTGCGGGTTGTAAGTTACGCCATGACTCGACTAATGGCAAACCAATTTGTCTTGGTCAAACTTACTAGGACAGACTAAAGATACAATATGACCGTCATTAACACAATTAAATTCTAAATTTGACAGTAAGATTTAAATGTTTAACTTTTACTGGTGTTGAAAGTTCTTTACACCAAAAAATTAAAGGATTAAAGGTCTTAGGGGTCTTGAGACAGTGTGTCTGAGACTTGCTACATAAAAGCATACCTGTTTTTTATGCAATCTTGATAGTCAAAGCACTGTTATTCATCAAATTCACTGTCTGAATCATTAACACTTTATTATATGGAGTTGACATGATTTGCACTCGGTTGTGTCTTCATGTTGGAGAAAAACCTGAGGTGTCGAGAAGGTCTTGACTACAACACTGATGGTCAGTTTTTGAATGTTCAAAAGCCGTCAAAGACTGACCTTGTTCAAGATGATGATCGACCGCAGCCTGTTGAGGAATAGTAGTAAGGACGGCTGGACGTCCTCAAACTTATTGACCAGGCTGATGGTTCGTTGGGCATCTCCCTTCAGTGGGAGAATGATCTGGGTTGTCCACCTGAAAATTCATAAGAGTTTCATGAAAACTCAGCGAGTTTTCAGTGGGGACAATAATCCTTTACGTGAGTTTGAGGTTGACTCAGACTCAGTTTGAAACTCGGCGTGACTCAAGACTGGTTTCCACATAATCACAATGAACACCGACAGCATACAAGACAGAAAGTGGCTGACTGTCAAGGCGTAGTTGGTTCATGACGTCATTCGGCAGACAAATAAAAAAAAGAAAAAGAATGACATCCAAAAAATCAAAAATTTCAAAATGACATTTATGGGTAGCTTTTATGAAAGACAAACTGATACTTCATTTGGATAGATTTCAATTATAATAAGCTATTGTAGTGACATTTATGCTCATATTTTTGGGTCAAATTTGTGGCACTCAAGTGGATAAAATATAGCTGAATGCATGGCATGCTCGCAAATCTATTTGAATGCGACTATATCTATGGCTTGACATGACGCAGGTAGTCAATGAGGTTAAACTTGGTCCACCCTTGCGGACTATCTCCGTCCATGTTCGCATCACTCACAGCATAATGTTTCCATATGTCAGCACTGCAGTCATGGACTCGCTACAGATGCCATCATCAGTGATTATAGTTGGAACTCGGACTTCATCCAAACTTCAACAGACTTTGACTTACACTAAGGGGTTCAGTCTACCCACTATACACTTCATCGGGAAAGGGCAAAATTGCCTCTTGTAATTCACATCATCCCCCATGCAAATTCCATCTTATCACCGTCTACCAACTGCTATACCTCATACATATTCATAAACACCAGAGTTGTATTCGAGTCCCTGCAAGTCCTTTCACAAGTCCTTTCGCAAGCCCAGTCAGAAGTCCTTTCAAAAAGCCGGTCACAAGTAACTGGATGAACAATTTGAATAGCTTGTGATTGGGATTAGGACTGGAGGGCTTGTGATGGACTTGCAGGGACTTGTGAAAGGACTTGCAGGGACTCAAATACAACTCTGATAAACACCCTTATTGGTTGAATTCTGAACATCTTTATTGTGATTGGTTGAACAGCCTGAGGTCTTACGGTTTTGGTGGCTCGTCCATCTCTGCTATGTCCTGGATCTCTTCAGGCCCGACCCAGGTCGGAAGAATGTACCCGATCTGGTCAGTGCTGCGGTCAAAGCACATGTGATAGCCCTTGGATATAATCTCAGGCTTGTCGGTCACTCGGAACACCGACTTGAACCCAATGCCCTTGTGACCTGAACAATAGAACGGATGACAGTAAAGATTAATATCTTTATTCACATAACTTAATCGCATTTAAATTTTACTGTTGTTAATGTAAACTACTTAACAATTGGCAAATATTACACAGTATATGTGTATTTTTCAAATCTGTTCATGACGATATTTTTGTTTGCCAACATAGAAATTAATAAGCATGAACTCTTCAAAGAAAACAGAGGCCAGCCGCAAGAAGAAAATTTAAATCAACCTAAAAAACAACAAAAATTTTAGATGAAAATTTAAGAATTAAGAAAAAAATATTCCGCCAAGGCCCAACATTGTTGAGCTGTTCAGCACAAAATTTTGTTGAGGACATTTTCTAGCTTAGCTGAATTTAGCTGGTAATTTGGTGAGATAAAAATTACTGTGCTTAGCCAAATTGTGTGCTTAAGCAGCGCCACATCATACCTATGTATCCTCGCTTGTGTTTTCCCTTCGTGCTTCTCCCGACGTCACACAAGGCACGGATATTGCTCTCCGAGAATCCCTGCTCGTTGTTCAAGACCTTGACCTCTGACCTGTCCACAACAAACACCAGGGAGGGCTCCACTCCGTCCTCGTACTCGTTGTCATCAGCATTCTGAATCAACTCCAGGACAAAGTGGGTGTCCTTGCTGTAGAGTTCCTCCGAGAGTCGCTTGAGACTGCGGCCGATGCGCTCTTGCTGTCGGTCCATCAGCTGTCTCATCTTCTCGTCCAGCTCCATGCCCACACCAAACTCCTCCCGGCGGATGCTCTGTATCACCGCTTTGCAGTCTACCACAGATTGCTGGAATGGCGTCAAGTCTATTGGGGGTTGGGAATTATCGTCATCGTCCATCTTGCTTGATTCCTCGTTCAGGGTCTGACCTTCTGAATCTACACTCCCCTGCTCTGAGATCTCTTCTTCTGAGGGGGTGAAGAAATAGCCCATATGATCAGAACAATGTACAGCAATCAGGAGATTTTGTTTATCTTTAACCCCAACAGTCCCAGATCCTCCAATTTTAATATGATTTTGCATGCACCCTGGGGGGTTAGAGTTAAGGAATTAAATTTTCAAGACCCTCGAACCACTCATTCAACTCACCCTGATAATTTTTAAATGATCTAAACTTCCATAAGGTGCTTTCCTAGATTTTCTATTTAACATCATAACAACAGTTTTTAAACGGTCTGAATCGGGTACAGAATAATAATGGTAAATCAACAATTTGTTTCTACTCCCAGTGCTTTAACCTTCAAAGAGCCGGGGGAGGGGGAGGCTGGAATCCACCCCTCTTCTTTCTTTTTTTTGCGAGGGTTGCAGTGATAGTTTTTCACACTTAACCTTTCTTACTTGTTTTGCTATTGTCTTATAAAAACCAGGGGTACCGTTCTTGCGCAATGCAACATTTTCCAGTGGAATGAAAACGGCAGTGATCGCTTCAATGACCTTGTACACAGAAACCGTGCATCTACAGAACATGGTATGGTGTGTATAATGTGTCATAATACAGAAGCCTTTATTTCATTGGAATAACATTTTGCACAGGTAATTATCATAGGTATCCTCATTTACATACTTGATTGCATAAAAATATGCAACTGTTCAGCTGAGATCTAAGGGGAAATGGAAGAGCCTCTTAAAAAACACCTCTATTAGGGTTAAGGTGCAGTGTTACAGCACATTTCATTAATTAACCCTAACTACCCCAAGCCTTACAAACTCTAACAGCAGGTTGTGTTGAATTTTGATGGGTTCAGGACTGCAGCACCTTGGCACCATTACTTGGAGCTATGATGCTCAAATTTGTCTAAGTTTAAAGAATGTACCATAGGTATACTGCTAGGTGTTGGACTTTGACAGGTTAAGGACACTTCCTAGTAAAAATACCTAGGGGGTTAGGGTTAAATATTACCAAATTTGAAAGAAACTACTGATTCCAAAAGCGTCTTACTGTCACTATAGTCCTCTTGCCCATCGTCTCGTTCATCACTTGGATCTTGATCACTTGCTTCACTGATGTACTCTTCCTCTTCCTCCACGACCTCTTCTTGTAGGACCTCACTCGTATCTTCGTTTTGCTTCTCTTTTCCCTCGGCTCTCTGGGGAGGTTCCACAATCGGTTCAGCTTCTTGCAAGGGAGTTTCGTCAAGAGAATCGTCTTCAGCAGGGGTGAGGCTTTCCTCCACCTGTTGATAATTCAATAACATGAACTGAAATTTCCTTCTTCATTTTCTCCTAATTAAAAAAAGCTGGGACCTGTGGGAGAACAGTGCTAATGCAATGATCGGACAACCAAGGATACCAGACCGATTTATGAAGCCCCCAGTGCCAATTAATGAATGGACCAATCACAGCCATGCGCCACACATCAGTCAAGCACGTTGGAATTGTGTCGGACCATAGACATGGCTGTGATTGGTCAGTACATCAAGGGGGCGGAGCTTAATTCATCGGTCAATTATGAAATAAATAAATAAGTCAGAAGCTAGTTGGCTATGCCAAAGCTCGAGATTACTTCCAAAACTTCATTTGCTGCAATGGTGCAAAATGTGCATACACCAATATATTAAAAAAGGCACTTGCATTTAATCAAAGTTTTAATTAAATCTAGCTAGTTCATCGATACTTTATTTGCTGTCAAGTGTTTTCATGGGAAAATATCACATTTTTGGCCGGGACAAAGTACACAAGTGCAGAAAAGTTACATTTCACTGTACAATGTGACAATGGTCACAACTCTTGAAGGTATGATAATTGGTAATGATCAAAAAACCAAATTGATTGGTTTCAATCTGAAAGCTTGCTGTTTAAGATGGTCCCAGTACCAATCCTCCTGGGAAATATTTCTTTCTGAAATGATGTCATCTTCAAGAAAATTGTATCTGAAGACCCCCAAAAAATTTGTGGTTAATTTCCATTTCAGAAGTCGAAATAAGCACATATAAACATGCACAATATTCTCTGTTAGAACAGAATGGTTTTTCACTATTTTCTCGTGATTTGGTTGACAATTTGAGCTCAAACTTTCACAGGTTTGTTATTTATAGTATATGTTGAATCCCAACCAAGTGTTAACACTTGTATTTTCAGCTCCGCCATTGCTTAAAGTAAAGTAAGTGTGAACTTTGTATGCATTATACAATGCATGAGGCCAGCCTTCAGCACCGGTAAGCTATATACAAAGGTGGGCAAGGTTGACAGTCAAATTCGAAACAAATGAACAGACCTACAAAGAAATGACGTATGTCCTGAAATGCATGCCGAAAAACAGCGTGCTGTTCCATCCTTGTGCGCTTTCAATGAGGTAAACACAGTGCGATGACATTTCTTTGCAGGTTCATTACATTGAAAAACCTTATTTTCATAAAAAAAATAACATCCTACGATTCAAGAGGAGAAAGAAAGAAAAGAAACCTCAAGAGCTTCTTTTGAAGGTTTTAGAGACTTCGTCGTTGCCAGAAAGTTGAAGTCAAACTCTTGTTCATCTCCTAAGGAGTCCTCGTCTTCCTCCTTATCCATGTTCCGGGGCATCCTGTCCTCTGTGAAGCTATCTTTCCATTGGCTGATGCCTAACAGGAGCCCCAGACTCTGGATTTGTGTCCTCTGCGCCGTAGTCTGACAGGTTTTGAGAATCAACTGCCTGGATTTGACCTCTGACCCGAGGACAGTTGTCAGGGGATTTAGGATGACCTACAGCAAATAAAAGCAGCTATTTGTTTTCAAATGATAAGAATGGTTTACAAGTAAAATAGACTCTTGATGTATTGACTAATCACAGCGGCGCGTGTCCACATGTAGGCACAAGCATGTTGGACTTGTCGGGCATGCATGTTGGACCATAGTCGCAGTTGTGATTGCCTGGATTATTTCATTGACATCTGTATAATTGCAACAGAATTCCATTGTTTCACCAATTTTTTATTTAAGTACTTTTGGATAGGTGTGAAATGGAAAAATGGAATTCAAGAAGTGTAAGTAGTATAAAAACTACAACTTAATTGCTGCAGTCGATACATTTTTTATGACCAAGTACATGAGTACAAGTACTGTTATGAGTACTACAAAATGTATAAAACGATGTCATTTAATTTTCACATGATCAAAATCTCCACAACACAAATGACCCACTGCATTTGACTTTGAAAAGCTGGCTTAATTGTGGTATTTCTTATCAAATTTAAAACAGGCATATACATGTTAAGCACCAGTGTTGAATAACTTATACAAAAAATAACAATCATCAATTCCATGAAAAGTTTAAAGGTCAAATTCATAACCATTTTTTTTTCCTACAGGCTGAATGGTTTCGTCAAAACCCATAATGCAGCTTCAACACAATCAAGTTGTAAATCAGAATCCACTGTTTTAATTTTTCCTGTGGAGAACCCTGTGACTCAATCATCAAAAGTCAGCAAACCGTACAAACCTGCCGAACCACAGCTTGCCCGATGAGCAGAGGCACAGCTACGAGACAATTCAAGACAAAACTGATCACGGCGCTGTGTCTCATCGCAGCGTCGTCAGATTCCGCATCCAGCACGCTCAGTGCTGTCTCCATGTGGTTGCTAAGCAACGCCAAGGGCATGTTGCTTAGGCCGTCCTTTGCCACGAGGGAAACAAGATGGCCGACTGTGCCGACACTGTCGCCGCTTTTTGCAGCCGTGGCAAACAGGTCAGGTGATGTTTCAGTGGCCAATCGGAGCAGGACGCCGGGTCGCACCTCCAAGGCACTGATTTCAATTGGTGGAGTAAGACCTTGACCTACAGTCAAACGGATGAATATTTAGGTCATGATACAATGAAGCTATGAATATTTACACAACGATGTATCTGCACAACCACAAGCATGGGTTACTTTTTTTTTTGTCGCCATTATCCCCTACTGACCCTATTTTTGGCAACCGACCACCAAAAACCCTTTTTCCTGCAGAACTGAATTAAATCTTGACATATTAATTTTGGTATTGTTTTTTTTGGCACTGAAATTATAGACTACACAGTTCACAGACTTTGAGCTCTATTTTCCAATATCAGCTACAGAAACAGACCAGATATTACCTGTATATTACCAGATATTACTAGATATTACCTGCATATTACCTGTAGTTTCAGGAAATATCATCTTCCGAAGTTTCAAATTTTGCTACTTTCTACCCATTTTGTGCTGCCAGGTCACAAATACTAGATCTGCAAATAAATGTTGCTCTGTTGTTTCATATTGGTGTATATGTTGCAAAAAGTGTTCCAATTATTATGGCTGTGCATGTTTACAAATATTTTCTTGTAATACTAGACAAGATGTGTTTACTAGTTTTGCTTAAATTCAATTGCGAAAAAGGGGTAAACAACATTTGGGATTAACATTTGGGATTCATATCATTATTTTTATCAAATCTTTCCATGAAATCCTTGAATATAGTGCCCTTGACTTTATGCAAGCATGGAACTCTGAATGTATTCATGAGACAGCATTTACATAAAAACTATCATCGCTGACACTTCAAAATGTGAACAAAGTCTCCACTCAATTTTTCGAGCATCAGATTGAATCAAAGTCAAGAAAATTTCAATTTGTTTGGGTTGTATTTTTCACACATATACCATACCGAGATTCTTCTCCAGGAATGCTTTCAGAGTGCCGTGTTCTGGCTCAAAGACCATCGGCCAATGAGACCACTCGGCCAGATCCTGCAAGAGAGGTGCAGAGGCGAGACATCTGAGGGCGCTCTCCAAACTCTGAGAGCCAAACAGGCCCACCTTCTTCTGCTTGCTTTCATTCCGCCTTCATTCAAAATGTTCAAACAAAAACAATAAATAGTAATTAGAGCGGGTGAGAGGCAATGCGGGTATGGAAATAAAGCTGTGTCCGCATTGGACTTTTTTTGGTAAAACGTACGGGGACTTCTGTCAACTTAACCAAATTAAGTCCAGTGCGGACAGTTGGTAAACTTTCCAAATTGTCAAGTGTCCATCGTCGGTTGTCCGTTTATCCCTCCGCAGCGGGAACTTTTACAGGGCCAACCGTGCAGCGGAAGAGTTATGTGGCCAGTTTAAACACTACAAAGTTTACGTGCCAAGGACTTTCCGCGAGCATTGTAATCCAAGTGCGGACGCACGGAAGAATAACCACAGTGGAATGTTAACAAATACGCACGGTAACTTTTTACAATTGTAAGTCCAATGCAAACGCGGCTTAAGAAGGTGAAGACAATACCAGGTAAAAGGATGGAGAAAGTTGAAGGTGGTCTTACTCTTGAGGGAGGTGAATGGAGTTTACAAATCTGCTCATGGCTAAAACAAAGATATTATTTAAGCCAAATGAAAAATATTTCTGATACAAGTTCGGGGGGCCCGACATTTTGATCCTAGCAGACTCTTTCTCAGAGACTAAATACCACAAAAACATAAACCAAAAAGAGAGATAAAAAGAAACTTCGGTATTTTTATCTCCTGTCCTCATTTCATCTGTTCTAGTGTGTTTCAACACTTGTCAGTTTCTGTTCTTGAGCCATTGAGCACTTGAGAAACATTATTGTGGGATTCAAAAATCAGGCCATCCATATTTTTATCAATACATTGCAGCAAATAATCTTGCTCATGGACACAAGCAGCTTTATCTCAACTTGGTTCAGATTAAGAAAAACCTGTCACGCAAATACAGAACCTCCACACACTGTCCACAAGCACCCAGCAATGAAAATATATTCTGCACTATGTGGGACAGCTTGAGAAGTCTGACTGCACACAAATATCCGCAACCATATCACCACGAACGTCTACGAATCCAATATTGAATAATTAGACAACTACACCACAACACAACTTGTTTTGTCACAATCACTTCACAAAGTAGGGAAAAAAAGGGCTTTTACGTGGTTGTACCTATTTGATGCGCACAAAGCGGTTTCGTAAATGACTGGGTTATGTTCCTGCTGGGGTTCAAATCTTGCGGCCATTTTGATAATATGCTGACTCAGGCGACCAAGGGGTCCATGTCCAAGCTCATCGACACTGTTGACCTGGTAGTGGGAACACAGGCAGATGTCCACAGCGTCTAGAGGCTCCTAGAAAGGCATCAAATTTGAAATGATCAGGGTAATTTAGACATTGAAAAGATTTGAGGAAAATGAAAAATCCACGAAATATTAACAGAGGCATTTGATTTGTATGGCTTTGCTGAAAAATTCATTAGAAAAATGCATTTTCTACCAAAAGATACGGTCTTGCTTAAGTTCTTGCTTAAGTTCGAAACGTCAGGCCAGCTAATGTTTTGATTTGTATATTTCAGGTCCATTCAGTCAGTCAGCAGTTTGCAACAGTTTAATTCATTTCCAAAAGATACGGTCATCAGAATTAAAAGAAGACTGTTTCAGGTCGACAAAGGCAATTTTCAAATGATTAAAAACAATTTCAGGTTAAAAATCGTCCGGAAATCTAGAAGACATCTCACCAAAAATCCTCAAATCAGGAAAAATCTGGAGAAATCTCACCCTGGTTTCCTTAACCCTAACCCCCCTAGGGTGCATGCAAAATCATATTAAAATTAACATGAAAAAGAATGAAACTGCTGCAAACTGCTGACTGACTGAATGGACCTGAAATATACAAATCAAAAAATTAGCTGGCCTGACGTTTCGAACTTAAGCAAGTTCTTTCTCAAAGGTGAATGACAGAGTACAAGAAACAAACATGTAGGGAACACACATGCATGACTGGCCTGGGTGGGTGGAGAAACACAAAAGAGGGATGCAAAGGAGCATGGCAGATAGGCAGTGGGTGAACATCAAAGGGAGAGGAAAGGACAGCCAGGATGACAGGAACAAAGAGGTGTGATTAGGGTATTAAGGATGAAGGAGGGGAGGGATTAAGATGAAGGTAGAAGCTGGGGAATTGGACAAAGGAGTGTGGTTGGGGGAGGGGGGGGGGGGGTTGAATTGAAGGTGGTAATAGGGCAAGAAAAGGAACAAAGAGAAGTGGCAAGGATAAACAGGAAATGGAAAGACAACACCATTTGGCCAAGAGACCCCAAGAGGGTTTTGCCAGGAGGATAATCTGTAAACAAATGACAAATGGGGGAAAAATTTAAAGTTAATCATTCCCTTCCTGGATGTTGAGACCATGTGGTTGAATAGTCCGAAGACGTTTCATCCAAACTTTCTCTCGGCTGAGGCGAACTGAGTCCTTGCGGTGGCCAAGTGATTCTATGCCCTGTAGAATCATATCAGAAATGGAATGGTTAGGCAAGTTGAAGTGATGACCCACAGGGGTTTCCATTTTCTTGGTGTTCACAGTCGACCGATGGCCATAGAAACGCTTTTTGAGCGTGTTCTTGGTCTCCCCGACATACTGGATACCACAAACCCTGCAAGAAATGAGATATATGACATTAGAGGTGTTGCAAGTGATGTTGCCATTGGTTCTGTGAGTAGTTCCAGATGAATGGCCAGAAAAGGAGTCAGACTCCTGCATGTGAGTCTGGCAAACAACACACCTGGAATCGCACTTAAAAGTACCATGCTGTGTGGGAGGGGATGTAGCCAAGGTGGGGACCTCGGCTCGAACAATCAGGTCTCGTAGATTGCGGGGGCGCCTATAAGCCAATACTGGGTTGTCAGGGACGGCACGGGCAAGGCGATCTGAAGTATGAAGGATATGATGGTTGTCGTTAGTTATTTTACGAAGGGGAGGGAGACTGGGATGAAAGGTGGTGACCAAGGGAATCTTGGGGTCGGCATTAGTGCTAGGCGTCTTTTCCTTGAGAGCCAAATCTCTGGTGATAGATTTGGCTCTGGCGATAGCACGTTGAACTTGGCGGGAGCTGTGGCCCCTGGCAACCAAGTTATTCTTCAGTACCTGTACATGATGGGAAAAGTCAGAATTATTAGAACAAATCCTTCTGAGTCTGAGTGCCTGGCTGAATGCTATGCCTGTCTTGCAATGCCTGGGGTGACAGCTGGAGAAGTGGAGGTACTGGTGGGTGTCTGTGGGTTTAGAATACAGATCAGTGGTTACCGAGTTGTCTTCCTTGCGGATGGTGACATCCAGGAAGTTGGTCTGATGCACTGAATACTTTGATGTAAACTTGATGGTCCTGTGGAAGGAATTAATGTGATTAATGAAAGTCTCCAGACTGTCCTGATCACTGGTCCAGATGAAAAATACATCGTCAATATATCTCCACCATACCCAGGGGCGACATGGTGCTGAGGCAAGCATGCGCTCTTCGAGGTCGCCCATGAAGAGGCATGCAAAGGAGGGGGCCATGCGAGTGCCCATGGCTGTACCGTGTACCTGTAGATAGTGTTTACCTAGGAAGGAAAAATTGTTCTTGGTTAGTACAAGTCTCATGAGGGTGCCAATATCACTGATGGGTGGGGTTGTGTGTCCTGCCTTGGCCAGGGCCGAGGAACAAGCACGAATACCTTCCTCGTGGGGGATGTTGGTGTACAGGGATGAGACGTCAAAAGTACCAACGATGGCTGTGCTGGGAATCTTGTTCTTGATTCCTTCCAGCTTGCGCAGGAAGTCTGGGGTGTCATGGATGTATGATGGCATCTGTGGAACGAGGGGTTTGAGAAAACTGTCAATAAACAGGGAGATACGTTCTGTTGGTGAACCATTACCAGAGACAATGGGCCTACCGGGGTTGCCAGCCTTGTGAATCTTTGGAAGGAGATAAAATCTGGCAGTCCTACAGTCAGAGGGAGAGAGAAATTTATGAGCTTTCTTAGACAGCTGGTCACGTGATCGCATATCTTCCAGCACCTGTTGTATCTCTTGAGAGAATGTACCTGTGGGGTCAGAGTCAAGGCAGATGTAGTTAGTATGATTGTTCAACTGGCGGTGGGCCTCGTCAATGTACTGATGACGATCCATGATGACCACAGCTGAACCTTTGTCGGCCGGCTTGATGATGATATCAGTACGGGAGCGCAAGACATTCAATGCCAAGCGCTCCTCACTGCGGAGATTGTCATGAGTTCTGTGGACAAAGTTATCAGGGTTAGTGACTTGAGAACTGACAACTTGAACATAAGTCTCGAGGGCTGGTACACGATTCTTGGGGGGTACCCAGGTACTTTTGACACGGAACGGTTCTGGGTCACATCGGTCAGAATCAAGGAAAAACTCTCGGAGACGGATCCTACGGTAGTATTCCGTGAGATCTTGGCTGAGCTCTACCTGGTTCACAGTGTGGGGAGTAGGACAAAAATTGAGACCCTTTGAGAGAAGTTTATGTTCAGCATCAGATATGGATGAGGAAGAAAGGTTAACTACAGTATTGGAGGGGGGTGGTGGTGTAGACTGGGACCTGGGGCGTCTGAAGCGTCTCTGTCTGCGTTGATGTTGCTTGGTAAGCAAGCCACCAATCTTCTTGTTTCTCCTGTTAAGCAGAACAGAGTCAAGGTTAGATATGCTCTTATCAATCTCATCATATTAAAATTGGTAGATTTGAGGCAGTTAAGGTTAAAGGCATGATTTTTGTTCACCACCGACCCCCCCCCCAATTTTTTTTTAAAATTAAATGAATAAACAAAATTGTCCATGCTCGCAATCGAAAACAAAATTTTTTTTTTTTAATTCTCAAATAAAATAATATACTGTCTTTCCAACTACAATGACCTTAAATATAGAAGTAATAAAAGGCTATGCATTGAAGATAAGTTACACATTGCCTTTGAGAAAGCTCGTCAAAGGTCCTACTAAAAATTATTACTACCAATCAAACTTTCTTCAAAGTGGAAATTCACCACCACCCCAATTCACACACTCCTTACAAATTTGCTAGAATATCTATTTTAAGGTCGAATACGTACTTTGCTAGGGTCACACTGCCGAATGAATTCAACCAGATCCATACGGGACGGCCTGTACATGGAGCTCTGGCTTGGACTACTGGACGCCAGTCCCATCAGGGTACCACCAACACTCTCCAGTACCTGAACAACAATAAAACATAAGCAAAAGCCAAGCTAAAGTATGGATTACCATAAATATGCTTGCAATGTATTGGGAATTAGGCAGTAAATGTTTTTAAGTTCATAGTTGACAGTCCTTTGGCGACAAAATTAATATTTATTTTTCATGTCAACTAACTGGACAAAACCAAAAAGAATCTTTGTATTTATTTATATAATTCTATTTTTTTTTTCTTAAAAAGAATGTTGATTGCTGAGAGAAGTCTGCGTCATTTTGTAGTTTTATGTAGATTGCGCATTGTAAAATAAAACAGCCAATTATTTCTGCCATGAAATAACAAAAAAGTGACTTTTAAGAGCTATTTTTAATCAAGTCCGCTCTAGCTCGCTGGTGCCATTTGTCTAAAAGTCGTCACTGCGGGCAGCAAATAAATCTTATGTTATAACACAAACTCCCCTTTTGTGCCTAGTGCTAGACACAAAAGGGGAGTTCTTGTTATGATGTCAGATTTGTTTGCTGCCCACAGCGATGACTTTTAGACAATTGGCCCCAGCGAGCTAGAGGGGACTTGATAAAAATAGCTCTCAAAAGTCACTTTTTTGTTATTTCATGGCAGAAATAATTTGCTGCTTTATTTTACAATCAAATTCTGATCAACACCTTTAGTTTGCTGCTATTAGAAATGGGCTCCGTAACAGAAAAAGATGTTTTTTTAGGGATTGTTTTTATTTTGGCCAAATCTCTGTTTGAAATCGTGTTCATCCAAAATATCTTTACTAGAAAAAAATCCATTTGATGCAAACAAAATGCATGTTTTATGGCTTGAGCACCTTCAGTCTAACATCTTGGAACACTCTAAAGGCCTTTTCACACTAGAGCTCCGAACCCCGGAGAGAACTCGCCCTGGGGCGGCCCCGGGGTTTTCATCCACATTGTGCGACGTTTCGCACTAGACATTTTGCCCCGGGGCCACCCCCCAAAATCGGTCTCGCTCCAGGTTGAAAAATTTCACCCCTGGCCTGAAGCAGGGGTGAGTTCGCCCCGGGCGAGACCAATCTCGGGGGTGGCCCCAGGGCGAAAATGGCTAGTGTGAAACGTCGCACATTCTCACCCCCGTGTCGCCCGGAGCCGCCCCCGAGATTTTGTCTAGTGTGAAAAGGCCTTAAGACGTGTCACAGATTTTTGAATCTCACTCCCTTGGAGATATCCCAGGCCACATGGACGTGTACTAAAGGTATGTGGGATCTGGAAGTCAACTGGGTCTCAACTAATGTTTTAAAGCCATTTCATGACTAGGTTTAGATTATATGCTTCCAGATCTGCGCTATCAATGATCCAATGCAATGATTTTTTTTCCTTCAATTTTGCGTATACTGTGAATGATTGCAAAGAAAGGAAATAAATAAATAAATGTGAATTGAAATTGAAAGTCTACTGAAATTGAAAGGTTAAGTAGACAGAATCCTTACCCCTGGATGATCCAGTGACAGAAACTGTAAGAAGGTTCGCTTTGCTCGACTGAGCGACGTGAAGTCAGGGAAACTGAAATGCTGGCAGACCTTTGCCTCAATGCGGGCAAGGTCCTTGAGATTCAGAGCACCATGTTGGAGACGGTCCAAGTAATGTAGCAACTCTTCCCGTACTTGGTCTATGGTATAAAAATAAATACATTTAATTTCCATAGGCTATAGCCGTCAACCGACCAGCTGTCAATTTTTAAACCGGAGCTATAGACGTCAACAGGGTTCAATGGGTTAAGAAAGTTCCTTTTTTGCTAAGATCGAAATGTAAGGCCCTCCTATCAGTGGTATATTTGAAGTCATTCCAGTTAGCAACCAGTCTGTACATTATTACTCTTTACATGATTAGTCATTGTTGCAATTTTCAGAAATGGGCGGATTTGGGGGTTAGCATATTATAGGAAATATCGTTCCACTGACCTGTTCAAAGTTTTGCGTTGTTGGATGGCGAAAAAAAAACAAGAGAAAAACGGCGCTCGTTTTCAACGATCGGGCGGATGATAGCCTTTAGTAAAGGCGTGCGTGGCTACCTGAATGCGTGACGCACCCCGCACGCCTTGACTAAAGGCTACAGGGCAGTTTTCCAACAATTTCCAGCTGGAAATCGTTGGAAAACGATATAAATTTCCACTTTTCTTGACAACGACAGCACACCTGGTGCCATCATTTCACAGGATGATTGAGACTATTAACTTAATACAGTCAAGTAAGGTTTTTCGTAATAATTCAGTAAAACAATTTTTGGGAGGATTACTAATCGTGTACACTACTAATAACTTCTTGAATACGGATGATGGCCATAGCCACGGTTTGAAAAGACCACCTGGCCGGTTGTCATTCCTGCGCGTACTCAATCCATTCATATTTCAACTATATTGTTCTTCAATGGGAGTGTAATGAATAGATGGAGCTCTTTTAAACAAAGCTTTCATTCACACAAAAGGGGGGCTCAAAGTATTTCTGGCAATACACATATGATTCGTTTTCGAACAAGACATTGAACAAAACAACTACCCTTGTTTAGTTAATTTTTTTAAATGTTACATTATTTGCAGTCAGACAATAATTCAGACGTATCTTTCCGTGAAAGCAACCACGAATAAAAGCCTTTTTTTTTGGGAGGACAGGTGGTTCTTTGTATTAGAAGAAAATAGAAGAAAAAAGGTTTTGTTTAACAGCTCGGACAGTATATAATATACATTTAATATATAAAACATTTGGGGTTCAATTCCGCAACACTGTTGAATTGACTCGCACCATGCTTGGCACGACCAGCTAGCAGTTATTTGTGACCTGTTCCCACGAAATAAAGTAGCAACACTTGAACATCAAGATTATTGTATTTCCTGAAAGTACAGTTTAAAAGCTTTAATTTTATATATTGTGTGTTGTGGTATGTCATTCCTGCCCCCAATACCACCTTTTAGAGTTATCAGTCTTGACCCCTTGTTTTGAGAAAAAGACGCTCAATGTTTGTCTTCTGTGCATACTTTAACCCAAGTTCAAAAAAGAAATCCCAAAAAAATATTTCAAGAAGAGATTCAGTTTTAAAACTTTTAGTTGCTAAAATCCCCAAAATTGACTTTTCATTGAATTTTTGTTTTGTTTCTGCTTATAACTCAGAAAGCCATAGTGCGACTTTCTGCTCATTTTGTGCTGCCAGGTCACATTTGTCAATTCTTTCCTACCTTCAGTCGGTTGTGTTTTCACAGGGCTCTTCTCTTCTTCAGATCCACTGTCCTCCGACTCTTCATCCTCTTCCTCAAGGTCCAAAATCCCGGACGGGAGGTTGTCAGGTCGACTCAGGTCACCACTGCAAATAGCCAGTTGGAACAACGACCGACTTAGCCGGTCATTCATGACATTTGTCAGCGACAGGTAAAACTGCCCGAGGGTCCTGCTGTAATCCGTCAGCACGTCAGCATTGCTGAACACCATGTTCACGGCCTCGGCTGCAGTTACACTGACGTAGCGGCGACGGACTTCGAGCTGGGGCCCCTGGGGAAACTGATGGCCGGTGATATCAGCGGGCGACATCACGGCTTTGCGTATTTTCCCCATTGCGGTGGCCACTTCGTCGGCCATGGTAGTCTTCAATGCTTCACGAGCACGGTCCATGGTTATTTTCTGTTCCCGTTTGGCACCCTTAATTGCCTATTTCAGAAGGAGGAGGAATTTGTTTACTCAATATCAGTATTTTAACTATGAGAAATTTCAACCTAAATGGGACTCTGCAATAAATTTGTCAAAATATTAACCTTACACACACACACACACATGCTTTTTGAAAACCGTCACACAGGTTTAGCCAAATGTTTTATAATGTGTGTATCTGAAAGGTGTACATGTAGTTTTTCATTTCTATTTTGATATAAAAGTGCTTATACATGTACTTCTCTGGGTTTCAATATGCTCAACGGGAGATGTTTTCAATGTATACAACATGCCATATAATTTCTATATTTGTCTACGGTCAGTTGAAATGTACAGTATATGGTTATAGTTCACTGTGATGGGTATGATAAAGTGATGTTAACCCCCCAAAATAATCAAATATGCAACACTTACGGCAATGCCCAGGGCAACGCTCTGTATCCGTAAGCCCAAGTCATAAGGCCCTTCCACACCGTACTCTTCAATCAAATACTCCATGAACTCTTCCAGTTTGACACGGCTCTTCCAAAGCTCTTTTTCCGTGAGGAACTTATTTAGGACTTCAAGGACATCCGAGGTGGTGATCTTGGGGATGTCAGCATCAATCTTAGTTGGCGGAAACTTGAAGAACTGATAGACGAGAGGTTGCTTAGACAAGGGACCTAACTGAAGGGAGGCATAGTCGAGCTTATCCTTGGAGTCAATTGGCGCATCCACCATAGCTAAAGACTCCCTCAGCTCATGGAGGGAACAGATGGCCCGGACTTTGACAAATGCTTGGATGAAAACATTGACTTTGGACTGGAGTCTGACCAGCTGGTATAGGGAGGGAAGTTGATTCTCACGGTATATCCCCAGCTGCCTCAAATTCTGCACTTGGCGATGTTGTTTGAGGAGGTCCACCACACGCTCGACGGTCACTAGCTCATCTGCTTCTGAGATGTTCGCGATATAGGTCTGAGCCACTTTATCATACTTGCTCAAATTGGGGTCCAGTTGCTTCATGCTGCCTTGTCTCTGCGGTGGTGGCTGCTGCTGCAGTTGTTGCTTCTGTTGCTCTTGGCGTGGTTGTGGTTGTGGTTGCCGCTGCTGCAGTTGATGCTTCTGTTGCTCTTGGCGTGGTTGTGGTTGCCGCTGCTGCAGTTGATGCTTCTGTTGCTCTTGGTGTGGTTGTGGTTGAGGCTGCTTCTGTACTGGCCGCTGTTGCTGCTGTTTGGTTGATGGCTTCTGTTGTTGATCTTTCATATCGACTGCACTTCGAGCTCTACCTCCCAGGCTTTGGTTTGTATCCTGCTGCTTAATGGTTGCTTTAACCCGGTGGGGCTGTCCCTGCATTTCTTTCTGCACATATGGCTGTTGTAGGAGTGGTTTTGGTTTTTGATATCGCGGATAAAACTGTGACATTTCAGATGCACTCAGGGTACCAAATGTTAGTCCTGACAGCTGCTCAGAGTTTTCCTTGGTACTTTCTTCTCCAGGGTGTAATGTGTCTGTCGAAACACCTTCCGGGTGCTTCGGAGGTGCAGCTGTGGTTTCCTTTCCAGGCAATTTTTGTTGCTGTTGTTGCTGCAATAGGGGAGGTTGGTGTGGTATGCCAAAGTGACTCGTAGGATTTGCCCCCAAGAGTCCCTGCACATGTTGCACCTGTGTGTTCCCCGCAGCAGCTCCTGGAGTGAGTGACATCAACGGGGCTGGGGTGGCAGCTGGAGCTGCTGAGGCACCTTGTAAACTTGAATTATTGATAGTGATGCTTCCTGCTATGTTCCCTCCAAATCCAACAGGATTGGGACTGTATACCCATTGTGCAGCTCCATACTGACTTAAGGAACTCCCCAGACCAGCCAGGGGACGGCTACCTCCCCCGCCAACGTCTGCTTTGCTCTCACGCGACTTCAGTTGAAGGAACAGGTGACCCTCTGTGCTGCACTTACTGAAGAACTCAAAATCATTCTGGTACATCTTGACAATTGAATCCACTTTAGGTATGTTTTTATGGTACTCCTGCGTGTATCTTTTGCTCAGTGTAGACAACGCAAACCCTCCAGGGTGTTTTTTAAGTAACGCTTCCAGCTCTTCTCGCAAGATTCTGTAGGCCTCTTTTTCTGGTCTTTGGTTTTGTTGAGCACCAACACCTACAGGTTTAATGGCGATATACATATGCTTTGGGTCATCACAGATATTAACAACCTGAAGAACATCACTGAAAACCTTCGCAATGGATTTAATCTTGTTGATTCCATGCTCGGCGAGGTTCAGTTTTCTGTTGTAATGCTGCTTGTAGGTTTCAGGAAGGCAGTCAAGTCCGATCAATCCTTTCGGTGAAGTCCCCAGCAGTTCTACCAAATCCTTCCTGAGGCCGGTTGCTTGAGACTTTTCAACAGATGCCTGGGATGTCTGGGGGCTTTCCTTGACAGCTTTAAGCTTCTTCTGTACTCTTTCTGGTGGTTTTGGCTTTTTCAAACTCAGTAACTGGCTTCTGCCTACAGCAACAACTTCCACGACATCCCCGAACAAAGCCACCAGCTGCTTGACTTTGGATATGCCAAACTTCTTGAGAGAGAGGTCCTTCTGGAAATGCTTGCGGTAGAGACCCTGCAGATTCCCCAGGTCAATGTGTGGCTGGTTTTCTTTCAGTAGTTCTACAAGCTCTTCTTTGAGTGTCTCCAGCTGTTCTGGACTCACACTAGAAGCTGTGGCCATCTTGTTTTTTGGCCCGTTCCAACTACATTAAGTTGCTATTTTTGGAGCTAGAAATCCCTGTATTAAACAGATTAAAAAGGAAAAAGGATGATATATGTATTTGTGCCAAAACTAGCCCCCCCCCCCCTTGACTAAATACAGTGCAGATTTAAGTGGAGTTTTTTAACATTTTGCTTTGTTGTCGTACCGTAGGCGTGCTCACACTGCTTATTAAAAACAAATTGGGCCTTTTTGGAATCCCTGGCTTCGTATTCATCTTAGGCTTACGTCGATTCTTGGCTTTGGATTGTTGGAATTCCAGCTACATTCCTGTCTATATAGTATGCTTCAGAAACATTCAATTGTTTGATATGAAGCCAAAAGGTAACATACTTCCATTTTGTTTGCTTCTTAGTGATTCAAGAATTCGGTGGCGAAGCCGCAAAAAAACACTGACTGACCGACCCTCTTTTCCAATTTTATCTGTCCCAGGGCAACACAACATTTTTTTTTGGGGGGGGGGGGTGTTTTCAGAAAAAGGAGTAACTTTTTTTGTTTTTTACTTCTACTTTTGCTAACACTATCTTCCCCAAACTAATTCAAAACATTTATTTAATCAACTGGGAGGCATTTCATTGCTTTGCATTTTTATTTTTTGGGAAGAAAAAAAGCAGGGTGATTGTGTAGTGTAGGGTCCTGTTCCCTATAAGGAAACAAAAATCCACTTTTAGGTTATTGGAATTGCCAAACTAGTTAGCGACATTACAAACCAACAGGTATGTCGTAGATAAAGGGCAGCGTTTTAGCTTTTGAGGGAAATTTTGGGGTAAATTAAGCGACGAAGAAGACGACAAAACGCAACGTGAAAATAAAGATGGTGATCCCCGCGATGCACAATAAACATGCAAAACCGTGTTTATTCGCATAGCACTTGCTGCAAAGCGTGTAAGAAAATTGCATTTTCTATAGGGCTGTCCCAAATATACCGAATATTCGACCGTCAACCGAATATTCCAATACCTTTTTGCCATTTCGAATATTCTAAAAAATATATAAGCACGTACAGATACGACCTCTGATGCTATTTTAGTAGAAAAGTAACGGAGCTTAGCAGTGTGAAATGCCGCACTTTTGTCAAAGGTAACTTTTTTGTGGCCAGAGGTTTTTGTTCCCGTCCGTAAAACCCTTGACACTTGTAAAAAAAAATATTCCTGCAAAAACGCAGGCTGAAGTTTGGTTTCTTATCAGAACGTTCCGTACCTGTAATGATCTTGATACAACTGCACATGCAAAAAAATGTTGATCGAGCAGTCCATAATATCGATCGCCGCACGTAAAACACCGGCGGCATGCTGTTGCAGCTAACACGTGAAAAACTTGATCGGCGAGTATTGAATATTCGAATATTTGGTCAAATCCAGTTTCGAGTTAATCGAATACTGAATTATTTGAAAATGAACAGCCCTAATTTTCTACCGTAATAAACTGTTCAAAATTACAAAAATATATGTCAAAAGAATTAAGAGAAGTCTGCTTTAGGTTGAAAAAGTCATTTTGGAATGAGAAAAAATACCCTTGACTCTAACTTTATCAAAACTAAAGAGGGGCCCTACAGCTACACTACACAATCGCCAAAAGGAGATGGCTGCAAAAAAAGGAAGTGGGCGGAAATGCTACACAGGTGGTTTTTTTTTTAGTTTGCCTATTTTACATATAAACACTACATGTACCGGTACATCAAAATATAATAAAGGATCAAAGAGCATGTAAATACCAGCGAGCTGTTCAAAAAGTCAAACCATACAATGATACGGCGGCAAAAAATAAGTTATAAATGCGTCAAAGAAGTAGAGACCTGTACTCACATTAACAAAAGGCAGAATGCAATATCAGACCAAATACTGTACTCCCGACTTCCTTTTGTGAAATCTATACCCTGGCTTGCTGGTTGCTCTTATATTGGCATTAAATGTTTATTTATGCAAATTAATGACTCACTGCCTTCATGTGATCAAAGGAGTGCCGTGCAATTGGTTGTCAGCAGCAAGTTATCAATATTCATGAGATATTGCTCATCTGGGTAAATCCCACATACAGAAAGAGGGACTTCCCCTGGTGTCATTGCTGCACATACACAATGAACACAAGGCTTGTAAAAACAGAGTACATGTATATCCATGCACTTGCCATTTAATATCTTCTGCAGCTAGGTGTAAACACAAACATTATAGTAGTAATAATGGTCCTATTCATCGCACATCAAAGCTTTGTTTGAAAAAGCTCCATCTCTTCATTAATTACATACCATTTCAAGAAAAATATAGATAACTGGCCAGGTGATCTTTTTCAAACCACAGCTATGGCCGTGGTCTGTATTCACTGAAAAGGTAAAAAAAAAAAAAAAAAAGGACTGTGTTGGTTTTACAATGCATAATCAGGAATGAAAAAAGCATTTTTTTGTTTACCATTTTCAGTTCATAGGACAAAATAAAAATAAAAATACTGTTTTCCAAAAAAAACATGTTTAGTGTCCGGGTTTTTTTAAAAGGAAGGAGGAGAGGCTTTGTATTTTTTATTTTCAATTTTCAAGATGGCCGCCATTCTTTTTAAAGTTTCCGACAACCATAGGCACTTTCCCCCAGCTGACATCCATTCCCCTGGGTGCCCCATTTGAAATCTTGAAATGTACAAAAAATTATACAAGCTGCAGTTCATGTACTTTCAGTTCCCCCTTGAAAAAAATGTGTGCACCCCCAGGTGCCCCCATAAATTTCACCTAGTTATGCGCCTCTGTCTGTGGTACTGAGACTCCCACAAGTGAAGAAGGTGTTTATCCTTCAGGCTAATGAGTGGAAAAAGACTTGCTTTGATTTGGGCTGAATGTAAAAAAAAAAGAGGAATTCTCCAGAGACGATCCTCAGCCATGCATCAGAAAATCAACGGTGCCCCTTGGAATTGAATGGGACATTTTACTTTTCATCGGATCATAAGTGAACCTTAGAACCTTCATCTTAATCCTGGAACTCTACTTGTACCAGCCGATTTCACAAAACCGTGCGAAACTTACGCCATTGCGTAGGACTTGCGCTATAAAAATGTTGCACAGCTGCGCAGTACATCCTTACGATCCATTTCATGAAACAGTGCGTAGCTGCGCAATGTTCTATTTGTTTTATACAATCGTGGACGATGCTGAATGTCGGGAGGGGCGATAGATGGGCCCCATTTTTCCTTTAAAAAAAATCCTCTGAGGGAGCTGGAATCGGACTTACAGGCAAAAGTCTAAGTCCAAAGTATGTCCCAGGAGGTGGATACGCGGATACGCGGATATGGGTTGGGAGGGAGTCGGGAGGGAGTCGGGAGGGGCGATAGAGGGCGCCATTTTTGCACGGCCGACATACGGTATGTGAATAGTTTATTGAGGGCAATGAACCGTGAACCCATATCCGCGTATCCGGATACGAGGTGGAGATACGAGTGGTGGGGTATTCTGCCATTGTGCCAATGATAAATCATACTAAAAATTTTGGATTTAGCAGGGTTAACCCTTTGAGTATGGAAGACGTCCTATGGCGCAAAACAAACAGTGCCACCAGGCCAGATGACGCCATTTGCCGCTGTTTGTGCAGTTTCAATCCATTGTTGGATTATTGTGTATGTTACGCTTTAGTGCACAAACACATTGTGGCCGTTTCACTTGGCTGCCAGAGCCGCCGCGACACCCCGACGTTTTTTAGATGGTTGTTATCAAGGACGGTATTTTCATAGATCATGAGATGTTGCTGTTCCTGACTGATTAAAGGGGCTGTATCGTCACGATCATAGCAGGCTTGCGGCTGTACACTGAATCCTGAACTGATGGATGCAGATGAATCCATTAACTGCAAATAATACCCCACGACCGCGCGCTGACCTACAGGGTGCGCGCGCGCTGACCTACAGGGTGCGCGCGCGCTGACCTACAGGGTGCGCGCGCGCTGACCTACAGGGTGCGCGCGCGCTGACCTACAGGGTGCGCGCGCGCTGACCTACAGGGCGCGCGCGCCAGATCAGATTACAATTGCAATGACTGCTGCATGCATGATCCTGTAGTTATGATACATACTGCATGTACAAGTATTTTGTATGTGTTTGTGCCACCAAAAATATACAATAGGCCTACAGTCGATCATAGTCCGTGCCACCCACCCGCCGGCCAAACGCCAAAATGTACCATGACAGAACCAAACGAAAATAAGTAAATAAGTAAATCTGTATTTATAATTGTAAAATAAATAATGTACCAGCCCCTTCCTATACAAAAATAAAGTTGTAGGCCTATGTATCGAAATAAATTTCGACTAAAATCGGCTGTGCGTGCAATGATGAGCAAATCAAAGTAAAACAGCTATACTGATGGCGATATTGAGTCCACGACCTTGTGTTACATTTGACGGCAGGACTTTATGGAAAGTTACATCATAAGAGTTATTTCAACACTATCAAAAAGTAAACACAATAATAACAGTTATTACCAATAAATAATATACGCCAATGAAATGAGATTTCACCAGTGGCGAGTAAATCCGTGTCGAAAAGTGGGGATGATTATTGAATTTGTCAACGAAGTACTGCATCTTGAACTGTTCTCAACGGGGGATACCCCCGCCCCAAACACCGCTTGAAATTTGATACAATTTGTACACTTTGTGTACAATTTCCTCTTTTTAAATTGGTTTACGAAACAAAAAAGAAATACAAATCGGCGGGCCCCTGAAATCCTTCCCCATGTTTACGCCACTGGGGCACAGATCCCCACATCACTATGATAAAGATGACTACTGAAGAAACAAAGAAATAAACACCCCGACAAAGAAATAAACACCCCGACAAATATTCAAACAACCCAAATTTTCACCTGTTTTGCACGAATTATTCGCTTATTACTTTTTATGACATGAACAATTCACATACCGAATACATGGATCTGATGTACTGTACATGTTGACTATACATTACAATACATGTAGACTTGATGTGCGGAAATATTGTTTCACACAGCGAGTTGTTGACAAGTGCCAGTGGAATAGCGACCAAGTGAAGTTGTTTCAGCTCCATCTATCAACTGTTTCAACAAAAATGTACTTCTAAGTTCTAGATTTTAATTTTTTTTTCACTGCTAAAGAACTGTCTGCAGCCACTACCCCTCTTTTAGTAGCATGATCATTTTGTTATTGAAGTGACGGGTCAAAATAAGCCTGAAGCTTTTTATCGACCTAATAAGTTTACAAGCAAGATACAAACAAGATACATCCAAATGAATGTTCACATAATACATAGACCCTTTTACGGATACCCCGCCTGTGGGATTTTGTGTACAAAATTTTGCACAAACTGTCCCACAGCGACAAGACACGTTGCAGTTTTGCTGTGCACATTAACATGGACAAGCACCCCATGTGCCGAGTCGTCCTCTCTGGCAAGAGTTTCGGCATGTACATGTCATAGGTTCTCCAGAGTAAGGTTCTACTTCTATATCGCCAACCTCCAATTCCATGCAACTTTCAGACAAATATTCCATGGCACTTGTGTACATATGAATGAAATTTTATGAAATAAACAGATGAAATTTGAACGTTTTTTCTAATAATCTTACTCTTTAATAGAGAACAAAGTGCCACGATGTGTGCTACTTGTTTATATAAGTATATGTGTACACGTGTGTGTATGTCAGTACGCAGACGCTGGACATGCGTGCGTGTTCCAGGGGGTGTAGTTTCCAAAAGCCAATTCTCAGAACAGCCATAACACACGGATGGAGGTTAAAAATAGCACATAACCGAAATGAAGCGCAAGGGGGCGCACTCCAATATTTGATTCGTTAACGCGAGAGGGCGCGACGATACAGCCCCTTTAAGTTTGGTCGGGGGTAAAAATCTTTCCAGAAACACAATTCAGTAGTCTATTATTTAACTTAATACGTCTTGATGAATCACAATAGAGCAAATAAATCACCGAGGCACCACCGTTCTTACTTACACTGATGTCGTACCGTTGTATCTTGTGTGATGATCCTTCGCCGGTGTCGTTTGCAAAAAAGTTTCGTTCTTAGCTTCTTGTGCATGCAGTATATGCAGCATGTCATGTGCGAAATTTCTGACAGAATTTTGTTGTCAAAAACAGCGCCACCAATAGTCTCTGTCGCTCCGGGTGTGTGACACCAACTACAAGTCCATAATGCTTGTGTGGGTCCATACTAGATAGGCAGGTTGGAACCATAGAGTTATATATAAAGTCTTTATATATAACTCTATGGTTGGAACTTTGTCATTACTCGACTCATGGGGTGATGAAATAGTCTAAATTCTGTGCAGCCTTAATTCTGCCGACCTGCTGAACGTACACCCGGCTTCCTCCAAATACAAACAAGTAATTTGGCCAACGTAAAATAAAATGACAGATTTTAAGGCAAGGATATCTAAAAAAAAAGCTAGAACAAGAATGCCCCAATATTGCTTGTTTCCCCTTCATTTTTTATCTGGTTCCGCCCATTTTCTACCCCCAAGTAACAAAAAGAAAACATGTTTAGCGTTTGGGTTTAAACCAAAAAAAGGAAGGAGGAGGGGCTTTCTATTTTTTATTTTCAAAATGGCCACTATTCTCTTTTAAATTTCCGACAACCACAGGTTTTTCAACTGTTCAAAGACACAAAAGTTGAAAGAGACATATTGGACAAGAGAATTGACCATGTTTACAGTGGTTTTAATGGTTTTATGAGTTCTGACAAGCAGGTATTTTATTTTCCGATGGATCGATTGACATTTTTTAAAAATCCAGGCGGCCCCCAAAACTTCGCCTTTTCTCTATTCTTGTGCTCTGTTGTGCATGGTCAAGTGACACACTTCTTTGGCAACTGTTTGTGTTTTTACAAGGGAGGTTGTTTTTAGTGGTTTTTTTTTTACCATTACATTTTGCCTTTTTGTAGGCAGCTCTGCTTTGTCTTGTTCTGTTCAACAAGTAAACAAAAACTTTTAATTCAATTGTTTTTTAAAAATTCTTAATTATATTCAATTGTTGGTTTTTTATGTACATATATGTACCATAATCACTTTATCTGAGTAGTATTAAACAAACAAGACTGACTTTATGATTAAAACCCTAACCCACCTCAATCCTCCAAAATCATCCTCGCAGTTTTGGAGGATTTTAAAGGATTGAGGATGAATGGTATTTTTCTTAAAAGAGGATTTTGGAGTATTGAGGAATTTTGAATGGTGTTTCCAGCGGAGGATTTTGGAGGATTGAGGATGAATGCATTTTTTAGGGCAGGGCAATCAGAGGATTTTTGAGGATTGAGGATGGTTCCTAGCAAAAAAGGTCTAGGGGGTTAGGTAGTTATACCATACTACTAGACTAAGTAAATAGCAGTCTCAAGCAGCTGTGAAATCATGGCACCTGGGTGTGCTGTAGTTTTCAAGAAAAGTGGAAATTTATATTGTTTTCCCAACGATTGTCGGCCGTCAATCATTGGAAATAGTCTTGTTCCCTAACCTGATAATTCCCGGACTCTATAAATTGTTACATTTTCCCTAAAGTATGGTCAGGGAACTTACTACTAGAACAGAATTTTTGTCTGTTTTCCCAGTATAATATACAGTATTTGCTAGCACGCTACACAATACTAACCCCCAAATCTTTTTATATCTGAAAATTACAGCAAAACCAAATGTTGTATACTACATTTAAAGCTGCTGTGTCCATGCTTTGGCTACAAATTTCAATTTAAGGGATGAACAATTGTATTTTTGAACGAAAACAAATAACTTTATAGTACATTGTGCGCTCTATTGGGTCTTCCTAAAATATGTGACCCGCTCTGCAAAAAGGGCACTTATGTTGCAAAATTTGAAAATAGTGTTTTATATATAGCTGGAAAGGCCATTTTATAAGCTTTCATGGTATATGTCTGAGGTCTCTAGCATTTTGCAATCACAAGATATTTAAAGATTTGCATGTTTGTTTTCAGGAATTTCTTGAAATGACTTGAGGAGAAACAAGCCATTTAAAAAAACAAAAAGCAAAGCAATAGATGGCACTTGACAAAAACACATTCTTTTTCCAACTTTATTCACTGAAATCAAAGATTTTGGTTATGAAATAATATAGGTATCAAAGATGCAAAATATTCCCTCCCTTCAAAATCACTTGTTTGAAGAATTTTCCACCCTCTACACATTGAACGGCCCATAACTCGAAAAAGCATACAGCGACTTATGTGCCCTTTTTGCAGAGCGGGTCACATATATGGTTTTATTATGTGCTGTTCTATTATGTGCTGTGTGCAAGGATACGGGTTAGAAGCATTCCCTTCCTAATTCAACAATTGAAACTTATTAAATCTGTTACTTATTGTCTATTTTTTGTGTGTGTGGAATGCATCCCTGGAAAAACCTCAACTTACCTCATGCTGACAAAATAGTTAGCAATTCAATTTAAAAATGTATTTATCATGGTGATACACCATAGCATGGACATGTCAGCTTCAGGTTTGGAGTGGGGTGGGGCCTCTATTGCAAGTCTATTACAGATGTCCACAAAGAAACTTGCATTTTGTCCTTTTTTTATTAATATCTCATTTAACAGAGTTCAGTTGCTCTTCTCCGATTTAAAATAACAATACTGGTACATTGTTGTTACAACAAATCTAAGTTAACTTTACAACAAATTAATCTTGGCTTTAATTTACAAAAATTGTTGATATTTCGACGACAAAAATGGTTGATATTTCGACGACATAAATGGTTGATATTTCGATGAAAAAAAAAACCCAACAATTATTATGAGCCAGGCAATGGCAGTTTTTTATTTAAATTTGAAAAACAAAATCAATGGTTGCATATCAGGCATTCAAATGTCAATATAGATCATGGGGCAATTCCGAGGTGATGCGTAATAGCAGAATAGTTTACTAAAGAAGAAGTTTTTTTTACTGAACTTGGCAGTATTTCATGGTCAGGTCGTGCTAAATGCCTGTGCACATCCATGAAGATTCCTATGGTTGCATCACAATGTAAACCAAATTTTGCTTCTTACAAATGTAAGTGAGCAAGCGTTTTGCTCTGCTTACTGCTTACGGTCTCTGTGAAATGGACAGAGGCCCCAGTGGCCACCCCAGAATGGATTGTGCAACATAATTATGTGTGGGAAGTGGAGATTATGCTGCCAAGATACAGGGTCACAAAATGTTGCTGAACACAGAAAAGTTTGCTTTAATACCACAAACAGAATACCGTACAAAATGTTGTATCGGGTATAATATCTATAATAATCAGCATTTAGGAACGCTCAAATAATAAACTATATCAGAGTGCATACAATATTATTATTACGCCTGCTCACCGCGGGCCGGCTGGAAGTTAAAGAGCACATACATTTGAAGCAACAGAGGGAACCACCCCCCCCCCCCCCCTCTTTTGTGTTGGTAATTGTGTTCCCGGAATCTCAGGAATTCCTTTCAGCTCTGTGGGGGATGTGTTGGGTAACAATAGTCTGGAGTGTGTATAGGGTATAGGGACAATGGGGGGGGGGGGGGGGGGTACCCTTTGGTCCCATATCTTGCTAAGCTAATCAAACACATAACCATGACTGCCCTCACAGGTACCCACATGGGTGGAGAGAAGCAATTTGTGACAAAGTGCCTTGCTCAAGGACACAAGCACCATGACCCCAGCCAGTATCACCAAGATAAGCCACCAGACCACTGTACTCCATAACATGTTCTCACCTGGTATTTTGCTTAGCAAACAGCTTCCCAGAACTGGAAGAAATCGAAAGAGGATAGAGTTTGGCATTATGACCACACTGTGGGGTCCAAAACAGAAAAACATGGCATAAAGTGCTCAATTTTCAGAGGTAGGCACATTCTCCCTTTTAAATCCCAACCCCACTAAAACTCCATCCTCTTGCTAGTAGGGGTGTGCATCGGAACCAGGTACACACGAGTACCCGACCGTTCATGTCTAGAACCGGTTCCAGATTATGGAATCGAGTACCCGTACAACTTTATATTATCGCATAGTAACTTCCTAGACAATGAAAAAGCAAAGGTTTTGAATGTTATTTTTCGGGAATTTTCAAAATTAAAACCCGACTACATGGGTAACCAGATTTCACGTTTATGATGCTCACCAAAGTTGACAACAAAGAAAATTTACTGGTCGTGGTTTTTGAAGTCTGGGTTATGGATATAAAGAGCCTCGACGAGACATAATTCCACAATAAATACAACTGTATAAAGCTTCCGGACAACCGTCTTTTGTGATATGCCGGCGCATGCATGTGCCAGCACACGCAAAGGTGGACAGGCATGAGATTTTTCAGACTTTTGTCTGAAATCAGACTTTTTGAATCTCAGAGAAAGACATTACAACTTCTGGGATTGGAAGTTTTGGGTTGGGTTTCTTTAACCGGTACCCGGGTACCCATATATTTTTTCAATCGGGTACCCGGTTCTTTTACTACCCGTAAATGCACACCCTTACTTGCTAGGCTGGGGTGGTCAGGTGGAGAGGTGTGGTCTGGGGATGGGTAAAGGTCAAGTAGGGGACTTCTTCCACCAAAGTTCACACACACCCGACTAAAATGGACTTACAAAGAAATGGCGTCACACCATTACTAAGTTTGCCAAGTGGGGTCATGTTAAAAGATCATCATGTCGTAATAATAATAATAATAATAATAATAATAATAATTAATAATAATAATTTCTTATAAAGCAGTTTACATTTAAAACAACCTCAAAGCGCTGTACATATACATAATAAAACCATAGAAAACATGTAAGATGTTTACTTTGAGGATTATTTTTGTTTTGTGTTGGGGACCCAAAAGGAAAACCATTGCTGTTTCCTAATGAGTATGAAAAACAGACTTGGTGTTTGTCACAAAAACAGGCAGAAATAAGCCAGTTCGGTAGTTCAACTGCGCATGTGCACAATGACATTTTATCTGAATGACCCGCGTGATGTAAAGGCTTTGTCACACAAGTCAATTTTTACAAGCAACTTGGAGGCAACTAACAGAACTGCAGGCTGAAGAAATGCTTGAGTGGCATGATGAGTTACATTTTTCTGACAGTACATTGACATTCCTAAGAAAATTAAGTGTAAATTTGAAGTGTGAATGTGTTTATTCTTGGAGATTGCCAGGAGCTGATTGCCAGTGAATTGCCTCGTCTGACATGGCCCTAACACGTGCGTGTGAATGCAAAAGGTGGTTGCACAATGCGCATGTGTTAGATTCAATCAGAATGGGCGTTCGTGTAACATGGCGTAACATTAAGTCAGCAATTTTATCCCGAATAACCTTTGACCTTAGAGATACCGAACTGGCTTATTGACACGATCTGAACTATGTATTAAAATGCATGCCGTGATACCACAGCGTGCTGTTCCGTCCCCCCACCTGCCTCTACGAATGTAACGAAGTAAAACAAAAGCATGACGCCATTTCTTGGGGGTCCATTTTAGTAATTAAATAGGACATTTCTATGAGGAGTCATATACGAAGCTGTGCTGGTACAAAAACAAACACACAACCACAAACAAGATTTGGAAATGACTCCAAAATTTCATTTTAGCACCTGGCATATACAGTATTTTCTTAGTCGTCGGTTCTCCTGTTGAGTACAAACAACACAAAATGCACAATATCAAAAAATTACTTATTTTTCGCAAAGCATTACATACATACATACAAAAAATACAAAAACCTTGCACCTTCAACGTTAATATAAATATTAATGTCATACATACAATGGTCATTACAGGCAATACCAAAGAAAACCAAAAAGGAGGGCAAGAAAGGACTAGAAGCAAATCCAATTTTAACCTGGTCCATATATTGCTCGATGGATGTAAGCATTTTTTTCCACAAAAGAAAAAAAAAGTTTTATGGAAACAGGTTATACAAATTGCTTCAGTTCGGTTAAAAATAAAATACACCAGTATATGTCTATAATTGAAGCACCAGAAAAGAGATACACATGCCACGTGAAAAACATAAATTTAGCTTCAACAAAATCTCTAAATATTTAAAACATATCTTCTAAAATTTATTTCTCTTTGTACACATTTGTATTTGTATTTCTGCCGATTCTATGATACGCTTATGCCATTTTTGTCGGGATGCTTAGATACCAACCACCACTTCTGACTGGTTATCAGCTATGTGGAATGAGACAAATAGAATTATATCTCACACAGTTGTTTAAAATGTGGCTCCCGTATCCTATTCCTCTATGTACAATTACTTTTACACAGTCTACTTGCAAGATCTCGTCTACACGTACATGGCTCATCCCCTCTCTATCCCAATGACTGGGACTACAGCTTACTTTACAACTAGGCTTGGGTGATTCCGTGCAAGAGTCGACTCTTTTATGGAACCGGAATCGTGATTACATTGGACGAGTCGACTTCTGAAATCCGCAGACTCTAAAAAAATATTTCAAGTTTGCCAATTCCCTGAAAAGACTGCATGCGGCACTCCGTGGCAGTGCTACAGGGGAAAGGGGGGGGGGGGGGGGGGGGGGGGGCATGTTCTGCCAAGTTTTTGCCTTCTCCCAGAGATTAATTCTGTTTTAATTTCCTTTGCTGTTCAGAATCAGAACTATAGTTTGAAGTAGAGAGTGAAAGTTGGTTCTGTGCACACAGTTCGCCCACGGCAATATAACAAACTGTGGTAGACAAACACTTTCCACACATTGATGTTCAATAAAAAAGAAACATTTTCCCCCACTTGCCCCTCCCCCAATTGTTGAGTCTGGCGCCCCCACTGGTGGCACTTCACAGAGCCAGCTGTTTCGTCTCTGAAATCAATCACAATGCTGTGCGGGTTCAAAGGATGTGCCACTAACGCCCGTTTTGTACAGGATGTATAGAATCCATTCTGATTGGAATCGTGATTCCTGTTTGGAGTCGGAGTCGACTCTAAAAATGTTGGAGTCACCCAAACCTATTTACAACTGTAACATGGCACTTGAATGTCAGGGATTATTAACCCTAACTACCTCAAGCCTTTAATACAAACTCCAACAGCAGGTTATGTCTAATTTTGATGGGTTCAGGACTGTACGGCCATGGCACCATTACTTTACATGGAGCTATGATGCCCCAATTTGTCCAAGTCCAAAGAATGTGCCATAGGTAGGGAGTCCAGTGGGAGCTCAGCTGGGGAGGGTTGGCACATGCCCACCCATTCCCCTCTCCCATACCCTTAAGTTGCTAAACAATCCTTGCATGATCTTGCTCCATATACTGCCACTTTTTGTCAAAGCCCAACCGCACACAATAACAAACTCAATCTTCACACATGTACCTCTTGGTAGAAGTTAAATAATCACAGTAAAGTGCCTTGCTCAAGGGCAGAAACACAGAGCTTACCAGGTTAAGTTTGAACCTATATTTGGAAGACTGTCACCAAATACTGGCCCAGCATTATTACCACACAGTACCTACTCTAACAAAGTACATGTACATGCGATTCCAAAATATTTCATTTTAGGAAATGTTTGATGTATATATATATGGATGAGACTGTGCATTAAAAAAATAATAACTTTGAATGCTAGAATTTTCCCCCTTTCTGTCCTCTGAAGTAAAAAAAAACTACTTTGACCAAAAGCCAATTTTGTTTCTGATAAACTTGAACTGACATTTTACTCTTTGTAAATTTTTCAGCTTGCTGAGGTATTTTCATCCACAAGAAACACATTACATAAATGCAATTATCCATTAGAGAATAAATTGGTGAAATTGTGAAAAAAATTAAATCTCCCCAAATCAATAAAAATCAATAATGACAACAACTAAAACAAACAAATAACGTTCAGAAGTAAATCACGTGATGCTGGAGAAATGAGTTTCTTACAAAAATAAAACTTTTAAAATAACACTTGACAACATGTCACATTAGGTATGTTGCACATTTCATAGTTCACATTACTCCCAACACAAAAAGTTCCTTGATTGCAATGAGCTTCATCAACAATAAAAACAGTAACTTCAAATAAATCTCTCAAAAGTCTACGCTTGGTTTCACTATAAAAGAACAATCTCTTCCCGTAAAGTAAATGCATCTCCCTATAATCTACATACCCTATGAGTATCATATAGTACCATCATATAAAATTCAGAAATGTATGTTTAGCATGAGATATGATAACTGTGTACATGTATTTACATATACTATTTCCTACCTCCCTGCATACAATACTACAACTATATATAAAAGTCATTCAATTAATTTTTAAAATGCATTTTGTCCAAAGACACTGAGTGGCCTTCGTCATAATCGTTGCCTATTGATTTACATTCTATATATATTTTTTTCACTCGTCTGTTATCGGGAAGCCCTTGTTAATTTGTGTACAAAGCGCATTTACATCCAATTTGCCTGCATTTATAACCGCAAACCAGCTAGCCGGGAGGCTGCCAAACATGGCTGCCACTTTTAGGCTGCCAAACATGGCTGCCACTTTTAGGCTGCCAAACATGGCTGCCACTTTTAGGCTGCCAAACATGGCTGCAACTTTTGTTGAAAAAGCTCCAGGATGGCATGTTGTAACCACAAAATGTACCAGTTTTTAGAATATCCTTGCACTGCTACATGTACGGTATGTGTTGTCAACACCAAGAACGGGTATGATGTCAATTTCCATTCGAAGGGGATGCTGTAGTTTGCACGATGTGAATTTAAACAACTGAATTCCAAATTCACATCCTGCTGGGTCTAAATTCAGTCTCATCCAAAATCACGACCAGGATCAACTCAAATTCACATCTTGTGTTCGCACTGTGCCAAAATCACATCCAGCAGCTGACTTTTTGGAAATGTGAACACAGAATGTTGATTTGGATCAAACCACAGCACCAAGTTTGAATGGTAATTGATGTCCATTCTGTTTCCTACCTCCATGGTACAACTAGAGGAACACGCAAATACCTGCACAATACATTCAAATTTTGTCACAAAACTTAACTACAGTGCAGTGCACATCCTAAACCCATCAATTTTAAGCTTGAAAATACAATATAAAGTAAAGCCCGTTTCACACGACCGTTGGAAACACGGGTCCCGTGCGATGAAATCACATCGCATCGCTGTCATGAACGCACGGATTCTGTGCCGTGTGAAAGTGTATCCCTGTCACCAAATCGCATGGGTCCCGTGCGGTTTGCGACAGGGATCGGTGATTGTTTGTTTTTAAAAGGGGAAAAAAATGTTATTTTACAGAATTTTTAATAGTGTGGGAAAATCACTTTTACCCTCATTCATAGAATATCGCAAAACCTGCGATACACATGCAAGCACTGCAAAACGAGGTACGTTCGCTACTGGACTGTGTTGTATCGTGTGAAAGCCTGCAATGAAATCGCAGGCATCCTTGGGCGTCAGACACCCGGCGCCAATCATCGCAGATGTGTGTTTCCAGCTTTCGTGCCCAGCTTAATAGTGACAAGCAAATAAGCAACAAGTAACATGCAAATAAGCAATATCAAGGTGCATATACAATGTACACATGTAGAGGCCTACTTGTAGAACACCTTGGCTGACATATAAAGAACAGCCAAAGCACACATTGCTGAGCAGAGACAAATATTGCTCATGATCAGTGACATCAGGTTACCTGCCAAAATGTTATGTAATTCGTATTGCTTGTGACTGGTTCTCAGCCGACTTTTGTCAAGCAGGTCAAATGCTAAAACAAAAGTTGCCTCTGGTATAGAAGGCTGAATGTAGGCCTATTAGTTTAACAAAAAAGAGGGGATGGGAGAAAATCACATTAAATTATACAAGGTAATTGCGTGGAAAAACAAAATGACAAGATATTTATTTCGATTTTTTTCAACTGAGCAATTGTGGCTTTTGGCTTTATGTAGTCGTGCCATTTTATATTTTCACAAGTTAAGACTAATTAGGTATACTTCCCCTCACCAAACGGGAATTTCCACGCAATCACCCTTACTGTGTAGACAAGCCAAACTAACATCATTTACATGTATCTTCCCTGAAACCAATTAAATCAGGTAACTATTAGCACTACACTCTAAAAACGGATTATTGGTTCAAACAACCATTCTTTTTAGTGTACATACTTAAAGGTATGATACAGCATTAGTAGAGCTGTCGACACTGTTGTAGGCAGTGATTCAACATATACACGAAACAGCAAATCTGTCAAAGTTTTAGCTCAGTCTCAGTGTCATCCGAGTCACTAAAAAGTAGCAAAAAACTGTTCTGTGTTAAAAGTGGTTTTGTGCATGTTTACTTTTTCCTTTTTTTGGTTGCTGAAATTGAAATAAGCCAACGCCCTTTTGCGTTGTTTGAGTTTTCTTCGGATAGTTTTTGTAAAGATGACAGTTTTTCAGGTGGAAATATTTCTCAGGAGTGTTGGTCCTACGGTATCACCTTTATAAACAGTAAAATTTGAAATTAAACTAAACATTTTCCTTTTTCGATCATTATGACTACCAAAGCTATATCATACCTTAATACCAAAAATATGTTGTTATTTGATCAAAATAAGATAAAATGAATCTACTTGGGGGGTGTTATACAGTAACAGCATTAAAAAATTATTCCATCCATTAACCAATGTTAACTTAAAAAATAAAAATAAAATGAATCTCCCAAAAAGCATATTCTTTACTACAATAAAAACCTTTTCAATTCCCTTACCGCTGGCTGCCTATTTCCTTATTCAGAAAGCAATCCACTGTTATTGGCCTCATATGTGTGGCTGTGAGAAAGAAATTACTGGTACATCACAACTAACAAGGCCATATGATGAATCCCCAGCAAATCATGAATGATGACAGCAGTCCACACCTTTCATGCGTCAAACCTATTGAATCCTTTTCAAGGTCGCGATAGAAACTATTAATATTCTTAACATACAACACATGCTGCGAGTGTAGACAAACCACGGTCATCAAATTTGTAACATTTGTTGGGACTGGTGTGATCATTCCATTTTCATTATGGAATCAAATTCAAGTGCTTAATGGTTATCGGTAGGCATTGTGCCATTACGAATCCTGCTAGGAGCAGCCATCTCCTTATACTGACAGCATCTTAAGATTCGTGCCTCGTATAAGTTTGATTTCAAGGGTTTGGCCTGGTGCCTGGGGCCCTCTCTGTCGCTCACTTCACGTGGAAGGCAGCGGCATACTAAATCAGCCGCGATCAATTTGCTATCTATTAAAGGAGTCACACAATAGGATTTGTATGACTTGAATACATTCCTTTAAACAGTACATGTACTGAGTCTGCTCCGCTGCTACTGCATACTGACATAGGCAATGACGCAAAGATCATAAAGAATATGCCGAGACTGGATACACAGCAACTTGACTGCTTTTACGGGTCATTCTCAATTTTCCAAATGATGCAAAACGCTCTGAGTGACCAAGAACAACTGACAGGAGCAGAGAACTTGGAAGTTTTGTTGCAGGCTAGCTGTGTCAAGGCAATGAATCTGACATATTGACAACTGTCTCCGAAAGGTTTTTGGGGCAGCAACACCAATTGCACAGGATTACAAGGCAATGAGGTCCAACAGGGCAGAGGGACAGTTTTTATAAGGAAGGTCCGGTTCAAATTATGTTCCAGAATCAGAATAACAATTCTGTCTCTTTAAAGAGGATGTTGATTGCTGAGAAAAAAATCAGCAATCATTTTGTAGTTTTTATGTAGACTAATATAATGTAACTAATAAAATAGTTATTTCTGCCATGAAATAAAAAAAAAATAATAATAAAAAATCTCTGTTCTAATTAATACATTATCATCCACTACGCAAATTCCATCTTCACATTTACTACAATCTTACAGCACTAAAGTGTGGATGAATATAAATGGAGACAAGTGATTCTGCTGTCAAAATACAAAAAATTTAAATCAGTGCAAAGTCCCTTCTAACTTGCTGGTGCCATTTGTCTAAAAGTCGTCGCTGCAGGCAGCAAACAAATCTGACATCCTGAGATGGACTCCCCTTTTGTGTTAATACACCAACGGGCTGGACAGCTCTCAACAGAAATAAATGCCAGGTTTATTGTAAAATACCTGAAATTACATCAAGCTACAAAATACCGGCGATTTATCTCGGCAATCAACTTCCTCGTTAATGTACAAAAGTACAGATTATTTTCATTCTAACGGGGAACAAACGAGTCAAAATTAACAAAACCAAGGAAAATTAGTTATTTGAATAGTTTTCTTTTTACTCGAATCGGACCGCACTTAACCTGAATAACATTATTTCCCAGGCTCTTAAAAATACACGTTCGCTCTCACTGCTTCACTTGCGAAATGCAAAACTGAAAACTACAATATGAAGTATGCATAGCTCTCGATTCATGGGCAAGACTATGATATAGGGAGTTATCCTTAAAATACGAAAATGAAAGCAAAAGTAAACAAAAAAAGTCCACACACAGTTACTATGGGAAGGGGGAATCATTTTCTGAATTTCCAAAATGCTTTTCCATTCGATGACTCCAGATCGTTTTAAGCCCCAAATCACAAGGATTTTCCAAGTGTTTAATTCAGAATCAACTGACAGTCACAAGAGAGAACTCCCGAGTTCCTTCCCATTAACCCTCAAAGAGCCTCCGGGAGGGCCTTTAACATCACAGTGGAGGTTTATTACAATTTTTGGAAGTGGGGAAGGGGACATTGCCTTTGAGGTGTCCAACTGGGCTTCAAAAGTGTTTGTCCTTAAAACTGCTATCTCTGAATGATATTACAAAGCACAATAAAATAATGCACACACCCATCCCTTAAAAATGTGCTGTTTGTCGGAATACCATTGACGAACATACTTTCAGGGATGAAAGTTTCGTTGAGAAAAGTCCAACTGTTAGAAACCGTATAGTACTCGTAGTTTTTGTCAAACAGCGCATTTCTAGGGGTAGTCATGTACATTATTATGTTGCACCTCTTGTTTTATAAAGTCGCCACGCACTGAAAGAAGGATTTTTCAAACTACGAATCTTTGAATTGCAAATACTGAAAAAAATCTGACAGTGTATGGCAACCTGATTCCCACTCTACTCCCCAAATTGGCCCCGACAACGTGATCTGTCCCCAATCTCCCCACTCTCTGAGCCACCTCCCGACAAACATGTAGTGGGACAAATGACTACCTCGGGTTTCTGTCGCCATAGTAACCCTCATGTCAGTCGCAGCAAAACAGCAGCCGCTTTTGGAGTGTTTTGTTGTCCTCTCTTCGTCTGCTTTTATCTGTTTCTTTCTGTGCATCCCAGCAACAGAGGCAGGCAGCCCCGCTTCAATTACAAGATAAATGGGTCTCTGGTTTCCAGATTTGGCTGATGATGGACAAGTACTCGTCCTAGGATATTTACTTTTCAACTTAGACCACTTGGATTTAGCAGGTTTTCCTGTGCACATTTCAATTTGACCAGGATGTTGAGTCAATTTTGAATGCCCGCCTTCCTCCCTTCCCTCCCCCCACACCCAGGGAAAAAAAAATTACATTTTTCTTTTTCAGAAATCGATAAAATGTTGCAATTTTGTTGAACGTTCCACTCGTGTAGAACATTCCAAATTAAAAAAATATTTCACTACATTGTAGACAGAGCGCGCGGGATAGAAAAATATCACAGTGGCAAGGGGTACCACCCTAATGGCAAACAACACAACATTACGGACTTATGGCAAATTTGGACCTTTGCCAAGAAAAATGAAACATACAGGATGTAACATAATCCACCAATGAATTTGCCAGACATGTTTTTCATGGGGGGAACCTTGGGTACCGAGGTATGTCATCAAGCACAATAAAATTACAAGAACTAGGCCAAATTCCATTTTCCCAAGAGCCTTACAAAAAATGTGGCCAACTAAAACCTCAAGACTGAGGGCAGAAACCTTGTTATGCACCCGATCCATGCAATTATTGGTATATTTTTTTTTTTTGGGAACTCGAGTCATATTTTGCAAATACTTTGCAAAAAATTGTTCCGTATAAGATTCCAGCTTTCTGCATCTATTTTATAGGAATAAAGTTAGGACCAAAATAAAAAAAAAATAAAAAACATGACGAGAGAACAAAAAAATACAAGTACGGTACAAGCGTGATGCCTATGCATACAATAACTATGCCATGTGCACCCAGGCAGAGGCACACAAACATTTGAACTCTACAAGATATCTTGTTGCAACGTAACCTCTGTACACACAATGTTGTCATAAATTCAACCTTGTCGAGATTAAAATTGCTAATGAAAAAATAGTTCAATTTTTCCTCCACACCCGAATCGCATTGCACTTTTAACCTGCAGCACAGCCTATACCAGCAACTTTTCTTTCATCCACGGTCTAGGCCTCCAGCATGTAAAAAAATAGTGTAATTGCATAGTAAAAATTTAAAAACCCTACTTCCAAGATCGAGAATGTCCCAAAAGCACCCGTTCAAAATGTTTCTGTTCACGGAAAAAGCTGCATAATTCTACAGATGATGCAGACTTGAAATGAAGTCGGTTGTTGGACGGTTTCGTTTGTCCGGGGCCGGGGTATATGATATAGCGCATACCGTTTCAGTTGCGGAGACGGTACGTACATCCTCGATCCCAACATGCGTGCACTTCGAATCCAATTACCGACTTGAATAATACGTTCTCAGCTTTGTGCACAACTTATGGGCTCACTACCGAAATGAGACGGAGCAGTCCGATTGGTTAAGAATCGGGGGAATATGAATAGCCATGTTAGATCTTTCAGTGCTAGCCACATAGCGCATCAAGCAAGGCATATACAGTACACAGCTGGTAATAAGGTCGTACAGGTACATGTATCAGGCGTCACACACGTGTGAGCGCTAGATAGAGTTACGGGGGGTTTGAGATAAACTCCTTGTAGTTCAGTTTTCGCTTTTTCCAAAAAAACAACTTCAGTGACCTAAAAAACAAAAACAAATCCCCATACCCTTAATGGATGCTTCTTATTATGTCAGATAGGCTAACATTGGCTGCTTTATGATGCATATACATTGTATATATATGCGCTGGTTGCATATTTGAATATCCGCCCAGAGACATGTTAGTCAAGTCGTTAGATATGTCGGACTTCACGAACTGCAGGTGTATGAACATAACATACCGCGCTGGTAATATGATAATGACGGCGCCTGCGGACAAAACGCGACTGTCTAACGACATGTCTTCAAGTCTACAGATGATGCTGCTTGATGACATCAGAGTAAAACCATTTTTGTCCACATTTGAAAAATATCCCTTTTTTAGGATAAAAATAATTGCTGTCAAGGCAAAACTTGAATAACAAATTGTTGCCAGGGAGGAAACAAAAGCTCAACGTTGGCTGTTAGCCAAATGAGCTCAAAATATATTCTTGTCTGAACCATGACCTGACTTGACCCGACCCGGACATCAATGCATGTACACTGCTGAGGTCAGATCATTTCACGCCTGAAAGTTATTCATAAAAACATTTTGACGTCATTAACCCCTTGCGTACGGATGATGCCAAATGGCGCACAAAAAAACAGTGGCACCAGGCCGGATGACGCCATTTGCCGCTATTTGTGCAGTTTCAATCCATTGTTGGATTATTGTGTATGTTTCGCTTGGCTGCACAATCCGCCCCGGCACCCAGGCGCCTCACTACAATAACCATACTCAAGGGGTTAAGAAACTGTTATAGGACAAACTAACAAGCTTAATTTTACTAGTGTCTGTCTGGACTGTTTATGTTTTATAGCAAAAAATGTGCGTTGAGCAGCTCTGTGCACAACATGGTCCTCTCACAGTTAACCCATTGAGCCCGGATGACGGCAATAGCCGCAGCGCGAGGTGATCGGAGCATAACATTTGTACAGTTTATTTGCCTGCCTAGAACTGTCACTTGCTAGGTCAAGCAGCGCCCTCAATAGGCAGGTGCAAGACAGGAACATTTAAAACTCAAGCTGCAACCTTGTTCCATCTGACATACATGTATATATACATAGGATGTGTACACAATGTATACCGGTAAATGTACACGGAATGAGATGGGCAATCTAGATCCATACGAATGAAACAGATAACACGGATCTCTGTGAGCTGCATCCTGTCCGATATAGAAAAACACACACAAAGGTCTAAAAGGCATATATGCATACATGTATGCAATGGAATGAGGATCGGTGAATTTCAAAAGGAACTGCACATATCCATCTGCAGGAAGTGAACTTTGAACCGTTCTGCATGCAGAAGAATGGAGCCATCTTTTAAAAAGTCATTTAATTAAAATACAATGAGTCACAAATGGTGCCAGGGGTACAGTAATATTACACGTTATCATTTCAACTCAGAGGGGGACCGACAACTATATTTGATTTGCCCAACCAACTACAGGTATTAAAAACAACTGATGCAGAGTTGTAATCAAGTCAAATCACAAGTCAAATCACTTTAGTCAGTCACAATACAAGTCAGCTCACAAGCTACAGGGGGATGAACAATGACAATGGAATGCTTTGGTAACGGTTCATTTGAATAGCTTGTGACTGCCTTGAGACCAGGCTTAGGGATGTGACCTGTGACCGACTTGTGTCTACTTGTGACAACTTGACTACAACTCTGGTTTGCAGTATCCGAAGCCCTGTTTGAGGAATATTGGCTTGTCTACACAGTGTAATAATCATGTACACAAATCCAAGCATGTGATTCATGTACCCTATGCCAGGAAGCATTGCTGCAACTACTGTTACAAATAATTACCACGATGTTACAGAAGGAAATGAAGTCCGGGCTTTGGGTGCATTCAATCGTGCACTTGGACTCGTGTAAAAGGTTAATTAACAAAACAGCATTAACTGTGAGTTTGCATACCGTATTCAATTGTGTGTTGCCATTATACAAGAGAGACTACAGAATTTTCTTACACTGCATGATGAACTAAATAGGCAACATACGCTCTGATACCTACACGTATAAAGCAAATGAAAATAAACCAACAAACCATCTACTGTCTGACAGAAGGATGTGAGCGATAATACATGCCAAGAACACGTCCTTCCGTCAGGAGCTCAATAGAATTGGTGACGCAAACAATCAGGGAGTGCAGATATCTGTGGCCCGGGGAACGCTATCAGTATCAGGCTTGTGGAGTGTGAGTACGACGGGGAGGAATGGCTTGACAATGCAGCCACTAGCTGGTAAGGGTCTCTCCTATGATCAGATGTGGCCACCCTCTAGGAGCTTATTGAGCCCCACTATGATCTTGTCCAGGTGGCTCTTGAGTGGCGTGTCCGGGGTGAACACCGTCTCCATAAAGGCACTGTTTGAGAAAAATGTGAAGACATGGTCGATGCGGTTGATAGACTTTTCCCGCAGGTGGCGCTCCACCAGATGCTTCAGCATCTTGGAGCAGCCATCCAGCAGCTCCGACAAGTAGGCCTTGTCGTAGCTGAACTCCACCTCGTAGAAGCTGACGAAGGTCATGATCAGGGTGCGGAACTTCTTGCGGAAGCTCTCGGCCAGTGCCAGCTCTTCCGGACTGAACTGGTCATTGCGGTACAGGATGCCGATCTTGATGGTCACCTTGATGATGTTCTTGATGACCTTCTCCGCCTCTTTCTTGTTGCCCGTGTACTGACGGACCATGGACGACAAGTTGTCCAGCACCCCACCCATGGTGTCATCGATGAACAGGTTGGCCACCCGCTTGGTGGACATCTTGCTGGCAATCTTCTTCTCGAAACGCAGCGCCAAGTTCTTAGAGTTGACGTGGGTCTCAGCCTCAGCCACTGCAGCAAAACACATAAAAACTTACATTAGTTTCAGATTTGATTTCAGGCAAACCCCCCCCCCCCCCCGCAAAAAAAGTAAACAAATATATATGTGCATGCCTTTTACAAAATAGGAAGGAAGTAGGAAGACATCCTTTTCTTTTAAACTTCTTTAAATCCCAACCGGAACTATTTTCCGAAATGAAGACCACCCACCCCCTCCTCTTTCTGTGTAAGTGGACTCTACCAAATTTATTCACAGCATGCAATAGATCAACGTGGAGGAGTTTCCTCCATTATTTAAATATTTCTTTATGGAAAATTCTTTCAGAAAAAAGGAAGCAGACAGAGATACTAAGCATGTTTTCGTTTTTACTTTGCCTAAAAATGTTCAATTGTGGTTCATTTTCTTTTCTATAACTGATAACCCATTTAGAAAATGGCACAAAAATAAGAGCTGAATTAACCCTAACCCTCCAGGGTATTTTGGCTAGAAACCCTGCCAGACGCATCAGATTGCATACTTTGTCACATTGACTTGTGTGGAGAGTCCAGCAAAGTGAAGCTGTCACCACAGATGCACTGTGCTGTGTCTGGCAGGGTTAGGGTTTTAAACAATCCAAAATGTACAATAATGCAGCTCTATTTCAAATGGTAGCCATTTCATAAAAAAGAAGATTTGGAAAGGGAGCGTCTTGATGCTGAACATTTCAGATCCATTCAAGGTTGTGGGAAGTGGTGGGAAACTCCCCCCCCCCCCATGGGACCTCAAGTTTTTGTCCCATCTAAAGGACCTTTACACAAGGGTGTCTCACCCCCCCCCCCCCCCTCCACATACACACAAGTGTGTAAACGCCTGCAATTGGGGACCTCCTATTGTCCTCCTATTGTTCATACTTTAACTTTTTGGCAAGGGCCCTCATTGGTTTTGTACACGATTTTCAGAGAACCCTCTTGTCGTTTAGTGTTAAAGGTCCCCTACTGAATGCAAAAACAAACTCACATCCATATGGGGTACCTCTATTGTAGACTTTACTTTCCTCCTTTTATTCTCCTTTGTCCCTATTGAAATCTCAAAACCCATAGCGTTAACTTTGTGGGGTACCTGGATTTCTAAAGACTCCCTCGTGGGGTACCATTGTCCCCATTCTTTCCGGTACCCCGTAAGAAGACTAATGTAGAAACACACTGCTTGGTCTCCAAGCAGAAATGTATACACATGTAGTTATTAACACAGTGTTAATTTCATGCACATTGTTTCAAAAAGGCTCAATCATCTATCCCCAACAACAACCACCAGATCTTCCGAGTATCCCATTTCAAAAATCGCATTAATTTCCAGCATTAATTTCCGGAGTTGAATTCCAGCAAAACAAATTAATATTTAGTTTTTCCTTTGGAAGCAGGTCAAGGAACAGAATTAAAAGGCTTGCTATCAATCATCAATACGACACTTCATGTTGTACTTTCATCTCATTCAGCCATGAGAGCACATTGAGTAGACAATGCACTTTAGAGCGGGCTCAATAACATTTCTGACACCGATAATTACAGTGTTAGCCCTTACCAATCAAGTGATCCTATGAAAACACACACTCGCATGAAACACCAACATATTTATTTAGGGCCAAATTGCATGGAACCTGTGATGGTTAGCAAAAAAACACCACTAAAGACCTTTTCACACTACAAAAAATATCTGTGTTGTACCCGGGTCCGACACGTGTTGACTTTTCACACTACAACATTTTCAACACGGCACTGACCCGTGTAGAGCGCTCAACCCGGGTTGAAACTAACCCTGCTCGGGAGGTGGGTTGAGAGCTCTCGACCCGTGTAGAGAAGTTCAACTCATGTTGAAAACACCTCTAGGTTGAGTTCAACCCGTGTAACCGCATTGAGTAGTGTGAAAAGGTAGCGTAATTGACCCGTGTTTTAATTTTTTTAAAGTCTACAAGGGTTGGACCCGTGTAGATTTCGACACGGGTCGAACGTACATAGTGTGAAAATGCCTTAACTATAGCAGAAAATTCTGTTGTGTACATCCCAAGACTAAGGCCCCCACAAAACAGTAGTGTTGCCCTCCGCGACCGACCCTAAAAGTCACAAGTCGGTCGCGTTTTTGTTTTTACCTTTAGAGAAATTATCAAAATCTCACCTTTTCCCACACAAAATTAACAAGTTTTATTAAAATCATTGTCTTTAAATGCAGCTACAATGGCACAATCATGCATTTCACTATCTCACTTTCAAATAAGCTTAATTAAACACACCAAAAAACAAAAACAAAAATGACTGCCCGATCCTCCCTCCCGATTTTTCCCATTTAAGGGCAACACAAGTTTGGCCTATTTAAGCCCTCCAGTGGATGTTGGATAAAAGCCTCAATAACCTCAATCCCCAAAAACCATCCAGCATCAGATTGGGCCTGATGACCTGGATCCTCTCATATTCCTCCCGGGGCAAAAACCACGAGTAACCTCAATCCTGCAAAATCCTCCGATGCTTCAACTTCCAAAGACCTTCAATCCTCCAAATTCCTGCATTTTGCAAAGAGGATTTTGGAGGAATTGGGAAGGATAGGTTTAAAGTATTCTGGGTGCTTGCGGGGTTAGTGCAAAATTGGGCACTTATCATAGGAAATTCCTCTTCCAAACAATTAAAAATTATTGCATCGCCCATAACCACTGACAAGCCATGATCAATTGCACGCGTTTGAGGGGCTTGTTTTAAATGTAATCTCACTAATGATTAACAAAATCAATCATGTCAGATTAGTGCAACAAAGCCGTTTCCCTGATGAATCTGATAAAGACCTACATGTACATACTGCACACATTCAACTGAAGAATGTAAATGAACAATTAACTGTGCAGTGTGACACCATTACAACACGGTCCTATGCTTCAAATGAAGAGTACGCAGTATACATTTGTGCCATTCTAACAAGGGACCAGTCGGAAGTCCCATTCCTCCGTTTTGAGCTACAGGTAAAAAGAAATCTTTATTTTTTTTTTTTTTTTTTATTGCTTAAAATGCTAGTTTATGTAAAATAAAATCATACTTTATCATTTTTTTTTTTATTTTAGTACAATAAAATGAAAAAAAAACAGATTTTAGTAAGGTAACTCACTGAAAATCACCGGAATTTATATTTAGTTTTCTTCATTAGATTAGTTATTTTTGTTTCGTGTACATTGTACATCACCATTTTGATTGGAATCATTACAAACTTGGTATCAATTTAAAGCTTGTGGTCTAAACTTTTCATCGATTGGCCGATCTGACCGATATTTCCACAAATAAACCAATGAGAGACACTTTTAGGAGATACAAACCTACCCCCTAATCGTGAGCCGTTCAGCGGTGCGGAAATGAAGGACAAACTTTATCGCTTGATTTCTACAATATACAACAGTGCTGGATCATCTAATTAAACTAAAATTAGCATAACTTTAATAATACTGCTCAGATTTAAATAATTCTTTCATCATTTTAAAGCTTATGATGTTTTTTTTTTCCCAATGGTATATAAATCTATAAATATATGTTTTGTGGTGAGACACTGTTCTCTATCGAGGGTACCACAAATGAAGAGATACATTTAGATGTAGCACATTCCAAAAATCTTGTACTTCCGCTACACAGTTGGCCCTGTAAAAGTTCCCGCTGTGGAGGGATAAACGGACAACTGACGAACGACACTTGACAATTTGGAAAGTTTACCGGCTGTCCGCACTGGACTTACAATGTAATTTGGACAAGCTGACAACAGTCTCTGTACATTTTATCAAAAAAAGTCCAATGCGGACATAGGCTGAAAGGCTAAAAACCACTCTAGGTAAAGGGCTACATGTACAACAGAGGTGGTGGGGTTGGCCACATTTTAGGTTGCCAAACCTACCACCCTTATGGTTTTCCTGGGTCCAGATCTAAATTGAGAATAAATATTCAACAGATACCAAAGAAATGATCCCAATGTTCATACCTCTAGACCCACGTGGGGCAACTTCCATCGTTGGTGAGACCAACTCACCTCCCCAGGGTAGATTTGACTCAAGCGACTCGATCAACAGAACAGTCAGTTGTAGTAAAACTATCATTCATGACGATTATTAGGCCTATCTTTGGAATAAACTGCAGTGACCACACTTCACATCCAATGGAATACATCACTCCATTGTACAGCCAAGTGTGGTAGATAGAGGGTCAACAACAGTGGCACCAACAAAAATGGTGAGCCCTACACAAAAACATGCAGGCATTTACAGCACAGACTAATTTGTGCATACGAATTGGTGCATGCCCAGCTCCAGTGAATATTCATTTGGAAGTATATGGAACTTGTATGCACTGTGCAGCTTTTAGAAAGTTAACAAAGCTTGTCCATGGACAAGCTTTGTTAAACTTAATAGCTGCACAGTGCATGCAAGTTCCATACTTCCAAATGAATGTTCACTGTGGCTGGGCATGCAGTGAGCAGAAAATGTCAGAAGTCCCCACACAGTAGCGTATCCAGCTTTTTGTGCCAGGGAGGGCAAACAACGTGTGAACCGTCTTAAAACCGTCGCCAAAACACTATTTCCTTTTGTTTTTTATGGGGGGGGGGGGGCCAAGTTTCCAAACGCCCCCCCCCCCCCCTGGATACGCCACTGCAGCATACAGTAATTGCATTGCCACTACTTGTCAGCTGCAATACAACCACTTCCCCCAGGCATCCCATTCCCTCTCAAATGAGCCGAGTAATTGTGGCAAAATCCTAATGAGAATACTGCAGAAAATACACGTGAGTGATCTACATTTTTCAGTCATTCTTCCAGTCATTATCCAATAGAGTACCGAAGTCTGACGTCCGTTGCCACGGCAATGGTTCCAGACACATGCAGTTTAGAATGTATTCTGGTTCCAAACATTGAACTGATTGACGTCATCACTCCGGTACTCTATAGCAAAGTTGAAAGTTGGAAACCTGCCCCCCCCCCCCCCCCCCTATTCTATTTTTTAGAGTATGACTCATTTTATATAAGGGACCTTACAAAAAGAAGGAAATGGACATACTTTTTTGTATGTACAAATACAATTAATGAATACAAAAAATCATACAATGCTCACTGTAAATGAATGTTCTTGCAAGAATGATTTAGAGTACATGTAAGTATGGTAGATGATAGGCTGTTTGGAGAAGGAACTTTCATCTACATGAGTCTAGGCAATATGAATTTAGAATTTTCTGCATTTAAAGTTTAAACTGCAAGTTTTTATATGTAAATGTACAAGATGTGTTTTATATGTAAATGAGCAGGAATGTAGAAAAGTCCCCCCCCCCGTAACCCTTACTATTGCCCCTCTCCTAACCCTTTCCTTTGCCCCTTCCCTCTCCCCTCCCCATCCCCTTTTGGTCTCTATCCCCTTCCCTCTATTTCCTACCCTACCCCACCTTCCCTTCGCCATCCCGTCATCCTCTATCCTCCGCACTGTCTTTTGCAAGCCCCCCATCCCTTAATCTTCCCTCCTCATTTATTTGTTTGTTTACGTGCTTTTTTTCAGTCGTTTGAATTTTATTTATTTACATATTTTATATTATGTTTATAAATTAAATTAATTTAATTTAATTTAAATTATTTTTGTAATGTAAATCTAAATTTATTGTAAATTCATTTTATTTTGCGTACATTAAAAAAAATATTCTACTGCCATTTTAATTCAGCTTTCAGGCTGTGAGAGTAAAGTAAATATACCAGAAATAATAATAAGAATAGTTCACCATCCACTGATTCTTTAGGTCACCACACGTACTATTCTGCCAACATCCACTAATTAAAATGTTCTGGTCACTGCACTTTTCTACCAACCCTCTAAAATCCTCATTTCAAGCTGCTTTTTAATTTATTTTCTTTTTATGGAAGTCAGCACTCTAGGCAAAGGGCTACAAACACTGTGAACCCTTGGACATGATTTTTCTCATCAAAATTGACAGGGAGGTTAGGACATGTGACTTCTGGGTTTAACAGTGTAAACCTCCTTGTGATTCTGGCCCCTCAATGTTAAAGTCGCATCACCAAAGTAAAAAGCCAGACACGGGCCAATGTGGCCTAACAGGCTGGCATTTATCTCCGGTTTCTGTAGCATGAATCGACTGAGAATATTTCTATTCCATCTGGATGGGATGCTAGTCCATCGGCAGGTTACTCCCCAGCTAATGCCGGTACCCATTTATATTCCTGGGTAGAGAGAGACAAGTGGGGATGAAGTGGCTCGCCCAACATATGGCCAGTAGCTGGATTCGAACCCCTGACCCTCTGATCAGGAGTCACAAATCCTAACCACTAGACCACATATTCCCCCATCACCTAAGGCTCTCCCCCCCCTCCCCCCAAAAAAATAGTTGGGTTCCCTCCGCGACCGACCCTAAAAGTCACAGAAGTCTGGTCGCGTTTTTTTTATTTTTATTTTTTTTTATTTTTTTTTGTTTACATTTTTAAAGGAAATTTTCAAAATCTCACCTTTTCCTGCACAAAATGAACAAGTTTTATTTACATCATTGTCTTTAATACAACTACGATGGCACAATCGTGCATTTCGCCATCTCACTTCTAAATAAGCTAAATTTTTGACTCCCGACTTCCGAGTTACACGACATGTAGTATTGTTTTGATGTTTTCATGGTAAAAATTGACTGACGGACCGACCCTCCATCCTGATTTTTCCCATTTAAGTGCAAAACAGGTTTTTTTTGTTTTTTTCGTCTAATCATCCTGTCCATTTTGAATAGAACAGTGAAAACAGGTGGTAGCGATGGCCAGATTGTGGCTTGCCAACCCCACCATGATCACCATTATTATGATTATACTTCATACACTAATCATCACCCTCATACAAAGCTCATCACAAGACACCATAGGCTTTTTCACACGAAAAAATCTCTGTGTTGTACCTGGGTCCGACACGTGTTGTCTTTTCACACTACAACATTTTCAACACGGCACTGACCCGTGTAGAGCACTCAACCCGGGTTGAAACTAAAGCCCTGTCCGCACTAGACTTTTTTGGGTAAAACTTACCAAGACAATGGGTACTTTTCCCATTTTAAGTCCAGTGCGGGTAGCCTAGGACGTTTTCCTCTCAGTTACTTTTCCTGAGTCCAGCAGTTACTTAGAATTCTACGGGGCAACTGCTGCCCAGGAAAACTGACCAGGTAACTTTTCCCGATACGATAAGTCCAGTGCAGACAGTGCGAGTCGGTAAAAGTGGCTCAGGAAAGCGTACATCCGGCCCGAGCGCAAGGTCATGCTTCACAGGGAAACCACGCATGCGCTTTGCATTGTTTCACCGCGGTGCAGTGCACGTGGCAAGTATCCAAATTCCAGTGCGTTGTTCCTCTTTTGGTCGCAATCATTATTGATAAAGTCGGAAGTTTGGTTGGTGCTCAAGACGTAGGCCTGCGTGTACACATCGGCTGGAAAAATGAAAAGGCAGGCGTGATTTGGGTCAATCGCGTCAATGTAGAGAGGTCACGCAAAGCGCCCCCATGAGTCGTTATATTGACAGCTCGGTTACTTCTCCCACGGTCTTGTAACATTTGACCATTTTTCATTTTACCATCGTCTCGGTAAAACCTAAAAAAAAAGTCCAGTGCGGACACGGCTTAACCCTGCTCGGGAGGTGGGTTAAGAGCTCTCAACCTGTGTAGACAAGTTTGACCCGTGTTGAAAACACCTCTGGGTTGAGTTCGACCCATGTAACCGCGTTGAGTAGTGTGAAAAGGGAACGTAATTGACCTGTGTTGAAATTTTAAAAAAGTCTACACGGGTTGGACCTGTGTAGATTTTGACACGGGTCGAATGTACATAGTGTGAAAACGCCTTCATACATGTATATCTCATTCTCCCCAGAGGCAAATTGATGCTTTCAAGCCAGCATGCAAGAGTTTTTCAATCTATGCCTAATTTACATGTACACAGTGTCGTTGTACGAGTATCCCTGAAACAGGAAGTCGGTTTATCGGGTCTGGAAATGCAACACTGTGGCAACTGATGGCAATAAAAGTGGGCTATGTCATCAACATTAGGCAGTTGTTTGGTGGCCTAATGGCTTGGTCGCTTACACACTGTTTGCTCTGCAATGCACTTCAAACACACACATGCGAATTCACAGTGTGTTGTAAGCCCAACAAAAATTTGTGTATCCATTTTTGAATTATGAACAGCTACAACTGGATCCTAGATGACGGCAGTCCGTCGGCAGTCTCAACGACATTTTGTTGTCGACTGTTAAAGCTGCTGTGGTGTCTAGTGTCTTTCAGTCTGTTTCTCGGACTAAAAATGTCCATTTAACAGATTTCCCCCTACTACTAACAAATTTACTACTAACAAATTTACAAAAAAATACTGACTAAACAGTGCAATCTAATCAGTCTTCCTAACATATTAGTATATATATTAACTCTCAAGGCCAAAATGGAGCCAGCTACCCTATGTATCAAAACCTATCAAGTGACAGGTTGAAACACACACAAACTGTGAGAGTTGGTGTTCAGAGTTTTTGATAGGCTGTGATAGTTATAAGTATAGGAGGGTTAATACTTTTGAAACTTATAAAATCTGTTACTTATCAGGTTGTTTTAATGTCTCATTGAAATGCTCATAACTTTATATCTTATGCTAACAAATTACCGCAGCAATTCCATTTTGAAAATTTCTTTTTGAGGGTGATGATACACCCAAATGCAGGGACATGTGGAAGCTTCAATCGGTTTGTAAACGTAGAATTATAGCATTCTTAGAATGAGCTTCATTTTACTACAACTGCATCACCATGACCAGGGCTATGTCCTGTAAGGAAATTTCACGGATGAAAACATTGATGAATTCTAACAATTTCTACTGCACAAGACATACCTCAAAACCTCAGATTCGCCTTCAAACTCATTCTGTGTAACTGGGTTCCAGATATAATCCACATTTACCAATTCCACGGAAGGGGGTTGCCTCTCGAGCCTTCCTCATCACCACCACCAAGCCACCACCAAGCCACCACCCCACCACCCCCCCCCCACCCCATTAAAAATTGGCAAAGGGCCAAATTTTCCAACAGGGCACAATTATTTGTTTAGCACTGAAAACAAAATGGTAATTTATGACCAGCATCAGTTCTCCTTTCCACAAATGAAAATGTGCAGCCAATACTATTATCTGTTTTGAATTGCTAGACCTATACAATGTATACACCAGGGACCAATTCTATACTGTTCAAGTGCAAAATTGCCGCTAACTATTATAGCAGAGAATTCTGTGCTGATATTTTGCTCACAGGATTAAGCCCCAATCCCACTTACGCGAATTTGACGACGAATTAACGCGAAGACGATTCGTGTCATTTCGTAATGAATCGCAAATGTGTCGTAAGTACTTCGTAATTGAATTCGTTGAGTGTCGTAATTATTCGCAAGACTTTGTAAACACTTCCTATTGTCGCGTAAGTCGTGGTGCCAAGTTTGAAATGTTCAAACATTTTACGAAGCGTTACGATTTTGTAAGCCTTCGCAATATGTCGCAACGGTGTCGTAACTTGTCGTAATTGCTTCGCGAATGCATCGTAATCTTTCGTAACCATATCGGGCTGGTTCGGCAAATTTTTCCCTCAACGAAGTGTCACGGCAGTTCACAAAGTCGTTGCAAAGCAGTTACAACATGTTACGAAGTTTACGACATGGTAACGAATTACTTACAAAATGGTTACGAACCAAGCCGAAAAAGTAGCGTCAACACAAAACACCTGTGTTTTGGCGCGAACCGTTTATGAATTTGGTTACGAACTGATGAGAATGACGACGAATTCATTTACGAAACCATTACGATATTGCGACTCAGTTATGAAGCGTTTGCGACTTTGACGAAGCACTTACGACGCAGTTAACGAACTTGCCGACGTGGTTCGAAACACGTTACGACGCCAACAAGAACACGTGGGAAACACGTGATGAATCAGCGGTTCGCGGCGTTTTGTCTTCACTTTCGTATTGTCGTCGCCGGATTCCTTGAAGAACGAGAACCGCAGCCGCCAGGAGGAGGTTTTCCTCTTCAACAGCAGCCGCTTCCAGTACATCAGAGTTGGTGAACATGATGCAAAATGAGATAAAACAAGCACAGGTTCTCAACGCGCGCGTCACTACGTGACGTTAAGTTCGCAACAAGTTTGTATATATATCGCGAAATGTCGTAAATACGTTGTATACGTGTCGTGAAGTCGTTAATACCTCGTAACATGTCATGTTAATTCGTAACACTTTCGGTCTGTTTCGTAAACAATTTGTCACATTTTGTATTTGTATTGTAACCGTTTCGTATTTGTTTGCAATCAAATCATGAGAGTTGTAACCGTTTTGTAACCGTTTTGTATCCGTTTCGTATAAAATGCGCTCTGGAAGCCACCCCGCAACGAATCACAACGAATTTCATGTAGCGTTGATTCGGGAAAGTGGGATCGGGGCTTTAGTACGGAATTTCTTTGCTAGCTTGGTCAGCACAAAATTGCAGGCCGTTTGCACAGAATCCAATGTTACGGATTGGGCCCTGCTGATCTTGCAATACAATTCGATAAATTTTCGTACATTGAACTAGTTCAATCAAAATTGTTGGCCCAAAAAGCAGTACACAGTTCATTTAACAGTGCAAAAATTTTGCATTATTATGACCCAGGTTGTAATACATAAAGCTCGTTTGCAGAACAAGAAACAAAGGAGTGTGAGCACAAACCTCCAACCTTCTGGGTATTTCTCCCAATGAAAAACCCTGCCCGTCGCACTCCTCTGCAAAATACGTAGCAAAAGCACATCTTCTATCCCTAGTTGAATCTCTCAATTGGTGAAAACCTCCCAGTACAAGCTGCAATGGTTCTGACGAGCAGACTGCTGTCCAACGACACATCTAACTTTGTACCTGCCGGCAAACATGGCCGGCAAACATGTCCGTCAACGTGCTTACCTTGTAAAAATAATTACTTTTTTGGCATGAAAAAAAACCCACCTGTAAAATCCTGACGTAGAGCTCCTTAAACATGCAACGTATGTCATTCGGGGGGGGGGGGGGGGGGGGGGACAAACTAATTATCCTCCATGAACAAAAGCAAGTGGTGAATACAAGATAACGAGGTCTGTAACAACATAATAATTGCATTCTCAGGAGAGCAGCTGGAGAGAACACTGCAATACTTGACTGTGATTTACAGTAAGGATGCAAGAAATTGCTACGTGTGACGTCAACATGCAAAAAATAGCTCATTACATTCTGTTCCTGCAGACACAATTTCCTGAAAGAGCTCATACGAGCGCACATAAGTTTGTTTTTAAACTGCATGTACAAGTACAACACATAACCATGTGTACACTGTAAAAAATCAATTCCATTATTTTACAGAAAAAAAGCTAGCAGCAATATTTCCAGAATTTTTTCTTTTGTTCCAAAATTTTATGGGTACGTTTTTTTACGGAAAAATGTATTTTAACAGAATTATCAAAAAATGAATTCCTTAAATTACAGATTGGGAAAGCATTCCATATACAGAAATCCGTGAAAATAAAAAAAAAATCCGCAAAAAGTGTCTGTAAAATTACGAAAAAAAAAATTGTGTTTGCTGCCAGCACTTTTTCTGTAAAATAACAGAATGATTTTTTACAGTGTATCTTATCTTTTCCATCTGGAGTTTTTCTAGCAAGTGTATGTAAATTTATTGGCATGTACACAGCAGTGTTGTTCACCGATTAGCATTATTTCTAAAAACAAAAACACTCACGTTCAGTTATCAAATAATTACTGTACACATGTCAAATTACTTGCATTACAAGCAACCATGAATAAAAGCCTAGCATTGCAGAGGCCCCAAGACAAAAACGGAGATCTTTTTTGGTTAAAATGAAACACAGGAGAAGTAGAAGAAAAAATGGTTGTACAGCAGACAGTACATCTTTAAACTCTCTTATAAATGTTCAGTCTTTCCCGACTGTTAAATTGGAGAAGTTTCTTAATGTTCTGTCACCTCAAGCACTCAAAATTTCAAGACACATCATTTTTGCCATAAAAGGGTTGTGGATCACATCTCATAGAATCGGAACGAATTGGATCGGATTGGATCAGATCAGATCAGATTGTCCAATTAACTTCTATATGCTGACAGTTGCTACACAATAAGTTTCTGTCATGCACTTCATAGCAGCATAGTACAACAATTTATCAATAGATTTTTGTTTAATACCCATGATAGTTTTGTCAGTCCCCTTATGTTTTGTTTATTCATTCCTTGTCTTTGCTTTCCCCTATATCATGTCTTGTCCCTTTTTGTTCAGTTTATAATATTCCCAACCCAAGCAGTGCATATCGAGATATATCTCCATTTTAACATAATTTATCTTTTGCATCAATTCACTAGTATCTTCCCATCAACCAATCACCATGATATCCCCCCTCCCTCCCCCCCCCCGGGCCAATTAATTTTCAGTTAAACAGAAAATCCTAACAGCGGCACGGCATTCAATCCTCCCTGTCCCAAACTAGATTGTCCTGGCTTCAAATCAGAGACTGATTTAATCCCGACAAGGCATGCCCACAACCTTCGGTAAAACCTCCTCTCATCAGAAGGCTCCTTGTTGCAGGGTTTAAACCCACACATGAAAGATTTCAGCCCGGCTTCCTTGATTGCTCAGTCATCTGCATGGATGATTTTCAGATACAGAGAAATTGGGCAACGCGAGTCAGAATACGGCAAGGCAAAGCAAAAAGACGAGGTCCTTATGTTTAAAAGAATATTTACCAAAATTCTGGTTTCCAGACCAGCTGCTTGAATTAAGAAGTTTTGGGAGTGGGAGTTTCATTTTGGCAACAACTCCCTCTGTGAGGTTTGGAAAAACCCTACAAAGAAGGTGAAAACAATCTCTTTAAGAAGATTGACTCAACAAGCATCTCATCATCACCTGCAGCGTGGCTCCCAGACATCTTATCTGCCTCGTCCTTTCTGGGCGAGCGGTCAATCTGCATAGTCCCCAAACTCCATCGGGGGTCTCTCCCAGCCGCTGGTAAATTGAAGAGAAATGATGAGCTGCAGACTCAACAAGCCCTTGGGAGGATATGTCCAGGTTGTTAGCGCTGAAGCCCGACAACAACTCTGACTCGTTAAAGCATCCAGGGAACTGGCTTAGAGTCTGTTTACTAGGCCGATTCGTTGGGAGAGAATCCTGTTGAAATTCCCGGAGTCCCCATGAAGTGCGCTAAAAAGCAGAGTGCCCTAGTCGAGTTGTCAAGGATCTGTACAAGTCAAGTACAGGCATTGTCTGGGTGTTGACTGCCTAGCCTGGTGCCTAAACACTGGAAAAGGGCTTTAGGTCGATAGCACCCAATTAAAAAAAAAATTACGGGTATCCAATGACATTTGGACTCAAATCTTTACCCATGATGCACGTGTACATAAACCAGATCCAATATCATGGTGAAAGAGTATTTGAGACAAAAAACTATAAAGGACAACATCGGTAGGGCCACATCCCTGCTCTCAAACCAAGTTGTTTTTCCAATATTTTTGCTGAAGTGAACAAAACTTTCTACGAAAATTTCTGAGATTTAACAAGTATTTCCAGTTAGGTTTTGAAGATTTCTACAAACCTTTCCAAATATCAGGTCCTAACAAAATTGGTTAGCTTACAAAAACATTTTTTGGCCTACCAGTGTTTGCATACATTGTACATTGTACAATTTACATGCTTCACGTGCATAATGCTTCTTTTAATACTAGGCCCGTTAATGTTTAAACATTTATTAAAGGTAGTGTACATGATTGGTCATTGTTGCAATTTTCAGAAATTGGCGGATTTGGGGGTCAGTATGTTATAGGAAATATCGTTCCACTGACCTGTTCAAGTTTTGCGTTGTTGGATGGCGAAAACAACGAGAGAAAAACTGCGTTCGTTTTCAACCGTCGGGCGGATGATTGCCTTTAGTCAAGGCGCGCATGGCTATCTGGTCGCGTGACGTGCCCCGGATATGCCATCATGTCCGGGGCACGCCACTCGTCCGGGTAGCCACGCAAGCCTTGACTAAAGGCTACAGGGCAGTTTTCAAACGATTGCCGGCCGGAAATCGTTGGAAAACGATATAAATTTCCACTTTTCTTGACAACAACAGCACACCTGGGGCCATGATTTCACAGGATGATTGAGACTACTATTCACTTACAGTCTAGTAAGGTATTTCGTAATAATTCAGTAAAAAAAAAATGGAGGATTACTAATCGTCTACACTATATTTAAACGGTTTGGAATGACAAAACATTCAGTAATCTTCTAAACATTTAAACAAAACCTGCACAGCAAAATCAGGACCATCTTTTTAAAAAGTAATTTCCTGCAAATTCCTGTGATAATAAAGGGGTGGTCATTCTTCAAGGAGGGGAAGAAAGTTAATTGGGAAGGTATATTTTTTTTTTTTTTTACAGTGACTGAGTGCTCTTCTTCCTGTAACCAAATATGCTTTTATTAAATGAGTGGAGAAACTCAAGTGCTTAAATTCATCCAAAACGAAACAGCAAAAAAAAAAAAAAAAAAAAAAAAAAAAAACATTTTATTGTGTTGTATGCACCTGTGCATACATGTAAATGAAGCATTGATCATTTAGTCTTGGTCATGTTGTATAAATTTGCAAAGTACATCCCACAAGTTCAGTTTAAATGCTATCAAAATATGGGTTTTCACGAGTAGAAAATGAACACACAGTCGTAAGCCTAAAATTTAACAATAAAGCACACACGATACATTCATTTTTAAGTTATTCATGTGACCCTATTACCGGCATGTTTATATCTCATTCTGAAAACAGGCCTATATACTACGTGTGACCCGCTCTACAAAAAAGGGTATTATGTCACACTATGTGAAAACACAGGGCGTGTAATTAAGACTTATCTTTTCAATCAATTTTATGATTAATGATGATTAACGATGATTGTTTTTTTTCTGTGTAATTGTGTCATTCTATCAAAGCCTATCGATGATTCTTTTAGTTGTCCTTGTAAATTTTAGTTGTTTTTGCGAGTTTTGTGTAATTCTTGTATTTTATTAACGTTTAATAATTTTTAATTTTGTATTATATAGCTAGTTGGATTTTTATAATTAATGTTTTTAAATTTGTATTACTGTATGAACAGCGCTTTTTCATATTTTTTTTTATAGAAATGGTACTCAAGAAATTAAATAAATGTTAAATGTTACAAAAATGTATGTGAAGCGGGCAAACAAATCTTCACATAAACTGTATAGAAGTGATTTTTTTTTTGTATTTGTTGGCTTCTATTATATCTATATTTTCAGAATTTATTTTCAGAAACGTTAATATTGATGAATAAAGATGAAAAAAAAAATTTGATAAAAATAATCATATTTGTTTGCACTTTTTGTGTTTAAAGGCCTATATCTCTAAACGCACTTCCATGTAGGAGTCTACAAATGTCAAGATATCGCAAGAACACAAAATGCCACAGGGCTAAAACCTACACCAAATGTGACAAGTTCAACTATTAACAATTTTTTTCAAATTTTTTGACATAACACGCCTTTTTGCAGAGCTTGTCACACATATATTACACCCTGCAACTGGGTCAAACTTTGTTTGCAATAACAACGGCTCCGTTACGTTTTCATACATATGGCAAATACTGGTTCTCTCATGACAATTTAAACAGCTGCAGCTCACAGTTCTGCCAATCTGTGCAAAAAGCACAATGTACGTGTATTTGACGTTAGTTACATGTGGCCACCAATAATTACACACTCCAGCCATAAATTAAACGTAGAACCTTACACTTACACACTTGTGCATACACACAGTGTACATGTAGGCCTTTATATGCATTATATTGACATTTTGTATTGGTTTAACACTTCCACTTGTTTGCAAACACTTGTTCGATATTTCTATTGATTTCCACATCCGCCTTAATATGGAAAAGAGTCAACCTGTATTTCTCTCAGGGGTTTAACTGCATTTCGTGATGCATGGAACCATAGTAATTAACCATCCCTCTCTCAGTGCCAAATGGGAGCCAACTACTACCAGTCGAGTGACAGGTTGAGACACACAAGCTGTGGGAGAAGAGAGGACTTGGTTTTTTGATAGGTTGTGATAGTTATAATAGTAGGAGGGTTAATACAATTTGTACACAGATCTAGTTACTGGAGTACAAAAATGCAATTTACATTTTTTTTTAATGTCAATTCTCTCTGGTACTGCAGGTTCTTGACAAATTACATTTTCTGCCTTTCCAAGCTACATGTACATGTACATGTACATGAAACAAAAAAACTATAAATAACCACACAGAACCAAATCCAGCAAATGCAATCAGGGCTAACGCAAATTTAAACAAGATTTTCTGACACTGATTATGCAGTACCAGCTGCATACTGCAATTGGATTTAAATCAGCCAGCCACACCTGTCAAGCTCAGTGGTTGAGTGGTTAAGACATCTATCCTACGTGTAGTTAGCAGGAGGGTTGTGGTTTTTAGTCCCACCTGAGTAAAGCCTGCGGTTCAGATTTTAGGCAAATTAGAGAGCGAAGCAAATTTGTTAGGGTAACAGTGAGCATCACAATGAAGCAACAGGGTCAAATCACCAACAACAAAAATTGTTCAAATTTGGTGTATGGGGTATAATTGAGGGCTTGAGGCTGAAAAAGCTACAATTTCAATATATTTCTACATTATAGTCAATTGCATCACAATTTTTACATCAAGTATACCAACTTTGAGAAGAGCTATAAAGCAAAACAAATATTATACCTTATATAATTTTGGAAGATTGTAGAAAACATATTGGAGTATAATTTTCACCCAAGTTCATCTCAAGGTCACGTGGTCCACAAGGTCAAAGTAAAGGTCAAAAGGTTATCAAACTTCAAATTGTGCCTGCATAAAAAAATAATGGCAAATTTGGATTGCTTTGGGGCCATTCAAAATTTTCAATGTCTTTAAATTTAAATTTGTTTTTCAAAATTTGTTTGAACCACCCACCCACCCACCCCAATTTTCTATCTTGAAATATTTATTTGCCTAACCTGTCACAACATTTTTATCATGCCGTAATTTGTAGATGATTTTATCGCCATATAGACGATTTTATCGCCATATCGGCGATAAAGTGGGGAAAAATATCGACTACGAAAAAAATCAGTATCGCCAGCGCTAGGTAAGAAGCTGATTATGAAACACTAGAAGTCATCGGGGCATGTGTTAAAGTGGGGGAGACCCACAGCTGCATCAAGTGGTCATGAAACTGGGCATTTTATTATTTGTTTAATTGGGGTGGGTTGGTGGATGGGTCAAACAAATTTCAAAAAAATATCGAAATTTTAAAACATTGAAAATTTTGAATAACCCCTAAGACAAAATGAACCGGTACCCCATTCCTTTCGCAAAACCCACTGCTTGATATAAAAAACAAACGAACTGGAATGCGGGAATAAATCGGCAATTCAAAAGAGCTTTTTGTTTTCCTTTTTCCTTTCTTTTTTTATTGAAAAGTGAATTTCAATTTTCAATCACTTATCTTGACCCACCCACCCACATTTTTCAGGGAAAAAAATCGAAATGTAAAAAGTTTGCAAATTTTGAATGGCCCCTTATGCAATTACTTTTCCAAAGGCACTGATATCAACAGATTTGGCCCTCTGGTTAATACAGAGATATGGTCATTTGAAAATTGGAGGGCTCACCCAGGTCCAATTTCATGACGCTTAATACTAGCAAGGAATTGCTGTTAATTGCATGTACATGTATAGCAGAAAAGTCTGTGACAATGGTCAGCATATTTCATAGGTTATCAAGAAATTTTGGATTGTCACAATGCATACATCCCATGGAATGTCTTTGCTAACTCAGTTAGCACAGAAATGCAGGCTGTTAGCACCAAATTCAGCAGGAAAACCATAAGGGTGGTAGTGTTGGCAACCTAAAATATCGCCAACCCCACCACCTCTGTTGTAGCCCTAAACCTAGAGTGATTTTTAGCCTTGTATTGGGGGACTTCCACATATATGGAGAATTTTCACCGTTATTCGTGCAAAAAATCCCTCTGCCCACACGTACAGTGGACAGCGTTCATTTGCATACAGCGCACAACACATACGTGTACGTGTGGGTGGACTCTACCATTTTATGTGATGGGGAAATACAAAGTAAATCCACTATTAAATTTTTTGTGTGGAAATCTGTCACTAAACGTACAAATATCTTTGTCATAATGTAAGACACATTAAACTGGCCTCGGATCCTATGAACTGTAAAACACTTAACTGTATTATTAGTACCATTACACAACAGAGTAAATACTGCATAAAGGATATTGTCCTTTCAGAAGTTTATTTAATTCAATCTCTTCTGTGTATGAAATACAACATTAATTAATGTATTATGTCAGAACTAAACAAAAGTATGAAAGTTAATGAATTACTGTTTCAACTTTCTCGGAAGGAGCTCTGCGCTGGCCCAAACCTTGAATACGCCACCCCTTTCAGTCATATGGTATGATCCCACGTGGGTCATTGACAAGTGTGGTTTTGGTTCCGTTCTAAACCTATATATACACATACATTGTACAATGTGCATCGCGCTATAGTTTATTGCACAGTCCTAGTTAAAACACGATTTGTGATTTGACGTAAAAAGTGCCCCTTTTTCTTCTTATCCAATCAAAACGACTGTTACATGGATTGAAAGCTTATTCTATCTAGTTTCTGAACCCGTCCCTGGTAAATTTGTACGACCTTCACAGCGAGCGTGCCATTTGATTCAGTGGCCGACCCCGCAAAAAAAAATAGCCCAAATGTGATTAGTTGCCAGACATCTTTTTCAACAAAAAAGTGCCCTTCTTTCTCCAAGCAGAAATATAGGGTAACCATATATTCATTGGAAAGTGGGATAATTATACTTTCGAATGCCGGGCGAGGTAAGACGTTTGACAAAGGCACTTTCCCTATACAGCGGAAAGTTTGCTCAGAGTGCTCAAATGTAGTGTGATTTCCCTGTGTTAAACACTGCTCAGTGAAGGTCAGTGAGCAAATACACATTAGTTCTCCATTATGAAAAAAAAAGATTAATGTTGAAAACATATTTTTACAAAATGGGCTCAGGTTGCTAGTCGGGTTACTCGGTTACTACATATGATGTATACATATTCCTTTTATGAATGATGGTAAGGATGGGAATTTACATTTAATTTGATAAACGTTTAGCAAAACTTTCCCATAGCGTTTAAACGTTTAAACGTTCAGTCAACAATTGCAAAAAGGCTGCCGCCCGTCGAAGCGTCCCAGTATTTGTGTAGGATGTAAGAGAGGTTCCGTCCGCGTCAAGCATTGATCGTGGCCCAGCAGCGTATTGAAAACATCAAACACAAACAATTGTAATTATTTGTAAATTAAGTAAATTTACAAAGATCCTAGATTTTTTTTAATAAAACTGAAATGTAAAATTTATACAAGGTCAAATTTTAAAAATTTGAGTTCCGTTTGTGAAAATTTCGAAACGGATTTCAATTTTTTTTCATTTAAAAGTTTAAACGTGTAAACGTCCCATCCTTAAATGATGGTAAGCTGATTTTTGCTTTGCAGGAAAAATACTAAGCAATTGTTTGTGCTTAGCACAATAAAATTAGGCACTGGAGTTCAATGCCAGTCTTCTCAATCACTCTGTTCAGCCTAGCTCATTTCTTTAGCTTTAGATTTCTGCTTTCCTATGTCTGAAATACTGCTCTCCTTGATACATGGATTATACAAGTAATGATAAAACAATGAATAATATAGATTTTCCTTGGACCCTATCGCCATGGTGACATCAGACTTTATTTTTTCCCCTCTGGCAAGGCAACACAGACCTAAAAACAGGTATTAAAACATTCATATATCCCGAGTGTATGAAGGAGACAGTTTGGACAAACATGTTCGAGAAGCAGAAGAGACCACCTATCTAGAGATAATGAACCAGAAGAGCATTTCCCCTTCTCTCAATAGGCCTAAGCAATTAACACTGACTAAAAATTACAATTTCATCTTGAAAAGTAGCAATTTTACAAACATTTAGAAAATCAGAGGAGACGAAAGAAGCTTAAACACATTATTATGGTCGGATTTCACAAAATCTGTATTTATTTAAACAAAAATTCATACTTTTGCATTTTTCATGAATTTCTGTACCAAATATGGAAAATCCATACTGGCGGGCAGCTCTGGTTTTAGTAACAACTCTGTCCTTAACGTCTCAAAATGAACATTTTAAGTGAACATTTGTTTCCATCTTTTACTCTCCACAGGTTCCTTTGGAGGAATCCTCACTTCACTGCAAAACACATTAACAGTAGTACGCTCTGACCAAAAGGAGAACCCTATCATAACAAATTCAACCAACTTTTAATACATTGATTTGTGTACATTGATTTTTGAAACTTAAACTACAGGTTCAATGCTGTCTCATTTTCTTTCCATCTACATGTAGATGATACCATCTCTAACTGCATCTGTTTAAAGTCAGTATTCGTGCAGAAATTGACACGTACCTTCATTGTACAATAATATATTGTTTAATAATCTTCTGGATTGAGAAAAATTCAAAAGCCGGACCGGCCATCTCAACAGATATTCGGCATTCACAGAAGTAGAACGGTATCTCACCAATGAAAATATTTTTCTTGGCATGGCCTGAAGATACATGTAGGCTGCATAGTTTAAATGCCAACTCCTCTTCTCCTCAAGACCCTGGCGTGAATGCAATTAATCATCGCGGGGAAAAAAGACAAATGACAGGAAGAAAGTAGCAGATAGAGATACCGCGCTAAGATTGTTATGAATTTTTGCTGGGCCGTAAATATTTACTGACACGTGGAAGTACAGTCATTCATATTCCAGACATTAATTAGAAATGCATTAAATCATTCAAATGTATAGATTTTGCAATCCAACTGGGGAGATTGACTTGGCCGACCTTGCTAGTTTCCGGTTCAGAAAGAAACCTAAAGAATTATTTTGCCTTGTTACATTCGATAATGAAGACAAGGATTGGGGATGACAACGTGCATATTTTTCTTTCAACCCGCAGGAAAAACAAACACTGGGCATATGCTCCGGGATACTGCAAGAATCACACTTGAAGATTCTTCAGATATTGTTGACGAAAATTGGACAGCTTGAAAAGATTGATACTCCAAATATTCACACTACCCCGGGGCAATCATAAAATAAAGCTTAAAGCAGGGCAGCACTAAAATAGTAAATACAAGGTGATGTTGCTGGAAAGTTCTGCTTTTGATTTCAACATCGTTTAGATTCAAGAAAAGTAAAAACAAAAAATGAGATGAAACCAGTCCTATTAGGCCAACACTACTTCTCCTTTTGTCAGTATACATGTATCTAGTCCACATCTATTTTCTATTTCAACCTTTCCTTGGAGGAGTGCATGTCAAATAATCAAATTTGCATAAAGAGGCTTGTGAGGTTAGGGAGCACTGCCTAACCCATGGTAGGGTTAGGCCATTAAAAAGCCTGGCCACGCCTGGGCCTTCTGGCTTTTAGTCTTCCTATTGTGAGCTACAAATCACCTAACAATAGAGCATCTACTGATCGATAAAGCCTGGCCTCTGCCAGGCTAGGCTGGGCTCTGGCCCCTCCCACACTAATCTGTAGTGATTGCTTTTGTTGTCATTCCATTCACGGGCCAGTGATCAAGTCTGGATGAACAATGGGAGCTGGCTGGACTCCAGCATTAGTGGGCAGTTTATTGTGTTGTAAAACCAACAAATGACAGAAGCCTGAAGGCCTGGGCATTCCCGGGGCTTGGCCAGGCTTTTCAATGGCCTGGCCCGACTATGGGTTAGGCAGTGCTCCCTTAAGCACCTTGTCCAGAGGCACTGTACAAGAACAGCAACTATACAATGTAGATGAGACTTGGATGCCCTCATTCAGAAGTATAGCAGGCATAATTTTACTCTGTTCCAGAATCCCGAGGTCAGAAATGTTGGCCTGGGTAAAAGTTGTACACTGACTTGATACACGAATTTCTTGAATACAAATTTTTCAAAATATTGCCAATGAATATGGCCCACGTTGCTGACACAGCAGAGGCTAGTAAGTTGGCCCTACCATGTTTTGTGTTATAGGTGTATTGTGGTTCAAGAAGTCAGAGTATAAAGATTACACTAATTGTGGATTGTATTAGATTAAAATCACACACACCAAAATGAAGAAATGACTGAACACATTTTGTGAAATATTGTCCTTTCACATTATTTACAATTTGATATAATGCACAAAACTCCATTGCTTTGTCCAAGAAGCGTAAAAAATAGGTTAATTGAATTCTGCTATCTGTGCAGAAGAAACGATGAGTTTTAATGTTGAGATCAGGAACAATCAAGACCTACATGTACGAGTCAAGGTTACCAATTTGCACCAAAGAAAAGGTATGTGCACATAAAAAAAGGAATTTCTTGATTTTGTGCACAGCAGAGTGCTCAACAGATTATAATTTTTGTATTTCTTCATTATATTTTATTTTATTTTAATTCTTTCTGGTAATGAAACCAAGGATTCATCAATGTAATGTAGCTCGAAAGCCTGGTGAAACTTGTAGAAAGAAGACAAAAAAATGTTCAGTTTTAGAGGTGGGAGAAAAATAAAGTATTGTTCTACGGGAAAATCCACAGAATTAGGCAGGGACAGAAAAACCCAATTCACATGTTGGCACTGGTGCGATTCAAACCTGGGTCACAGCAGAGCCAAGTTTATGAATTTCACTGGCCTAGAGGCACCGCAGTATGCCATGCAGCAACAGATATTGAATGCAATCCTTCCTTTGAATAATGCTGGCACACACCAAGGGAAATGAAAAAGCGGATATCCTGACCTGCCTACTGTCTGATCCATTTCACACATGCAGGAGGAAACTCTACCTACACCACATAGAGGATAAAGAGTCTATACACTGGTGTACTGAACATAGCAAATTAATTTCATCAGCTCAGAGCAGAAAGGGCTTATACAATGTTGAATATGGCTTTCAAGCCCTTTCTCTTTTGAGAAAGAACTGTATAATCAACCTGTATAATCAACCTGTACAGTATGGCCACCTGATTATTACTGTGGCCACCTGATTATTACTGTGGCCACCTGACTATTACTGTGGCCACCTGACTATTACTGTGGCCACCTGACTATTACTGTGGCCACCTGACTATTACTGTGGCCAACTGGTTATTACTGTGGCCACCTGGTTATTACTGTGGCCACCTGGTTATTACTGTGGCCACCTGGTTATTACTGTTGCCACCTGATTATTACTGTTGCCACCTGATTATTACTGTGGCCACCTGATTATTACTGTGGCCACCTTACTATGTGGCCACCTGACTATGTGGCCACCTGACTATGTGGCCACCTGATTATTACTGTGGCCACCTGATTATTACTGTGGCCACCTGATTATTACTGTGGCCACCTGATTATTACTGTGGCCACCTGATTATTACTGTGGCCACCTGACTATTACTGTGGCCACCTGACTATGTGGCCACCTGACTATGTGGCCACCTGATTATTACTGTGGCCACCTGACTATTACTGTGGCCACCTGACTATGTGGCCACCTGATTATTACTGTGGCCACCTGACTATTACTATGGCCCCCTGTACAATATGACCACCTGTCCACTATGACCAATCTTACTGGTTACATGTACATTTTACACCATCCCTCATTCCACTAATAGATCAATCTATCCTGTCATGTTGCACTTATTTTACAAACAGCATCTGTCAGCCCCATTAAGAACTGCCAATATCCATTTAATTAGAAACGCAATTCTTAAACAACAGGAACCATGCCGCTCTGCTGTCATATTTGCTTTTTTATTATTATTTTCTTATGTTTTACAAAATGTACAAGTTTCTTGTCTTTATCAGCAATGGAATGGCTCTGATCAGAAGTTATTTTGATCTGTAAACATCGAAGATATGAAATAAAAAAGCAGGTAAAAGAGCAAATACAAAAGCAGTCATTGCAGACTGAAATTATCAAGACAAATTACCACATGACATATTTTGTATGCTTTTTGTAAGTGCACAAAAATAAAACCGCAAAATGCCCCAAAACTTGATAAGAGAATAATAACAAAAATATTTGAAAAAAAAATCTCAAGAAAAGTCCCCTCCCCAAAAAGAAAAAATAGTAAGAAACTGGCTCCTGCCAGTTTCTTTGTTCAATTTGAAAATGTATTCAAACTTACCTAGTCAGTTTCCCTTGTGGAATGTTTGACAAATTATCAGTTAAAAAGTCATATCTTCATTGAGTGATCCCCACAATGTCGCTTCCCATGTTGTATCGTAAAATTGGGTGTGATCCCCTGGCCATACGGCATTCTGGGTTTATGACTTCTGACTAGCGCCCACCCGAACAAAGATACTGACAATTTGGGAGACCACCAACATAGGGCAAGATAGCTCAGTTGGTAGAGCGCCGGTACGGTAACCCGGAGGTCGCAGGTTCGAATCCCGCTCCTGCCAGTTTCTTTGTTCACTTTGAAAATGTAAAACAAAAAGTACTGACAATCAAAAAAAAGCAGCAAGCACCACATATCATAGTTTCACCGATAGAAAGGTAATAACCTAAACCACTGCCTACCATTCAACGTACATTACACGCAGTGCATATTAAAATACGGTATAATCAGAACAAATCCATTTAGGCCTACCACAAAGCGCACCTACGTATACAATTTTCAACCCAAAACTGTCAAATCTGTTTTTGCATTACATTCGTCATGAACCACTACAATTGTAAAATTTAATTTATTAAGTCCCTGCTTAACACGGGAAACCTAGTTTTTGACAGGAAAATGGAAGCCAATCACCGCACTTTGGCAGTAATAATTCAATCTAGCTTTAATTCAGCAGTCCGGCTCCACCTCCCCCTTAATCCGCACACAGATCTGCAAGAAGCAACCCCCCCCCCCCCCTTCCCTCCAACTTCCTATCTCAGATGGCATTGATAAAAATCATAGCAACCCAGTTTCCCCAAGCGCACACTGACAGTTAATAACGCCCGCAGGTTACATTTTAATAATACGGCAAGCAGGCCAAGGTTTATTCGCTGCCGAGGGTTCCGGACCTCCGCCGACAGACCAGAGTTGATGGGATCAGATCAAGATCAAACTGCCCCCACTGTTGTTGATTAAATCTCTGTCCTCGGCATTGACATTGCATTAGATTTCATTGTGGTGTCGGCTTACATGTTAGTTCATTACAGGTATGTTAAATTCCGACAAACCAGCTCAACCATTTCCAGACTAATTTACACTTTAGTTTATTTATCATGAATTGAATAAATAAAATAAAATTTGAAAATATAAAACAAATTAATGATTTTTTTTATACAAACATACATGATCTTTCCACCAAAAAAAATGCAAAGCAAAAATGTAAAAAGAAAACAAAATTAAAAAGGGACCCATTCCTTCAACCATCTGTTGAAAATAGTTTACAACCAACCCAAAGATTACCTCTTCCATGCCTTCCAACATGTTTATTAACCCAAATTCTCAAGGCATTTTTACCTTCCTGAATCCTAAAAAAAATATCCAACACCTTGCAATAGCCCAGTTGCACATTCTTTCACTCAAAGGACAACTATAAAATGAAGCCCAGTAAAATATAGTGGTTGGGCAACACCATCATGAATCCTGCAAAATCCCCCCAAACCTCCCTGTAGATTTTGCAGGATGTTAAGGTTAATGCTCTGGAAAACACATCCCTATGTCTCCTAGGAACACATCCGCTCCCTGCAGAGAAAAATCCTATCAATGCCACAGTGTCCTTCCCACTAGCTACACATGTACACAAGAATGTCATTATGTCTCTTGCCTCTTGCGTGGGGAGGAAAACCATTCAGAATCACCGCAAATAACCCTCCACGTTGGTGTGGGGAAGGCCGACAGGTTGAATGCTCACTGTAAACACCTGCGCTAGGTAGGACAATCTTTAGGGAGCTAAAATGATTGGAGGAGACATCAGCAATGTTTGAGAACCCATTTTTTTCCCCAGAATTCTGGAAAGTTCTGCTTGTATTTATGATTCCATGAAATTTCAGACAAGGTGTGCACCGTGCAGGAAGCTTTCATCTAAATTTTGGAGGATATGGGTTGGAAAGGGGTGTTTTTGATTGGCTTTGGTAAGGTAAGGGTTGTGCTTTTTTTTGGGAGGGGGGGGGGCTTGGGTTGGGTGGCGGCTTGGGTTGGGTTGGGTGGCTAAACCCCCCTCCTCGTCCCCCCCCCCCTCCCCCCTCCTCAAAAACTACCACTAGTGCAAGGTACATGTAGATACTATCATAGCAAAATACAGATTCCGCAGAGGGACAGTGACAATGACAAAGAAAATGAAATGACCTTTGACCTATAAAGTAGTTTAAGCTCAGTTGCGAACACAGACTTCCATTATAAAAACTAGAGGGTGCAAGTATGATGTCGCACGGATTGACAAGTGCCGTTTTAAAAGGGGTAAAACAATCCGTCATTGAATGATACATCGGGTATTTTGCATTCTACTTTCCCCGTTCGAACCTCTTCTTTGAACGCTATATGATTGGGTCTGTATGTGAAGGCCGGCAGTTCAGTGTGCACAGGAATAGCATTCATGTAAGTGCATGCATTTACCGAAGCACCTAACCAAAAGGCTGTGATATCAAGCAGTTTCTAGGCATCGACACTGCATGAAGTAATTTTGCAGATTAGGGCTGCCAAACTGACCTACACAAATTGACAAACTATACCAGTACCTGTAGACGAAATTAATTCCAGCAATGGCATAGCATGTTGATGCTCAGAAACTGGGCAAGTTTGGTCAGATAATTCTTTCAATCAAAGTGGATTATCCCTAGACCTAACTCCCTAGGGTGAGTGAAAAATCATATTAATATTGGAAGATTCATGACTGTTAGGGTTAATGTCTGCCATCAAGTGACGAGCTTCTGTTCTCCATGATTAATCAATGTCTACATACATGTACCACAAAAATAAATATGAATTTTTGAATTTTTGGAAAAAAATGTACACATATTTAGTCTGCCATAGACTTTGTACACATACAAGTACACGCAGTCGTACTTTTCCAATACGTGCGAGGACAATGCTTTGTGTTTCCTATTGTTCCTTTAATATAACCCAACCCCATAGACTAAGCACGTACTTCTACGTGCGAGGACCAATTTCAACAAAAGACTTGACGTGCGAGGACTGAAAGGTTTCTTTGTATTTCCTTTCTCCTCTTGTCCTCGGAGATACATGTATATATACAGAACCTGTACATTTATAATTTGTAACAGGCACTTTGGCCATTCAAACTTAGCACAGACATAAGCTATCATAAGCTTTCTTTTTGTACAAACCATCAACTTAACCAAAATTGTACTGGACACATCATTTCTTGACTTAAAGGCCGTGTACATGATTGGTCATTGTTGCAATTTTCAAAAATGGGCGGATTTAGGGGTTAGTATGTTATAGGAAATATCGTTCCACTGACCTGTTCAAAGTTTTGCATTGTTAGATGGCGAAAAAAACGAGAGAAAACGGATGATAGCCTTTAGTCAAGACGTGCGTGGCTACCAGCTGGACACGTGACGCGCCCTGAATGCCAACATGTCCATTTTCACCATTACAAAGCTTACATTAGGCCTATATATATATATATATTTTATTATGGAATGGAAATCTTAATTTTCAAAATTTCCAACTTACGTCTGATTTCGCTTGCTGGTGCCACATATGTCATTGTAGAAAATATATTTAAAGTGTATCTGATCTGCTATTCGTAAACTGTTTTGTCCAAGTATTGCAATACTGTATATGTAGGGGAAGCAACCCATGGCACTGCCTAATCAGCATTTTATCAAGATAGCATTGCCGACCACAAACACCATAAACAGCTCCATTGGCAACGCACCACCAACCTCTTTCTGCGTGATGAAACCTAATGAAATTATCCTTGCTTTTGCATCCTTTCTTCTTTTATTATTAAGCCTCAAAATGAGTCAATTATTAATAAAAACCATTAGCATGCCATGGTGTTGCCACAGAAATTCTAAGGGGTTTTAGCATCGGGGCATGAATTTTTCACTGCAGTTATTGAATTTCACGAAAGGCCGTGTTGACAAACCTGCACAGAAATGGAGAAGTAGGCCACACAAGTCAAGACGTCTATTAAGTAAGACATGTCTATCAAGCAATTGAAATTAAACTCATTTGTTTGGTGTGTATGTGTGTTTTACATGAACTTTAACAAATTCTGTTAAAGCACTACCACATTAAATCAGTGGGTTTTTTTATTATTATTTTTATTATTTAATTTTTTTTAGAGCTGTCCTGAATATACCGAATATTCAAATATTCGACCGTAAACCGAATATTCGAATACCTTTTTGCCGGTTCAAATATTCGAGAAAAAATATGCAAATATAGATACGACTGATGCTATTTTAATAGAAAAGTTATAGTGCTTAGCAATGTCAAATGCCGCATTTTTTTCCGATGGTAATTTTTTGTGGATGGAGGTTTATTGTTCCCGTCCATAAAACCTTTAATACCATAAATAATTTACTGCAAAAAACGCAGTAATTGTGCACATAAAACATCGGTGTGCATTGCATGCAACTTTTTACCGGCGCGGCATTCAATTGCAGCTGACTCGTGAAAAACTTGATCGGCGAGCACTGGTATCGAATATTCAAATATTCGGTCAAACCCAGTTTCGAATAATCGAATACTAAATTATTCGAAAATGAACAGCCTTTGTTTTGTTTTGGGGGGTTGTGGATTTTTTTAACATTTACATGTACATGTACATTGTAGGTCACACTCACAGATCAGGCACATTAGGCTAGAGCAGCAATACGTGTAGGCGCATGGAAGTTGTGTTTATAATTTAGGCTGTTTCATGCAATCCACACTCTTTGGGTTAGAGCCCAAGATTTTAACTACATGTATACTGAAACTATTAACATTTTAGTCTGGGATAAACCATAGCAAGGCACTTTCTTTTTTACTTGGAATCAGGTTTGAAAATCTCAACCTAGGTCAAAAGTCAAAACGTTCAAGGAACCATGCAGAATGAAAATTCGGCAAAATGTGAATGATGCTTCAGTTGGATTTGTGTTGAAGCAAATGGCGCAAGATTCAGTGTGACAAAGACATTTTGAATCAAACTAAAATTTGGCATTGATTCTCAGGCTGATTGAAATATATCCCATGTGGGTTCAAAAATCAAGATTCAAGCAGGGCAGTCCCAGGATTCACCCGGGGTTGAACTCTCCCCTAGTTGCGAGATTTTCTGGTGGCACCAAATTCTATAATATGAATTTTACGACATGTAGACTTTATACAATGTATTAACACACCCTTAAAAGTAGTATACATAGTACATCATTTGCTTTTGCTGTAGTATTCAGAAATAAATGCATTTGGGGGTTAGTATTTTATAGCGTGCTAGCAAATACATTGTACTGTATAAACACTGACCTGTTTTAAAGTTTTGTGTGCAGAGATGCTGGAAAAACAGTGTTCTAGTAGTCTGATTCCCTGACAATACTTTAGACAAAACGTAACAATTTATAGAATTCAGGAATTATTAGGTCGGGGAACTAGAATATTTCCAACGATTGTCGACCGACAATCATTGGAAAATGATATAAATTTCCATTTTTCTTGAAAATGACAGCACACCAGGTGCCATGATTTCACAGGATGCTTGATATACTACTTTTAAAAGTCACTCTTGCAATAATCTCTGCCATATGGCCATAATATTTTATAGCGCTTCAGGATTGAGCTCCATGGGAAAAAACTAATTAAAAGTAACTACCCGCAATAACCGCACACAATTACGGGCTACACAATGAATTGCATTGTGCAATTTACTGTAATTGGACTCTGCAGGAAAAAACAATTAAAATATCCCTGAAAGTCCACACAATAAAACAACTGTTATGTTGCTTTATACAACACCTGAATAAATCCCAGCCATCCGATTGGTAGATCGTCGATCACGTGCATTGAATTATTCGTCCCATCGCACGACGCGAACCCGCACTGCCAAAATAAGTTCTATCACATGGTTCTATTAAACAGTAACGCGTTTGATAGAACTTCCCCGCCACCACATCACGGCTGTCATTGGACTGGTTCCCAATCCCTCCGTTGTCCTTCGGACTTTAAATGTATATAATATACATATGGGGACCGGGAACCAGTCTAGGCTGTCATTCACACAAAATGGCGGACGGTGTTTCCGAACCGCAGTTTGTTTTCCTAACAGACGACAAAATATTGGAACTCGTAGGCAATGCTGACGCTGCTAACACAAAGAGACAAATGAAATATGCAGTCAAACGATTAGAGGAATATGCAAGACATGCAGGAACAACAATTAAAGCTTTAACTGATTCGGAACTGGACCACTTTTTGTCATATGATGCACGATATGGGGCAGAGCGAACCCCCCCTCTTTTGTGTTGGTCATTGTGTTCCCGGAATCTCAGGAATTCTTTTCAGAAGTCTAGGGGGGATGTGTTAGGTAACAATAGTCTGGAGAGTGTATAGGGTATAGGGACAAAAAGGGGGGTACCCCTCTGCCCCATATCATGCTGGGTATACTTTTTGTCGCGGTTTTATGCGGGACTGAGAAGGTAAACGGCATGTTGTACACCAAGAAATAAATGCATGCAATCAGTCGGATTTATTAAGGCGTTGTATAAAACAAATAATGAATGTTTCACATTCGTGCAATGGTAAGAATAATTTCATTCGGTGACAGATTAAATGTCCCATTCCACTCGGCTTCGCCTCGTGGAATGGAACATTCAATCTGTCACCTCATGAAATTATTCTTACCATCACACTCATAAACATTCATTATTTGTATACTATCAAACCTGTTGAATTTTCTTCTTTAGCCGTGTTCGCATTGGACTTAATATTGCCAAATTTACCGTGCGTTGCAGTTAACATTCCACTGTGGATATTCTTCCGTACGTCCGCACCTCGATTACACGGCTCGTGGAAAAGCCCTTGGCCACGTAAACTTTGCAGTGATAAAAATGCACGTTTTACATTACAGTAGCTGTCCACACTGGACTTTCAGCTACAATGCACAACAAGGTTCAAAGTTGCAATGAAAATACCTTTAAACCTTAAAAAAATGCTGAAAAATCAACCGCGAGATATATAATCCAGATATTTGCTTCAGATGGCAGAGTTAACATAGCTCTCAAGCTTTCTAATAATGACGTCATCAAATATCGGATTACAAGCAATCAAAGATTTCTGGATTTAATCTTTGAAAATCAATATAGAAACCAATCGAGAGAGATCTGATTTTGCTCTTAATGGGAACTGATAAAATAATCCAGGGTCTTCATTTTTGATATTACGTGCAAAATCATGTGACCTTTCCTTCCAGTTGAAACCGGAAGTGCCTCATAATTTGAAAGTGGAAAAAATCATAACCGGTAACGTCACATAATGTTAGAGCGCCCTCTAGCGGCAGGTTGAAAAATGTTTTAAATTAACAATCAATTGATGTGTGTGGCAAAGTTTGCTGAAATCACTTTATAATTGATGTATATAATTAGCTTCATGCTAAGAACAACTTGAGGGGGAGACATTTTAAGATTGATGACGTCACCAGACCAGAAGTTACAGTGAAAAGGCCTTTAAACCTTAAAAAATTGCTGAAAAAGTTTTTAAAAAGTTGAAATCTAACTGTAGCAGTTTGTACTTTCCATTAAATGTTTAAATACAGCAGAAACACAAGCATTTAGAAAACTGACCTCTGGAAAGTAACAAAAAATCCTTAATTTTGTGTGCACTTATAACTAATCAGCTATATAGTTTTATCCTTTGCTGTATGCCAATTCTGTGCTCATGAATATATATATATATATATATCGCAAAGAATCCAAGAGATAGTTAAAGGGATCATAAAACGCCATGGGAAAATTAGAAAATTGGATGTACAGGTTCATCATGTGGGTTTAAAAACTCCATTTCATATGAACTTTTTAGTGAACGCCCAGGAAAGAATTCAAGGACATGGCTAGTGTCAAAGCTATTTTGAAAGCGTTATGAAAAAGGCTACATGTTTTGTATTTTTCCCCCAATTATCATATGAATCTCCATGAAAGGTCTTGCCTCAAGGCACTGAAAGAGAGAGGCGTAATCAAAGTCAAACAGAAAGTTTACCCACTCAAATGTCATAATGTGATGTCCTGGTTTTGCCCATAGGCCTATATTTTTGTAGGCCTGTTGAATGTAAAATGTCAGACTTCAAAATTAGGTGAGACAGTTGTGCGATGTGGGACAGAACCTTGGGGGTAAGTTTCAGAGCCTACATGAAAACAAATATCCAACCTTCTTGTAATAAATTGCTTGCCGTAGAGAATTTCATTGGGTGCTGTCATAGTATTATTGTAATGTATTCACATAATGTTGTACACATGTATGTTTCAACGTAAATAGACAAAAACTACAGCAAGGCAAGTCCAGGAAAAGGTCCCCTTGCAGTCCCAAATGTAGCACACCATCTTTTTTTTTTTTTATTACATTAATATCCCAAGAACTAATAACAAATAAATTCTTGTGGGTATTCTACTTTACAGATTGCCCAACATTAGAATTAGAAACACTGATCTGAATTGCTTGTAAGAGGGTCACTGAATGTCCCAAACTTAAAGGTACATGTACCGGTAGTATACATCATTTGCTTTTGCTGTAATTTTCAAAAATAAATTGATTTGGGGTTAAGTATTTGATAGCGTGCTAGCAAATAGTGTACTGACCTGTTGAAAGTTTTGTGTGCATAGATGCTGGGAAAAAAAGAGAGAAAAAAAATTATGTTCTACTGGGACAAGTCTGGTTCCATGACCCTACTTTATCAAAAATCAGAGCAATTTATAGAGTCAGGGAATTATCAGGTTGGAGAACTAGACTATCGTTGGAAAACATAAGGCCTATCAATTTATACTTTTCTTGAAAACGACAGCACACCAGGTGCCATGATTTCACAAGGTTGCTTGAGACTGCTACATGTACTTACACTCAAGTACGGTAGGATAGCTTTGTTTTGTTATGGTTGCAAATGTTGTATACTACCTTTAACACTAACATGCGTGAATTCTTGGACTTGCACCGCACGAGCCCCGACAGACATAATTGAGAAGAGCTGTTTTAATAAACAACACTTCTTGAATGAGTTTTCATTCATTTTGAACTCTGATCCTTTCAATGCACATGCTGTGTTTCTATGAACATTATTAATTAAATTCAATTTATTCAAAATTTAGAAAATGCAATTTTCACTTTTCCTTTACGAAGTGAGCCCTGACTAAGTTGTAGATCCTATGAATGTGATATCATTCCTCCATGGTGATACGAGCCCACTTAATTAAACCAAACACCATGGTCCCGGACTTGATAAAACCGGCATGTCAGCAAAGAACAAACGAGGAGAACTTGATATCTTTAACAATAAAGCGGAAAATTATGAGTGAAACTCCAAGCTGAACAGCCTGTGTGGCCAACAGGGACCTCATTAGCAAAGGACTGGGGCTTATCAGGCCCAAACACAGGTCTACACATCTGGCTTCCTGAGCAATTTGCACAATGCCTGTGATATCCATGACATCACATACTGTGCTTTCACTTTTTGCGTGCAGGCACTGCATGTGTAGGCGCGGCCTATAACTAACCAGCATGAAGTGCACCAAGACGCCTTTAAGTTTAAAAGTTTATGGGGCCTCTCCTATGCTTGCATACTTTATGCACAATGCATTTTATTTTTAAATAGAACACTACATTGCACTAGAATAATAGCCTGTTGGTTTCAAAGAGTGTTGTGCACCAATGCAGGGCAAATGGCAGTTTTAGAAAACCAGCATGTCATAAAAAAAATTTACCGACAGAGAAATTTACAATGTATGTTCGCTACCACTGATTCAGTCTCAGGGATGTTACAGTGAAGACTGTAAAATAGCCATTTGCCTTTTTCAATTTAATATCCATTTATATGTCCAGCATGTACAGTCCTATGGGAATAATGCAATCCTCTTTCAAGTCAGGTATCAATAAGTGCCAGCGCCAGACATGCAAGGTGAAAGCAAAGCCTTGGCAATGCAAAATGCCATACAAATGTGTAGAACCTTGGCTTCAGTCAGCGTTTTCATGGGAATTAAACAAAACAAAATCACAAAGTACATTTTTGTCTTACCTCATCATAGCTCAATCTCAGTTATATTTCAGTCAAATGGCATATTCATTCATTTTGTTTTTTTATGCAAGTTCGTCCCAAACAAGGCTAAAAGCCACTTGAGGTACAAAGCTGCAAAAGTAAAAAGAATCAAAGATGCAAGAGGTTTAGGAATTAAGATTCCTTGAAGCAGGCCGGGAAAGACCGTAAGATGAAGGGAAACATGCACCAGGCAAAGAATTCCATAGAGATACAGAACGAGGGAAAAACCTTTTGGCATAGCTTTTTGTTCTACATCTAGGGACAGCTAGAGTATATATTGGTGGAAGAACCAAGCTAGACAAGCTGGTAGAACATTTAGCCTACCATGAAAATATCTGTAGAACAGACTAAGAGTATATCTGGTGAATTGAGTGATTGTAAGTGATTCAAACCAAACTAACAATGCGCTTCTGTACTCTATCGAATCATGGAGGAAGGAATCCATGATCTAATAGAGATAAGTGACAAGCAGAAGCACCAGCCCAGATGTGGGAACAGTATTCCATAAGAGGATAGTTGACTAATTGGCTTGTAAAGGTATAGGACGCACTCTTGCAATACCCAAGATGTACCGTACTTCTCCCAACCATGGAGGTACAACTAAGCTGGGGGGGAGATGACATGTTAAATGATGATGTTGATGTGTTAAATCATGGAGGAGTTTTATTCCTCCATGGTTAAATAAAGGAAAAACTACACCCAAAATCAACTTTTGTGATTTCTTTTGTGTACATCGGATTGTGTTTTCACAGCCGCAACTGGTACCCGCATTTTTACCTGCATAAGAAAATTTGAGTCCTCCTACTACATGATCCAACAGTAACTCTTGACTGGAAGCCTGTCTTCTGTCATTGTGTCAGCCAGCATGTTCAACAGCATGTTTCATGCTGAGAGGTGTATCTATCCTGACATGACCAGAAGAACAAAATATCCTGATTTATGGTGTGCTAATTGGCCAAGTGGCTGTTGTGGTGGCAAGTTTAATGACCTGGGGATTAGCAACTGTCTGATCCTTTTATTGCCCAATGCTACTCATGCTGGGCACCAGGACCAACAGCAACTGGAAGCTGACCTGACAGAGAGGTCACCTCTACAGCTTGAGGGAAGATCCACTGTCATTTTGGTCACAAAAGAAAGTCAAAAAAGTAATGAACAAAATAATCAAAAATAAATAAGTAAATGGATAAAACTCTACATTCTGAGGTAAAGCAAGTTCTTCCTCTAATTATAAATAGAGGTCTCCAGGGTGGAAAATTAAGGCAAAATATATGCCCTTGTTTTATTTCTAGATCATGACAGGCACTATTCATAAATCAGGATGGCTGCCTTGTTATTTTTTGAGCATTTTCATTCTTCCTTAACTCTAAACCCCCTTTGAATTTTTTTAATATGGCTCTGCTAAATTCCAACAAAACTGAAATGTGAAACCCGCTAAATACAATAAAATCCAACAACAAATTTTGTTAGATTCTGCAGTGTACGACCTACACACTAGCCTTGGCATTTTGCAGGTATGTGAAGCAGGCAAAAAGATCTTCACATCAGTGATTTTAATTTTGTTATTATTTTTTTTTGGCTGGCTTCTATTACCGGTATATCTATATTTTCATAATTTACTTTCAGAAACATTAATATTGATAAATATAGATGAAAAAGTAAATGTTGATAGAAATGAGTATACAAATGTCAAAATATCTTGAGAACACAAAATGCCACAGGGGTCAAACCTACACAAAATTATGCTCAGGATGTGACAAATTCAACTATGTACATTTTGTATAAAACTAATTTTTCTAATTTTGCAACATAATACCCATTTTTGTAGAGCTGGTCACTTATACCATACAGTACCTCTACACATCAAGTAGATGTATGCCTACATGGCTGGCCTTTCCTTTTTTGATACCCTCACCCTGGCAAGTTTTTTTTTAAGTACTTAATAGCCTACAGTCCTCGAACTTGTATCCAATGACACACTTCAGTATACCCACATCTACATGTATGTCATCTGATCTCAAAGAATAAGTTTCAACTACACTTGCTGGTGTAGTGGTTGGATGCATTGGTAAGATCATGTTCAGCCCTTCATTTCAATACACATAATTACTCGGATTTTACATTTTGACCCAAAAAATGCCATTTCGGGGATAACTGTCCTTTAGATCCATTGTGAAAGTCATGCTTAATTAAAGGACCTACAATTCAACAAGCTCTGTTGATTTCTGCCTGGTTTTGTACAATTTACTTCGTGCGCTCCGGGGTGAGGAAAAGAAAATACATACCAAGAAAAGAAAATACATACCAAAATGAATTGAAACTTTCATCACAATAAACAAAGCAAGAATGTAAAGCTGGGTAAACATTTTTTGTAAAACACAGGGCTTCAACCCTCTTGGTCAAAAGAAATTCACTTGATGACTACATGAGGTGTGTATGGAGTTAATGTACAATGGCCATAATGTCATTTTGGCCTCGGATTGGTATTTCCTGTAAGGTATTTTAAAGGGACACACAACCTCTACGTAATCCCAAAAAATGATTTGCCCTAAATTTGCTGTAGTTGGAAAGGTCATTAAAACATTATAATAATGCACACAACTATCCCTTAAACACATTCCTTTTGTCTGAAAATAGTTCTTGGAAATATTTTTGGAGATGCCAATTTGGTTCAGAAAAGTCGGACTGTTGAAAACAACCGTTCAAACCTGAAGTACACAGTTTTGGGAAATTTTTTGGGGCCATGGATATGCTGGTATGCAAAACATGTACGCACCAAGTTGCCACCAACCATTGCGAACAATATTAATAATTCATTTTGGATGTCCAATCACACGCAACTGCACGACAGTTGCCATGTGTAGTATGTTCACCCTATGAACTCGACGTGGCTTATATTATATTGGCACCCTCATGAGACTTGTACTAACCAAGAACAATTTTTCCTTTCTAGGTAAACACTATCTACAGGTTCGCGGTACAGCCATGGGCACTCGCATGGCCCCTCCTTTGCATGTCTCTTAATGGACGACCTCGAAGAGCACATGCTTGCCTCAGCACCATGCAGCCCTGGGTATGGTGGAGATATATTGACGATGTATTTTTCATCTGGACCAGTGATCAGGGCAGTCTGGAGACTTTTATTAATCACATTAATATCTTCCACAGGACCATCAAGTTTACATCAGAGTATTCAGTGCATCAGACCAACTTCCTGGATGTCACCATCCGCAAGGAAGACAACTCGGTAACCACTGATCTGTATTCTAAACCCACAGACACCCACCAGTACCTCCACTCCTCCAGCGGTCACCCCAGGCATTGCAAGACAGGCATAGCATTCAGCCAGGCACTTAGACTCAGAAGGATTTGTTCTAACAATTCTGACTTTTCCCATCATGTACAGGTACTGGAGAATAACTTAGTTGCCAGGGGCCACAGCTCCCGACAAGTTCAAAGTGCTATCGCCAGAGCCAAATCTATCACCAGAGATTTGGCTCTCAAGGAAAAGACGCCCAGCACTAATGCCGACCCCAAGATTCCCTTGGTCACCACCTTTCATCCTAGTCTCCCTCTCCTTCATAAAATAACTAATGACAACCATCATATCCTTCATACTTCAGATCGCCTTGCCCATGCCGTCCCTGACAACCCAGTATTGGCATATAGGCGCCCGCCGCAATCTACGAGACCTGATTGTCTGAGCCGAGGTCCCCACCTTGGCTGCATCTCCTCCCACACAGCATGGTACTTTTAAGTGCGATTCCAGGTGTATTGTTTGCCAGACTCACATGCAGGAGTCTGACTCCTTTTCTGGCCATTCATCTGGCACTACTCACAGAACCAATGGCAACGTGCAACACCTCTAATGTCATATATCTCATTTCTTGCAGGGTTTGTGGAATCCAGTATGTCGGGGACACCAAAAACGCGCTCAAAAAGCATTTCTATGGCCATCGATCGACTGTGAACACCAAGAAAATGTACACCACGGTTGGTCATCACTTGCCTAACCATTCCATTTCTGATATGATTCTACAGGGCATAGAATCACTTGGCCACCGCAAGGACTCAGTTCGCCTTATCAGAGAGAAAGTGTGGATGAAACATCTTCGGACTATTCAACCACATGGTCTCAACATCCAGGAAGGGAATAATTAACTCTTAATTTTCCCCCATTGTCATCTGTTTACAGATAATCCTCCTGACAAACCCTCTTGGGGTCTCTTGCCCACTTGGCCACATGGGGTTGTCTTTCCATTTCCTGTTTATCCTTTCCACTTTGTTCCTTCTCTTGCCCTATTACCACCTTCTATCCCCCCTCCCCTTCACCACACTCCTTTGTCCCATTTCCCCAGCTTCATCCCTCTCATCTTATCCCTCTCCTACTTCATCCTTACCCTAACCACACTTCTTTGTTCCTTTCTTCCTGGCTGTCCTTTTCCCTCCCTTTGATGTTTACCCACTTGCATCCCTCTTTTGTGTTTCTCAACCCCACCCCCTCATGCATGTGTGTTCCCTACATGTCTGTTTCTTGTACTCTCTGTCATTTGCCTTTGAGAAAGAACTTGCTTAAGTTCGAAACGTCAGGCCAGCAAATTTTTTGATTTGTATATTTCAGGTCCATTCAGTCAGTCAGCAGTTTGCAACAGTTTAATTATTTTTATGCTTATATTATACAGTGGAACGCCGCTATAACAAACATCGCGAGATCCACAGATTTTGTTCAGTATAGCGATCGTTCGTTATAGCGATTTTCAGCCGCCAGTCCGACAACATGGCGTCCGCTCTTTTAAATAGCGCCCTCTTGCGCCGTATTTGAAGTGTGCCCTCTTTTGCTTGTAATTGAAAATGTGCCGGCCATTGAATCATGCAATTACATGTTCATACTTTCCAAGCTTACCGAATTGTAAAGCAACAGTTGGCTTTCCCTTCTATTTCTTGGGGGAAATAATAGCCGCCTGTCACTCTTCAACATAAAGCTGCGGCCGTTTGGGAATTACAAACAGCTCAAATACCAAGCACATTTTTCTAATCCGTTGCCTTTTTTTCAACAACAATGTTCTGTAACTTTTGTACACAACATTTGGGAGCCAAGGATGGTGTTCGGTATAGCCGAATGTTCGGTATAGCGGTGTTCGTTATAGCGGCATTCCACTGTACTTGTAGCATACCAAGGACCAATGGGAACTTTTTCTCTCGCGAGCATTACCACAATGAGCTCGCTCAGCCAGAACTGAAATGAGCGAGATGTCGGAGCAGGACATGTGGTGAGTCCGTCACCGAGCCCCACAATCATAAACTGGAGTCGACCTGATGACGACAACGAGCTTGGACAAAGATCAATAGAATCCACTTCAGTCAATCCTGTACATTCATTGATTGTGCATGTTTTTACATGTATGTACAGTACAGTATGCATTCAACTGGAGTAATTTATTGCCGAAGTCGTGTTGTGTCAATACAACAGTATTGGCCATGTTTCACCGTTATTAGCATTGTTTTCTTTTTCAATATTTCACGGTTTTAATTGGAAAATGATGGCACACCTGTCTACGATCAATGTCGTGATGAGAGGTAAACCAAAAAAGCCACTCATTTTTGCCAAGTGAGAATGCCAGATCACTGATTATTAAATGTACACTTGTAATCAAAGGATCCATTATTTTATAGAAATGTTAATTTTTGAGAACTTTTCTATGTTAAGGTAACCAATTCAGTGACATTCACAGGTGGTTTATGTGCACTTGTAGAGGGCAAGGCATGAACCTTGAAAAAAGGTAATAAAAATCAGCTCCTTTTAGGTTCTCTCTACACACCCTGCTGAATCCAACGCAATCATTTGTTCACTGCTAAGATCAAAAACATCCAACAGAAAGTGCCCACTGATGGATATTAATAGATTAGCATAAATGTATCTTGTCAATTTTTTAAGCAACTTTTGGCTATATTTAACCAGCTGGGCAACTAAACTGGTTCACTGTACTATATTTTATATATAATGACATGGTACTATACTGAGGCCACCTTACAATGTACATGTCCATCAATACTTGTCTAAATTTACTTTCTTTATCTTTATGATGCCACTGTACATGTACATTACACAAACCAGTGCGGTACATAAAATGATTGATGGATGTACACAATATATATTACCCTGCAAATAGTACGGTATACACTTTGTTTTTGTTTGTTTTGTGGTATTCAAGAATGCTCAATATGGCTGTACGTAGTGCATGAAGCACCATGTATAGAGGAATTTCACATTAGCCCCTTTTGTGCACTTCCGGGTTAAAAGCGAGAATGTCAATGGCAAAAAAAAACAGCGCTTTTCAGCACATTCATTCATGCATGAATAAATCAGACCATAAAAGGCAGCACAGGCGCACGATCAGCATAAAGTTGTTTACTGTGACATTGAGATCCTCGTTTTCAAATGCCGAAGTGCGCAGATCGGCGCTAAACTCTTCGTTGTGGGATTCCTCTATATATGCTCAATGCTTTCTGAGAGCCTGTGGGGAAAAATTCACAGGCTTACTCGGGTGGGACTCGAACCCATGACCTCCTGCTTACTAGTGCAGATGTCTCAACCACATGATCACCGAGCCTGCCGGGAGTCGGCTTAGAACATTATCTTACATACCGTACATGTACATGTACACTGTAGGCCTACATCTCCCCTTTTTAACCAAATTGGACAACTGCATTTCATCCTCCCTTTTTGTAAAATGTGCACAATTTAATAAGAAAATATGTGAAGGTAATTATTATTATGTTCAGATTTGTCAGCGATTTTGTTTTTTGCATGTATGCTGCTACCTTTGTCCAGGTGTTCGATACCTGCATCTTACTGTAGAATCTTAAATGTACACTACATGAATGCAGTGTTATTTGATTTGTCTCTTGAAGACTACAGAACTCAAGCATGAAAAGACAAATACAGTGTATATATATGCCATATGCCTCAAACTTGACTTTTGATCCCTTTAGAGTATGCCTTACTGCACAGGAGGTTATAAATTGCCCATCCATATGTTCTGGTTCACCATCCAGACAGTACTTAGTGAAGCCAGATGAGTGAAAGAGTAACTTGTCCAACTTAACATGTTGGGGAGTGTGTACACACAATCTAGTGACTCTTTATGAATCACGGTACGGTGCATGATGTTTCTGTAGTGTAAACGTATAAGGCAGAGTTAGGGAGTTGGTGTCAAGAGCTTTTGTTGGGTTGTTTTTGCAAGCAGTGAAAGTTTAACCAGACTCTAAAAATATATTGAATGTGTGTGTTCAACAAGTGTACTCACTGCACATTGCACAATCAGGCATGCCTTAGATTTGTTTGATTCTTTTTTTTTTTACCCTAACCCTGCCAGACACAGCACAGTGCATCTGTGGTGACAGCTTGACCTTGCTGCACTCTGCACACAAGTCAATGTGACAAAGTATGCAATCTGATGCGTCTGGCAGGGTTTCTAGCCAAAATACCCTGGAGGGTTAGGGTCAGGTACAGTACATTGCATTGGAAAGTTAACCTTGGAATGGGAATTTTTTTCATACTTTTCTCTTTCCTAAGAATTCATTTCCATTTCACAAAATGAAAAGAAATTCTCACAGTGGGAAAACATTTTCATGCCTTTTCGCACAAGTGAGAAAACATTTTCATGCCTTTTCACACAAGCGGGAGAATATCTTCACACCTTTTCTCAAAAGTGGGAACATAATTTCCCACTTGAATTCGCGGGGGGGAAAAGTTGTGCGGGAAAAGTTGTGCGGGAAAAGTTGTGCGGGAAATGGGGAATGGGAATTCTATTCACAAGATTTCCCATTTCCATTCACAGTGTTAACGTTCAATTGCAATGTACTGCACATGTGGACACATGATTTTGCCCAAGTTATATACTTCAACTTCAAGTATTAAAATATTTCCTGCATCAAAAGTCCAATTGCAACAGTGTTAAGATTTAACCATGATAATTGTTAACATCAACTCAGTAAAATTTCACACACAACAAAAGTCCAGTGCAAACATGGCTTTATGTAGGCCTATGGCTGCAGGTATTTCAGGTTAAAGACATCATCTCACAGGATTCACCCAAACAAAAAATGTAATAGTGCCAAGCTGGTTATCGATGATTGATGTCGTATTAGTACCTTTTGTTAATGGATCATTCCATAAATTTGGGGGTCCAATTTTGGCATCCCTGTTACATCTGATATGTATAAGATTTTACAATTCTTTAATGCCTTCTATCTCCAAGGTTGAACAAATAAAAAATAGTGTTAAGTCAATTTTCTCATGATACTTGATGGGAAATTACACAGGTCAGGTGTAACGGAGACACCAACATATGTCGCACTTTTGGTCCCCACATTTTAATGGAATGACCCTAATACAGCAAATTGATGCATTGACTCCCTGTTATACAGCCACACCCCCTTGGACAACTCTATAGGATTTTGGGTGACAGTTTTTTGTTTATCCAAATTTCATGCCTTCTGCTTTAATTATTGTTTTTGGACAATGGATCACAAACGACTTTACCACACTGAAAGCCAAAATGGATTTCATTATACATGTATTCAGCGTTTGTCACATTAGGGGTGTTCAGTATGGTTACACTAATATATAGCAGCATTTGTATCATTGTCACAATAAACTGGTAATACCTTGTGTGATACAAGTTATTTAATTATATTTTTTTGGGGGGGGTGTGTTTATCTAATTGAGTACAGTTATTATCAGGAGGCGCCGGGGTGCCAGGGCGGCCTGTGCAGCCAAGCGAAATGGACACAATGTGCTTGTGCAGTCAAGCATAACATACACAATAATCCAACAATGGATTGAAACTGCACAAATAGGGGCTGTTGGCGTCATCCGGCCTGGTGCCACTGGTTTGTTGTTTTTTTGCGCCAAGGTACCGGTAATAAGGTGGTGCAGCATCGGTTTATTGTGTACAAGTACATGTAGGTTGTCAGGCTATACACAGCTGTTGCTCAGCAACGTCACAAGATACATGTATGTACAGGTAAATCCCATTGGTTTTAATATGAGTCACACAGCTTAACTGAGAATTGTTCTGTACTCCCAATCAAAACTAAATTGCTCTGTAGCAAATAACGTATGTGACCTGGCACCACAAAATGGTGAAAAGTGGCAACATTTGCCACCGACTGCGCTCGCTTTTTCACACGTTCTTCATAATCGCATACAATTTCCGATATGTCTGAGAAAATGGGCCCGAAATCAGAAAAGAAACCGACATGCAGTATGGGGATTTTCCGATTTGATCCGTGTAGAACGGCCGGCCATGTGGGCGTGTTGGGGTATTCAAACCGTGGACGAAAAATGCCGGAGAACAAAAGAGAACAATATTGTCCGCGATTCCTAGCATACGTCTGCGATTGGGAGTGTGTACATTGTACAAAACCTATGGAGGTCTTCCGAAAAAGTTAAAGTACAAACAAAAGAGGAACAATACATGTAGGACGTCCACGTTTGGAGGTCGATACACAATTGGGTGTGTGTGTGAGTTTGTATATGCCGGCAATCGTGGACCTAGGACAAAAGAATTCGAGCGTAGACAAAGGGGTCCACGTTTGACCTAACGTCCACGATTGAAAATCGTGTACAAAACCAATGGGAGGCCTTCCGAAAAAGTTAGAGTATAAACAAAAGAGGAACAATGGGAGGTCCACGATTGCACCCGTTTACATGACTGTGTGTGTGTGTGTGGTGTGAAATGATAAAACAATACACAGGTCGAAACATTACACGTGTAGCACAAATGCTGGTGTTGCGGTGAGTAGTGTGAAAAGGCAGCGGAATTGAACCATGTTGAAATTTTAAGAAGTCCACATGGGTTGGAACCATGTGGATTTCGACACGGATCGGACGGACATAACTTTTGAAAGCTGGTAGGGTCATGACCACTGGTTTGGAGAAAATGAAGCTCAAAGCCACTGAACTGTGCAAATTATTATCTCAGTGCAAAAATCAAATCCCCAAAAACAGTATTTTGAGACTGAATTCAGTTAGGCCTACATGTTTGTTACTTTGGGATATTATAGAAAAGAGTTTCCAAATGTAGGCATAAATCCCAAAATTGACTTCCTATTAAAAATATATGTTGTTTCTGCCTGTAACTCAAATTCAAAATGCCAAAGTGCCACTTTCTGTTTATTTCGTTGAGCTACATCGTATGCGTTTGTGTGTACATGTTGCTTTTTCTTTTTACATAACTGAGCCCAATAAAAACCAAGTGACCATTGGCACATTGACTTTGTCCTAATGTACATTCTTCAGTCATGATTATTGAACACAACAAAAATAGTTGTGTTGCCCTCCGCGACAACCCTGAAAGTCACAAAAGTCTGGTCGCATTTTGGTTGTTTTTTAAATAAATGTTCAATATCTCACCTTAATCATCGTCTTTAAATACAGCTACGATGGCACAATCGTGCATTTCACCATCTCACATTTAAATAAGCTTACTTTTTGCCTCCCAACTTCCGAGTTACAGGACATGTAGTATTGTTTTCATGGATGGCAAAAACAAATCGACCGACTGACCCTCCCTCCCGATTTTTCCCTTTTAAGGGCAACACAAGTTTTCTTTTTTTTTGGAGGGGGGGGGGGGGGGGGGGGGTCTAAGAAAGAACACTGTTACACCATTTCTCTATGGTTACACACTAGAGATTGCTCATTGCATAGAGTACAATGTGGCATGTGTGGACAGCTACATTACTTGAATGGAAATTTCAGATAATAAATTATGAACTGAGGCCTAAGTCCCTTCAGTCTTCCACTAAGCTTTTTAATGTACATGGAATCCCCTAATTTAACCAGCTCACATCCCCTGGGATACCATTATAGATGCATTTTCACATGTTTTTTATCCCTTCCAATAGATGACTCGATCACCGAGCAAAATAATCCAGGTACATGTAGAGTGCATGTACAATTTGTATGTGGTGTATAGGCCTAATGTAATTATGAAGGCCATTGCATAATATGTGAAAGCTATACCCCCATCCCCCCCACCCCCCCCCCCCCCCCCCCCCCCACACACCCCACCCCATTCATAATTCATTATTACTTGGTAACATGTTTTGTAAGTGAACTTTCCCTTGGATTTTAATTTATTGTGTTCTACAGTAGAATAACTTCATGCCATTGATCACTGTACCTAACAACGATCATAACTCCATCAAAGATTGTTTGTGTGGATCCAGTGATGTTCATTGTGCGGTACCAGCTCCATAGTTCAGATCAAGAGGGACACACAACAGGTTGAAGAGTTGGAATTAAATAATTATACGAGAAAACACCAGCTACGTACATTTGAGAAGGCCACGTACATCTAAGCTATCACTTGGGCCCAATTTATTATTATTATTATTATTATGACCTGCATTTATACCGGTATATTAAACTATTCTCAAATTCCTAATCCTTCAATATTTTAATATGGTATTAGTAGATAGTCTGCAGTAATTATGACTTATTTAAGGGATTTTAAGTACCCAAGTTCACAGGGCAATATGAGCTGCATAGTGATAATGTACAGCATTTTACCCACTGTTCCACAGAACAGCTAGCATATCATACTGCACGGAAAGTGGTCCTGTTAATAATTAATAATAAACTGAAACTTAGCTTAAGATGGACTCTAGTTTTAGCTCAGTTCCTGTTGTGTTTTTGACGATAATCTCTATGCAGACATGCCAACTTTGAAAATCCAAAAACTGTATTCTGACAACCTAAAAACTGTATTTTTTTCAAAAAAACTGTATTTTCAAAAACGGTCATTGTACACTCACATAATGGTGCATAACAATGCAGGTACGTATACATACAAAAAGCAATTTTACTGGCTGCAATACCAGTGTAGGACTTAAGCATACTCAGTCATCAAGTGCATGATGTTTACAATAATATGCCCTATTATAATTCATTCCATCATGAATTATTGCTTGCACTTTTAGCTCCAAGTATCACTTACATTAATTGTCTATGGTTTTCTAGTAGTGCTGGTGGTGGTACTGTTATACAATGCAGTTGCCTTTTTGCACTTTGAAAGATATGGCGGCTCATGTTAAGGGTTAATCCTTCCGACTCCGATCAACTGTATGTAATGTGTACATGTACACATTACATACAGGCAAGCATTGGGGCGGAGTAACATTTGCATAAATTTAAATATTCATGTTAACCGTTGCATTAAATCGCTGGTAAACAAACTGTTCGACCATCTGTCTGCGCATTCGCCTAGTACCAGCCACTTTACTCAGAAAGCGGGCATGCCGCGCCTACGGTCTGGGGAAACTTGTTGACGTCCACGAGCTATCGTATAAGCTTGTAGGCCAATTCAACTGAACAACGAAACAGCCGACCGTGGCGCGGCGGCGCAATGTACATGTATATAGAATAAATTCTTTGCAGAGTCGCACGATATCTTTCATGGAGTCGGCAAGTCATCACAAAGTGGATCACAAACGGCAATGTACCCGCAAAGTTTGGAGGGTGGGAAAATTCGCGTGCCGCTGGGGGTACTGGAGTGCATTGTTATCAACGAAAACGATGACTCATGATTGTAGTACCGACTCGACCCGGAAATTGTGTTAGAATATAATGGATAGTTCGCGGGTTTATTCTTTAAGTGTTGGAGAATAAGCCGCCCAGAATATAAGCCTCAGCAACATTTTTCGCGGTGAAAATAATGTATACGCCGCGGCCAATATTCAAGAAATTACGGTATACGCATGATGTATACATACAGTCCAGACATCGTATTCGGGCTAGAAAAAGTTCGAGGTACTTTCAAGACGGACAAGATTCGTATTTTTTAGGGTCAAAATCGTATTCCCGTATTTTCAAGGATTTCCCGTACGAAATACGGGAAAATCGTACTAACTTGGCATGTCTGTCTATGTATACCACTATCTGTCACTTAAATGTACACCTACATGTACACGTACGTCTATATATGCTAAATAATATACAGGTCTGTATGAGCGTGTAGTTTTTTTGTGGTTTTTATTTTGTTTGTTATCAATTAGTCTCAGTGATCAATTAATCACTCAATCACAGTTAGCAAATTGACCATTCAAATCAAATAACCCACGGAGCCAACCCATGCGATTCTAACATGCGAGGATGTATGTTCAACTGTGGCATAAATCAACCAGATTATTAATCATTTTTTCTACCGCGAGACATTCAAGCCATATGCACACTGATTAAGCACCATCAACAGAGAATACATTCTTTTCAGCACTTAAGTCGCATATCACGAATGGCTTCTTGCCCTTGTACTAATTCAAGGGGTTACTGATCAATGATGAGTCTCCGAGAGTCTCTCATCTCAAGCATCCTCTTACTGATAACTGCACTTAGAGATGCAGGCAAGGAGACATCACCACTGACCTTATTTGATAATGGAAGTAGAATGAACAGCACATTTGCTTCTAGTACATGAATGTTGTAATTCTCTCGACATATCTTCAGAAATGGGGCTTGGGGTTGGGATTGGGGTTGGAAAGGGACAACATTTTTGTGGGGCGAGCTAACCCAATTTTTTTTTAATTGGAGATTTTTTTGGAGGTTTTCGCAAGCTTTTGAAAATATCAGATATTCTGAGAGCATTTATGTAAACCTTTGGAGCAACTATGGCACTGCAGCGTTAGTAGTTTTTTCGTAATTGTTTAATTACTAAAACATCTTTGGGCCAATATTGCTCAATTTGTTTTTGAACTCCAGTGGAAAGCCATAGTTTGAGACTGTGCAATCAAATTTAACACAGAGGTCACACACAGGACATGCCAGCCCTAAGAAAGTAAGCCCTCTGGCATGTGTTTGGCTAAGCCCCATTCAAGCATATGTTACATGTATATAATGCCTTTGTGGTCAGTATACAGAGCAATCAATCATTCTGTCATTGTCCATGTTTCTGAATGGCAATAGGATGGTGTCTGACCCAGAAATAGCATCAGGGTACTCCTGGCTGGCCTTACCTGTAATACAATAATACTTCCACTGCAGTGCCTTTGTGTCATCATGTATATTTTTTACAAAGTTGCTTCCAGGGTTAAAAAGCTTCAAGAAAACCTTTTTGGAAATTGATGATTTAAGGATGATTTATTAATTGATGATTTATTGGGGGGAGGTTTTTGCGAGCTTTTGAACACTCGGGCATTCTAAGCAAATTCTATTTAACATTTTGGGGTAGATACGAATCAAATTTTTGATACGATCAAGCAAAATCAGTCTGAATTAGGCCATGGTAAATTTTGGGATTTTTACACACATATTCATTTGAAGCGTACTTCAAGCTCCATAATAGTGAAAACACCATGTGAATACGAACTTTTGTTAAAAAGATACAAGTATTTGAACACCAGTACATTAAAAAGAAAGAAACTGAGAAAATCAAGTTTAAAGATACAGAACTTTAAGTCATTTTTAGCACATTTATAATACATATCATATTTTCATGTGAAAGAAGAATGTTTTCCCCTTCTGTTTTTGTATTAAAAAAAGTCAATTTTGATTTTTCCATCCCTACAAACATATTTTGGCCCATATCTCAAAAACAAGGATTGCCGAGTTCCGACTGATTTGCTTGATCACATCACAAATATAGAAATAACGCATGTTCAGAGTTCCCACCTGCTTACCTTTTTAGCAGCCACTCTTTTTCCTTTTTTTTCTTGGGTTTTTCTTCTCAAAATAACATACAGATGTAAAGGACAGAGAGGAAAGGCCCTTCCCAGTCGATGTACTGAATATTGTGAATTATTTTATTCCTAAAATATAACGTTTTATTACGTGCTATGCATAAAGATGGATATTAGGAATATGCTGTTTGCATTCCAAAATTAAAAAATTAATAAATCTATTACTTTATCATCAGTTTATTGTTTATGGAATGTCTCACTGGAAAGCTCATCACTTTTCTAATTGTAAAAAATCAAGAATTCAATTTTAAAATTAATTTTTCATGGTGAGATTCTCCAAAACCACAGGCATTTACAACTTTAATATATTTGGAGGACTAAAAGTGGCCCCTTGCTTGAAAGGAAAAGAATCTAGATTTCATGTAGAAATCCGACATTCATATGACATGGTTCTCAACCAATCAATTATATAAACCCTTTATTAAATTGTTCGGCTACATGACATTGAAAGGATAATTTGTACCCCAGCAACACAGGGGGCAAAGTAGATCTGTTTGTTCACGAAGACGCTAATGTGGCTCCACAGCTGGGCAGACAGCCAGATTTAATTTGATTTGCCCTCAGCCCAGACAGTTTTAGCCTCTTCATGCAATGTATAAATAGGGGGAGGGTTTATGACTGGACATGCATTATGAACACGTAGCTGACGACAATAATGACGGTGCAGAATGTCGCAATTCTTGGTAACCTGGACACTGTTCTTTATCAACACTCAACAAATGTTGAGATAGGATTTAAGCCACGACACATTCTTATTATCAAGTTAATTGGATATGTTAAATCTCCCACCTTTTTTTCTCTCTCAATGATCTTCAAATGCAGGATGCTCATAATGTGTGTTTTTAACCCGTTTCGCACGAGTGTTTGAAACACAGGTCCCATGCATCTATTATGTCATAAACACACGGACACTGTGGCATGTGAAAGTGTTGTCTATGGAATAGCCGCTCGTGCAACGCGACGAGCGTCTATAATATGTGTGCAGATCTGGCGATTAATTATGCAAGACAACTGCCTCTTGACCTCTAGATTTTGACCAATCAGCCTGCTCGATTTTTGGACCTTCGGGAAACCGCTGTTCAAAAACTAGGCGCGCGTTGCTACCCGGACACGTAACGCGCCCCGGATATGCATAACTTTGAGAAATGTAAACATTTCTGCACGCGCACGGAATCATGTTGCAGTTGTAATGTGTGTAGTATTATAGTACTGCGTACCGCGTGCGCGTGTTGGGGGAGCACGCGACACGCGCGGCGGCATTTGAATTATTTTATAACTGCCATCGCATGCTACATACGCGCCGTGATGAATACAGAGAAACTGGGTCAGCTGACACCTATCAACCAATCAGTACCTTCGTCCACATTTCTGATCGAAATGACGTCACAAGTTTGCAAAGTCCACTTCGATTGGCTGGCGCACGGGGTCGCATAAATTAGCATGTCCGCATATATCAGACGTTGATATGCAATGCAATGCAATGCATGCAACGTCTGATACTCAGTCTAGTGAAAGTGTACCCCTGTCACCAAATCAACCTGTTCCCATGCCGTTCCGCGCAACAATCACCGAGATTGGTTCTGTGAAGGATCCGTGTTGTATTAGGAGGAGTTTTTTCTCATAATGTATGCCATTTGGCATGTACTGATTCGGGCTAGTGTGCTGGGTTCCTGACAAGAACATCGGAAAAGCGATAAGGCAAAAAACAAAAATACATGCACATGTAGTTCTGCTTCCGATTACATGGCATATGAAAATAGGGTAGGTAGGTAGGGAATTTTATATTTTTTTGCCATTTTTTGGGTACTGATCATGTAGGTGTCTAAAGCCGTGTCTGCACAGGACTTTTTTTTAAAAGGTTTTACTGAGACGATGGTAAAATGAAAAATAGTCAGATGTGACCACTGTCCGCACTTGGACTTTCGACATGGGAAAATTTTACCGAGACCGTGGTAGAAGTAACCGAGCTGTCAATATAAGGACTCATGAGGACGCTTTGCGTGACCTTTCTACATTGACGCGATTGACCCAAATGACGCGTGCCTTTTTATTTTTTCGGCCGATGTGTACACACAGACCTACGTCTTTAGCACGAATCAAACTTCCGACTTTATCAATAATCAAATCTACCATGATTGCGACCAAAAGAGGAACAACGCACTGGAATTTGGAAACTTGCCACGTGCACCGCACCACGGTGAAACAATGTAAAGCGCATGTGTGGTTTCCCGGTGAAGCATGACCTTGCGCTCGGGCCGGATGTACGCTTTCCTGAGCCGCTTTTACCGACTCGCACTGCCCGCACTGGACTTATCGTCTCGGGAAAAGTTACCTGGTCAGTTTTCCTGGGCAGCAGTTGCCCGGTAGAAGTAACCGCTGGACTCGGGAAAAGTAACGTAAGCCCTGTCCGCACTGGACTTATTTTGGTAAAACTTACCGAGACAATGGGTACTTTTCCCATTTTAAGTCCAGTGCGGACAGCCTAGGACGTTTTCCTCTCAGTTACTTTTCCTGAGTCCAGCGGTTACTTCTACCGGCCAACTGCTGCCCAGGAAAACTGACCAGGTAACTTTTCCCGAGACGATAAGTCCAGTGCGGACAGTGCGAGTCGGTAAAAGCGGCTCAGGAAAGCGTACATCCGGCCCGAGCGCAAGGTCATGCTACACTGGGACACCACGCATGCGCTTTGCATTGCTTCACCGCGGTGCGGTGCACGTGGCAAGTTTCCAAATTCCAGTGCGTTGTTCCTTTTTTGTCTGCAATCATGGCAGATATTATTATTGATACAGTCAGAAGTTTGATTGGTGCTAATCGATGTAGTCCTATATGTACACATCAGCCGGAAAAATGAAAAGGCACGCGTGATTTGGGTCAATCGTGTCAATGTAGAAAGGTCACGCAAAGCGCCCTCATGCGTCCTTATATTGACAGCTCGGATACTTCTCCCACGGTCTCGGTAAAATTTTCCCGTGTCGAAAGTCCAAGTGCGGACAGTGGTCACATTTGACCATTTTTCATGTTACCATCGTCTCGGTAAAACCTTCCGAAAAATAAGTCCAGTGCGGACACGGCTTAAGACTAGTAAGAGGAAAACGTCCTAGGCTGTCCGCACTGGACTTAAAATGGGAAAAGTACCCATCGTCTTGGTAAGTTTTACCCAAAAAAGGCTTATGTGTGGTCAAGGTTTAAAGGTACTTGTAGGCCCTATTTACAGCATTTATGTGTTTTTTTATTTTTATTTTTTTTTATTTTCTTTTTTCAGGGCCGTTAAAATAGGGTAGGGTAAGGTAGGGCATTTGACTGCACAGATGATTCTTGCTGTCTCATGAATATTAAATATGACGTTGATCAAGATTCAAGAATCAGGATTCTGTGATAAAAAGTAGCATATCATTTTTCCTTTATGAGATATAGGCCTACATTTCAGATGACAAAAGTAACTTGTTGCCATATTTGGCCCCTCTTGGTGCCCACAGAGATGGTCAGAATGACTTCATATTTTATGTGTTTGCTTATCAAGTACTTAAACCAGCCAGAGATGTGGCCAGCATCTGAATTTGGGTCTGCAGAAAAAAGGGCCACCCCTTTCCACCCCCTCCCCCCCCCCCCCCCACATTTGATGGGCAGGTCACCCAATGGCCCACTACCCACCCAACTGACACTTATTATCTTAAAGTACTATCAAATCTACATTTTAATAGTATGTACATGTACATGTATTTCAGGTTGGTATCTTTTTTTCCTTCCTGAGTTACAGGCTTTTGTAAAAAAAAGAGCATACTTTGCACAAGGCTCAACGAACTATGGATAAATTAGCATATATGTAAAAACTTTAATAAAGTTTGTTGACCCATATGAAAAATATACCTTTTTTTTTCTTTCTTTTTCTTTTTTAAATAGTAAATTAAAAACATGAGTTTTGTCAATAAAAAGGACACAGACAGCAGAAATCAACACTTATATATGTATGCAAACCTTAATGAGATTCAAAGAAAGCGGGGAAAACCTGATGTGTGCCCAAGTATGGACAGTAGCTTACATGTACACGTAATTATACTGGTAGGCTTTCCAGTTTTGCAAAACTGCATGCCTTTTTAAAGCATTCATTTTACAAGTACAGGTATGTGTAGAAAGGTCACAAATAATGCATGCACATTGAAAATCTAACAATACTATTCCACGTAACACCAGCTACAATACAGAGAGTGTTTAAGCCCTTGCGTACGGATGACGGAATTTGGCGCAAAAAGAAACACAGTGCCACCAGGCCGGATGACGCAATTTGCCGCTGTTTGTGCAGTTTCAATCCATTGTTGGATTAAACAGTGCCACCAGGCCGGATGATGCCATTGGCTGCTGTTTGTGCAGTTTCAATCCATTGTTGGATTATTGTGTATAGGCTACGCTTGACTGCACAAACACACTGTAGCGGTTCGCTTGGCTGCCAGAGCCGCCGCGGCACCCCAAAGTCTCCCGTAAAATACCGTACTCAAGGGGTTAAAGAAGAAAAATCTGTACACGTACATTTTCGTCTGGGCTTTCTGATGTCAGCGAAACACAGCCAACATAGCTAGGTGTTCAAATATACTGTAACAATTGGCATTGCAACGTGTACCTGAAATCATATCGATTCTTAAGCTTTTCTTTACCATCACCAAAAAATGGCAAGGCTAACCTGTCAGCCGGGCCCTCCAAAAATAAACCATAGCATGTAAGCAAAACAAAGTGAAATGATGTGAAAACTTAAGAAATGTAAGGTTAAACAGTTGCCATCTCTTTCTTGCATACAACATTTGCAAACATAAAACTTAAGCCACCTAAAACGAGTGCGTAAGTTACGCCATAATTTGTGGTGCAATTCAGCGTAACTTTCGTGAAATCGATTTTTTTAATGTCACAGATGTTGCGCAACTTACGCAATAAATTGTGGCGTAAGTAGAGTTGCGCAATTGCGCAAGGTTTCGTGAAATCGGCTGCAGAATTTGTTTCTCTCTGTTTTCCCAGCATCTACGTACATAAAATTCTAAACATGTCAGTGCTTGTGAAGCTTTCCTCTTGGAAAACACCGTGGTTGTGCATACCCGTTGTGACATGCAGCTAAACGTTTCATTGCACGTCTGAATGCCCACGTTGTTCAGTTTGACCAGCCGCTCCAAAAATGTCGGACGCGCTCGCGTTGACGTTTGCGTAACACGTGCTGCTAAACCTCTCTAATATTTAAGTGAGCAAAACAGAATCTTGGCTATTCCTATGATAACTGTAGGCCTAGTGCTCATTCTATTTTGCACCTAGGCCCAGCTATAGATTCATCTGTTATGCCTACAATATTTCAATGAGAAAAACATAGAATGTTGGCTATTCCTGTGTTTTATTCATCTTCCTTTTGCACAACCCTTTTCACAGATTTTTCTTTTTGTTCCTCTTCAGCAATCAAGATGCCGCAGAACTATAAATGCAAAACTACACATGGCCAGACCCCACCAGACGTTAAGGAGTGAGCTGTGCGAGAAGTGCTAGTCAATCGAAGATAAGTTTGAACTATTGAAGCTTCCTGCATAAATTTATTTATTTCTTAAGGGGTTTGCTTAAGTACAGGGAGTTTATTTATTTCTTAAGGGGTTTGCTTAAGTACAGGGACAAAGGGGAGAACAATGCCATGTCTCCACAGGGATGCAAAAATGCGGATGAGTGTACATTATGTGTATACATTATGTGTTCAATAACCCCACCCTTAAAAAAAACACAAACAACCCTCTCAAAAAAAAAATTTCCTTTTATGAATTTGAATTTAATTTTTGACAATGTGAGAAATTTGCATTCAATACATTTATTCCATTTTAAGGGTTTAAGGGATAGGGTGTGTGAAAAATCATATTGAGGATTTGGGACTGTCAGGGTTAACTTTTGTACTCATCTAAACAGTAACTTTCAATGTACCTGTAGCAGTATAGAACTACAGAGGCCCAGGAGTACTGCAGGATGTAAATAATGTGCTGTGTCACCACTTAAGTGGCCCACACCTTATCCTACAATATTTCATCACCTCTATGCTTTTACATAACTCCCTAAACCAATTACAATTCAAGGCTAAATGATAAAGGGACACTGTACATTGGATGGGTATCCTGGTGAAAATCAACCTGTAAGATAGTCATATACATGTACATGTACACGTACATGTACACGTATGCATTTATTTCAGAATTGATAGAAGTCAGGACGGTCCGACATTTCAACTTTCCCAAGCATCGGTTAAACTGAAACAAAATTCTACTTGGACCAAAACTACAGGCCTTCTAACGTGTATCAATTATATACTTCATGTCACTCCAGTTGGCAAGCAGTTTGTTGAGGTATATTATTATTTCATCATTAACCCTAACAGCCCAAGCCTTTTTACTAGAATCCTTCCCTAACCACACAAACTCCAACACTGTGTAGTAAACCAATGGCACATTCTTTGTACTTAGACAAAATCAGGGCATCAAGTCCCATGCAAAGTGATGGTGCCAAGGCTCTACAGTACCCAATCACACAAAATTCAACACAAAGGGGTGTTTGATTTTGGCAGGTTAGGGAAGGTTAGGGTTAACCCTCTCTCGGTGCCAAACCCTACCTATCAAAACCTATCAAGTTTCAGGATGAAACACACAAGCTGTTGGAGAGGAAGGGCTTAGGTTTTTTGATAGGTTATGATAGTTATAACAGTAGGAGGGTTAATTCAAAATACAGGTAGGCATTAATCTCTTTTATGATTAACATCTTTCTAATAGTAATAGACAGTACCAGTATAACAAAACAGAAAACAGAATACCAATATATAATTTCAAGGACATGAGTAAGCAGTACAGGTCACATTTCTAACCAAGTGATGATTACCCTATATTAACAATCCACAAGCCTTCAACCAAGATAATACAATTAATTCTATTAATTATGGTTTCCCCAGGACTACCCTGCTAAATCCAACAGAGTCCAACGGTGACTCATATGAGTTTCCTGCTCAATCCAACACATGTCCAACCATGGTCCAATACAGTCCAACACCAAGTTGCTGGGTAACTAAAAATAAAAAATGACTTGCCTGCTAAATCCAACAGTATCCAACAGTGTCTTATTTTTCTGTTACATGTACCTGCTGAATCCAACAGGATTGTAACACTATGAGTTACCTGTAGCTGCTCAATCCAACAGGGTCCAATGAAAATATCAAATAGTACATGTAGGATCCTGTTGGATTCCGCAGTGGTTACCCTCCTACTATTTCACCATACAAAACCTTACAAAATTTTCAAATCCAAATGTTACCATAGCATTAAACACACACATGGCAACACCATACAGTGTAATGCTATAGCAAGCTTATTGACATGGCAAAACCATACACATGGTTTTGTATGGTAAACATGCTTCACTGTGGTGTACAATGTACATGTATGCCAAATGGTTTTGTGTGGTGAATATACTTCATTGTGGGTTATCAACAGACTACTTGGGACTATGGTGAGTTATATATTAAAGAGAAACCACCCTTATTCTAAAATGGTATACATGTATATAGGCCTATTCATAAATGTTCCCCAGTACACAATGGAGTTGGTTCGCCATACAAAACCTTGCACCTGCCAGCAGACACAGCCTGTACAACCATACAAAACCTTACAGTGCCATACAGAGGTCAAGTTGATTTACCATTCATCACCTTACATAGTTCAGTACAGGCAAGTCTTTTGACCATACAAAACCAGACAGCTGTCAGGTTTTGTATGGTATACCTGCTGTACACTCAGTGACTCACTGTATGGTTTTGTATGGTGAATAAACTTTCTTATAAATTGCCTATAAAAGAGGAGGAGGGTTTGCATATTAAACTTCACGAGAAAAATGCTAAGATGCGTCTTAAATAAGAAGAGTGCCAGTATTTGCCAAGCAATGACCTAGCAATGCAAATCACCATGGTGATTGTGTAAACCCTTATTAACTATTAAGATGAGATTAGTTTGGTGAAATCGACAGTAATGCCAAGCAACATTGTACAAATATGGCACAATGCATTTTGTCAAACAAAACCCTTATGAAATGTAAATTGGACAAGTACAGGTACTTGTACACAAGGAATGATAAACTACTTCTACCCGTACATGTATGGTGCAATGAGCAACACATGGAGTGGTACATTTTATGCACAGAACACTATCATGTACATGTACACGTATACAAATGGTTTATCCATTTCCTCTATTCCAATTATCCACTCCTTTCCTGTCAAGCGGGTTCATGGGTACAGGCTTATATCCCTCCCACAACTTGTTTATTTTCAAACGAAACTACACATGTACATCCTACATGTACTTGTGTCCTTCAGAGCCGACCACAGGGTCAATTACATATACACTTCCTTATAACAGATGCCAGCAAAGGGCTTGTCTGCACATTACGCTTGAATGGTAAATTTCCTTGAAAGGTAAAGTTGTGTAGACTTTTTCGAACTTCAAAAACAGAATGCCCCTGACACATGTCAGAACTTGGTAGAATGCATGGTGACATCCACATCTCTCGGCTTCATTTTGGGGTACCAGGCATTTTGTGCTCAATGCAAAGTGTCTATTTCAAATGCACATAACATTCAGCAAGACTTCGGGCTGATGACATCAGGCTCATAGATCTGTATGTATCTCAAATTCTCAAGCCCTGTTTAATTGTTATTACTAGTCCCAAGGGACAATCTCACAGGAAGTTTTACTACCTGCTTGATATACATGTAGGCTACTCTTTTAATTAATTTTGGACTGAATTCTCAAATTACAGTTTTAAATATGTAGTTAAATGGTTAAACAAAGAATCTGTAAAGTATACATTCGACTTAAGTACAGTACATGTAGTTCAATTCTCAATAGTCAGTAAACAAATGGAATAAAATGTTTTCAGTAATACGATTTTTTACATCAAAGAGAAATTTAACAAAATTTTATTTATTTTCAAAGTGAACAAAGAAAACTGGCAGGAGCGGGATTCAAACCTGCGACCTCCGGAATACCGTACCGGCACTCCACCAACTGAGCTACATGTATCTTGCCCTGTTGGCAGTCTCCCAAATTGTCAGTATCTTTGTTCGGGTGGGCACTAGTCAGAAGTCATAAACCTAGAATGCCGTATAGCCAGGGATCACACCCAATTTTACGATACAACCTGGGAAGCGACATTGTGGGGAACACTCAATGAGGATACGACTTTTTAACTTATAATTCGTCAAACAATCCACAAGGGAAACTGACTAGGTAAATTTGAATAAATTTTCAAAGGGAACAGTTTTCTTTGTTCACTTTGAAAATGTATTCAGATTTACTTAGTCAGTTTCCCTTGTGATTGTTTGACGCAAAATTCTATTTACATCAAAAACATCAAAGCCCACTTGGTAACTTCAAAAGTGGTACATGTTAATAGCCCTGGATTTAGTGGGTTAGTGTCAACAGAAACTCATGGGCATCCACTTCACAGTATCAGGGAACTAAGTACATTTACACCTTCACATTTAGTCAAGAATTGTGTGTCAAACGTGCATGTATTTTTTAATTTTTTTTCCAGTGCCATGCAAAAAGCAATTCAACAACCCACTGATTCGTCATTCCAACCTTTAACACACAAAATGCAATAAAATAAAATCAATCAATAAATTGACAAACAAACGCTGATAACAGAGATGGCCCCCCTGACTTTTGATTGGCAATAACAAGGACCAATGAGTACCACCACTCTGATCCGACATAAGATCATTGTCAGAAGTGTGCATTTCGGACTACACCTGATTAAACAGCTTGGTTTCTGAGGCACTCTTGCTGAGTAGTTATGATAATAATTTTGTGCCAAAAAGCCAAAGTCGAGGCCAAAAGTGTCAATGTAGCACAAGAGATTATAGTACTATCGACAGGGCTATATTTCATACAAATGCCCACAAGACCACGTAATAAAGTCCACCGGACCCCAGAACAATTTGACAGGGTAAGTACAAGTAACTGACAAAATAGAATGAAACACACTCTCAGTAGGTATGAAATTAAACTATGGGGGTTTTCGAAACGCTGGCTTCATCTTGGATCGGCTTCACCTCCGACTTCTGAATAACTGAGAAGCAAACAAAATATAAGTATTTAAATTTGTGCTTTCATAATCAACCGAATGAATGTTCCTGAAGCAGAACATGCACCAAAATTTAGAATATTTCCATTTGGTTTGCTTCTAGGGCTGTTAATTTTCGAATAATTTAGTATTCAAATAATTTAGTATTCAAATATTCGAAACTGGGTTTGACCGAATATTCGAATATTCGATACTCGCTGATCAAGTTTTTCAGTGCATGCCGCACCGGTAAAAAAAAGCATTGCACGTAAAAGCATGCCGGTGTTTTACGTATGGCGATTGATATTATGGACGTTTTATTATGGCATTTTTTTGCATGCCCCTGTTGTATCAAGGGTTTTACGGACAGGAACAATAAACCTCCATCCACAAAAAGTTACGATTGATAAAAATAGCATCAGAGTTGTAAACTTGTATCTGTATGTGCTTATCTTTTCAAATATTCAAACTGGCAAAATGGTATTCGAATATTCGCTTGACGATCGAATATCGAATATTCAGTATATTCGGGTCAGCCCTATTTGCTTCTCAGTTATTCAGAAGTCGGAGACGGAGCTGAAGCCGAGACGAAGCCAGCGTTTCGAAAAACCCCACAAGGGTTTAAGTTGGTTAAAGAAATAATTTCGTCCTACTTAACTTGCATTCAGAAATGTCTTACAAAAATACAAGCATGATATATAAAAGATGATTTCCATTTAAAGTAAACATATTTCTTTTAATTTTTTTCCAATTTACCCTACCGGTACTGCAAGAGGACACTAATTTTGTTTGGCAATGGAATGAAATCCTTGTCAAGAGAGAGAGGCCTAAAAAAAAAACAGTTGTGTTGCCCTCCGCGATCGACCCTTTTATTTTTTAAGGAATAAATCTCACCTTTTCCCGCACAAAATAAACAAGTTTTATTTAAAAAATTTTAAAAACCTAATCTGCTGACAGCTCCACTTTGCTGGACTCTGCACACAAGTCAATGTGACAAAGTATGCAATCTGATGCGTCTAACAGGGTTCTAGCAAACATGCCCTGGAGGGTTAGGGTTAAAATCATTGTCTTTAAATACAGCTATGACGGCACAATCGGGCATTTCGCCATCTCACTTTTAAATAAGCTTAATTTTTGCCTCCTGACTTCCGAGTTACAGGACACGTAGTAATGTTTGATGTTTTCATGGATGGTTTAAAAAAAATTATTAAAATAAACATTTGCCCGACTGACCCTTCCTCCTGATTTTTCCCATTGAAGGGCAACACAAGTTGTTGTTTTTGCCTAAGGTTCCAGGATTACATGCATATGTACATAATGTATAATTTACAAGGGGAAAAAAGGCACACTAGACTTTAGTGGACTAACGGGTCAAGTTTTAGAACAGAGCCCACTTGACCATACAGGTTGACTAGACCGACACCTGCAAGTACTCGGAGGTCCTTAAAATCTTATTGGACTACTGTATGTCCAGCAGTCTAATAGGTATTTCATTCCTGACTGCATAGCCATCATTCAAAACCCATTACCACAAATACCTGTACTAGAACAGTGGACTGCTTAACATGAGATGGTTGGTCATCATAAATCTCTTATTAAGAACCAGCACTTTTACATCATCTTGTCTCAGTGCATGGCTGTATGTACACGATGTATCTGTGTGATCTAATCCACGTATGTTGACGTATATATATTGCGGGTGTATCAGTTCGGTTTATTCACAGGCTGGTTATGCTGCACTCGCATAGTTTAACCCTGCGAGCTGCCGCTTGGAGATTTCGGAAGGCACATTTTTTTCTTTTTCTAATTGGCTGTTTTGGAAACTTTTCCAAAACAGCCCTTGTTTTCGTGAAGATTTTTTTTTTTTTCTTTTTTTTTTTTTTTTTTTTTTTTTGGCTGTTTCGGAAGTTTTCCGAAACAGCCTTTGTTTTCGTTAAGATTTTTTTTTTTGGCTGTTTCGGAAGTTTTCCGAAACAGCCTTTGTTTTCGTTAAGATTTTTTTTTTTGGCTGTTTCGGAAGTTTTCCGAAACAGCCTTTGTTTTCGTTAAGATTTTTTTTTTTGGCTGTTTCGGAAGTTTTCCGAAACAGCCTTTGTTTTCGTTAAGATTTTTTTTTTTTTCTTTTTTTTTTCTTTTTCTCTTTCAGACTATTGCCCATAGCATTTGTACACGTTTTCCTTTTTACCGGCACTTTGGCTACTTGTATGCAGCCGATTGTCTTTAAACTTAGCAAACACTTAAAGCAACTGCTCAGAATGTGTGCCGAACTTTTACGTCATGATGACGTCATCACGTGACTTTTTATGAATTTTTGAATTTTGAAAATCGTAACATTTGTTTCAATATATCTAGCGAACAAAACAAGATATTTTCAAAATTCTTTTTGTGATAGCTTTGGTATGTCTCAAAGATATGCCCTAAAAGGCGAAAATTGTGTGACGTCATGATGACGTCATCAAAAATGTTTTTTTTTTAACGCATGTAAGGGTCAATCCGATTACAAAAATATATATATTGAATTTTCCTCTCCCTAATTCCAAAATGTCATGATCGTGGCTCACTCAAGTAAGAAATAACAGCCATTTCAAAATTTAGACCAAATTCAATATAACACAAAGGAATTCTGGGAAGGGCAGATAACCATGGCTCAAATGTGCATGCTGTTTATAAAAAGGGTTGATTTGTAGTCTTTTTTCAAGTCGCTAGACTATTGCCCATAGCATTTGTAAACGTTTCCTTTCTTACCGGCCACTTTGGCTACTTTTAAACTTGACAGACACTTACCCCAACTGCTCACAATGTGTGCCGAATTTTACGTCATGATGACGTCATCACATGTCACGTGACGTCATCTTAAAGGGGCATTTTTCGAAGCCATATATCTACAAAAGTACAAGTCCGATTAAGTTGGAACGTGATATCTAGGTATGCCACCGGGTATTATAGATGAAAATTGACATGCCGTTATGATTAAGTCAAAACATGTCACGTGACGTCATCTTAAAGGGGCAGTTTTTGAAGCCATTTATCTACAAAAGTACAAATTCGATTAAGTTGAAAAAAAATATCCAGGTAGCCCAGTAGGTTTATAAATAAAAATTGACATGACGTTATGATGACGTCATCACATGTCACGTGACGTCATCTTAAAGGGGCAGTTTTTGAAGGTCCATATCTACAGAAGTACAAGTCCAATTAAGTTATAAAGTAATATCTAGGTAGCCCAGTAGGTTTATAGATGAAAATTGACTTGACATTATGATGACGTCATCACATGTCACGTGACGTCATCTTAAAGGGGCAGTTTTTAAAGCCATATATAAACAAAAGTACAAGTCCGATTAAGTTGAAAAGTAATATCTAGTTTTCTTTTTTTTTTCTTTTTCTCTTTCAGACTATTGCCCATAGCATTTGTACACGTTTTCCTTTTTACCGGCACTTTGGCTACTTTTATGCAGCCGATTGTCTTTAAACTTAGCAAACACTTAAAGCAACTGCTCAGAATGTGTGCCGAACTTTTACGTCATGATGACGTCATCACGTGATTTTTTATGAATTTTTGAATTTTGAAAATCGTAACATTTGTTTCAATATATCTAGCGAACAAAACAAGATATTTTCAAAATTCTTTTTGTGATAGCTTTGGTATGTCTCAAAGATATGCCCTAAAAGGCGAAAATTGTGTGACGTCATGATGACGTCATCAAAAATGTGTTTTTTTTTTAACGCATGTCAGGGTCAATCCGATTACAAAAATGTATATATTGAATTTTCCTCTCCCTAATTCCAAAATGTCATGATCGTGGCTCACTCAAGTAAGAAATAACAGCCATTTCAAAATTTAGACCAAATTCAATATAACACAAAGGAATTCTGGGAAGGGCAGATAACCATGGCTCAAATGTGCATGCTGTTTATAAAAAGGGTTGATTTGTAGTCTTTTTTCAAGTCGCTAGACTATTGCCCATAGCATTTGTTAAGGTTTTCTTTCTTACCGGACACTTTGGCTACTTTTAAACTTGACAGACACTTACCCCAACTGCTCACAATGTGTGCCGAATTTTATGTCATGATGACGTCATCACATGTCACGTGACGTCATCTTAAAGGGGCATTTTTCGAAGCCATATATCTACAAAAGTACGAGTCCGATTAAGTTGGAACGTGATATCTAGGTATGCCACCGGGTGTTATAGATGGAAATTTACATGACGTTATGATTATAAGTCAGAACATGTCACGTGACGTCATCTTAAAGGGGCAGTTTTTGAAGGTCCATATCTACAGAAGTACAAGTCCAATTAAGTTATAAAGTAATATCTAGGTAGCCCAATAGGTCTATAGTTGAAAATTGACATGACATTATCATGTTGTCATCACATGTTACGTGACGTCATCTTAAAGGGGCAGTTTTTGAAGCCACATATAAACAAAAGTACAAGTTCGATTAAGTTGAAATGTAATATCCAGGCAGGTCTGCAGGTTATAGATGAAAATTGACATGACATTATGACTTCATCACATGTCACGTGACGTCATCTTAAAGAGCCAGTTTTTGAAGCCATATATATACAAAAGTACAAGTCCGATTAAGTTGAAAAGTTATATCTAGGTAGGTCAGCAAGTTTATAGATGAAAATTTATGTGACTTTATGATGACGTCATCACATGTCACTATTACAAACAACTTTAATTAATTTCAAAATTAACAAAGAAAAGTGGCAGTAGTGCGATTGTTTGACAAACTTTAATTGTTGTATTCACATTTCACATCCAAACTAAAAAAAAAAAACGAAACAGCCCTGTGTTTGTCCACAAACACCAACCTCATGCCTCTAGTTTTCTTTTTTTTTTCTTTTTCTCTTTCAGACTATTGCCCATAGCATTTGTACACGTTTTCCTTTTTACCGGCACTTTGGCTACTTTTATGCAGCCGATTGTCTTTAAACTTAGCAAACACTTAAAGCAACTGCTCAGAATGTGTGCCGAACTTTTACGTCATGATGACGTCATCACGTGATTTTTTATGAATTTTTGAATTTTGAAAATCGTAACATTTGTTTCAATATATCTAGCGAACAAAACAAGATATTTTCAAAATTATTTTTGTGACAGCTTTGGTATGTCTCAAAGATATGCCCTAAAAGGCGAAAATTGTGTGACGTCATGATGACGTCATCAAAAATGTTTTTTTTTTTAACGCATGTAAGGGTCAATCCGATTACAAAAATGTATATATTGAATTTTCCGCTCCCTAATTCCAAAATGTCATGATCGTGGCTCACTCAAGTAAGAAATAACAGGCATTTCAAAATTTAGACCAAATTCAATATAACACAAAGGAATTCTGGGAAGGGCAGATAACCATGGCTCAAATGTGCATGCTGTTTATAAAAAGGGTTGATTTGTAGTCTTTTTTCAAGTCGCTAGACTATTGCCCATAGCATTTGTAAACGTTTTCTTTCTTACCGGCCACTTTGGCTACTTTTAAACTTGACAGACACTTACCCCAACTGCTCACAATGTGTGCCGAATTTTATGTCATGATGACGTCATCACATGTCACGTGACGTCATCTTAAAGGGGCATTTTTCGAAGCCATATATCTACAAAAGTACAAGTCCGATTAAGTTGGAACGTGATATCTAGGTATGCCACCGGGTGTTATACATGAAAATTGACATAACGTTATGATTAAGTCAGAACATGTCACGTGACATCATCTTAAAGGGGCAGTTTTTGAAGCCATTTATCTACAAAAGTACAAATTCGATTAAGTTGAAAATTAATATCCAGGTAGCCCAGTAGGTTTATAAATAAAAATTGACATGACGTTATGATGACGTCATCACATGTCACGTGACGTCATCTTAAAGGAGCATTTTTCGAAGCCATATATTTACAAAAGTACAAGTTCGATTAAGTTGAAACGTAATATCTAGGTATGCCACCGGGTGTTATAGATGCAAATTGACATGATGTTATGATGACATCATCACATGTCACGTGATGTCATCTTAAAGGGGCATTCGCTAGACTATTGCCCATAGCATTTGTACACATTGTCTTTCTTACCGGCACTTTGGATACTTTTAAACTTGGCAGACACTTAGACCAACTGCTCACAATGTGTGCTGAACTTTTACGTCATGATGACGTCATCACATGTCATGTGACGTCATCTTAAAGGGGCATTTTTTTCGAAGCCATATATCTACAGAAGTACAAGTTGAAAAGTAATATCTAGGTAACCCAGTAGGTTTTGTAGATATGATGACGTCATCACATATCACGTGACTTTATCTTAAAGAGTCATTTTTTTCTTTTTTTTTTCTTTTTCTCTTTCAGACTATTGCCCATAGCATTTGTACACGTTTTCCTTTTTACCGGCACTTTGGCTACTTGTATGCAGCCGATTGTCTTTAAACTTAGCAAACACTTAAAGCAACTGCTCAGAATGTGTGCCGAACTTTTACGTCATGATGACGTCATCACGTGATTTTGTATGAATTTTTGAATTTTGAAAATCGTAACATTTGTTTCAATATATCTAGCGAACAAAACAAGATATTTTCAAAATTCTTTTTGTGATAGCTTTGGTATGTCTCAAAGATATGCCCTAAAAGGCGAAAATTGTGTGACGTCATGATGACGTCATCAAAAATGTTTTTTTTTTAACGCATGTAAGGGTCAATCCGATTACAAAAATATATATATTGAATTTTCCTCTCCCTAATTCCAAAATGTCATGATCGTGGCTCACTCAAGTAAGAAATAACAGCCATTTCAAAATTTAGACCAAATTCAATATAACACAAAGGAATTCTGGGAAGGGCAGATAACCATGGCTCAAATGTGCATGCTGTTTATAAAAAGGGTTGATTTGTAGTCTTTTTTCAAGTCGCTAGACTATTGCCCATAGCATTTGTAAACGTTTCCTTTCTTACCGGCCACTTTGGCTACTTTTAAACTTGACAGACACTTACCCCAACTGCTCACAATGTGTGCCGAATTTTACGTCATGATGACGTCATCACATGTCACGTGACGTCATCTTAAAGGGGCATTTTTCGAAGCCATATATCTACAAAAGTACAAGTCCGATTAAGTTGGAACGTGATATCTAGGTATGCCACCGGGTGTTATAGATGAAAATTGACATGCCGTTATGATTAAGTCAAAACATGTCACGTGACGTCATCTTAAAGGGGCAGTTTTTGAAGCCATTTATCTGCAAAAGTACAAATTCGATTAAGTTGAAAACAAATATCCAGGTAGCCCAGTAGGTTTATAAATAAAAATTGACATGACGTTATGATGACGTCATCACATGTCACGTGACGTCATCTTAAAGGGGCAGTTTTTGAAGGTCCATATCTACAGAAGTACAAGTCCAATTAAGTTATAAAGTAATATCTAGGTAGCCCAGTAGGTTTATAGTTGAAAATTGACATGACATTATCATGATGTCATCACATGTTACGTGACGTCATCTTAAAGGGGCAGTTTTTGAAGCCACATATAAACAAAAGTACAAGTTCGATTAAGTTGAAATGTAATATCCAGGCAGGTCTGCAGGTTCATAGATGAAAATTGACATGACATTATGACTTCATCACATGTCACGTGACGTCATCTTAAAGGGGCAGTTTTTGAAGCCATATATATACAAAAGTACAAGTCCGATTAAGTTGAAAAGGTAGGTCAGCAAGTTTATAGATGAAAATTTATGTGACTTTATGATGACGTCATCACATGTCACTATTACAAACAACTTTAATTAATTTCAAAATTAACAAAGAAAATTGGCAGTAGTGCGATTGTTTGACAAACTTTAATTGTTGTATTCACATTTCACATCCAAACTAAAAAAAAAAAACGAAACAGCCCTGTGTTTGTCCACAAACACCAACCTCATGCCTCTAGTTTTTTTTTTTTTTTTTTCCTTTTCAGACTTTTTCCCATAGCATTTGTGCACGTTTTCTTTCTTACCGGCACTTTGGCTACTTTGGTGCACCCGATTGCCTTTAAACTTGGCAGACACTTAGACAAACTGCTCAGAATGTGTGCCGAACTTTTTGGTCATGATGACGTCATCACGTGATTTTTTATGAATTTTTGAAATTTTAAAATCGTAAAATTCTTTTCAATATATCTAGCGAACAAAACAAGATATTTTCAAAATTCTTTTTGTTACAGCTTTGGTAGGACTCAAAGATATGCCCTAAAAAGGAAAAAGTGTGTGACGTCATGATGACATCATCAAAAATGTGCTTTTTTAAAACACATATAAGAATAGGTCCGTTCGTCATGAAAATTGGTGGGTAGGTAGATACTGGCACTAGGATGCAAAATCCAAAGTGACGTCATGATGACGTCATCACGTGATTTGTTATGAATTTTTGAAATTTTGAAAATCGTAACATTCTTTTCAATATATCTGGCAAACAAAACAAGATATTTTCAAAATTCTTTTTGTTATAGCTTTGGTAGGTCTCAAACATATGCCCTAAAAAGGAAAAAAATGTGTGACGTCATGATGACATCATCAAAAATGTGCTTTTTTAAAACACATATAAGGATAGGTCCGATCGTCATGAAAATTGGTGGGTAGGTAGATACTGGTATTAGGATGCAAAATCCAAAGTGACGTCATGATGACGTCATCACGTGATTTGTTATGAATTTTTGAAATTTTGAAAATCGTAACATTCTTTTAAATATATCTGGCAAACAAAACAAGAGATTTTCAAAATTCTTTTTGATACAGCTTTTGGTATGTCTCAAAGATATGCCCTAAAAGGCGAAAATTGTGTGACGTCATAATGACGTCATCAATTTTTTTTTTAACGCATGTAAGGGTCGGTCCGATTAAAAATTTATACATTTAATTTTTCTCTACCTAATTCAACAATTTCGTGATCGTGGCTCACTCAAGTATTAAGAAATAACAAGCATCTAAAAATTGTGACCAAATTCAATATAACACAAAGGAATTCTGGGAAGGACAGAAACCATGGCTTTCATGTGGCATACTGTCTATAAAGAGTTGATCTCTAGTCTTTTTTTCAAGTCGTTAGACAAGTCGCAGGCAGATACTTACACCAACTGCTCAGAATGTGCGCCGAACTTTTAGGTCATGATGACGTCATCACATGTCACGTGACGTCATCTTAAAGGGGCATTTTTGGAAACCATATATCTACAAAAGTACAAGTCACATTAAGTTAAAACGTGGTATTTAGTTATGCCAGCATGTGTTAGATGAAAATGTATGTGACGTCATGGTGACGTCATGATGACGTCATCGGCTAATTTTCTATGATTTTTTTCATTTTTGAAATTTCATTTAAATCACATAATTTTACACAAAAAAACAAAACAGCCCTGTGTTTGTCCACAAACACTGCACCAGATGTCTAGTTTTTTTGTGCTTCCTTTTCAGACTTTTTCCCATAGCATTTGTACACGTTTTCTTTCTTACCGGCACTTTTGCTACTTTGGTGCATCCGATTGACTTTAAACTTGGCAGACACTTAGACAAACTGCTCAGAATGTGTCCCGAACTTTTTGGTCATGATGACGTCATCACGTGATTTTTTATGAATTTTTGAAATTTGAAAATCGTAAAATTCTTTTCAATATATCTAGCGAACAAAACAAGATATTTTCAAAATTCTTTTTGTTATAGCTTTGGTATGTCTCAAAGATATGCCCTAAAAGAGAGAAAATGTGTGACGTCATGATGACATCATCAAAAATGTGCTTTTTTAAAACACATATAAGGATAGGTCCGATCGTCATGAAAATTGGTGGGTAGGTAGATACTGGCACTAGGATGCAACATCCAAAGTGACGTCATGATGACGTCATCACGTGATTTGTTATGAATTTTTGAAATTTTGAAAATCGTAACATTCTTTTAAATATATCTGGCAAACAAAACAAGATATTTTCAAAATTCTTTTTGTTATAACTTTGGTAGGTCTCAAAGATATGCCCTAAAAAGGAAAAAAATGTGTGACGTCATGATGACATCATCAAAAATGTGCTTTTTAAAAACACATATAAGGATAGGTCCGATCGTCATGAAAATTGGTGGGTAGGTAGATACTGGCACTAGGATGCAAAATCCAAAGTGACGTCATGATGACGTCATCACGTGATTTGTTATGAAATTTTGAAATCGTAACATTCTTTTAAATATATCTCGCAAACAAAACAAGATATTTTCAAAATTCTTTTTGATACAGTATGTCTCAAAGATATGCCCTAAAAGGCGAAAATTGTGTGACGTCATAATCACGTCATCAATTTTTTTCTTTTTACGCATGTAAGGGTCGGTCCGATTAAAAAAATTATACATTGAATTTTTCTCCACCTAATTCAACAATTTCGTGATCGTGGCTCACTCAAGTATTAAGAAATAACAGGCATCTGAAAATTGTGACCAAATTCAATATAACACAAAGGAATTCTGGGAAGGACAGAAACCATGGCTTTCATGTGGCATGCTGTCTATAAAGAGTTGATCTCTAGTCTTTTGTTCAAGTCGTTAGACAAGTCGTAGGCAGACACTTACACCAACTGCTCAGAATGTGCGCCGAACTTTTAGGTCATGATGACGTCATCCAATGTCATGTGACGTCATCTTAAAGGTGCATTTTTTGAAGCCATATATCTACAAAAGTACAAGTCAGATTAAGTTAAAACGTGGTATTTAGTTATGCCAGCATGTGTTAGATGAACATTTATGTGACGTCATGATGACGTCATCGGCTAATTTTCTATAATTTTTTTCATTTTTCAAATTTCCTTTAAATCACATACTTTTACACAAAAAAACAAAACAGCCCTGTGTTTGTCCACAAACACTGCACCATACATCTAGTTTTTTTTTTGGCTGTTTCGGAAGTTTTCCGAAACAGCCTTTGTTTTCGTTAAGATTTTTTTTTTTTTTCTTTTTTTTTTCTTTTTCTCTTTCAGACTATTGCCCATAGCATTTGTACACGTTTTCCTTTTTACCGGCACTTTGGCTACTTTTATGCAGCCGATTGTCTTTAAACTTAGCAAACACTTAAAGCAACTGCTCAGAATGTGTGCCGAACTTTTACGTCATGATGACGTCATCACGTGATTTTTTATGAATTTTTGAATTTTGAAAATCGTAACATTTGTTTCAATATATCTAGCGAACAAAACAAGATATTTTCAAAATTATTTTTGTGACAGCTTTGGTATGTCTCAAAGATATGCCCTAAAAGGCGAAAATTGTGTGACGTCATGATGACGTCATCAAAAATGTTTTTTTTTTAACGCATGTAAGGGTCAATCCGATTACAAAAATGTATATATTGAATTTTCCGCTCCCTAATTCCAAAATGTCATGATCGTGGCTCACTCAAGTAAGAAATAACAGGCATTTCAAAATTTAGACCAAATTCAATATAACACAAAGGAATTCTGGGAAGGGCAGATAACCATGGCTCAAATGTGCATGCTGTTTATAAAAAAGGGTTGATTTGTAGTCTTTTTTCAAGTCGCTAGACTATTGCCCATAGCATTTGTAAACGTTTTCTTTCTTACCGGCCACTTTGGCTACTTTTAAACTTGACAGACACTTACCCCAACTGCTCACAATGTGTGCCGAATTTTATGTCATGATGACGTCATCACATGTCACGTGACGTCATCTTAAAGGGGCATTTTTCGAAGCCATATATCTACAAAAGTACAAGTCCGATTAGGTTGGAACGTGATATCTAGGTATGCCACCGGGTGTTATACATGAAAATTGACATGACGTTATGATTAAGTCAGAACATGTCACGTGACATCATCTTAAAGGGGCAGTTTTTGAAGCCATTTATCTACAAAAGTACAAATTCGATTAAGTTGAAAATTAATATCCAGGTAGCCCAGTAGGTTTATAAATAAAAATTGACATGACGTTATGATGACGTCATCACATGTCACGTGACGTCATCTTAAAGGAGCATTTTTCGAAGCCATATATTTACAAAAGTACAAGTTCGATTAAGTTGAAACGTAATATCTAGTTTTCTTTTTTTTTTCTTTTTCTCTTTCAGACTATTGCCCATAGCATTTGTACACGTTTTCCTTTTTACCGGCACTTTGGCTACTTGTATGCAGCCGATTGTCTTTAAACTTAGCAAACACTTAAAGCAACTGCTCAGAATGTGTGCCGAACTTTTACGTCATGATGACGTCATCACGTGATTTTTTATGAATTTTTGAATTTTGAAAATCGTAACATTTGTTTCAATATATCTAGCGAACAAAACAAGATATTTTCAAAATTCTTTTTGTTATAGCTTTGGTATGTCTCAAAGATATGCCCTAAAAGGCGAAAATTGTGTGACGTCATGATGACGTCATCAAAAATGTTTTTTTTTTAACGCATGTAAGGGTCAATCCGATTACAAAAATATATATATTGAATTTTCCTCTCCCTAATTCCAAAATGTCATGATCGTGGCTCACTCAAGTAAGAAATAACAGCCATTTCAAAATTTAGACCAAATTCAATATAACACAAAGGAATTCTGGGAAGGGCAGATAACCATGGCTCAAATGTGCATGCTGTTTATAAAAAGGGTTGATTTGTAGTCTTTTTTCAAGTCGCTAGACTATTGCCCATAGCATTTGTAAACGTTTCCTTTCTTACCGGCCACTTTGGCTACTTTTAAACTTGACAGACACTTACCCCAACTGCTCACAATGTGTGCCGAATTTTACGTCATGATGACGTCATCACATGTCACGTGACGTCATCTTAAAGGGGCATTTTTTGAAGCCATATATCTACAAAAGTACAAGTCCGATTAAGTTGGAACGTGATATCTAGGTATGCCACCGGGTGTTATAGATGAAAATTGACATGCCGTTATGATTAAGTCAAAACATGTCACGTGACGTCATCTTAAAGGGGCAGTTTTTGAAGCCATTTATCTGCAAAAGTACAAATTCGATTAAGTTGAAAACAAATATCCAGGTAGCCCAGTAGGTTTATAAATAAAAATTGACATGACGTTATGATGACGTCATCACATGTTACGTGACGTCATCTTAAAGGGGCAGTTTTTGAAGCCACATATAAACAAAAGTACAAGTTCGATTAAGTTGAAATGTAATATCCAGGCAGGTCTGCAGGTTCATAGATGAAAATTGACATGACATTATGACTTCATCACATGTCACGTGACGTCATCTTAAAGGGGCAGTTTTTGAAGCCATATATATACAAAAGTACAAGTCCGATTAAGTTGAAAAGGTAGGTCAGCAAGTTTATAGATGAAAATTTATGTGACTTTATGATGACGTCATCACATGTCACTATTACAAACAACTTTAATTAATTTCAAAATTAACAAAGAAAATTGGCAGTAGTGCGATTGTTTGACAAACTTTAATTGTTGTATTCACATTTCACATCCAAACTAAAAAAAAAAAACGAAACAGCCCTGTGTTTGTCCACAAACACCAACCTCATGCCTCTAGTTTTCTTTTTTTTTTCTTTTTCTCTTTCAGACTATTGCCCATAGCATTTGTACACGTTTTCCTTTTTACCGGCACTTTGGCTACTTGTATGCAGCCGATTGTCTTTAAACTTAGCAAACACTTAAAGCAACTGCTCAGAATGTGTGCCGAACTTTTACGTCATGATGACGTCATCACGTGATTTTTCATGAATTTTTGAATTTTGAAAATCGTAACATTTGTTTCAATATATCTAGCGAACAAAACAAGATATTTTCAAAATTCTTTTTGTGATAGCTTTGGTATGTCTCAAAGATATGCCCTAAAAGGCGAAAATTGTGTGACGTCATGATGACGTCATCAAAAATGTTTTTTTTTTAACGCATGTAAGGGTCAATCCGATTACAAAAATATATATATTGAATTTTCCTCTCCCTAATTCCAAAATGTCATGATCGTGGCTCACTCAAGTAAGAAATAACAGCCATTTCAAAATTTAGACCAAATTCAATATAACACAAAGGAATTCTGGGAAGGGCAGATAACCATGGCTCAAATGTGCATGCTGTTTATAAAAAGGGTTGATTTGTAGTCTTTTTTTCAAGTCGCTAGACTATTGCCCATAGCATTTGTAAACGTTTCCTTTCTTACCGGCCACTTTGGCTACTTTTAAACTTGACAGACACTTACCCCAACTGCTCACAATGTGTGCCGAATTTTACGTCATGATGACGTCATCACATGTCACGTGACGTCATCTTAAAGGGGCATTTTTCGAAGCCATATATCTACAAAAGTACAAGTCCGATTCAGTTGGAACGTGATATCTAGGTATGCCACCGGGTGTTATAGATGAAAATTGACATGCCGTTATGATTAAGTCAAAACATGTCACGTGACGTCATCTTAAAGGGGCAGTTTTTGAAGCCATTTATCTACAAAAGTACAAATTCGATTAAGTTGAAAAAAAATATCCAGGTAGCCCAGTAGGTTTATAAATAAAAATTGACATGACGTTATGATGACGTCATCACATGTCACGTGACGTCATCTTAAAGGGGCAGTTTTTGAAGGTCCATATCTACAGAAGTACAAGTCCAATTAAGTTATAAAGTAATATCTAGGTAGCCCAGTAGGTTTATAGATGAAAATTGACTTGACATTATGATGACGTCATCACATGTCACGTGACGTCATCTTAAAGGGGCAGTTTTTAAAGCCATATATAAACAAAAGTACAAGTCCGATTAAGTTGAAAAGTAATATCTAGGTAGCCCAGTAGGTTTATAGTTGAAAATTGACATGACATTATCATGATGTCATCACATGTTACGTGACGTCATCTTAAAGGGGCAGTTTTTGAAGCCACATATAAACAAAAGTACAAGTTCGATTAAGTTGAAATGTAATATCCAGGCAGGTCTGCAGGTTCATAGATGAAAATTGACATGACATTATGACTTCATCACATGTCACGTGACGTCATCTTAAAGGGGCAGTTTTTGAAGCCATATATATACAAAAGTACAAGTCCGATTAAGTTGAAAAGGTAGGTCAGCAAGTTTATAGATGAAAATTTATGTGACTTTATGATGACGTCATCACATGTCACTATTACAAACAACTTTAATTAATTTCAAAATTAACAAAGAAAATTGGCAGTAGTGCGATTGTTTGACAAACTTTAATTGTTGTATTCACATTTCACATCCAAACTAAAAAAAACAAAACGAAACAGCCCTGTGTTTGTCCACAAACACCAACCTCATGCCTCTAGTTTTTTTTTTTGTGCTTCCTTTTCAGACTTTTTCCCCATAGCATTTGTACACGTTTTCTTTCTTACCGGCACTTTGGCTACTTTGGTGCACCCGATTGACTTTAAACTTGGCAGACACTTAGACAAACTGCTCAGAATGTGTCCCGAACTTTTTGGTCATGATGACGTCATCACGTGATTTTTTATGAATTTTTGAAATTTGAAAATCGTAAAATTCTTTTCAATATATCTAGCGAACAAAACAAGATATTTTCAAAATTCTTTTTGTTATAGCTTTGGTATGTCTCAAAGATATGCCCTAAAACGGAGAAAATGTGTGACGTCATGATGACATCATCAAAAATGTGCTTTTTTAAAACACATATAAGGATAGGTCCGATCGTCATGAAAATTGGTGGGTAGGTAGATACTGGCACTAGGATGCAAAATCCAAAATGACGTCATGATGACGTCATCACGTGATTTGTTATGAATTTTTGAAATTTTGAAAATCGTAACATTCTTTTAAATATATCTGGCAAACAAAACAAGATATTTTCAAAATTCTTTTTGTTATAGCTTTGGTAGGTCTCAAAGATATGCCCTAAAAAGGAAAAAAATGTGTGACGTCATGATGACATCATCAAAAATGTGCTTTTTAAAAACACATATAAGGATAGGTCCGATCGTCATGAAAATTGGTGGGTAGGTAGATACTGGTACTAGGATGCAAAATCCAAAGTGACGTCATGATGACGTCATCACGTGATTTGTTATGAATTTTTGAAATTTTGAAATCGTAACATTCTTTTAAATATATCTCGCAAACAAAACAAGAGATTTTCAAAATTCTTTTTGATACAGCTTTTGGTATGTCTCAAAGATATGCCCTAAAAGGCGAAAATTGTGTGACGTCATAATGACGTCATCAATTTTTTTTTTTAACGCATGTAAGGGTCGGTCTGATTAAAAAAATGTAAACATTGAATTTTTCTCTACCTAATTCAACAATTGATCTCTAGTCTTTTTTTCAAGTCGTTAGACAAGTCGTAGGCAGATATTTACACCAACTGCTCAGAATGTGCGCCGAACTTTTAGGTCATGATGACGTCATCACATGTCACGTGACGTCATCTTAAAGGGGCATTTTTGGAAACCATATATCTACAAAAGTACAAGTCACATTAAGTTAAAACGTGGTATTTAGTTATGCCAGCATGTGTTAGATGAAAATGTATGTGACGTCATGATGACGTCATCGGCTAATTTTCTATGATTTTTTCATTTTTGAAATTTCATTTAAATCACATAATTTTACACAAAAAAACAAAACAGCCCTGTGTTTGTCCACAAACACTGCACCAGATGTCTAGTTTCCATATGAAGCCGTCGGTCTATTCCATTCAAATTGTTTGTAATCTTCAATGATACATTGTATTTTGAAGTGGTATAATCGCTTTTCAAGAAGGAGTTCACTTGGGGTCCTCCAGTCATGAGAAACCTGGGCCCCAGCCAAAAGCCCATTCAGTTGTGCAAAAACCGTGCGAGGAGCCACGTGGTGATTTCGGAAGGCACATTTTTTTCTTTTTCTAATTTCCATATGAAGCCGTCGGTCTATTCCATTCATATTTAAATCTTTTGTGTGTATGTCCAGAGGATCCCTATTCATCTATTTAGACCATTAGAGAAAAGATTGTGTGCACAAAACATTGTATTAACGCGTAAACAAAGGTGCCTTCCAAAATCACCCCATGGAAGAAGCGCGTGATTTTTTTGCTCGCGCAGCTCGCAGGGTTAAGCTGTTGCCCGGATCGGGTCTTTTGTTGCTACGGCTTCGAATTTGGCCATTGACAGGCTACAGTAAAGAGCCGTAGCCATTGATAATAATGTCTGTGAGACAGTCTTACATCGGGATGCAACTAGGCGTGTTGCCAAAATACTGCACAAACGCTATGACAACACGAACCATTCAAATTGTCTCTTAACGGGGTTTTCTGTCAGATGTACCCCAGAAATATATGTGCACAAGAAGTATCCCAAGACACACATTATAAAATCAGGCGTGCAAAGGTTTTTTAAAGTAATATTTATTGATTTCTTTGTGACATTGTTAGGTAAGTCGGAAGTAGGCCTACATGTAGATAGTATCGATTCTTGGCATATTTATATAGTGATTGGTATCGATATGACTAAAAGCTATTGAATTATGCACTATTCAAAAATCACCGGGATCGCTGGTTCAGTTAATCAATTGCTGCAACAGAATCGAAGCACAGCCTACACCGGGTTTGAACTCGTGAATCTGACCCCAAAAAAAATCTGCACACTAGTAATCACCAGAAAGGTTTCAAGTTGGTCGTTAGCTTCACTTCCATGGGATTCGCATTCTTGTAAAAACCCTGCTTCCAAAGAATCTCCTGAAAACTATGACAGCAATAGAGGAAATCAACGAATATCACTGCTTGTAAAAGGCTACTATGCAAATCAATTATGCAACACCATTATATGCCTATTCAAACGCAAATAAGCGCCTCATTGCTTAAAAAAAGAAACTGATCTGACGTCACTTGTACAACACAAAGGGTAAACTGTAGATCTGCACAATGAGCAAAACTAAGTTGGCGGAAAAAACATACGTGAATCAGGCACAGCCCTTTTTGGTTAAGTTGTAAACCCTATAAAATTGTAGAATTATAAACAAACTGATCAATAAGGCCAAATATATAACAAATGACTTATTTGTCCAACAGACTGAACTTTGTGACATGGATGGCTGCCGCTTATTTTTATTTTCAGTTAATTTCTTGCAGTTAACTTTACTTGCTTATGATAATCCCCCCCCCCGCCAATATTTTTTTTTTCTCCCCCCCAATAGGTTCCCCCCCCCCAATAACTCCCCCCCCCCCCCCCCCCCCACTGAAAATTTCACAAATCTAGAAAATACCAGTATAAAGAAAACAAGGGCTGTTTCGGGAAAACTTCCAAAACAGCAAAAAACACTGAGCTCCCTCCCCCCCCCCACTCACCCCCCAATGGAGACAGCCCTGGCTATGCTGCTGTATACATGGTCCAATTAAACCAGACTGCAAAGCATTCTGTATCCTATCATTGAATAACGATGAGTAGCGTATCACTCTGTTAATTTCAAACTAACAACAAATGTCACTTTTTTACATACACGCATGCGAAAAATGAAATTTGCAATCTCTGCTCAAATCTTTGCAGACATTCTTTGGAAATTTTAAAATTCGAGGTGCTTTCTTGTGAGTGTCAATATGTGTGTGCTGGTACAATTTCTCAAGCCGATTCATTGGCAATATGTCAGACATTGGCTGGATATCACACATTACAAAGAAAACAATGTCAAGGACTCCCGAACACATTGTTGAATAGGTGCCGGTGCAGTGAGTATACGATTACATGAAAAGTGATCTTGTCACGATATATTTAATTTAATATAGGCTATCAATCATGACAAGTTTTTATTTTTTAAACGGTCAAAAATGAAAATAGTCAAAGTGGTCATGCCAATTGGTTGGATAAGATAATACTAAATTACTATTGTTGGATACAATTTGAAGGTATATCAATGGAGGAAGGAATAGTAGATGGCAGACCATGGAGGAATAAGACACATGGGCAGACCTACGTACAATTGCTGTCGAAAGTGAGCGGCCGTGAACAAGGCGGAAAGATTTAAATACTTACTCTTGTCACGTTGCCTCCACGTTCAACCCGCGTCCTGCACGTCCTCCACGGCATAAACCAGGCCGAAAACACTGACGTCTCACCTTGGAAACATGCAAGGCGGAAGTACAGTCTTCACAACACCCACGACAACAACAACCAAATCTGCCTCGATAAAACTCTTTGGAGTCCCTCGGCACCGCAAACTTTCACGCCGTCAAATTGGACGTACCTCCCGGTCGGCGCAGCTGACGATGACGCTCAAATTAACAGTTCGTGCAATTAAGCACCCAAAGCAAAGCACCGACTTCCAATCCCACCCAGCTTCCTGAAGGTCGTCTCTACATCGATGCTAGTCCAAAAACCAGACGGTTTTTCGGTCATCACACAATCAACAATTCAATCATCATTTCCTTCTTTGCCAGTTCCGTTTGGAGAGTTTCCACCACAGCTTAATATCATGTTCGCAATCATCCTAATTCAAGCGGTTAAGTTGATCCGCTCTGGATCGGTGACACTTTTACAACCCGGAAAATAAGTTGATTAAAAGCGCGCCACCTGTTGGTGGTCCGGTCGTAGACTAATCAGAAGTTGAACATTTTAACGTGTAGTTCGGATAAAAAATTATAATCGGCGGGGGGGGGGGGGGGGGGGGGGTGACGCGGTCAACGGGGAAACCCCTTTCACTATTATTATCACCAACGTGCAGGATGATACATATGGGTCATTCTATAAATTAGGAGTCCAAAAGTGTGACATGTGTTGGTGTCCCTGTACATCTGGCCTGTTTAATTTCCCATCAAGTATCATTAAAATTAAGATCACACTATTTTTTTACTTTTTCAAAGTGAACACAGAAACTGGGCAGGAGCGGGATTCGAACCTGCGACCTCCGGAATACCGTCCCGGCGCTCTCCCAACTGAGCTATCTTGCCCTATGTTGGCGGTCTCCCAAATTGTCAGTATCTTTGTTCGGGTGGGCGCTAGTCAGAAGTCATAAACCCAGAATGCCGTGTTGCCAGGGACCACACCCGATTTTACGATACAACACGGGAAGCGACATCTAGAACCGAAAAATAAACAAAAACGACTAATCTGAAAAGTGACACAGTTTTGCTTCAGTTACATTGTCTTATACAATGGGCAACTCTGACACAAGCTTCTGAGATTCCGAAAGATGATGGTTAGATTGCTATAAGGCAGAAATAAAACACTGTTTCTTTTAGTGATTTTTGTACTATGTCTACACTCTCAAAACAGATTGGTTAAAAAGGCTACCAATCTAATTGGTTGACCCCATATTGGTTGTTTTTAACCAATGTGTTGGTTAAACCGTAACCAATGCGTTGACTGTTCTTCAACCAGTCATATTGGTTGAGCTTGTCAACAAATCTATTGATCATTTATAACCAATATGTTGGTTGTCCTTCAACCATTCTCTTTGGTTGATTCCAAAACCAATCTATTGGTTGTTTTCAACAAAGATATATTGGTCAGTTATAACCAACTTACGTTGTTGACCTTCAACCAATCATATTGGCTGAGCTTAAAACCAAGAATTAGACCAATCTCATTGGTCATTTATAAGCAATATGTTGGGTGCCCTTCCGGCCGTCAATTTCTGTTGCCGAGCCAATATAGATTAGTCGGTGTTATAACCAATATACACCCAACCGAAGAAATACGTCCCCGTCTAATACTTTTTTATGTAACTCAAAAAGTATTTTATTAATTTTTGTCATTCAAAAAGTGATGAATGCACAGATTTCTTACTCACACAATGAGTGGTTACTGTTGGCTAATAGACAGCGTTTTCACTATGAAATCATGCATTTTATGAAATTGCGTGCACAAAAAAAGTTGCACTTTTTATCTCATATGCAATGTTGGATTTACAGGTGTATTCCTTTTAAAATTTCTTTCCTGCCTTCAAGACAAGACTCACAATTTGTTATGCAAGTCAATACTACTGCTGCACTGTTCGTGTGTTATTACATAATCACAGGGGCCAGATGACATTTCCCTCTAAACTGTTCGGAATCGCCTGCATGAGTCGGGTCTGAGAGCACGACGCCCACTAGAAGAAGCTAAAACTCACAGATCAGCATCATCGTGAACGTATTCGATTTGCAAGACAACATCGGCGATGGAGCAGACGTCGTTGGGCAAACGTCCTCTTCAGTGACGAGTGCGGGTTGCGATGGAAGAGTTAGAGTATGGAGAAGAGTGGGGGAACAACTAAACAGAGACTGCCTCCAAGATGTGGAGCCCTACCAAGCTGGAAGTGTTATGTTGTGGGGTGGCAGGGGAGGATCCAGTATTTTCCAAACGGAGGGGGGGGGGGGGGGCGTGGAATCTTAAGCAGCTATTGATGAAGGCAAGTTGTGGCGCTTAATACGCCGAAGGCGTGCCTGCCCGCCCTGCTAGAGGGGTCTGGGTGCATTTTCCTTCTCCCCCCTCTTTTTTCTTATATTTTTGAGTCTCTCTCCCTTTCTGTCTTGTTTTTCTTTTCTAAAGGAAAAGGGGGCGTGCGCCCATTCCAGGTCGGTTCACAGCCCGACGATGTTGACGATGTGTTACAACCACACGTGTTACCGTACTTATGCAGCAGCCATTGGAGACGAGTTCGTCTTTATGGACGAGTTCGTCTTTATGGACGAGTTCGTCTTTATGGACGAGTTCGTCTTTATGGACGAGTTCGTCTTTATGGACGAGTTCGTCTTTATGGACGAGTTCGTCTTTATGGACGAGTTCGTCTTTATGGACGAGTTCGTCTTTATGGACGAGTTCGTCTTTATGGACGAGTTCGTCTTTATGGACGAGTTCGTCTTTATGGACGAGTTCGTCTTTATGGACGAGTTCGTCTTTATAGACTTTATGGACGAGTTCGTCTTTATGGACGAGTTCGTCTTTATGGACGAGTTCGTCTTTATGGACGAGTTCGTCTTTATGGACGAGTTCGTCTTTGTTTTGTTTTGTTTTGTTTTGTTTTGTTTTGTTTTGTTTTGTTTTGTTTTGTTTTGTTTTGTTTTGTTTTGTTTTGTTTTGTTTTGTTTTGTTTTGTTTTAATAATTGTATAATTATGTCTGTATTTCATCTTGAGATAGCACCCTCTTGCGGCTGAGGATCATAACAACAATGATTAACAGTAGCATCTTCGAACAAGACCAGGGGGTACGAGGGCATAACTATGAGCATCTCACCAGAACCACGAGAGATTGCAATTAGGAAAAAAAGGCCATTGTATTCTCTCGTTAAAGTACCCCTCCCCTAGAAAAACTATTGCAACCCAGGTTACCCTACAAATTGTCCCCTAGCAGGCCCATACCCAAGGAGGGGAAGGTGGCGTGTTGCAAATGCAACCCCTCCCCAATGTTAGCCAAGGGTCCACTTTTTCATCGTGTTTCTATTTTCGGTACTCTGTGGGGACATGAAAACAATAGAGGACAAACGAATAAAAAGGTCTCCACAAGGAAATTCTAAAGAGGATGTCTTCACAAGGAAACTTGTGTACAAAGTCTACGAGGGATTGGATAAGTACAGGAACAAAGGAAAGAACAAAGCCGTGTCTCCACAGGGATAATGTTTGTTTGTTTGTTTGTTGGGGTGTTGGGGGGGGGGGTGTTTGTTTGTTTGTTTGTTTGTTTGTTTTTTATTGTTTTTTTTAAGTGGACCCTTGCTTCTATTCACTACCTGCACCCTTCACCCAATCCCACCCCCCACTTTTTAAAATACTTTGCACGCCCCCCCAAAAAATAGGGGTACATATGATTGCAATTTAAAATTTGGTCCAGAACATTTGGATACCCTCCCCGCCCCTCCCCACAAACAAAATCTTGCGTAATATACGGGCCTGCCTGGTTACCCTACTGCACCTCAAATAACTCATTGATGCATTGTCTTCTTCATTTTGAACATGTTTTCACACAATTTCTTGACAATACTGTTCCTACAATGTCCTGTTCATAATGTACACATACATGTATAGATGTTAATGTTGACTGAAAGAAAGTCATAATCTGAAACAAAAGAGCATCTCGCATCACATTTTTTTCTCTCAAAATTTGTTTTATTTGCATCATACTTGGGCCTTTTAGTCTTAATATTCTCCCAAGATGAATTCAATAGGTTCAACATACAATTCCATTGAGTGTCATTTATCAATATTATAAACAGCAAAAAGCAGTATTGTGTTGTTTTAATACAACAAAATGCAACCACAAGACCTCTTTGAATTTTAACTTTGATTCGAGCTTGATTTTTTACTTAGTCACTCTGCAATGATTATGTCTAGCCTCATTCTGTCCGGTTACCATGGCACTCTCACGAGTAATTTACAGTGTACTTTGAACTTTACTGATAACAAGTACTCTGGTGCCACAGAAATTCCTAATTCTTGAACTAAGAAACTCTTGAACTAAGAAACTCACTAAAAAAAGGCTTATAAAAAAAAACACGATCAATCTCATCACCATCCACTTTGATTTAGTCATTATAATTACATTGTGTTGCCATACCTATTGCACATTATCACTGACTGCAGTATTCACAATCTCATTAGATCTTCTTTATTACCAACAGATAGTCAGCAAATAGTCACATTGCTATGGCGACTGCATATCTTCCTGAACACAGTGTACAAACATGACCTTATTCATCTTGATCACTTTCAACTGGTGACTGTGGATAACGTTGCTGTGATGACGGCACATCTTTAACTGATCACAGCCTCAACCGATCTTGTTAATCCACTTTTTCTGGGTCACCATGGATTTTGTTGCCATGGCAATTCCTCATCCTACTGATCACAGTGTATCATGACCTTGGTGACCCCTCCTGCTCCCGTCCGGGACGTTTCAAGGGCATCCAGTGTCTTCTCCAGGGGGAAGTGATGAGTTATCATCAGTGGCTTAGCATCCACCTTAACGGAGGCAATCATCTCCAGAGCAAGAGGGTAGCTGAGAAGACAATATGCATGGAAAATATTACATCTTGTTTACAGTTGATAATCCATCAAATAAATATGTTTGAAGTCAGCATTTATGCCTCTGTAAGGAGTGTGGTAAGTCATGCATATTCCGGTGTCGCGTAAATATACGTTGTACGACGGCAGGCTATCTGTTACAAACGCGTAATGATAAATGTACTTGTTCCTACCTTTTGTTGAGAAAATAACACCAGGACAAAAAAGTATTTCTGCATTTGTGCACGTGATAACCCTTTACTAAATCATTCCTTGGTTCTGGCGAGTCATAAAAGTGAGAATCCGTCATAATGATCATAATGAGCAGTTACGTGCGTTAATTAAACTGCCTCTGCTGCACATACTTTGTTTACCCCAAAATCAGCTGCCCGGGAAATCGAATACTCAAATATTTTGATTGAATGGAAGGTCGAATATTCAAATATTGTATTATTCGATTTGCTCAGCCCTAAACAACAGAATTAGCATGATCTCCATCTTCCATCGTACCTAAAACGTTACATAGATTCCGGTCTGGATACTCAGTGGCGTAGTTAAGGGGGGGGGGGGGGGGGCTTGGGGGGGGGGCGCACCGCCCCCCCCCCCCCCATAAATAATCGCCGCCCCCCCCCCCCCCCAGTCGCCCCCCCCCCCACTGAAAATTTCGCAAACGCAGAAAATAATAGTATTATAAAGAAAAAACACTAACAACCAGCACCCCCCCCCCACTCCCCCACCATGGAGACAGCCCTGGCTACGCTGCTGTGGATACTGGGTTCTGCCCCGCTGCACTCAATACTGATCTCTGGCTTGCATCCCAATGCCTCCTCCACTATGTGCGCCATCTCCCGAGAATGACCAAAACCTACATTTGAATAGAACACAAAGTTCCCACAAAGTTATGGCTCCTGATATTATTCGTGATTTATGGGGAAAATATATCAACGACAATGTCTCGATTAGTGCCCATTATAAAAATCGACCTGTGGCGTTTGAGATGGTTTCTGTACTGGGCACATCGCAGTGAGGAAATAAATTTCTGCCGTCCGATGGACAACCCTCAGCATTAAACAATGATTGTTGCAGTGACTACAGTTTCAAAATTTCAAAATTACGGCGATGTAATAGAATAGGTGTTATCAGTGTTGGAGGTCTCGAGACCGGCCTCGGCCTCGAGGCCGGCCTCGAGGCCGATTTTTATGGCCTCGGCCTCGGCCTTGGCCTCGGAGTGCAAGGCCTCGGCCTCGGCCTCGGCCTCGGAGCCTTCCGGACTCGAAGATCTGGTCGAGGCCGGCTCGAGGCCGCCCACTTTGACCAATTTTCCCACCAATTCAGATGTGTTTTCTGTTTCAATTAATTTAAATTGTTTACCTCATCAAACCTTCGAGAAGCTGCCACAGTGAGTTCCGTGAAACGAAATAAAGTTTCAAGCAGATACGCACGAATTAATTAACTGGTATTTGCATTATTGCACCATTGAGCTATAGATAGCTCCCCGATTGCACGTACTCACGTACGTACATGTATATGTATCATCTTCTTGTAGAACCAGTCTACTCCTGGTTATAGACTACATGTAGTTCCTGGTCCAGCACTTCACTCGCCCCATGAACTGCCACTATTGTGTTACACGTACTCGGGTAGCATCTAATCTTTTTTTTTGTTACATAATCAGTCTACTCCCGCTATAGACTGGTTCCTGGTCCACCACTCGGCCCTGAACGAGTGAACGTTAAAGCGATAATCATAATGGCCGGCAGTGAAGTTGAGGGAACCAACCTGTTATTCACGCGTGCTCGCGCAACGCGAAGCCTGTCACATGTCTACTAGTCTATGTACCCATAACTGCATGCCCTTGCAAAGACTGTCCTCTCTGTTCCAGCTAGTCTTGTTCCAAGACGTTACTATTGTACTTTTGTACTTTCGCAGTTGCAATGCACAGGCAGCGCGATCAGGTACTGTGTAGTTGCAATAGGCCGACAGCGCGATAAGATTTTTGATAAAGTCTTTGATAAATTGGCATTTCGGGGGCGCGACCAGACTGTGGACTGTGATAATGATGGACGGTTATGCAATAGACCGATCCAGTGAGCGTCGCCCGATGGTGTTCTGACCAATCACATTCGTGGTTTATGTCCGACATGCGTGCACGCGCATGTGACGCGCGCGGCTGCAGATCAATGGTCATGATGCCTCGTCATGTCCTATGTATTTGCGTGTAATGAATAATTTATGATAAGGCTCAAACTCGGTCACTGATTGGATCCCTCGGAAAAGCGAGGGAGAATCGTCGAAAAGTAAAGAAAAAGTTAAGAATTGCCTGCCAACTTATCCAAGACCCTTGTGGCGATCCAAAATCGTGCACGTTTGACAAACACCGGCTGCGGATTCGGCTGCATTTTGTAAACTACGCATGCGTGAGGCCGGAACGCACGTACGAAGCCGGGATTTCGAGGACACAACGTTAGTGAATCTGGCGCGCGGGCGCCTCCGAAATAACAACACAAGGGTCTTGGGCCCAAGACTATGTTCCAGCCAGCAGTGCTCCAGTGGAGTGCATTTTTAGCAGAGGAGGGATTATTATGAGGCCCCACCGTGCAAATATATCCCAACAGATGCTGGAGACCCTTATGTTCTTGAAATGCAATGAACATATCCTTTGAGGAACCTGCCATTGACTTGAAAATCAAATAAAAAACCCAACAATGAAGGTAGTGTACACGATTGGTAATCCTCTAATTTGTTTTTACTGAATTATTACGAAATACCTTACTAGCCTGTAAGTTAATAGTAGTCTCAATCATCGTGTAAAATGATAGCACCAGGTGTGCTGTCGTTGTCAAGAAAAGTGGAAATTTATATTGTTTTCAATCGTTGGAAAACTGCCCTGTAGCCTTTAGTCAAGGCGCGCGTGGCTACCCGGACGAGTGGCGCGCCCCGGACATGCTGGCATTCGGGGCGCGTCACGTGTCCAGGTAGCCACGCGCGTCTTGACTAAAGGCTATCATCCGCCCGACGGTTGAAAACGAGCACCGTTTTTCTCTCGTTTTTCTCGCCATCCAACAACGCAAAACTTATGAACAGGTCAGTGGAACGATATTTCCTATAAAATACTAACCTCCAAATCCGCCCATTTCTGAAAATTGCAACAATGACCAATCATGCACACTGCCTTTAACCTTGATTGAGTGGATTATTAGTTTATTACGTGTTTAGTAGCCGGCCTCGGCCTCGGCCTTGGCCTCGGACGTTGTGGCCTCGGCCTCGGTCTCGGCCTCGGAGGTTGTGGCCTCGGTCTTGGCCTCGGCCTCGGAGGTTGTGGCCTTGACTACAACACTGGGTGTTATGGTCGAAAACAAACATCGACCTGTGGCGTTTGAGATGTACCGGTACGTTATACGTAGATGCGCTTGGCCGTTGAGGGCGCTGTGTAATAAATGGCACATATTGCAGCGGGTTTGGATAAATTGAAATAACCACTACATTTGCAACTTATTTCAACATTTCCTGTCAGAGTGACCATCGTGCCTGTCGTTTAATAAAAACTAGATTTTTCATTCATTTTTCATTTAAACATGGCGTCAACCTTCGAATTTTGCGAATCGACCTGTAGCGTTTGAGATGTACTTTCTATAAGAGTTGCGTTTCCAGTGTCTGTCATATATCGTCGCATTTTGGGAATGACCAAAAACATTTGAATAGAGCACAAAGTTCCCACAATGTCATGGCTCCTGATATTATTCATGATTTATTGAAAAAATATCAACGACAATGTCTCGATTAGTGCACATTATAAAAATCGACCTGTGGCGTTTGAGATGGTTTCTGAACAGGGCACATCGCAGTTATTATTTTCGATCTGAAAAAATAGCAAATTAATTCCAGCCTTCTGATGGACGAACCTCAGTATGAAACAATGATTGTTGAAATGGGTGCGGTTTGAAATTCCCAAATTTAGGACAATATCGTGCGTGGGGCTGCAGAAAACACAAATCGACCTGAGGCTGTGGGGTTTGAGATGGTTGTGTACACAAGATACATGCAACGAGTCCCATATTTTTGACGGAAAAACAGCAGAAGATAAATTTCTGCCGTCCGATGGACAACCTTCGAATTTTGCGAATCGACCTGTAGCGTTTGAGATGTACTTTCTATAAGGGCGAAATAGTGAGCGCGAATTTTTTTTGACGCTTCCGTACTAATCGAGACCTCGTCGCGTCGTTGATATTTTTGCCAATAAAGTCATGAGAGTCCGGGAACTTTGTGCTCTGTTGCAATGTAGTTGTTGATTTAGCAAGAAAATCCATATTGATGCACGATATAGGGCAGAGGGACCCCCCCCCCCCCCTTTATTTGTGTTCGTCATTGTGTTCCCGGAATCTCAGGAATTATTTTCAGATCTCTAGGGGGGATGTATTAGGTAACAATAGTCTGGAGAGCGTATATGGTATATAGGGACAAAGGGGGGGGGGGGGGGGGGGGGGAGGGGGGGGAGGTACCCCTCTGCCCCATATCGTGCTGGGTATATGAACATCGCATCATGGAGGTCCATGATCGCATGTAGTTTTGGTCGGGTAACCCGTTTTTATTAAGCAAGACTTTTTGGTGATAAGCAATTTTTTGTGTTTATCCTAACTCCCATCCCAACCTCTACCCTGACCCCAATTTCCACCTTATTCCTCCATGATTAACCCTACTACCAACCCGTCTCCAATTCCCATCTTCTTGATCCCAAACTCCACCCCACCCTATATTATAAGCCCCACCCAACACATTTTCTATACAAATTTATCTATCCCCTCCTGCACCCCAAACTTTTGACAATTGTCTTTCCATTTCACCAGTTGCATTTTTTTTTTGTCGCCTAAACATGCTGAACGAATATTTTTTTGTTGGGGGCGTATTCTGTCCGTGTGACCGTATGTTAAAGTTTTAGGTTAAGTTTTTGCTCTCAGTTGTTGTCATTCGAAAAGTTATACATGTAACATGGGAACCTTCATACGTCAATGAGGTCAAAGGTCACATACCAAGGTAAAAGGTCATCTGAGGTCAAGTTGTAACATTGGCTGAACATGTAAAATTGGTCTCATTTGAAAAGTTGAAGTTCAATTGCAATCGAACTTGGGTCATAGGTGCATTGTGTTAACAGTTAACCATCATAAGATGGTGATGTGAAAGGTCGCATACTAAAGTCAAAGGTCATTTGAGGTCAAGTTAAAAAATAGGCTTAAAATGTAAAATTGCTCTCATTTGAAAAGTTGGAAATGCGATCCAGTGACCAAAAAAAGAGGCGACACTTGTGATCTACGGATTACCTTGCCTTTTCAAAATAATCGTTGGATAACTTGACTTGCTATATTTCGTTTCCTTTTATCATGGAGGAATCACAAGGGAAGACAGAACTAATTTAGAAAAAAAAAAAACACCATCCTATTGTTCAAAGGCGTTTGTGTGACGGTGCTAAACTGTATGGCACAAAAAGTTTGCCCAAATCAAATAGAGCCCTCCTATTGTGTCTGCTATATCTCAAAAAGGCTAATTGTCACTTTACTATATTAAGCAAAGGTACCTCTAAAGTTGGCAGAACCGTTTCCTGTGCCAAACTTTATTATCTCTATGAAATGGACAGAGGTTCTGTTCACAGACAATGGTGCGCTTAGCAACCTTATGAAATTGGGCCTAGTTGTTTTGGCAGTGTTGTGTTTGACCATCTGTTTCCTTGCTGTGTGGTTTGACATTTAAATAGTTCAATAACAGCCCAAGGACTAACTAGCAGCTTTGTAGTGACTATTTGTCATCAATATTGTTAGATCTGAATACATGTATTGAGCTACTATTGCTGTCTGCAAAATAATGACAGTACGAAGTCCACACTGTGTCCGATTGTGTCCTGGACTTTCTTCAGGAGTGTTTGCTGTGCCTTGAAATCTGTAAACTTATATGTGACCGGCTCTACAAAACTTTGTATTATGTTGCAAAATTTGAAAAATTAGTTATATACATAGTTGAATTTGTCACATCCTAAGCTTTAATTTGGTGTAGGTTTGACCCATGTGGCATTGAGAGATTGTTCAAGCTTAACCATGTTAATAAAAAATCCTAATATTTCGAGAATCAATTAAGATTTGGATAGCTGGAAACAAGTTGGAATAGTTCAGTTAATGTTTAAGGGATGCAATTTGTTGTTCGTGTTTGATCGTTAAAGTCAATGTTAACAGTTACTTATCAAATAAAATAAAACAAATCAGCATGTTTCAAGATTAAGTGTTAATTGCTTGCTTTATTTTTGTTTCTTTTTGTTATTCTATAAACATGATAATATTGGCTTTATGGGAGTACACACAATTTCAGAATCACAAACTACTCTTGATTAAACAGATCACAAGTAGATTGACTTAATTTATTACAGCATAAAAAATAAGCATGCATGTGACTTAATGATCTGTGGTATAGGTAGTTTCACTTTGTTTGAATCAAAAATTCAGTTGATAGAAGGTGCAATTATTTTATTTTTCTTTACACTTCTCTTCTGAAGTCATTGTTCATCCAGTTATTTGTGACTGGCTTTATGAAAGGACTTGCAGGGACTCGACTACAGCCCTGACAAAAAGCATCACCGGTATTTGCAAAAGTAAGAAAAACTGCATTACAAATTGTTGTAACAGTGAATCACATCATTGTGAAGACTTAAAAACAAATTATTGGTGGTTATCTTGTAGCTGGAAAAATTTGTTACTGGTTTACGTGCACATACTGTTAAAGAATACAGCTAAATTATTTTCCATTAAAACAGAAAAACAGACAAATGGAATTACCATTCCCAAATGAATTTGGCTATGACAGTAACAGCAGTAACAGAGCTACCAATTTTTTAAATAATCATTTCAGTATTCAGAAAGCAAAAAATCAGTATGCTCAGAAAATCTGTATTTTTCATGAAATTTAAACTTTACTTGAAAATCAGATTTTTTTTCTGAGCTAATGCTACATGTATGCATGCACGCCGTGTGCCTGGTGAGTTCAATGAACCCACGCACTGGGTGGACCGTCTCCTTTTTTTATTTTCATTTTCAAAGCTAAAGTTACATCTGTTTAGATCGCAAATGAGTTATTACAAGCACATAATAATGACATAATATGCATGACAAAACATTATTATGGTCAGATTTTACAATTTTATTAAAAGCCATTGTCTCCAGAATTGTCTCAATGTTCCCAAAACTGAGAAATAACATGAACCATTGGAATGATATGTATTGTTATACAAATGCAAACAAATTATACAGATATGTAAAATTCTGTCAATGCTCTTCACTCAATTTGACTGGGTAACCATGGGATCTGTTGATATGGAGATCTGGTGTCTTTTCCGACTGATTAAATGAAACATGCCATTGTGAGATGTTACACATTTTTACTGGTTACCATGGATTCTGTTGCCACAGTGATGAGGCACCTCACTGATCACAGTGTATCATGACCTTGATGGCCCCTCCTGCTCCCGTCCGGGACGTCTCAAAGGCATCAAGTGTCTTCTCCAGGGGATAGTGATGAGTTATCAGCGGCTTAGCATCCACCTTACCGGAGGCAATCATCTCCAGAGCAAGAGGGTAGCTGAGAAGAAAGAAAATAGGTCTTTTAGTGAAGTTTGTCGTCATTAAAGTGATTGGACACGGCTGAGCACCAAATTCATGATGACACTTTTTCTAAATCATGGCTGTTAACAGAAAATCAACACAACTCGGGAATGGCCGTACTAAGCTGCACTAAATTCTATAGGTGTGTGCTCATACATGGATGCACCAAGTGGGCTTTATCATAGGGGTAGTTACATGTACTATCTAATAATTGAATATAACCATATCGCTTTTCATAAGTATGTGCTCAAACATGGATACGCACAACAGGCTTTACTCATAGGGGTAGTTAGTACTATCTAATAATTGAATATAACCGTATCGCTTTTCATAAGTATGTGCTCAAACATGGATACGCACAACAGGCTTTACTCATAGGGGTAGTTAGTACTATCTAATAATTGAATATAACCATATCACTTTTCATAAGTATGTGCTCAAACATGGATACGCACAACAGGCTTTACTCATAGGGGTAGTTAGTACTTTCTAATAATTGAATATAGCCCTATCGTTTTCCATAAGTCTGTGCTCAAACATGGATGCATCAAGCGGGCTCCACTCTTAGGCCAGTTAGCACCATCTAATAATTGATTATAACGCTATCGCTTTCCATACGTTTGTGCTCATACCACAGTTGTTAATCGAGTCATCACAAGTCACTTCATAATCACAAGCTATTCAAACACACTATATAACAAAAGCATTCCTTTGTCATTGTTCATCCCATGTAGCTTGTTGGCCGACTAGTGGCTGACTAGTGGCTGACTAGTGGCTGACTAGTGGCTGACTCGATAACATCTCTCGCTCAAACATGGATGCGTCTAGCAGGCTTCACTCATAGGGCTAGTTAGTTAGTGTTTTAGTAATTGAATATAGCTCTACAGATTTAACATAGCACGTCAATTACAAACTGTTCAAACTGGACATTTGATGGTAAAACTCAGGACAGGGACGGGTTTCTCTAACAAATCTGGTTCTCTTTATGCAATGCCTACTTGGCTGCTTAAAGCATGCAAATGTCCATGTTCTTGCACCATTCATAACACACATGATTAACACATCCTGTCGAGAAATATGCAACCTTTGGCAAAAAAGAACAGGGCCCTTGGTTCCCCAACTACATGCCACGGATCACAGTATTCATATGAACAAAGGATTGTTTCATTGAACCACAGTCTTGGTAAAACACAGTAACTGATTTACCCATCAAAATTTACCCACTGTCCCTGTGAACTTTTCCAGTTTCTAAATACTGCACTCAATATTTCTCATTTCACTTTGACATGCAGTTATTTACTCACCAATTTGCATATCTGAAGATGCCACGAATGTCCACTTCCCTCAAAGCAGCATTGACCATGGACACGCTGACCGACGGCGGGCCCAAGCCGACCAGAACCAGCACACCACCTGACTTGGTCGCCTACGCACCCCAAAAATAAAAGGAAAATGTCCTCTTCAAAACAGATGCTACAATTCGGTTTTGCATTTTGCATTCAGCATTTTTGCCAGAGATATGTAATATACAACTTCAGATCCAGCACCCTGGATATTATGTGCCGTGTGGATGCGAATTATAGAGAATGTGCGATTTGAAGGTTAACTGAGTTCAAAGTATACAATTCTGAAAGAGCTGTATACTTTAAACTTAAAATATATTAATACAAGCAAATCTAAAAAGGTTTCCTAATCAGCCCTTCTGAAGTTTTTAATTACACTTTTACTATACATGCATTAGCAAGGTGAAGAGAGTTGAGATAGTGTGAAGAAGGAATTTGCATAGGGGATGATGTAAAATAGATGAGAGATTTTTGCCGTTTCCCGAAGTATTTCACTCTGTTGAGAAAGGGCAAAAGTCTTTATTCTAAAAGTCGAGATATCTCCACGCTTACAAAGATACCAGTCTGAATACTGGGTTCCGCCCCGCTGCACTCAATACTGATCTCTGGCTTGCATCCCATTGCCTCCTCAACTCGGCGCGCCATCTCCTGAGAGTCTCGTGTGTCCACGCGCAATGCATGATGGGCCCCTAGCTTGACGGCCATGTCCAGGCGACCCTGATCCAGATCTAGAAACAAGAACACAGAATTACAGTAGAGTTTCACAGACACTCGAGACGGCTCTATTGCTTGTAACTTCTTACCATCAAATAAATGACGGAACTGTAAGGAGAAACAGACTGGGTCGTTTAATCAATTTGTTGTGAACATTTACACGAGTTGGGTTTGAACCTGTGACCTCCGGATTACCCAACCAGCTATCTTGCTAACTGAGCTATCTTGCCATATGTGGGCGAACTTAAAATTTTGTCAATTTTTTTATTCAGGGCACACGTGTCAAAACTTCGGAATAACATCATACATCATAACGTCATACAGCCAGGGATGACTTCTCATACAACCTGGGAAAGTGGCAGTGTGGGGAATAGTCTTTGAAGGTACAGCTTTTGTATCACATAATATCAAACAAACCATTTTTTTTTTAGAGTGAACAAAGAAAATTGACGAGAGCAGGGTTTGAACTTCAGATTTCCATACCGGCACTCTTCCAACTAATCTGTCTTGCTCTTTGTTGACAGACATCCATTTTTTTCAACACCTCTGTTCAGGGAGAATTAGTCATAACTCATGAACAGCTTTATTGGTTTGTGACTTCTGAAAGTACCTCCCGCACATATGCATATTGACAAACTTGTGAGACCACCAACACAGGGTAAGATAGCTCAATTGGTAGAGTGCCGGTACGGTGTTCTTGCAGGTTCAAAGCCTGTGTTTGTCAATTTTCTGTGTTCATTTCCACTCCCCACCCCCCCCCCCCCTCAAAAAAAAAATAATAAAAATTTTAACTTTTGTTTAAGACAAAGTTATCCTCACCAGTGATGGCAATGTGAGTGGCTCCCATGGCCTTACAAGTCAGCAGCGCCAAAAGTCCAATAGGACCTACAAAATGTGGACACAGAAATGAATGAAAACAGAATCATTAACTATTTGGGAGGTAGTTTAGGAATTTCAATCTGCTGAAATTGGGATTTGGGAAGCTTCTTACAGCTAGTCCAGTTGTTTAGTAAGCAAAACTCAATTTAAGCCAAATCATTTAGAGGCCGGACTTGAGAAGTCGTCTTCCACACAACACCCATTCTTGACTTTGTCTCCTTGTGCCAGTCATGGAGAGACTTTACTGTTTTTTAAAGGTCGCATGAAATCGGGGGTGAGATTAGCTAAAAATGAAAAATCCACGAAATCCACGAAAAATCCACGAGGACCCTAGATCAACATATACATGTTGTTTGTATTTGCCTAAAGGCACCCCCTTAAAATATCAATTTTTATTGGTCTATATCCACTTTTACAGGTAAAAACACCTTTAGGACAACACCTCAGGAATTCCAGATTGTAAAAGAAATTCTTTAAAAATTCTGAAATCCCAACAAAAATCCTGACAAATCTCACCCCTGATGAAATGGAAATTAAACTACTTACATCCACACCATGACCCTGTAAATCCAATTTACCATCACTTTCAACCTTCGGTTTGCCATTCTAGAGACGTTTTACTTCCTTTTTACAAATCTCTTGAATTTTATTCTGATGCTAATTTAAATATTCATGAGCACAGGAGTGATGTCACACAAGGGTAAGCTTCAGTATCATAGCTAATTTGTGCATAAACATTGAAGAATTTTCTTACTTCTCCAAGGTCTCTTTTTGAATATTTATATTTTTGCTTTATTGGAGTGCTTAATAGTTAGTCGATATGCAGATTACGTAACGTACAGTCTTAAAAACAAAAAATAATAATAATCAAATTTTGACTTCTCTTTTGTACTGTAAAACTGTGAATACCTTGATTGTCAAGAAATAGCTTGAACAATTTCAGTGAAAATGAACACTTAATCTTTCATTATTTCAAATCCAAAAAGGGAATAAAATTATGCTCACACAGTTTAGAAGCATTGCTATCTGTGAAAAACACCTTTAAAAACGATTTTCGTTTTGCTTGGCCCTCAAATACAACCCCCTAGGGTGTGTGGAAATTCGTATTGATATTGATGGATTCAGCAGTGTTAGTGTTAGTGTTATTGTCAGCATCTTACATTGTAACAACACCTCCACCTTAAGAGGATGTTGATTGCTAAGAAAAGTCTGCATCACTTTTCTAGTTTAATGTAGATTGCGTATTGTAAAATAAAACAGCAAATTATTGCCTTTTGAGAGCTATTTTTTCAAGTCCCATCTGGCGCAGCACAGCCCGCTGGGGCCAATTGTCTAAAGGTCGTCGCTGTGGGCAGCAAACAAATCTGACGTCATAACAAGAACTCCCTCTTCAGAACCGTTTCATTTTACAATACGCAATCTACATAAAACTACAAAATGATGCAGACTTCTCTCAGCAATCAACATCCACTTTAAAATTCTAGCAGGTGCACTGAAAAGACGACTTCTTTTTAGACTTAATTTATTTACAGGGAAATGAAACAATTTCATCGCAAACCTGCTCCTAGAATGAGAACACGACTTCCGAGATGGACGCCAGCCCTGCGACAAGCGTGAACGCCGACAGAAAGTGGTTCCAAGAGGGCGCCCTCTTCAAGGCTAACATGGTCAGGGAGCCTGTGAAGGAAAGTTATATTTTAATTACCGTGCTTATAGCACAGGCAGTATACTAGTCGATTGAGTCATATATTCTGACATCACATCCAGAATCATGCATCTCCAGATGATCAACATTTGTTCTGCACATGTCAAAGACCCGATGGAAGTTTTTTATAATTTTTCATTACAAGATCAACAAAATAAGGAGAAGAAGCAACAGTTTGTCTAAGGCAAGTTGCGTCTTACTTGTAGCAGAAGTCTGCAGCATGGCAGTAGTAGCGGCGTAGGGAACCATCATCCGGTGGAGTGGCACAGAAGAACACGTCAGGACAGAGGTTGTAACGTCCCTCCTTACAGAAGGAACACATCCTGCAGGGGACACCAGGCTCAATGGCGACACGGTCACCTAACAGCAAAACAAAAGTTATTCACTCAACAGAAAGGTTGCAGAAATTCAAGGCTGTTTTTTTCACGTTTATGTTGGAGAAAAACAGGTTTAGGATGGAGTGTACCCAGGGTATCATCTAGGAGTAATTATCTGCCAGTCCACTCCCAGCGAAGATTGAATGCCTGCCTGTCTATTCCCACCAACTTTGCAAACCCCTTGCTGTAATCTGAGGCTATACAGGAAGGAAACCGAGATTAATCTGTTTATTTCTCAGATACTGCTCAGTTTTGTTTAAAATGGTAACCACCATCTATTACTTAATGATGTCCTCTTTCTTATGACACCAAGAAATCCATGTTTAAGCCTCCAACTGTTTAATCACTGAAGAAATGATTTTGGTCTTTACGTACTGGTCTTTGTTCTTATTTTTAGACATGGTCCGTTGCACAGCTTTGTGCTCAGTCATCCGTGATGGTAGCATGGATTTCTTGGTGTCGTAAGAAAGAGGACATCATTAAGTAATAGATGGTGGTTACCATTTTAAACAAAATTGAGTAGTATCTGAGAAATAAACAGATTAATCTCGGTTTCCTTTTTTTAAGACACCCTGTATTACGGGAAAGATGTTACTTTAATACCCCCACCAAAACCGGTTAGGAACAGCAAATCTTGGAAATAACCATCCATTTGTGTTCATAATTGTACAAGCACTTGGCACAACCTTTAATATTGAGAATTTAATTGGGAAATTTTAGTGCAATACAGGGGAAGAAAGTTTGTGTTTTTGGTGTTAGATGTTCTTGGCACCATGTAGAGTCACTCAAAGTGTTCACATACATGTTGATTTCTGCCTCATTTTTTACAGCTTTTGCCGACATAACACTTGCAAGTTGTGCCACATGTTTTGACAGTTATCAAGGAGGGTTGGTTATTTTCCCAAGATTTTGCTGTTCTTGACCGATTTTGCAGGGGGATATTGAAGTAAAATCTTTCCACATTACCATTTCAGTAATAGTTTGGGAGGAGATAGAGATTTTATTTATCAATGTAAATATAAAATGGGGGGCGGGGGGGGGGGGGGGGGGTAATCTTCTACAAGAAAACATCAGACAGGTGACAAGATGAGACACTGCATTTACCAGCAATTCATTTTATTTATTTCGCAAATGGCGGGGGTTGCCCACAAAAATCTTTTACTTATTTCCAGCGAGGTCCCTAGGTAGAAGATGAGGAAGGAAATGACGTTAGATGTGGGACAAAACCTGAGAATAAACTTGGGGGGGGGGGGGGGGACCCACAGAATTATGTTGGGACTGAAAACCCAATCGACATGTTGGCCCCGGGCAGGATCTGAACCTGGGTCACAGCTGTGAAAAGCAGGGAAAGTACCGCTATGCCAACCTGATCCGTAATATACAGTGCGAGTAAAAAAGAACTGGCCATAAAAAATTTGCCATAGTTTTATTCTGTAGCAATATAGATAAGATATTTTTATATGTACTTTTAGAGTAACTCTTTCTGCTTCTTTTGGTGACATCTGAGTTGCGCCAACTGATCATTGCCTTGAATCAACCGGTGGAGTGGTCCCCAAGATCTCGTGATCTGACCCCTCTTGACTATTTTTTTGATGGGGATATCTGAAAGCTTGGGTTTTCACCACTCCTCCAGAAAATCTGGATGACCTCCAGGAAAGGATAACTCGTGAAATTGACATTCTCAGACAAGACGGGGAGATGATTCGCCATGCTGTTGCAGGAATGATGCGCCGAGCCCAGATGTCCATTGAACGAGATGGTGGCCATGTTGAGGACTAAGACACCGTGGAATTTAATTGCCTTTTTAATTTAATTTAAATGTTTTAAATAAACACGAAGTCAGATTTCACCCGACCCCCTTAATTGTCTCTTGTGCAGTCATGCAAAAAAACTAATCCAGTTAAAATGTCACCAAAAGAAGCAGGAAGAGTTACTCTAAAAGTACATATAAAAATATCTTTAATTGCTACAGAACAAAACTATGGCCAATTTTAAAAGTGTATAGTTTTTTTTTGACTCGCACTGTAGTTCTATACACTGATGATCTGTCAAATACATTTCATATTTTATTTCAGCTGAGTTCTTACCAACTTTAAGGTTGGTCACACCCTCCCCCAGCACAGAGACCACACCTGAAGACTCATGACCAAGAATCATTGGGGAGTTGACGATGAAATCGCCAATGCGGCCGTTGACCAGGTAGTGGACATCAGAGCCGCAGATACCCACAGCTGCCATTTTGATCTGAACCTCTGTGATGGTGTGGAAATTAAATTAAAATAATATATGGATTCCAAAAAGTACCAAAGTGTGATGTCAGATTGGCACGACAACTGGCTCCAAACAAATGGAGATTTTGACTGTTCCTTTGTTAACACAAAATAACATTATTCTGGTTCCAAACATTGCATTGATGTCATCACTTTGGTACTCTATAGGGAGTCCTGACCAATAAAGCCTACAAACTATGAGCTAGCGGTTTTGTTTATAGCCTATTGCCTCTGTCCTTCATACGACGCACAAGTGACTTTTGTTTTAACGGGAGTCACCCATTACAAAGCTAAAAGCCACTCTAGGTAAAGGGCTACAACAGAGATGGTGGGATTGGCCACATTTTAGAATGCCAGCCCAATGGTTTTCCTGGGTCCAGATCTAAATACATGATAAATCTTCAATAGATAAAGAAATTATCCCACCATTGGTGAGACCAACACACCTTCCCAATAAACCTTTTTGACATTCTCATCAATGCATTGTGGGTATGGAGGCCAAACAAACCATGTAATTTATACACAAGCCTATGGCACTGTGAACCAGTCCAAATTGATTTTATGCTAAATATCTGTCATGAGTTGAGAGATACTCTTTTCACATATCTTTGCATGGAACATAAGGAAAATAATAACCAGAAAACTCAATTTTAAATGGCAATAAAAATAAGGAAATAATTGGGGAATCCCTCTCATAGGGTACCAGTTACTGATGAATGCAACTCTCTGGAATTAGAACAGCTAATAATGTCACATTAGAACAGCTAACAATGCAACCAATCACATCCATTCTAATGTGCTTGCTCTTCTAATGCCAGTAAGGGCTGATGCTGTTCCCATGCTGCTTTGAGAATATCGAAAAGGTTCACCTTCCCTGAATGGATAAAACCTTCCATCACACATAGTAAAAGGTACGTGTACTTACCATTTTTACCAGGCAAGGGAATGGGTGTGTTCTCCTGTTCAGAGAAAGTGAAGAAAAAAATGTTTATATTAAAAGGTTCTCCTTTTTGGCAGTGTTGTAACCAAGTCATTTTTTTCTCATGTCAAGTCAAGCGGACACACTTTCTCAACGTTGGTGGCGCCATTTAACCTCTTTGTTTTGTTCTTACCCGTACATGCAAAATAAAACCTTTACAGGGTTTTTCTGGTTTGTTACAGTTCTTTAGGCGTAGGCCCTTACAAGCCCAAAAAAAATTGGCAACGAGCAGGGGGCGGGGGCGTTTTCTACATGTGTAAAAGTTTCTTAACACATGTGAATCATAGTGCGTATGCTCGCCGAGAAGGATTGTAAATTTTGTGCTGAAGTTCTGCCGAATATTCTTGAAGTTCTGGTGAGTACCATTATACAATGTTTTTTTATAGTAAAATATGTAACTTGTAGAATCTGTAGATAAAGATTTTAGGAGGTACCTGTAGGTAGTTGTAATTTCACGAAAACTTGATAACATGAAACCATCATTGTTGGTTTACATAGAATATCTCAGTTTAGTATGGTACAACGTATCTAATCAGCTTGGTAACGTATCTGATCAGCTCGGTAACGTATCTGATCCAATAACAATCTTTAATTTGCGAGCGTAGCTAAGACGATACAATTAAATGTATTGTTCAGACAGATATCTCTAACCAACAGGGACACTTGAAAGATGGTTTAGAGGGGTAGGGCGGCAGGTGGGTTGGTTGGGGGTGGGTGGGTGGTGGGTTGGTTGGGGTGAAGGGGGTGGGAGGCGGGGCAGCCCAACACACATGGGAAAAGAAAGTTCTGACCTCCATCCTGTGTGCCTGAATTCAATTTTAAATCATTTGGTCATAGTTTATCAGGATTGTTTGCCAGGGGGGTGCACTGTTTTGCATTTTAGTAAAGTCATTAACCGTAATAGATAGGCATGCGTAAAACATATAACGCGTACAATATGTCACATGATTATTTTCGTATAATTATATGAATTCCACGGCGGGTAGTGTGGCTTCTCTGTAGCATGCTACGTTAATTTGATGGTTCAAATGCTGCTGGTTTCTAGTTCAAATGCAAAGGACATTTTACAGTTTCATTTCCCCCCCTCCCCCTCCTCGAAGTGAATTTACTTTCCTAAATTATGTTTAATCAAGTCCAACTGATCGATAAAATAGAGTTCACCTTTTTCTTCTCATTCGCATTATGGTCCTTGAATTATACCAAAGTAATTGCGGCTGGGATTAAGCGGGGAATAGAGGGCGTAAAGGCTTGTTGGAACCATTTTGAAAGTGGTCATGGCAAAAGTGCGTGCGACGGTATTGGCGGCACCGCAAAACGTCAGGCAGCAGATGCAGTAAAAAAAAGCAGGGAAAGGTTGTCATTCAAGATGCCGATGATTTCTTCTCATATGGGCATCTTCACACCAGAAGGGAATTACGTACATCCTTTACAACAAAGGAGAATATGACGAGGCGGCTCGCCAGTTATCCACATTGGATAACAATGAAAACGCACGCGGTAATTGCAGATCACGAAACGCTATTTGCTGACACGCACTGTGTCTTGTTATTGTGTCCAATGTTTGGAAGGATCGGAGAGGTGTCAAGGATGGGTATAAGAAAAACTGTTAAACTGAAAACGACCGAACCTGTGCAAGTCACTGCTAATGCCGAAAGGCCTACGACACCAGATAAACCAAGTCAGCAGGAAGGCCCATCAGTGGAGGACCGCGGGATCGTGCCAGCCATCGGCGACCATGTTGCTGTAATATTAGGTACTGGTACAGTTCCTGGTACAGTTTCCTGCTCCGCTCTAAGTTTCTAAGGCCCCCAAAATTCTAGACAATGCAATATTCCTTTTATTGTATACCGGGCAAAACCCAATTATTACATGCTCCATCCCGTGTTACTTTGGAGTATTCCAAATTATGTACGTCATAAACTAATATTCCTAATTTAAATACTTCAGAAGCCAGATTGCGACATACACCGTAAGTATGACTAAAATGCATCAAGGAGTAACAAGTGCTCGTGGCCGAGCGGGTTAGCGTACCATGTATTAACCCACGTTCTCTTACAGGCTTGATTTGGATAGAGGTTCGAACCTCGGCGAGGGAATGGAAAAAGGAGCACGGAGTGGGGGAGAAGCGTCGTGGTGGTGGAACGGAGGACAGAGGTAGGAGTGTACAGGAGAGATGCAGGGTGGAGATGTAAAGGAGATAGATTTCTAGCAAATGATTTTTTTTATTTTTTTATTTTATTCAATTGTTTTTACTTTTCCTCGCGAAAAAATCCCCTTAAAAATAAAAGGCACCCCTTTTTTACACGTGTTGGAGTTTATACAACCTCAAAATAGTGATGTCCGTATGGAACTCTTTCCAAATTGCAGAATGCGGATTCGGTTACCATGTCCCTCATAGACTTGTGTGCAATAAGCGAGTTCGATAATCGACTTTTGCAATGCAATGTGGGTAAAAGCTCACAGGTCAGCTGTACCAAAAGAGCGTAAAATACCTAGGCCTATACGAGGCGGAATTTGGTACAGCTGACATTTGACCTGAGAATAATCGAACTTGTCTATTATCTTCTTTTCCCGAAACTAAATCGTGAATTATGATGTGCGCATGTGCAGTTGCAACTCTGAAGTGGCTTAGGCCTACACCTAGCCCTACAAATAGGGCTGTAAATGGTTCCTTTTTTAACTTCTGGCTTTTTACTGTAAGGCCATGAGAATGAAAGTATGAGTTTACTGTCCGAGACATTTTGAAAAGTGATGAGGCTTTTTTTCATTATTCATTATTCATTATTTTTCAATTTCCCGCCTTAGCTTTGAACATGTTGAAAACACCCGCCACTGAGACACGTGACCAAGTATGGAACAATCGGCTGCTCGGTCATCATCACATGGGATCATTGCCAGCTTTGAATGCAATCATCAGATATCATCTTAAATGCATGCCATCGTTTTTATTTTTTTATATCTGCGGGCTTCATCAAAACATTCTTCAAATATTTATTTGAGTATTTACTTCAGACTCGTCATTTTAATGCTAGATTGAGATTGATTGAAAATACCGCATTCGTTCAATAAATCGAGAAATCAAGGATGGGCATCCGGGTTACTGAGGCAGTGTCGGCCATGGCGAAGATAGAAAACGATTTCTATTGGCCGATATTTTTGCGCATAGTGTTCATCGACCAATCAGAGCATGCGTACTAATACGCATAGGTCTCACAGAACAGCAGCTGGACTGGTTCCTCATCTCTATCGCTATGCTACGCAATTGTATTGCGGAGCGGAGCCTTACGCAAAGACGAGAACCACTCTAAACTTCAGCCTAACAGTTAGTAGTAGTACTATCGCCATACATTTCACTGCCGTCGGATGATGGCATGGATTATACAGGTTGGTTGCGCGGGATTTCGTGAAGTTGCCGGTTAGAAAAATCACTACAACCAAATAAACCTTTTCGACATTCTCAATGCATTGTGGGTTTGGAGGCCAAACAAACCATGTAATTTATACAAAAACCTATGGCAATGTGAACCAGTCCAAATATTAATTGATTTTATGCTAAATATCTGTCATGAGTTGAGCGATACCCTTTTCACATATCTTTGCATATAACATAAGGAAAATAATAACCAGAAAAATTAATTATAAATCAATAAATGGCAATAAAAATAAAGGAAATAATTGGGGAATCCCTCTCAGGGTACCAGTTACTGATGAATGCAAATTTCTGGAATGAGAACAGCTAGTAGGCCTATTATTAGTAATGTCACATTATTAGCCAATCAGAAGAGGATTTTTGCAAGCATGACAACAAACATGTGACCAATGCGACCAATCACGTCAGTTCTAATTGTATGAATTTATTTACAAATAATAAAATATTTTGAAATAATGAAATTTTTTGGCGGGGGCTCTGACGGCATGCGGGCGGTGGACGGTAAACTCATACTTTCATTCTCGTGGCCTAATACCATGGTGACAGTAAAAAGCCAGAAGTAAAAAGGAACCATTTACAGCCCTATTTGTAGCACTAGCCTACACCAATCACAGAGAACCGTGTAACGTTTATAGGCCTAGGTGTTTTCGTTAATTAGGCACAATTGCAGAATACCCAGCCACTCGTATCTCCACCTCGTATCCGAATACGCGGATACGGGGTCACTGTTCATTGCCCTCAATAAACTATTCACATACCTTCCTCCATTAGCCTTTTAGAAGTATGGCGGACAAAATAGGAGGGTGCTGTTTGATTTGGGTAAACCTTTTGTATGGCACAAAGGCCGAGTTCGGGCGGTCTGTTCTTAACACGAGTTTCCCGTTCTTGCGCCCGAACGGCGGGAACGCGACCTGCGAACATTGCACTCGGAACAAGATCACACACCACCTAACAGTCGAGAGTTTACAAGAACATGACGTAATTTGACGTGACGTAGAAGACGACCAAAGATGGCGGATGATTTGACGAAGCATGAAAGTCGGCGCAATGTTGCCTAAAATTTCCTTCCAAACATATTTGAATACTAAAGCTTTTTCTGAACAATCTAGGGGAAAATGCAGTTTTATGCAGAGAGTCTAAATATTGTGCCTCCGTTAAATTATCTTGCGTCTGAAATTCAGGTTTTTGAAATGAATGCTTAAATATCGTGCATGAGTGCAGCCATTACATTTTGCGTGGTTACCAGCGATAGATGGCGCTCTTCTTGGCTATCAGACGTTCTTTGGCGTTCGAGCAGCCGGAACTAACGAAGACACGAGTTGTTCTTGAGCAACCAAGAACAGCTCGCCAGCCCGAGCTAGCTCGGGACTGCACAAACTGACAAAGGACTAAATCAACACGAATGACATGTCACATGTTATCACCGTGCTAGACGCTATAGGATCTTTGATGTAAACCCACTGAGCATGCTGAGTCCGTGATACCCCTAGAACTATGGGGTTCCGAGTCCGTGACAGCACCACACATTATAAAGTCCCCCAATACCATTGAAGTTCAACTTACCAACACCAGTTCACCCTTCTTTTTTAGAACAGCGGACAGATTTTCGACTTCAGACATCTTTTTACAGGGATTGTCGTTTGCAAAAGGACCGTGCAATATACTTCTCGTGTGGGTGGGTGTGTACGTGTACGGTTGTTGTACCATGACATATCCGTACCGCGCATCCACCACTACCAGGGGCCAATTTCATCTGATGGTAGAGGGCGCTATCATCAACAAACCAATCGTGCGTGATCTATTATCGCTTTGGGTCTAGGAACGAAAGAGGTTCGTTTTTGTTCCTTGGGTGTCTGATATGATGGTAGCACTTGTGCTTGCGCGCGCCGGATCGTATCAAATATATTCAACATATTGAACCAAGACTGCAGCCAGGTTCGGCGAAACACTTTTGTTTTGAAAAGGGGGAGGGGGAAGCAGTGCCAGTGCCGGTGCCGGCAGCTGCTGCCCTTTTCTAGGTTCTTTTTCTTTGTGCGAAAGTTTATGCGGAACTGCAAGTGGGGCACTGATTAATTTTCCCCCCAAGTGTAAAAAGTGTGGGGGGTGTCCCCCCCCCCCCACCCCCGTTCCGCCGCCAGTGTATACAGCCGTCTTTGGACTGAAATTACATTCACTGTATAATCACATGCACAAAGAATTGCATTTATTACCATGGGCATGGCCAACTTGAACCATGCATTAATTTTTCATCAAATTAAATACACTTTACAGATCAAAATTGTTGAAATTGAAGCAATAAAAAAGAATTATAAGTCCATATTTCCACAATCTCCTCAAACACAACACAGTTTCTCAAGACATCGGATTCCACATCAACGACATTTGGTCCCAACTCTTCAAGCACCACACATCCTACACCGACCCACGAACCCAGTCATGTAAACGGGTGCAATCGTGGACCTCCCATTGTTCCTCTTTTGTTTATACTCTAACTTTTTCGGAAGGCCTCCCATTGGTTTTGTACACGATTTTCAATCGTGGACGTTAGGTCAAACGTGGACCCCTTTGTCTACGCCCAAATTCTTTTGTCCTAGGTCCACGATTGCCGGCATATACAAACTCCACCCAACAGTTAACCTACTAACTGCCACACCCCAACGCACACAACAGCATCTAGTCGTCACACCCGACTAGGCACCCAGAAGGCATAAAAGCTGCAGCAACTCCGCATCGCATCACTCACACTCACCACCGGTTCTTTTCAGAACCACACTTCTTCCTGTGTTACCCACAATCCCAGTCTCTCTCATATCGCACCCACCATGCAAAGCTTCAAATCGTATCTCTCCATATTTCCAAATAATTCCATATTTCCTTCTATTATGATATTAAAGGCAGTCATTTCTGAAGCAACTAGATGTGAGAGGACCATAAAGAAAATATATTTTTGTTAACAGATTTCTGTAAACAAATGTCAAACACAAAAACAGAACTGGGCTCAATTTCATAGGGTTGCTAAGCACACACTTTTCTGTGAATAGGACCCCCATCTAAATTGTATTTCTTAGAGACCATAAGATTTTAGCATAGACAAATGCTTGCCAACTTCAGAGGCATAATTTGCTTAGCGACAATAGAAATCTTCATGCACATGCAGGCTATTAATTAAGCATGATCCGACCATGAAACAGCACTAAAGCAAGAAACAAATTCTGCTGCAGTTATCACAGCTTTTCTGGTTTATAAACAACACCATGAAATTGGGCCAACCCATCAAAATCTGCAAATGAACTTTGAAGATTCTTCATTGGGTAGGTATCATGCTACTTTGGCTATGTACAATGCCGAAAACTCAACATAAAAAATGCCAATCAGCATGAAAAAGTTAAATCACATTGCTCCAAAGTCTACAAGTGAATGCAAGCATAATAACCCTGCGTGCAGCCAAGTGCCTGTTTGGTGAGGCACGTTTTTGTATTTTTGTTTACGTAAACACCTTTGGGCCAATTCCGCTTAAACTTCATGTAATTCTCAATCGAACCCCTAGTCTGAGGGCCTCTAGTCACCTTTAATGTCGAAATTAAGAAGCCAAACCAACCAGAAGAAAAAAGGGCTAATAGCAAAGCCCCATTGGTTTGTGTACAAACCACGGTCATTTGAGTTGGCGGTGTAGTCGACTATCATAAAGGAAACTATCAATCATTCTACTGCTAGCCCAGTGACAGACGGTAAACAACAGCTGCTTTCACCCACAAAAAGCCTATGTCTGTGACTGTTTCATGTCCATGCTTTTAGAAAGTGCCTTCCGGAGCAGCACCTAATTGGACTGCCCGAGTCATTTTGGGGTGGTGCTGCGCGCACAGTTCATTCCCTTTCATGAAGACAGAACAGACATCGCGTAGCCTAGGCCTGTATGCAACCAAAGCTTTAAGGGCACCACTCTGAATTCCAATGGTCCAACTTTTCCGAACCAAACTGGCATCCCCAAAATTATTTCCATAAATGATTTCAATTATATTTTCAATTATTACCTCCATGGCATTGTGTCCCTTGAAACATAGAGCAAGGAACAGTCTGTTCCTTGCTCTATGCTTGAAATAAGCCCTCATGTGGTTTTTCAATTTCTTCCTAGTTTAGGTCGTCTTAGTTTTTTGCTTGTTTTTCAAGCTCACTCAGTTTCAGTTTGAGCCACACCAAAATATGGAAAATATAACTGAAAGGAGGAGGGGCAGGGGAGACCCATGTGGACTACTAAATTGAGTCGGTAATGTACCGGTAGCAGCTACAACAAAAACGACCCAATTACCATGAAAAAAAAGTTGTTTTTTTATGCCCCAATTAAAATTTTTTTCAGGCCAAAAATGAAAATTCCACGATATCCAAGAAAAATCCATGAGGACCCCATATCAACATATAGTTTGTATTTTCCTGAAGGCATCCCCTTAAAATATGCCATTTCTTTTCGTTATCGAACGACAGGTGGGCTCAATAGAGCCGTTATGTAACGTTTTCGTTACGCCCCAATGGTCTTAGCTTATATAAGCTGGAATTGCATTCAATGCCTTTCTTCTCGGTCTGAGCATTCGAACCTCGCTTATCTACTTCCCTTCATAACGTTTGAGCATACACTATCGCCACAATATCACCCTGCAACGATGATCTCGGATACAAGCCTCTAGCTTCCAGCGCTGCATCAACGACCACGTCGGTGCCAACTGCCCAGCACTTCTGGTCCTCCGAAGTGTGCAGCAACAGCCCGGAAACCCGGCCCACGAGTTTCCTCGGCATGAGACCGCAACCAGAACCTGGCAGACCCTGGACCACGACATACGGGCCCCATCAGGAGTAAAAGATGCAATTTGTAAGACGTCGGGCTGATTTGTAGCTTTGTTTTCGCTAAGCAGTTAAGCCCTAGCGGGTTGAGATTTACTTGTTTCCTTTCCTATTAATTTCAAGACTTTTGTCTTGTTTCAAGCACGACTATTTGGTGTCGTACAGCCGATTTGAGGGCTGAGGTTGTTTGTACATGGAGGTATTCCTTTTAATACCTCCACGGTTTGTACTACATTGTAGTACCATGCACACCCATTTCCATCTTTGGCGTATCTCAGGTGCGAGTTTTCGCCGCTCAACCATTCCAAATTGTTCACCAAACTGTTTTTGCCGTTTCCCTGTCTTTAATTGGTATTTATTAACTTGAGGTAGATATAGAAAAGAAATTAATTTTCTGACGGAGGAACGGAGAAAGAAAATCCTTTTTTATTGGTCTATATCCACTTTTACAGGTAAAATCAGCAATTCCAGATTGCAAAAGAGATTCTTTAAAAATTCTGAAATCCCGACAAATATTATGCCTTGTTTTTGCTCCGATTTGGTGCATACAATGGCAGATGTGAATACATGAATCACACATCGGGAAAGAAATGAAGGGAGAAACCGAAGTATGAAATTCTACGTCTAAATGTTGTAAAATGTATTCAGTTACACCCATGCAGAGTGCAGGATTTATGCAATTATAACCATGGCAAAGCTGTACAAAACACTAGACTCAACTGTCCAATCTTCTCAATTTTATAAACTTAAATCATTTGGCAAAAGTCAGTTTAATACACCTTTGTTCATACATGCAACAATAAAACCCTTCATTGTAAAATCTATGTACAAAGACAAAATCTTTCAGTCGAAAATTTATGATTAAACGATTAAAAAAAATACTTAATTATTATCATGTATGGTAATCCAATAATAATGTTAATGCTACATCAACTGTGGTCATTGCTGGGATTAATCAGATTATGGATGAGTGCCAAGTATATTCCAGGGCCCAATTTCATGGAATCCGTAACACCGAATTCTGTGCCAACGGCCTGCATTTCTGTGCTAACCGAGCTTAGCACATAAATTCTGCACTAACCCTGTAAGCACAGAACAGTGAGTTACAGTATGTGCGCATACGCACAAGCCAAAATTCCTTGCTAATCCGTGAAATACGCTAACCGTTAGCGCAGAATTTTCTGCTATAGTTAGCGAAAAATGTTCGCTTACCGTTACAGATTCCATGAAATTGGGCCCAGGTGGGTCCAACACAAGACATTATATCATTGGTCACATGGTCTATTATCCCTCCTGTGCACCCAGCCAAAATCGACCCAGCTGCTGTACAGATCAAAACCTATCAAATGTCAGATTGAAACACACAAACTGTGAGAGTTGGTGTTTAGAGTTTTTGATAGGCTGTGATAGTTATAAGTATAGGAGGGATAATTATTAATGTTCAACAGAATAGCGACAAACCCTTGAAGAAACCTTTTTGGCATACAGTTTGATGCAGATTCCCGAATGAACTGCGTCACAGGGGAATTGACAATGGTCGAGCCATGGTACTGTGGTTATAGTCAAGTCAGCGGTTATTTGGGGACAAATAAGGAAAATACAACGCTGTTCCCAAGCAACAAGAGATTTTGGTTGCTGCTTTTCATTAGTACACAAAGTCTTCAAGGTGGATCCTCGACAGTAGATTCAACCTCATATATGTATGAGGGGCCAAATCATTGAGTCAGAAAATCTTACTGAAGACAGTTGAGGTTAGTACAATGGCCTGTGTGTGATGAAACCAGTGCAGACAAATCCTATTGTGATGGGCTTATCCAATACTATTTATTATTACTGTAGTTAAGCCCCTATTGTATACAATCCAGGTAGTCCAAATATACGAAGGGATTGGCATGTCAGGTTGAATCTGCTATAACTTCAACTATCACAGTTTGTCAAATACCAAGAACCAAACTGCCTGCTACCAGGCGATATAGGTTTAACCAAGCAGTGGCGTTGTTGATGACTACTGTACAGCATGCATACAAAAGTGTGGCACAAAACAGAATTTCAAGCATAAAATTAAAAGTAGCGAGTCATTACAAGAAAAATGTTACTGACCTTCACAACTAACCTGACCACGAAAAAAGTATCAAGTGGAATACACAGACAAGCCTTTAAAAATTATCACACATCAACGACTGACTTTGATAAATACACTTCATCTTCTTACTTGCCAACTGCAGCTTTCCTATATACATGTAACCACGATAACCCTTCTACAGAATATATGGCATACTTTTAACACTATATACAAAATAACCTTCATTCGTTGTTTAACAGTGAAAGATGAACCTCGGCCAATAAGCCTTTTGCGAGTGACCCGTACTTTGACCCCGCTGCGTAGTGATTGTTGCCACGACACGTGATTCGGGGCAAGCTTTCTCGCATACGCGCGTGCAGACACAATGTCAATGCATATATCGCATACGTACGTGTGCACTTGCCGTGATCGAAGTACATGTACGCGATTCATACGTTTCTTGTCACTTTAAAACGATAAATTTCCACGCAGATTTTGTCAGACTCTAGTACTGGTTATTGTTAGAATTTAGACATTAACATAAAATACGAAGTTTGTGGGATTTAGTGCTTGAGAATGCCTGCGAAGAAGCACTGTTCTTACGGAACATGCAACAGCGACTCGCGCTTTTCGGACCGTCTCCATGAATGGCGTTTGTGGCTACCCTTTCCGAAGCCGAAGTCAAACCGTGAGAAGTGTCTCCGTTGGATAAAAAACTGCTCCAGAAAAGACTTTTCGGCGGAGAATGTAACTTACAATACTTACATTTGCTCCAAACATTTCGTCGGTGGCAATGGGCCAACAGATGACTACACCGACCCAATACCAGCTTCGACATCTAGCGCGGTGGAGATGAACAATTTTGTTTTTGTTTTTATTGGGAGGGGGCGTAATCATACATGCAGACTATGTGTTACGATGTTGAGTCAATGTGATGGAACTTTTTGTTTCAGGGCCTTGGTTAACCGATTGTTAATTTTGGTTGAACTTCTTGTTCTTTACAAGATGAGTACTTGCTTTTTAAATTTTGAAAATAGCAAGAAAGAACCGGTGTGTGCAGGCAAAATTCAAGGAATGATCAGATTATCTTATTTTGTTGATCATCTCAGGAAATAGCCGCAGTGAGTCAAAGTTCGTTTAGGGGGTAGGGAGGGTGGGGGTTGTTGAAGACATCAACAAAATCTCTCTTTCCATTCTTTTTTTATTTGTGGGAAAGGTTGGAGGAAGAAAGATTCTGTTGAGCAAGGTCTCATTATCAGTTTTTACGTAAGTGACTGGTCTTGCAGAAATTGTTTTTGTATATATTTACGAATAGGTTGGTGGGTATGCCAGCCGTGTGGGTGTGTGACTGACCCACCCAAAGCGTAATTTCTTTCTTTTTTAAAAAGTGGAATACGCTTCGAGGGAGTCAGTTTTAGCCACCATTTCTGCAAGATGACAATCCTGGTATGTGCTGGCTACGTTAGAAGAATAATCAGTGGATTCTTTGATGGATCATTCCAACAAGTAGCCGCAGCGAGTCCGAACTTATCTGGGGGAGGGGGGGGGGGGGGGGGGGAGGATTTGTAAAGGCATCAACAAAATCTCTCTTTCCATTCCTTTTGTATTTGTGGGAAAGGTTGGATGAAGAAAGATTCTGTTGAGCAAGGTCTCATTATCGGTTTTTACGTAAGTGACTGGTCTTGCAGAAATTGTTTTTGTATATTTACGAATAAGTTTTCGCCGGTCGTAATCCGCTCGAAAACAAATCAAATAATTGAAGACATCGTATAGTCCGAAATGTGGTATATTCGAGAAATCCTTCGTGAATCCAGGAAGATTAAATGGGTCGGAAAATGTGCAGCCCGCGTCTTTCAATCTTTTGTCAAGTTGGGGCTTGAACGATTCGGGTCGGTTGTCAATTTCAGATTGGCCACGCACTTGCACAGTTCAACCAGTTCTTTCTTCAGGTAACCCGTTATTGAAACCCCTCTCTCTTGAAGAAATGTCTGCAGTTTCTTCACGTTCCAACCTTCGGAGTTGTTATCCATTAAAGAAACTATAATTGCTAAAAATAGGCCGCGTTTCGAGAAGAACATACAACATGTACTGTAACAATTCGAGCAGTTGTTGTGTTTTAGAGTGGTGACAATCTCTATCGTGCGCTGTTTCACCCAGCGGTAGTTCCAGATACCAGACAGGGAAACCACCACTGGCCGTGCGTCGCCACGTTGCGGCTTGCCCCGAATCACGTGGTCTAGCAACAACGGTACTGACGCGCATAATAATGATCAGTCTGGCAACGACCGGCGCACGCTGTGCATCTTAGATTGAGCGAAGACGGGGTACAAGGATCTATGCAAATCAACGCGCAAAAGGCTTATTGCATGAAGCTACTAAGTGCAAAATACTGCTTTAAAGCAAAAATCAGCTGCTATACATGAACTTTGGCTGATAACCCATTTTTTCCTTAGCAAAACTGATTAGCAACTCCATTAAACTAGTCCCTGGCTATGTGGAATCTCTCTATGGGATATCATGAGAACTTAAACACATCCAGCCAAATAACTCAAACCACCCTTGTACTGCCAGGATCTCCAGGGATGTAGTCAAGTCCATCACAAGTCCCTGCAAGTCCATCACAAGCCCTCCAGTCCTAATTCCAATCACAAGCTATTCAAATGAGCTTTGACAAAGGCATTCCTTTGTCATTGTTCATCCAGTTACTTGTGATCAGCTTTATGAAAGGACTTGTGAAAGGACTTGCAGGGACTCCACTACAACTCTTGAGGATCTCAGTCTGGCGCTCAAAAGCCAGAACAACGTCCGGGGTATACTTATTGGAGTTGCTAAGCATAGACAGTTCTGCTTAAGAAAAATATGTTACCTGCCAAAATTCCAAAGTTCCCAGCTGAATTTTGCTGAACAGAAATTTGTTTAGCTTCATGTTTTGGCTAAGCAGGTCCATGAAATTGGACCCTAGTAAGTCTGGGGCCTAGACTGGAATTACTGGCCTAACTTGAGATCTCAATCCCATTTTGTTCATGGAAAGCAGGCACAGGTTTCCTACTATAAAGATCATGCGGAGCTTAGGGCAGGCATTCTTATAAAACAGATGGTATTGTTAGAAGTACTGCAGTTTTTGGTGAGATTAGTGCTTTGCATTAGGCTGGAAATGAAAATCAGAATTCAGAAAAATAAGCAGAAATCTCATTAACTCAGTGATAAAATCAACAACGAGGTTTTAGGAGCAAATGTCACTCAACCACTGACAAACACTTCTTTATGTAAAGCAAGTTCATTCTTCATAAATTGCAACAACAAAAACACAAAGATTGCCCATCTTAAGTTTAAATATTAATGTCCAAATTCACACCTCACACATCAGGTACTCTGGGAATGAGTAACGAGTTGGGGGGATCACTGAGGTATCGGGTCTGAGTGTTGGTGGGTCACGACGCCTTGTTGGTGCAGGTACCTTGTTGGGGCGGCACGTTATGGCCAGCTTGATGCTGGGCGCTCAGGTCTAGTGACTTACTCCGTTTGTGCTCCGGGATAGTCGGCAGGCCACCGGAAAAACTACTGGCCACGCTCTGGGAAGACCTGCATTGAATGGACACATGAAATACCATGAAATGTTAGACAGATTTGGGGATTGCGTTTTCACTTTATGTTGTGGCAGAAGGGTACTGAACAAGCTCTAGGACCAATTTCATGATGGTACAGAGCACATGATTTTCTGCTGACGGAATCTTCATCCATTTTACTTGAGAAGTAAACTTTGGGTAAAATAATGACGGAACACTAGAAGTCTACCATGACATGCAGGCATAAGTGGGGCTTGGCCGTGAAATACTGCCAATGTTAACAAAATGTTTCTGCTACAGTTAGCACAACTTTTCTTCCAGCTGTTAACCCCTTGCCACCGGGTGGCGCCGGGGCACCAGGCCGGGTTATGCAGCCAAGCGAAACGGAAACAAGAGGCTTGTGCAGCCAAGCATAACGTACACAATACCCCAATAATGGATTGAAAATGCAGCAATTGACGTGTATAGACGTCACCCGGCCAGGTGGCAATTTCAATCTGCACGTATTTATGTCAACCGTACGCAAGGGGTTAAGTAATGCTATGCTATTAGCCCCTCGATTGTATAATACATGACCTATACTTATTTAAATGGGGAGTAGATGAAATTAGTTCAGTTATGTTGGTGGTTCTTATTTGAAGATAAAGCTATATTTTAGGAGGATCCTTAAAGGCCACATTATAAGCAGTTGGTCAAAAATATAAACATCCCAATTGAGGTTTTACATGGAAAAAGTTTAGACAAATCTTTAAGAGATTGATTTGAGCCTCGAGTATCATCTTCTCGCTAAAGGCTTCTCGCAAAATGTTTTATTGTGCATTTTCAGCCATAGGCCAATCAAAATATTACGTGTAAAAAAAATATTTGTTTTTTTATTTTTTTAGAAAAATAAGGGAAATGTGCATTAAACACTCCACAATGTTCATCCAAGGACAATCAATGTAAGGAAATAAGTTTGGTAAATAAAACTGCATATACTGTCCTTTTTGGTTTTCTTTGAAGGAGTGTGCGTTGGTGTGGGTGGGCTAGTCAAGCTGGTTGGTTGGTTGGTAGGTTGGTAAGTTTTGTTGTCATGTATAAATGACACAGGAGGCTGTGCAACATACAATACCACTGACTGATGTTTTCCTCGCATTTCAAAGTAAAACTCCTGGATTCAAGATTTCATTTATTATTTATTGGCATTTTTTGCAGCAATTTTACACACTTCAAGGTAAAGTTAGAGAGGTTTTTTTTCTTTTCTTTTGAAAAGCCTGCACATACTTGTACCTGTTGTGCCTGAGGTGGCTTTTGACCAAGTGTCCAGCGGCCAGCGCTGACATGAGGGAAAGTTCCCCAGCGAGTACCGTGGAGCAAACGATGCGGGCCAGCGTACGGGCATTGCGTCCCGGGTCATCAGGGCAAGCGCCGCGGACCCCAAGCATCTGTGGATGAAAGGAAATCGGGAGGAATTGCATAAAGTAAAACAGCACAGGTTTCTCTTCCCACAGATTCCAAGCTTGAGCTTTTTTGTGGGTTGGTCCCGGGAAGCAGGGGAGTCGGGTTGGCCTAGTGGTACTTTCCTTGGCTTCCACCGTTGTAACCCAGGTTCGAACCCCACCCTAGGCCATCATGCGGATTAGGTTTTCAGTCACTGCTCGATTCCATGCGTAATACCAAGAATATTATTGCGGGGTTTTCCTCTTAAAACATTTATCTTCTCTTCCCAGGTTTCTGCAGGCTTGCAAGCCACAGTGCGATGCCTTTTGAGGAATCCTTTGTTTCAGTACCAGAAATAAATAATAAAATACTTGGCAGATGCCTCCATTCAAATTTACTCAGCTAGACAAACGAAGGTCACTTCTTGAAAACTTTAACATTAACCTCCGAACTGGCCATAAAGAGAACATGCATAGCATTACTAGTTTCATGTTGGCATAGTACATGCACGCATTGTGGTATTTGAAGGTTTTTTGGGGTTTCTTTTTCTCAAATTTTAAAGAAAAAATTAAAATTCTAAAAAGCGGTTATTTGCGGAGATTTTGTGGGCCCACTCAAATTTCTTGATGCATAAGACTTGTTCTAATATTACTGCTTTACTTGTGGTTGAAATGAGATAACGTTGCACAATGCATTAACATGTAAGTGTATACTCCCCAGAAGCTCAAAGTGTAAATCTTAAAAACAAAATGATTTAACAAATGACAATTTGTTTTAGAAAACCACCTACAAAATTATCAGTTTTAAATGTAAATAGAACGTTCACAACAAATTTTACAAAAGACATAGTCACTATCTCGAAGTAACCTTCAAAATTTAGGTAACCACAGGACTGTCGTTTGACTAGTGTCAGTTCCCCCGTGACCTATGTCACTTGGGAATCTGTTTCAAACTGCCCATGCAGTTTCAAAATCATAAAGGCTTATTGTGATTTCATATCTAACTTCAAAAGTAGTAACTACCTGAACATTAACCAGTTCACGTCGGGATTATTTTGACATTCACCGGACCCAGGTGCGGGATTATTTTTCATGAACCTTGATGCCAGCCGGGTTCAGGTGGAATCAGGCCGTAATCTGCGGGTAGCACACCCTGATATTTCCGGCCTCGCTCGCTGCGAGCGGGTCGCTGACAGATATTACTGGCCTTGATCGAGTGCGTGTTTATCAGTCATCCGTTCCGAATATCGCAAAACCTTTGCGTGTATACACGTCATCCGACGCGAACTGGTTAAAAAAATACAGGTTTTGTGCAGAGGATAAGAAATCTTAAATTGTATTTAACAGACTAACAGATTATAATAATAACAGCTTCAATGTATAGAGGGTAGCCATGTCACTTATAAGATTATTTAATGGGCCATCTTTGTGCCAGAGGTACCAGAGGTACCAGCGGCACCAGGGCGAACCCCTTCTCTTTCATGACAGGTGCTCTGGGTTCTTTTACGTGTACTGATCCTATAGAGCACATGACCCTCTTGAAATTAATAAGCACCTGTTATGCCCCAGACCAATGCACTGATTATTTTCAGCAGAGTTGAAGTCGAGTCGCTGCAAGTCCTTTCACAAGTCCTTTTGCAAGTCCAGTCAGAAGTCCTTTCATAAAGCCGGTCACAAGTAACTGGATGAACAATGACACAGGAATGCCTTTGTCAAAGCTCATTTGAATAGCTTGTGATTGGAATTAGGACTGGAGGGCTTGTGATGGACTTGCAGGGTCTTGTGATGGACTTGCAGGGACTTGTGATGGACTCGACTACATCCCCGATTGCCAGGTACGTTAATGCAAGCAATACATGGTGTGGTTTCCCATCCAACTTCTCCCTGCAGATTGGACTAACCTCCAAGCAGGAACCCTGTGGTGGCAGCACTGTACCACCTCCCACTGTGCCAACCTCAATGGATGGCATGGTGACACTCACGTACAGGTCTTCCCCATTGGGACCCGCAGGTTCCATCAGGGTTATGCAGTTAGAACTGCCAATGTTCTGAGCCACGTCCTGTGAAAAAAAAAGGAGAAAAGGAATATCAAAATAATTCACCGAGCATCATCGTCTAGTGGTTACAGTATTATAAGCCTGGCTTTTACATAACCACAATAAACCAATGTGGGACCATCATTGCTGTGTGCGTGTTTGACTGAAGCACAAATTGGATTATCTGAAAGTGCTACAGCATGGCCATTCTACATGCATCTCCTACAGTCAAAACAGAGTGTTGCTTTATTCTGTACTTGGGTCATGAACAAATTCAACTAGTACATGCCTCGTGCCCGTTGTTCACGTCTCCCCTAATTACACCCCTGCCCAAGGCCTTACTTTCTCTGAGTCCAAAGAAGGGGTGATAACTTATTGACGTTTAAGCACATACCTGACCCGTGGCTATGAAAATGGCAGTGACAATATTGGAGGCATGGGCATTGAAGCCGCCAATGCTACCAGCCATGGCCGAACCAACGAGGTTCTTCTTGATGTTCAGCTCTACTAGAGCGGGGACGGAGGTCTTCAAAACCTGAAACAATCCCAAACATAAATCGCACAGGATTAAGAAACCATTAAATTTGAAACTAGAATGTTAAGTTGGTCATGCAGAGTGCTGAATGGTTATAGTGTGCCACTCATGTCCCATGGTACGAGCGTTCGAACCCTGCCGATAGGTTAATGGCGCCTGTATTTGTGGTCAAGACACTTGATTTGATTTTCAAATGTTGCTACTTTCCACTCATTTCGTGGGAACAGATCACACAAGTGTGTAAACCCTGCAATCGGGGACCTCCTATTGTCCTCCTATTGTTCATACTTTAACTTTTTGGCAAGGGTCCTCATTGGTTTTGTACACGATTTTCAAACGGGGACCTTTCTCAATCGGGGACCCTATTGTCCTCTGATGTTAAAGGTCCCCTATTGAATGCAAAAACAAACTCACATACACACTACATGACATCCAAGAGCCCTGTGAATTCCAAGTGCGTTGATAATGCATGTCAGCAGTCAATGGCTGAATTGCTACAATATTAAACTCCAAACGTACAACACACATGTAAAATTGAGTAAAATGGGCAACATATCTCACTCAGTCGCGATTAAACTTGCCACGTCCGAGCCCCAACTGATGATTTCAATCCAGTGGATTTGCCTCACAAACGAATCACGGCAGAAAACTATTTTTGACCGAAAAAAAACACTTACTAAAACTCTGCAATATATACTCGGCTATGAGTAAAGATTTCCCAATACATTAATACAAACAAATTATGAGCGTTCCATCCTAACTCAAAACATGACACTTATTGTTAACTTATCAGTTGATTTGTTTGTGGAATGTCCCGTTGGAAAGCTCTCAACTTTTGTAGTGCTCCTAAATGAGCAATTCAGTTTGAGAATCTATTTTTTGAGGCGCTTCATCACCCCAAAAAGCAGGGGAGAGATTCTTGCCTACCTTCTCGATGACATGAGCGGGTATGGTGCAATCGCCGACGACTGATTTACCACGTCCACCGATCCAGTTAATGGCCGCCGGCTTCTTGTCGGTGCAGTAGTTCCCGCTGAGACTCAGGATATCAAAGGCCGGAAACTTCTCTCGGATCTTGTTCAGGGCCTTTTCAGTGCCCTGGATTGTACACAAAAAAAGGATATGCAGAACACTCACGCTATTTAGAGAAATGAACGGGGGTGAAAAGTGTGATGCATGCATGACCACATCTTTGCATGCATGACTGTGCACTGCACATTGAACTTGGATCTTAATCATAGTTTAATCACCGACCGGTGTGAAGGGCCAAATTTCATGGCACTGCTGACCGTTGGCAAAGACTCATGCAAACTGTAGCAGAAAAGTTTGCTCGAATGTCTAGTGTATTTTACAGGTAAGCAAGAAATTCTTGTGCACATTTCTTGACTAGCATTGTATCAGAGATACTGATAATTTCTGTTGAAAGCAAATCCATATCAATTACCTTTGACAGCATATTCATTCCCATGGCATCCCCTGTTATGGCCTGGAATCTCATAAACATGTGGCGGCCGGCCAGGCTGACCTGTACATTCTTGAGCCTGGCGAAGCGGCTGGTCGAGTCAAAGCTCTCCTTGACCAAGTCAAAGTTGTCCGGTTCCTCCAGCCACTGTTTGACCACGCTAAAGTGTAAGAGAGGCAAGGATGGCGTAAATGTGATGCGATCAAGCAAAATCCGTCTGAAGTAGGCCGTGGTAAATTTGGGGATTTTTACATATTAATTTGTAGCATACTTCAAGCTCCATATTAGTGAAAACCCCATGTGAAAACGACCTTTGGTTAAAAAGTTACAAATATTTGAACACCGGCACATTAAAAAGAAAGAAACTGAGAAAATCAAGTTTACGGTTACAGTACTTTAATTGAGTTATTTTTAGCACATTTATAATACATGTCATATTTTCATGTAAAAAAAAGAAAGTTTTTCCCTTCTGTTTTTGTAAAAAAAAGTCAATTTAGATTTTTCCACTAAAAACATATTTTGGCCCATATCTAAAAAAAAACGGATTGCCGAGTTCTGACTGATTTTGCTTGATCACATCACAAATTACAAACATAACCCTTTCAGTGCCGTAGCCAAGATATCCTGGGCTATGTCACACAGCTTCAGGACATGTGGATTCGAATCAGAAAAATGTGGAAAGAAACTACACATTGCTAATAATGCGTTCCTACCTCGCTTCTTTAGCTGAGGGTAGACTTGCTACAGGTCCTCTTGTCATGCCATCAGCAACAACTGTACTGTGGACTCCCCCAGCAGCCTGTTACAGCAACAAGATAAAACAAATTATTCAGTGCAAAAGTATCATCCGCTCGATCAAATAAGCCATAAATTTGTACCAACACCAAAAAATGATTCTGCTAATATTGAAAGTTTCTTCAGTCACCCTACTTCCTCACCTGGACGGCCCTGCATCCTCTGTTGGTACTGGCCACAAGGCAACCCTCCGTCGTTCCCATGGGAACATAGTACTCTTCCCCATCCATCAGCAGGGGTCCGGCCACGCCCACCGGCAGCGGCATGTAGCCAATCACGTTCTCGCAGCATGCCCCCATGACCTGGATAAGACGAGTGGACAAATAACTGTTTATTCCAGGCTTTCAAGGTGATTTTTTTCTCATCAAGAATCCTCTTCGCAAGTCGATATGTTAATACTCACACATTGTGTTACATGCCTTAATTTGTTTCTCGGTTCCTAGGCTTAGACATTGAAGTAAAAGCACGTACAGTAAACCCATTTTCATAAATACCGAAGACAGTTTGTCGAGAGCCCGTCACGTGGGTGGGTTTAAATGGCCGATAAAACGCCAACCGGTTTTAAACACTTTTTCCGGTGTCACACAAAATTTAGACTCCTATGAAATCTGGTTCCTTTTATTGGTTGAACACTCGCGTGACCAGTCACTCTCCCAATTACGCAAGCGCAATACTACCTTGCGTCCGTACAGTGTTCGATTTAGACGGGTGCACGCATGCACTGGTGCATGTACTTTTTCCTCTGTGCACGTAAACCTCTGGTACAACGTGCACGCTGTGCATGTACTTTTTTAGGCCTGTACCTGCTGGTATATTTCCCTATGTTGAACAACGTATCACAACGCGCACCCGATTTATTCCATGCAACGATCGACATGATGTGTGCGTGCCTGCATATTACCATCGTTGTAGTCTTGGTCAAGTGCAAACAACCGCAACCGATCTGCTACCGTATTATTCCCAATGTACAATGTACGTACACGCAGCTAACATTGACTTGAGAAAGGACTCGTTAACCCGGCCCCCGCGACCTGGGGTTAGAGCAATTGATCAATAAAGCCAACCCCAAAAGCGCATCTGCGCGTGCGCGTTGCTTTGTTGCTAGTCTTGGTCAAGTGCAAGCAACCGCACTTAATGCCACCGTCTTATTCCCAGTGTACAATGCATGTACACGCATCTAACACGAAGCGAAAGTCATCTTGAGAAACGACAAACGCGTGCAGCACATGCATTGTGCACAAGACATGCAAGACAATGTTTTTGACAGCTCACGTGTGATTTGGGCGTCCATGGTATAAATTATCAGCTGTTACTAATCAACAGTGTCGAAATAGAAACAAACGCTCGTCTTTCTAGTGCCGCAAGGAAGCCAACTGAAGGTTAATGTCGTAGTACTCCAACTACTCAACAAGTGAAGCCTTGTCATCAACCCGGCCCCCGATCCTTCCTGCCCCGATTGCCATCGCGGCCCCCGGGCCCCTGCCCGATTCGCTATCTCTCGGTGGCCGGCCCTGATATTAAATTTTAGCGGAACCGAGCTCAGTCCCGGCGGGTCCGATCCCGGTGGGCCCGATCTCATGATGCTGTACACGTGGTGATTTCCATCAGGTATTTAAAAAGAAAAATTATTTCTCCGTTCTTCCGGTAAGGAAAAAGTGACGTCATCACGATAATATCGCGATATTTTTGGGCCGATATTTCGGTATCAAAATATCGAACAGCCTTCAGACACCGTGGAACATGATACTACAGTAGTAACGTAACTTCGGCTTCGTCTTCGTCTTCTTGCAATCGTGTCAGAGATTGCTAATTACCACTGATGAAATAAACAAACAGCGAATACCAATTGTACAAAAACACATTTTATTTACAAAGCAAAACAATACCCTTAACAGCACTATACATGTAATACTAATAGCTACATTTGAAAATTTGTAGGAGTACACATATTTTAAAACAACAAATATGTCTACCTATTGTTCTTTTGGGTTATGACTTGTGTGCACACTTTTTTGTGCATGTAAAATATATTTTGTGCATGTAACTTTTTCGGTCTACATGCACCAGTGCATGCGATTTTTTTTCTTCTAAATCGACCCCTGCGTCCGTATTTAGAGTCCATAATTTTACATCATGCCACATGTCATGCGTGCATCAATTTCCATATAAGGAATTTTTTAGCACTACTTGCGTAAGACATGAACCATCAAATAGCTAAATGGGCGTTTTACAAACCAAGGTAAAAAAAATTGAACAAAATCGTTGGAAATTTGTAATTTTCTGAGGTTTTGCTGAATTACACAAAAAGGTTCGGCTCGGGTGATTATCAAGCGTCCAGGCCCCAAACGCACTTGTTTAAAACGACCAAGCACATATTTATTCCCTTATTCTACAGATTATTAATTGGTATAGGTTTGTGGTGTCCTGTCGTACAGTTATGGAAACTTGACTGCATTCTTTTGGTTGAGGCTTTGGGAATGTGGGTTCTCGTCCTGCCATGAGACACAGTGCTCGTGCCCTGGCCCTTGGGCAAGGTGCTTTACTACACTTGCCTTCCCCGGCCAGGAGCATTAAGGGAACTGTGTGCAGGGTGATTACAATTTTTTCTGAAAATGTTCATGACACGATTCCATAAAATTGGTACAGACCCTACACTCCTACAGCCAATTTCACGAAACCGTGCGCAACTTGCGCCACAATAAAAATGTTGCGCAGCTGCGCTACATCCTTGCGATCCATTTCAATGTTTTATACATCACGGACGAGGCTGAATGCCGCTTTTACGACGACTGTTTTAGTACAACAATAAAAATTCATGGAACAGTCGCAAAATTGAACTGTGGGGCGCCATTTTGAAACTTTTCACTTTTAAAACTTCGCTCCGAAAAAAATTGATGGCAACTTTCGGAAATATCTCACAGGTAAACCTGCAGCGGATGATCATTTCATTACTCTCTGAAATAATCTAGTGAATTTAATAATAATTTGAACAACTAACGGCTCTACTATGCTCACGCTCAGCTAGCTAAGTCATCATTTCGGTGTTTGTGCGGACAACTTAAGCTACCTAAAACGAGCGCGTAAGTTACGCCATAATTTGTGGCGCAAGTCAGCGACTTACACACTGCATAACTTTCGTGAAATCGATTTTTAAAATGTCAGAGATGTTGTGTAACTTACGCAAAAAATTGTGGCGTAAGTAGAGTTACGCAATTGCGCAAGGTTTTGTGAAATCGGCTGCTAGATAATCTAGCAGTCTCCAACAGGCAGTGATGTAGTCGAGGCCATCACAAGGCCACACAAGACCCTGCAAGGCCAGCACAAGACCTTCAGTCTTAATTAAAGTCGCAAGCTATTCAAATGAACTGTAATAAAAGCATTCCTTTGTCATGGTTTATGCCTGTACTTGTGCCTGTTGCAAGCTGGCCTTGTGCCTGGCCTTGTGTCTGGCCTCAACTACATCACTGCCAACAGGCGTCACTTACATATGAATACTGATAGTCGGTGTAAGGCAGGTCGCTGAGCGCCCACGTCTTGGGCAGTTTGGGGCTGTAGATCTGCCTACGGATGGCCACGCCCCTCTCGGGGTCCTGAAGGACATCCTCCAGCTTGTAGCTAGGGATGTGCTTGGTGGCTACAAGAAGCCGAACTTCATCGTCTGTCAGGTCAGTGATTTCCTGCAGAAAACGAGACGGGATATAGCTGATTTATAACCCTAGTTATACAAGTCTAGTGTTTTCTGGTTAAACTTTCATGCACGCTGTATATAAACGGTAACTTTGGTGGTGCAATACAAATTGTCATCTTGGTATTCGTAAATGTCGATGCTGTTACGACTCTCTGATGTCCTGACAATTTTTAGTACACACAGGAATGCGCGTATAGATGACAACCGGCCAGGTGGTCTTTTTCAAACTGCGGCTATGGCTGTCGTCCGTATTCAAGAGCTTAAGTTGTCTAACTTACTCCCGTGTTGAGGATGGTTACGCATTCCTGCAGAGGACGTAGGGCAGAAGGTGAGCTGGGTCGCAAGTTCTCATCCCGTGTACTCTCGGAATCGTCGCCGACGCTCTCCGAATCCGAGTCTTTGCCTCCAATGGTGAACGTTGCCTTGGGGGAGAAGCGGACGGGGTCTGTCTGGACACCGCAAGAGGTGAATTTCGGGAGTTCCTCAGCAATGGATGGCTCTTCTGCATTTAGAATGAATGTTGAGGTTGTTGAACAAAACGGAACTGCAAAACTATGAGGGGTTGAATTTGGGGTTGGGGTATGGGAACTACAGCGGGGGAAAGGACTAGATGTTTACATTTATGAGAGATGTCCAATGTGGTTGATAGACTAACGAGCAACGGTACCTGTTTCTGTCTCTGCCTTGTTTTGGATAGCTGGGTCTGTGGCTTGTACATCTGCCGAGTTTTCATCCACGGTTTCCGAATCTACTTGATCAATGAAGATGTACTTGATGGTCAGCACAGTGGCAAGGAGGATTATCGCAAACTGCTCCATGCCGAGGCTCGATAATCTGTTGGCAAATCAGGGAGGACGGTGAGGGGGAAAAGGGTCTACAGACTTACTGTGCAATGGACATCACAACATATTTATCTAGCATTCGTGCAGCCAGGCAGGGACAAAACAGCGCACTGTAGCATCACGGCATGTATTTCAGTACATGCAAGTTGGGATCATGACAATTTCTACCGGTTTTTGCAACAAACGCCCAGACTACTTTTTCAAGCTCAATAAGAAACAACGATTTCCTTTAGTCCATACGACGAAGTAAAAATAATCCTCAAAATTAGCATCTGCCTTTGGTGTACATTTTGTCATAGAAAACACACTATCTTTTCACATGTCCCCACATGGCAAACATGGTCAACACAAGGTTACGTCGTGGTACATGAAGGTCTATGCAAGGGATGGTAGATGGGCCTACAGACCCCACCCGAAAAAGAAATCATAATTAAGAATTCAGATTAGCTCCAGCGCCCAATTTATCCCACACCTTTTTTGTGCTAAAACATTTTTTCAAACCAATATACCACAGCAGAAATGGTGTACCTTTTGCCTCTAAAATGCTAGAGGGGGCATTATATCAAATGGTGAAAATGACTGGCCAGATGGGGTACACCACTCTAGACGGTGAGAATGACTTACTTTCAGAAATTGAATTGCCAGAGGAAAATGCAGGTTGGACAGTGAGAATGACTTACTTTCTGAGATTGAATTGCCAGAGAGGGAGTTCTGGATCAATCTTCCTGGTGAATTCTAGCTCAGGTATGTCGGTGAGAACGCTCATTTCCCCCAGCTTGGCATTACTTGCCTTCATCAGGTGGCTGTGGACATGGACCAGCACCAGACCCATGGACTGTGGAATGAATCGAGAGATACATCCCAGATTAAAGGGCAAGTAAAACGGCGAGTAACATTTTTACTTTTTGGACTTTTCGGATAGTTTAGATACCTTTTAATTGATGGAGATTAGTTTGCAGACAAGAGGGATTTTTTAATTTAAAAAAAAGGGGTTGTTATTCTGAACCATTTATCTAGTTTCGCGAAAGCTCATTATGTATGTAAATGTATGTATGTGACCCCGTGACGTACACGTGTAGAGTCGGTTGATACTAGCCAAACACTATATTGCGTATATCTGTATATTGCACATGTACGTACGTACGTACGAGGAGTTGATGCTGCTGGAAGATTTTTGTCGACAAAACTCCTCCGCATTCCCGTTTATTTAGATATTATTTCAGTATGAGCATGGTTCTTAGATAATCATTATGCCTCGATCGTATGTAGTTGGGGGTTGCACGAGGAACCGCGACAAAAACCCTGACCAAACCTTCCTGCGATTCCCAGTGCTGATTAGAGTTCAAAGGCGACAGTGGGTCCGCTTTGTAGACAATACAAGATCTGATTTTCGGCTGTCGAAATGGTCGAAAATATATGCAGAACATTTCACCAAAGACTGTATTGATGATAGTGTTAGTATGAAAACCCAGCTGGGTTTGAAGGCACAATTCCGTTTGAAGGCTGGAGCCATTCCAACTCTAAAGGCACTGAGCATCCAATCCTGTCCCGGACTCACGTGCCTAAGACCACGATGACGTTCCTTGTGGTTGCCGGCTCGAGCAGCCAGAGCCCTGTCCTCCCTGTCCACAACCCTCGCTTGACTCAACATGCCGGGAGGCGGCCGCGCATATCGAGAAAGCATGTACACGTACTGTAAATAGGCTACATGCGATTGAGTCTGGTACCTTGTAACATAAATTGTGTGTATAGTTCGGAGAAGGTGCGGGTCCTTATGAGGGCTGCATAAGCAAAGTCGCCAGACTAGAGTACAGAATCAGCTTACACACAACTCGCTGCGCAGGTCCCAATAAAAGCCGACTGCAAACAAAGGAAATTATGACTCATAACTAACTTTTCAGCAAGAACAAGCCAACAACCCTTATTCAAAATGTGTCTCACAAAGATGTCAACACTTTAAAATATGTTTACCGTGGTGTTACACCTGAATCAAGTGCAAAAGGCACAGCAAGTATTACATACAGACTCTGCGTAAAACGGCACGTAGTTGACCTCGGCCTTATCTGAATCGAGTCAAAGTGGCTCAGAATGTGTTTGTACAATCTTCCCCACAGCCACAAGAAAACAGCATTATACGAACAACTGAATTAAACAAAATATGTTTAAGGCCACAATCAAAGAATTTGTTTTGGTTACAACACTTGGTCTGTACACAGAATTTTAGCAGAAACACTTTGAACTTTTATAAATTGACAAAATAATCTTTGCACCCTTGTGGCTTTCCTTACCATGATGACCTTGACCCGTTGTACCACTGGGTTGGGTTTCTTGTCCTCTTCTTCCTGCAGAACCTTGGTGAGTTGGCCCAACTGCCACACAGGACGACCGATGGGGTTGTTGTTGGAAAGCTAGAATTGGGCATCAAAATTTATTCAGAGTAAAAAAAAAAAAAAATGATAATAATAATAATAATTATAATAAAAATATAAAAATATTAAAAAATATTTTTTTAAATAAATAAAAAATGGTCAGTGGAAACAACATCCAAAGAAGTCAAAATATTCAAAAGTTGAATAACCCTAACTCCCTAAGCATTTTTACTAGAAACCTTCCTCAACCGGTCAAATTCCAACACCATGTTTGACTGTTGCTGGTTAACAATACCCAACCCGTCAAACTCCAACAGCCCATTTTCCATAGCAGTACACAACCTGTCAATTTCCAACAACCCTTAGCTGTTGGGTTTGATTGAGTGGGCACACTTTGCCTAATCCACAGCATGAACAATGGGGACATACAGTACCCATCCTATCAAAATCCAACAACTGTATGTGCAAAATATTCAAGCCCTAGTTGTGCAACATACATTATTCAATGTATGTGTTCCTTAGAAGGTGTTCCTTAGAAGTGTTGATTCCATTGTTTGTTCTACCGCCATACCCTATTGTTCAGTACATGTCAAACAAAACGCACAGCTACACACACATCCCAACACCAGAGCTCTATGGCCATTGCTCGAACCAACCTTCCCCACTCAATCAAAATTCAACACTGTTACTGCGCAGCTTCATTACCCATCCCATCAAAATCCAACACCACATCAAACGTACACAGTTCCTAACCCATCAAATTTCAACAAATTTTGACTGGGTGGGGATTGTTAGCGATAAGTTTTTTCAATGTATTCTGAATCTACCAAGTTCCTGTGATTTGATGTGTATTAAATAATGTGCACATAAACAATCAAATGTATTTTTTGAAACCATCCGAATTCAGAAAAAACATTTACAAAACTAGTGTTTTTTCATTTGTGTTTTTCTAATGTATGGCTTATAAAATGATCTTTATCTTATCGTTAAAAATACAACCGTTTTGTTAATTTACCTCCAGGACAAGAGAAAGGCATGCTGGGAAGAAGGTCATAAAAACGAAGAAGTTTGCAATCACAGACAGGCACCCAAAGCAACACATAACTTCCAACTTTGGGATCCCTGAAGGAAAGAAAAATACCGAAAGTGTTAATGTTCATGTTAACAATGGATTTATTTCTGTTTTTCTGGAAGGAAATACATGTATTATAGAACTGAGAATTTCCTATAAAATCATTGTAGCGGACAGCAAATAAGAAATGTACATGTGGTATGTTTCATTAACTGCCATGTACAAGTTTAAAATACATGGAAATTGCCTTTAATCTGTTAGACACTGACACTTATGAGCTATAGGATTTTTTTTTTTTACTTTGAAGCCTTGTGTAGTGGCCAGGGACCAAATTAATGGAATCCGTACCGGTTAGCAAATAAAATTACAAAAAACTGTTAAAAAACCTCTGCGCTAACAGAGGATTTCAAGGTCAGCAACAAATGTTGGCTTATGTGCATACGATTCTGTGCTAACGGGCCGTTAGTGCAGAATTTCTTTGCTAGTTCAGTCAGCATTCAGTTATATTCCATAAAATAGAGCCCAGGTTTATTTGAGCCATTCGTAAAAAAAGAACTCTCTAAGCCCAATTAAAAGTTTTGCATACTGAAGTTGTCGCCAGACAAACCTCGAACATATAATAAATAGGTTAAGTCTGGTTGTGGGTTCAACTTAGTCTGGTTCCCTGATCAGATTCCCTGACGTCTATATCTTAGGTCAGGTAGCTGCCACGGTTTAAAATAGATCACGACCTGCAGTGTTAGTCCGAGTGACGTCAGTGGCATCATTCAAATTTAATATTCTTGCAAAATCCAGTCGGCAAAATACTGCAAGAGTTCAAATTTCAGGATCTGTAACAGGCCTGACAGACATTTTGTTGTTGCGAACATCAACGTTAACAGCGAATGTTACCGAAAACAAGTTCGGAAAACCACAGACGTTTTCGGAAACTTGCAGAATTCTGCCAGTTTTCGTCACATGACATTGGCGGCTACTGGACCTAATATTCATCAGAAATAGTCAGAATATTTTGGTCTGGGAACCAGACTAAATTAATTTGCATATTTAATTAATTAATTAGTAACAATCTTGTTAAGCAGTGGCAAATTTTATACATTTGCTTAGCACAAAATTTTGAGCACAGGCACATTTTGCTAAATAAACTTATTTCAAACCAACCTAACGTGCTTATGAACGCGCACGTGTTAAATTCAATCAGAATGGGCATTCGCGTAACACTGCGTGATATGTCAGCAATTTTATGCTGAGTAACCTTTGACCTGGGCTACTTCGAGATACCGAACTGGCGCATGTTGGAATGAAAGCTTACCTGACAAAGTCCCGACACCAATCACTAGGCACATAACCAGGGCATCCAGGGAGATATTGGGGCCCAAGACGGCCATTCCCTGGGCTATGTTCTCGGGAACCTCTCCCTGATAACAACATAGGAGAATCAAAGGAAAGGAGTTACAAGAACACATTAGAGCAAGTAACATTGGCTACTCAGATAGCCCTGCTAAAATAACTGTCACTGGTTCCCTCATCACTTGTCACAGATTAGCATGACAAATGTTGCTATTGATAACCAGTGCAACCATCAGGCCTATTCATTTTCGATTAATTTAGTATTCAATTATTCGAGACTGGGCTTGACCGAATATTCGATACTCGCCGATCAAGTCTTTCAGGCGTCTGCTGCAACTGCATGCCGCGCCGGTAAAAAGTTGCACGCAAACCACGCCGGTGTTTTACATGCGGCGATCGATATAGACCACCCGATGGACATTTTTGGCATTGTATCAAGATCATTACGAGTACGTATAACGTTAACAAGAAACCAAACTCCAGCCTAAGTTTTTGCAATGATTATTTTAGAAGTGTCAAGGGTTTTACGGTCGGGAACAATGAACCTCTGTCCAAAAAAAATGCGGCATTTGACACTGCTAAGCACCGTAACTTTTCTATTAAAATAGCCTCAGATTCGTATCTGTTCGTGCATATATATTTTTTCTGAATAATCGATCCGGCAAAAAGCTATTCGAATATTCGGTTGATGATCGAATATTCAAATGTTCGCTATATTTGGGACAGCCCTAGCTACCATGCCCTGTATGCTGGTTCCAGATGGTTGAATCGACGTGGTTGACTAGACATGGTTAACTATCCAAGATTCAGGCAAGGTAAGTCCAACAAGTGTCAATGATAACCGATGGTTCTTGCTCCAACTTTCACCAAGTTCTTTGTTACCGGTAGTTATCGGGTATAAACTGCACAGTATCAGATATATCACTGAACAATTAAATTTTCAAATCTTGTTTCATAACTGCGTGTAATCCAACATGGAACTTCTTCAGAGAGGGCGGGGGGGGGGGGGGAGGAAGGGAGTGTTCAGTGGTCACGATGGACGAGTTGGCAGAAATATTGAGAGTGGACAAATTAATGTTGGTCACACAAACCTAGATTCAAAGTAGCATTGTGACGATTTAAACACCATTTGAGCAAACATCCATTTGGCCTACAAGCCTTATTGAGCAGTTCAAAATTGTTATCCAACACTCAAAAATATCCCCACCACTCGAACAAGAAACTCAATAGTTTTTGAGTTGGCCCAAATTTTTTTTTTGGTTTCTCTTGGCTAAACTGTGGCATGCAGAATAGATAAATATACTGTTTATATCTGGAATCATACTGTTCAACACATAGATCAACGCTTACCTGTGAATGGCTGCTCAGAGCAAACTTGGTCAAGGCACAGGCTTTGGACAGATCAATCAGGAGAAGAAAAAATGGCAGCGCTTCACTGAGGCAAAAAACATACACAAACTATATAAATAGTTCAATCACAGCACATCCGAAAGCTTAACCCTTGCTTGGCTCCACACTCCAAAACACTTCACCATTTGCAAATTTTGATTGTAAAGTCAATGGCCTTTAAAAGAAAAAGGGTTAAGGTGATCAGGGGCCAATTTTATAAACCTGTTAAGCACAAAAAATTGCTCAGCATGCAAATGCTTCCTTGATAAAAACTGGATTACTAACCAGATTTTCATGTGTGGAATATTGCTTTTGACTGGCATTCAGCTGTTGTTTGCTTAGCATGAAAATTACATGGACTTTTGGCTGGTAACCTGTTTTTTTACCAAGCAAGACATTTTCATGCTAAGCAAATTTGTGTGCTTAACAGCTGTATGAAATTGGCCCCTCAGGTTGGCAGAGTAAAGTGTAGTTCTTACTTTGCCTTCAATCAAGATGGATCAAGATTTGAATGCGGACTGCAGTATTTTCTTTCTACTTGATTCTGTGGCTTTCTGAACAGTTTTATCAGGGGTTTTGCTCCCATCTCTACATGTATTTACAACTGAATGCTTCTTCACAGATTAACTCTACGAGTCTTAAGGATTGCAATCCACGGTGCCATGAGCTTTTGAGAATTCCTTGGTCTCATTACCAAAACCATATACGATATTGTAAACATTTCTCTCAGGGATGAAACCTTAGCTGCATGGGGGTATACAAGCTAGGGGTGTGCATTTACGGGTAGTAAAAGAATCGGGTACCCGATTGAAAAAAATACGGGTACCCGTTAATAAAGAAAGCCAACCCAAAACTTCCAATCCCAGAAGTTGCAATAATGTCTTTCTCTGAGATTCAAATCTCTGATTTCGGACAAATTCTGAAAAATCTCATGCCTGTCCAGTAAACAGGATCCGCCATTACATGTTCCGGCACGTGAATGCGCCGGCATATATCACAAAAGACAGAAGCTTTATACAGTTGTATATATTGTGGAAAGAGGCATGCTATTATGTCTGGTCGAGGCTCTTTATCCATACACAGACTACAAAAACCACAACCGGTAAATTCCCTTCATTGTCAATTTCCGTGAGCGTCATAAACATGAAATCTATGCTGGTTTCCCATGTAGTCGGGTTTTAATTTTGAAAATTCCCGACAAATAACATTCGAAACCTTTCCTTTTTCATTTTCTGGGAAGTTACTATGCGATAATGTAAAGTTGTACGGGCACTCGATTCCATAATCTGGAACCGGTTCCTCACATGAACGGTCGGGTATTCGGGTACCCGGTTCTGATGCCCACCCCTAATACAAGCCCAGCTTCAAGCCGAGCACAAATGGGCTAATCAAACACATAAACCATCACTGCCCTCACAGGTTACCCATGTACTCCTGGGTGGAGGGAAGCAACTTGTGATAAAGTGTCTTGCTCAAGGACACAAGCACCATGACTCTTTGTTGGTCTCGAACCCACAATCTGTAGTATCACCAAGATCTTGAGTCCAGTACAATAGACCATGAGGCAAACAGGAGACCACATCACCACCCCTTCTTTTGTGCCCTGCCCCCCCCCCTCCCCTCTCTCCCCCCTCCCCTCTCTCCCCCCTCCCCTCTCTCCCCTCTCTCCCCCCTCTCTCTCTCTCTCTCCCCCCACAAAAAGAAGTCTGTTAACAAACTGACCACAGGAACAACCGGAAAGTTGGTTTTCTTCTGACAATGGAAGAGAACTTACTTGAGACCAGTGAGCTCTAGGCCAAACAGATGAATGACGGCGCTGCTGAATACAAAACTGGAGAATATAGTGAACAGCCCAGCAACCCCTTCAACAAACAAGAACAGCACATATTTAAGCCATACATTGACCATGCATTGCTACAGCAGTAATAAACTATACCCCAAACCAACATGTAAATCTATAATTTAATTGATCCACTGTAGTAGAATTCTGTGCTGATGGTGTTTTATTGGTTACATTTTAAATGTTCAGTATGTACTTTCACAACTCGATCTTCCGGAAAAGATCCGCTAGACCAAAGGTCTATTTTGTTCTGAGGATAGATTGCAGATACTGATAGCAAATCTCCGTTGCTTTTTTTGTATGGAAGTCGCCCAATACAAGGCTAAAAGCCACTCTAGGTAAAGGGCTACGCCAGAGGTGGTGGGGTTGGCCACATTTTAGTATAGGTGTAAGGATATCACTTTTTCATGATACGATATGTATCACAATACTTGGGTCACAAAACAAAACAAAAAAGATAAACCCCCCCCAAAAAGCAATTGACGAAAATAGAAACAAGAGAATCGTAGGCTGCCTTGCGGTTTTTCCAGGGTCCAGATCTAAATTGAAGACAAATCTTCAATAGATAAAATAGATCTCTCTCATAGGACGCCATCTTCATAGGAAAATTACAACTGCGTGTTCAATGCCATCAGGTGCGTGTGCGCACAGTGTGCAAAATATTATAAACACGCGCGCATGTTGCTCGAAATTTCTTCGAAATACGGCGCAGCAAAATTTGACGCCCAAAAAGCCGATGCACGTGGCAATCTGTAGGAAGTGACATCATTTGAGAGAGACCTATAAACAAATTTACCTAATTTCAGACCTATAGACCCATAAACCCATGCTGTTGGATTATCAATGCTCTGTGGTACTTTCACAGTGAGATTAGTGCACTTTGTAATGAAAATCAAAACACTGACAGGTGTGATAGTACATGTAGTAGAAAACTTTTAACGGTTAAATCACTGGACTTGGGTCCTGTGGTCCACTAAGTATGTGTATGTGGAGTCCCGATGTGTATAGTACCAGTATAAGTTGCAGCCCCTTACAAACTACTTAAAATCCTGCTTTACTGCATTACTCAATCCTGCATTACTCAATTTACCCTTCTCTTTAATTCTACATTTCCCCCTAACCAGTATCTCTTTTTCTATCATTTAATAATGCTTGATTAATTAACTCTACTCTACATTTGATTGTGTTTCTATTTAAGTAATCTTACTATCTATCTGGACAGTCACCTCAACCATTTTAGACAAATCTAGATTTTTGTATCGCATACGTATAGTGTAATCTCTTTTCTTATCTCAAAATCGAACCATTAACCCTAACCCCCTAGACATTTTTACTAGGAAGTGTCCTCAGCCTGTCAAAATCAAACACTGTGCAGTATACCTATGGCACATTCTTTGGACTTGGACAAATTGGGACATCATAGTTCCATGTAAAGTAATGGTGCCAAGGCGCTACAGTCCTGAACCCATCAAAATCCAACAGAACCCATCAAAATTCAACACAACCTGCTGTTGGAGTTTGTAAGGCTTGGGGGTAGTTAGGGTTTAAAAAAAGAACAAATTGTGTTTTCTGGCAATCCGATTAATCAAGTTCAAAATTAACTAAACTACGAGACCTTTATTGCCGCACACTATCTGGGCATCACAGTTTCTACTGAACGCCTATTAATATCTTGTCACAAGAAAGAAACAAGATAAGCTCTAATCTGCAAACAAAGGCCAAGTACTTCAAATATGATAAGATATCCGAGAATAGACAAATACTGCAGCCAAAAGTAGCAGATAATGCAGTACTCTGACCCAATTGTCAATAAAAACAGAAACACTATTTTGGTCACATCTTCTAAAAAAAACTCCACCCAAACTTATCTTGGATGGTCAAAGATCAAGAGAAAAAGACAAAAGGTGGTGCGAGTATACACTTTTATCCATCTACATATAGTACAAAATATTCAATTTTAGAACCCAAACAATAGAAGAGACACCTAAATAGCACGAGTATGGCCAACAATAGCAATGTAAATAGTTTACCGATAATAAAACAAATATTTAATTAGTATCCGTTTACAAATAGAATACTATCGGGAGAGCGAGACAGAAGCCCTTGATATGGAAAGTCAAATTGCTTACCGAGAATATATTTGGAGCCGACTTTCCTGAGCTTGTGAAACTGCATGTAGATGTAGAAGACGGCCATGGCATTTGCAAGGCTAACGATGATGACATCTGAAGACATGACATCCTGTGAAAGACAAACGAAAAACCACATTTCACTGCAAAATTTGCCTCAACTGGGTGAGGTGGAAGGGGAGGAGTTTTGGCAACAAGCCCTTCTGGTCACAAGCAACTAGTGAGGAGGAAATGCAGAAATATAAAAGGGCAACTCGAAGTTGCCTACTAGGTTTTACAGGCTTGGACTGCTATGCACCACAATGTACCCTTATAAACCCAAAGATACCATGGGATTAAACCTTGAGTCACCCATTCTTTAATTTTACATGTATCCTGCTGCATTTCTCCTAATTTCAGCCACTGATACGAAGAGTGCTCCTTTCCTAGCCTCCTAGCCTCCCACCCTCTATGACCCAGTTCAAATTCCACCTGGGGCCAATATGTGGACTAGGTTTCAAGACCCTGCTGATTTTGTGGTCTTCCCCATTATCATTGAGATTTCCCGCCCACCTCAATTTCTTCATCTCTCCGCATGTTTCTTCAGGATTTCGAGATAATGTCATGCGTACCTTTGAGTAAAGTCTCTGGCTTCATCACCACAAACAATTGTATGACACAAAGAAACTAAGCAAGAATAACTTACAATAAGACACAGGTTCTTTCTTCCATGTTATCAGATAAACATCACAAGTGGAAGGGGCCCAATAAAAAAAATGTCAGCATACAATGATTGGCTAAGACAGGTCCCTGAGTAGCGGGGTTTGGGAAGAAGGGGTGGGGTTTGGGAGGGAAGAGTGGGATTTTAGGGTGGGATTTACCTGTGTCTCCGTGCAGTGGTAGTTCCAACCACACACTGTGGGCAGGCTGGTGAAGTAATCCATGGACAGCATGCAGACAGTAATAGTCAAGGTGCCCACGATGACCTCCCATGGGTGGGCAGAGCAATAGTGCCCATGGGCACGGAACACATTAGACAACATATCTCTTATGCTCCTAAGGGAAAAAAATAAGACCAAAATAAATATTTTGAATGATTATCAAAGTCAAAATTTTGAATGAACTCTAAAGATTTGAGTTAAGGATTTTGCACTGGACCAAATCACCACACCAGTGCCTCCAATAAATATTCTTTTTTTAAGACACTCAGATTTTGATTACAAGCTATTTTTGGAAGGTAGGATTCACTTGTGATGATAAAGAACTGAGATCAGTAATTGTGAAGATTTACAAAAAAAGCCACACTTTTTGATATTTTACTTTCAACTATCATGTCCAACTAATGTCGGAAACAATACTAGATACTTGATTAGTTTTATCAGAGTTTACTGGAACTACGTAAAAGCTAAATGCTCGGATGGCTTTTCTAAAACTTTTTTTAAATCCAAAAATTAGCCGGCCTGACTTAAGCAAGTTCTTTCTTAAAGGCAAATGACAGGGTACAAGAAACAAACATGTAGGGAACACACATGCATGAGGGGGTGGGTGGAGAAACACAAAAGAGGGATGCAAAGGAGCATGGCAGTGGGTAAACTTCAAAGGGATAGGAAAGGACAGCCAGGAAGAAAGGAACAAAGAAGTGTGGTACTTTTTTTAGATGATATATTTTGAGTGTGGGCCTATAATCTGATGCTACATTCTCTGAGTTTTTTTCAGCATGCCATTTTGGTTACAACCGAAGCTAGTATCAAGTCGATAACAAGAAGTCAAATTTTGCATCTTTCAATCATTAATCAAGTCAGATCCAAGTTTCACATAAAAACTTTTTCATAAACATTTCCATGAAATTTTGTGGAGTAAAAAGAAAAAACAAGATGGGTGCTAGACAAACTTGAAGGGTGGGGGGGGGGAGGGGCTTTTGGCAACACTGCTAAGTTACTAACAAATCAGGGGTGAGATTGGCCAAAAATGAAAATTTCACGAAATAATCAGTTTTAGCATAGTTTGTATTTGCCTAAAATCACCCTATTAAATATCCGTTTGTATCCGTCTATATCCACTTTTACAGGTAAAAACACCTTTAGGACACCTCAGGAATTCCAGTTTGCTAAAAAGAGATTCTTTAAAAATTCTGAAATCTAAAAAAACAATCCTGACAAATCTTACCCCTAAAAGGACAATTCGGTCGATTCACAACTCAGTGCGTCGCCAGCGGCAAGCCGGGAAAGGCCAATTTCCCACTTTCGGGGTCGACATCGCGTCTATCATGTTGTATTAGATTGTGGTCAGTACAACAGTTTGTATTTCGCGTGAATGCGAGTGGATGAGTTAAAGCAATTTTTGACTAATCGGGGAATAATTTTGGGCGGGAAAAAAGAGAGAAGAGTTGATAGATTTAGCGGAGAAGGGGTGTAAGAAGTACGGTCGATGCATTGGCGATACCCACTTCCGGTTTTGCAATGTCGACTTTTTTCCATGATGCACTGCGTAATTTGGCCTTTTCCCGGCTTGCCGCTGGCGGCACCCTTGTTGTGAATCGACCGAATTGGTAAGCAATACAGATCACAATCCATCTTGAAAGACACTTCATCAAATCTTTGTCACCTAAATTAACAGAAATATGATGGGGGAGGGAGGTACATGTACATGTACATGAACTTGTAAAGCATGCTGGGGTTTTTTTTTGTGGTTTTTTTTTACATAATAGACCCAGAGGACCAGCATAAGTCTACAGCAAATCAATAACATTTTTATTTGTTTCCGGATTTCAAAAAACGGGGCAAGCAAAATATTTCAAAAGGCCAAATACAATGTACAGTAGGTACCAGCAACAAACAGATCTACAGTACGTGTCAAGTGTAGGCATTTAAACCACAAACATCCCTTCTTTCAAATCACTACATATAATTGTCATAAAAATAGATAATTACATTTCCGCACAATCTGAAAAGAACCTGAGGTATAAACTCCTACTGTAACTATAAACTGCATCCTCATCCAACAAGACCTTTGTTTTATAATGTATGTAGATTTGTATCATACAGAAAAATGATGAGCGAGTTTAATTACATCTAATCTTAACATTTTTTGCCGCGTCGTATCGCAGACGGGGCTCTATAAGCACCAAAATCATTTTCCCGACATGGTTCAACAGAAGAGGGCGCTCACACATTTACTATGCTTTACTGATTCATAGGTGGACAACGCGCAGCTCCTGCACGAATTCGTGCTTGTTATTTACCTAATCTTAAAATATAAGAAGTAAAAACTGCAAGAATCCATCAAAAAAAATCTAGCACAATATCTTTATTGGTTAAAATGAGTCCTTTTCTTGGAAAATGCAGGATAATGCTATTGTTCAACTCTTAATTTGTTTATTTCTGTGTCAGATTTTTATATTTCATTCTTATTCTTAATAATAAGGGAATAAATATGTGCTGGGCCGGTTTTAAACGTACGTTTAAAACCGCCTTGGGGCCTGGGCGCTTGATAATGACCCGAGCCGAAGGCCATTTTGTATAATTTAACAAAAACCACCTAAAATTATAAATTTCCAATGATTTTGTTCAATTTGTTTTACCTTGGTTTGTAAAACACCCCTTCAGCTATTTAATGGTTCGTGCCACGCGCGAGTAGTGCTAAACATTTTCTTATATGGAAATCGACGCGGGCGCGACGCACTCGCCAGGTGGTGCAGAACGCAGCAGTGCCGGTGTAGTGTGAAATTATGGACTCTAAATACGGATGCATCGGTAGTATTGCGCTTGCGTTATTAGGAGAGTGACTGGTCGCTTGAGTGTTCAACCAATAAAATTGACCATATTTTGCAGGACTCTACATTTCGTGTGACACCGGGAATTATTTTTTAAAACCGCGCCGTGTTTAAACAACTTTCAGCCGTGTTTAAACAACCGTTTAAACACACCCACGTGACAGGCTCTCGACCAATAGGGATAGTGAAACTCGCTGAGGCATTTATGAATGATAATTAATGTCTAAATGATCACCACGTTATTCTCATTTAAGCTGGTTAAGGCAATGTGAAATGCTGTGATGTCCAGATACGAAACCCAGAAAACTTAAGACATCAAAATCTAAATTAGGAGAGATTTTTTTTCCTCAAATAAATGAAACAAAAAATCATTGCTCTTCACATCAAAATTTACTTAATTTTTACACCAGAACCTTCTCGAGTTTACTTTTTTGTACCCCACTATCCTCTCAACACTTGGATTTGATCTAGCAGATCATGGACCAATTTCACGGCGATGCTAAGCACAAAAATGTACTTAGCATGAAATTGTCTTCCTTGGTAAATACAGGATTACCAACCAAATTTTGATGTGAAGTGTATCGCTTGTGGCTCGCATTCAGCTGTTGTTGGCTTAGCATAAAAATCCCATGGCCTTTTGGCTGCAAACCCGTTTTAACTAAGCAAGACTTTTTGGTGCTAAGCAAATTGTTGTGCTTGGCAGCGCCATGAAATTGGCCCCTGGAAGTGCGAAGACTGGACGAAATCTTAGTTTATTCTGAAACTATGAAACTATAAAATATGTCAAACAACTGATTTTGCAAGAATACGACACTTCCAAGCACACTGTGTGGGAGCTACAGTACATGTATGCGTAGAATCCAATTATATAAAACGATTTTGTTTTCTGACTGGAATGAGCTGGTAAACAGGAATAAATAGGGAGTGTGATGGCAAGAAAAGGGCATTTTGATGGCAACTTGATGACTAAGGCGTTATGGACAAATTGGACCTGAACTTCTTGTCAATCTATCTTTCACACTGATACTGGGTAACTAGACAAACTACGGAGTCTAAGGATAGCCTAGTCAGTGTTTGACAAGTGATCGGGATATTGTGGGACTTGCACACTCTACAAGAGTGACACATTGGCAGCGTCGCCTAGGTACATTTGTAATTGGGCAAAGCATTGGTAAGAATGCTAGAACTGTCGAAATCAAGGCACAAGAAATATGGTGGTACAGTAAATTAAGCTCCACTAGAAACAATTTCAACTGAACTCAATGTAAAAGGACTGGATTACTAAAAATACAAAATCCTCTGAATTTTGTAAACAAAGTCTGTCAGAGATGACATCAATGAAAATAAAATCATTTTCTTAAAATCAACACAGAACCATAAAGAGGTTACACGTAGCTAGTTACTTTTTGGTAAAGCAGGTTACATACATGTACGCATAGTGTTTCCTTCAGGTTAACATGAATAACTACATACATTCATGTTTTACTATACTACTGAGAACAAGGCTTTGTCTACTCTATTGTCTCTTTACTTTAACATTACTAAATACATTTGTACATCAGAGGACGGTTTTCAACAAAAGCCAAGCCCCCCCCCCCCCCCCCCCCTTCCTGCAGAGGACAATGATTTCATTGCTTCTTTATCCTTGTGCCCTCAGTTGTACTAAAATACATGTACAATGACACACACCTCAAAAGGTTACTTAAGGTTTACTTTCTTGGAGTTTAGGCATTCTCCTGCAGACGGTCAGAGCATACTGACCAGAACGTCAAGTTACAAAATATACCTCTGGTTGACTTTTCAGAACCATTCTCTCATTTGAGAAATACTTCCACATGGACACATGGTGTTTCGCAAACCTTTCTTTCATTAGTATCTCCGCCATGCAAGAATAGTTTACATTGTTTTTTCCCCGTAATTTTTGTTTTATCATTATCAACTTGGACTTACCTGACTTGGTCAATATCACCAATCATTTTGACTTGCTTTCTGTAGCTGTTTTCAATGTCTATTATCCACCTAAAATTCATCATAACGACCACAGTGAGAGACGTTGATCTCCAGTGTTGAGACTGGCATATAACTGGAAATCTTGGCTTTATACGTACGTGTAGTAGTGTGGGTGGTGGGTGGGGGTAGGCACAGTGACTCGATGACAAAATATTTAATTGTTTGGGTTATTCTAAGGAAAGGGGTGCAGAACTGACTACCCACTTTGAAAGAGAAACCACAGGCCCATGGTTCACCCACAGTTACAATACAAAGACAATCTCTACATTCTCTTGTCACTGCAAAAAAGGCAACTTGTGTAAGTAACACACCCGCTATTAATGGAACAGGCCACGTGTGATGATCTGATCTATACTGTGATTGGTTGGAAGTTCTCAGCCTATGTGAATGAGAGTGTGGCCATGCACTGAATGCATGACCACACTGTTGCTGGTATATGGTACCAACTGCATACATGTCCAGTACTACTGGTCTACAATTCTATTTAGAGTCCAGCCTAGAAGTCTTTAACATTTGTAAAAGTGGCATGATCAAGGATTTTATTTGTTTTTACTTGTACTTAAACCAAATGTCCATAAATTCTTTGGGAATTTTTTTTTAAATGAGTACAGTGATAAATTTAACTGAAATAAATTTGGCTGTAGAACATGGCAGAAAAGGCCTTTTAGAATGTAGAATATACCAGTAATACACACGACTGCACTCTTGAAAATGTGCTATTTTTGTGTGAAATAATTAAAAGACACTGAAAAGCACAGACCTTTGTCAAAGTCATGGTTAGACTGTACGTCGGTTGCTGATCAAGTGTAATGAGTACACCTTCATAGTATGTGCACTTTATTACCACTAAGGATGGGAATTTACGTTTAATTTGATAAACGTTTAGCAAAACTTTCCCGTAGCATTTAAACATTCAAACGTTTAGTCAACAATTGCAAAACGGCTGCCGCTCGTCCCAGTACTTGTGTAGGACGCAAGACAAGGGTGCCGTTTGAAAACATCAAACACAAACAATTGTATACACTGTAGTACTAAAGGCGTTTGTATTTCTTTGTAAATTAAATACATTTACAAAGATATCCTAGATTCTTTGTAAATAAAACTAAATGTGCTTAAATACAAGGTCTAATTTTTAGAATTTGAGTTTCGTTTAAACGTTTGGGAAAATTTCTAAACAAATTTTAATATTTTTCCGTTTAAAAGTGTAATTGTCCCATTCTTAATTACCACAATACTATATTGAGCAAATTTACATAATGGACCCGATTAATGGAAATCTCCAATGCAGATTTATGCACTTGTACCACCAATTTGGTTTTTTGTAAAGCATTAATTTATTTTGCAAGAAAACCATATGGCAAGTTCACAAGACGATGGGTCAAATGAATAAAAAGTACATTGTAGCATTTACTTTTTACTTAAATCAAGATCAATACAACCAACTCTACAAGTTTATTGGAACAAAATGTGGCATGGAAGGCTGATCAATTCTTGGAACATTCTGACGAGGAGCTACAATGTATGGATCAAGTTTCCGACAACTACAGCTAATATGTTTTAAGCGCGTCTAATTCACGTCTCCCTTAAATTCCTTTCTCCCCTCCCTCCATGTCTGATGTTGCTCTATCAAATTGCTAGCAGGCACGTGTAGGTAGGGATTTGTTATTTTTGGTCAGCAATAACATTGCATGGACGTGACACGCCTGGGGAATACATGTATATATGTATGCAGTATGGCTCTATTTTTATTGTGCACGTAGCCATGCTAAAAAAATGTGAGCAAAGTTGTTCAAACAAGAAGTTTTGCTGGGTGCTTTAAAATGAAGCATTTGGACAGTTCCAAGCGTTACGGAGTGACAAGCCATTTTCATGTTTCAAAAACATTTCAATAAACACTAATATTTATGAACAAACAAATTGCATATTATGACAAGTACTGCTACACACTTTCTATAAAAGAAATTCTAACCTTAATTCATCTTATCCATGATTTTCATAATTGCCGTTACGGAGTGACATCAAAATTGGCACGAGTTGTGGTCACATAGGCAAATCACTTTAGCAAGAGGCAAATGTATTTTTATGATATTTTTAAACTACACAGACATGGTTAGTATGTTTTTTTTGTATTACGTGTCAACTGGCAATACGTAATGTGATTAATCTGTTGGATGTGATTTTAACAACGAGGGTCCAAAATCACAAAAAACAAAACTATTGAATTATTACGAAATACCGTACTAGACTAAGTAAATAGCAATCTCAAGCATCCTGTGAAATCATGGCACCTGGTGTATTGCCGTTTTCAAGAAAAGTGAACATTTATATCGTTCTTCCAACGACTGTCGGCCGACAGTCATTGGAAATAGTCTCGTTCCCAGATGTGATCATTCCATGACGATATAAATTGCTCAGTTGTGTCTAAAATAGGGACAGGGAACCATACTACTAGAACATAATTTTGTTCTGTGTTTTCCCAGAATCTATGCACACAAAACTTTAAACAGGTCAGTGTTAAAGTGTTTGCTAGCACGTATATAAAATACTAACCCCAAATCCATTCATATCTGAAAATTACAGCAAAAGCAAATGATGTACAATGTATACTACATGTACCTGTAATGATCTTGATACAACAGGAATGCAAACAAAAGTCAGGCGGTCTATCATACCAATCGCCGCACGTAAAACACCGGCATGCTTTCGCGTGAAAAACTTGATCGGCGACTATCGACTATTTGAATATTCGGTCAAACCAGTTTTGATTAATCAAATGCTAAATTATTCGAAAATGAACAGCTCTATAACCCAAAATATGGCATAAAAACCACTTTTTCCTGACAGGAGTTCAGTTTTCCCTGGCTGAATGATTTGTCTTCAATGAAAACACAAGGTGAGGTGGAATTTGTTATGTTTGGTGGCGAATCCGTGGTGGCTGCATACGAACTCTTGCCAATTTGTGTAGTTCTTGGCACAGTGTATTGTCACTCAAAATGTTCGCATAAAAGGTTAATTTCTGCCTCATTTTTTTTTCTTGAAATAACTGGGTGTGCCTAATGTGGGCAGAATAAGCCAGTTCGGTATTTCAACTGCGTATTATGCACAATGACATTTTTATCCCGAATGACCCGCATGACCTAACGCACGTGTGTAAATGCAAAAGGTGGTCGCACAATGCGCACGTGTTAAATTTAATCAGAATTCGCGTAACATGGCGCGACATTACGTCAGCAATTTTATCCTGAATAACCTTTGACCTTTGAGATACCGAACTGGCTCAGTGCAGAATACCCCGCCACTCGTCTATCCCACCTCAATCCAGTTGATTGCCCTAAATAAACCTCACTCCCACGTCCACTGCGTATCCACCTACATGTTTACACCTCTGGCGAACCTGCTTTGGACTTTAACGTATCCACGTCCACGTACAGAGTAGCCTCTCTGGTAAACCGCGACCTACCTCGACTGCCTATCCACTAATTTTAGTCCCAGTAACTAGGACCTTATCACTTTTTAAACATCTGGACATGATCTGGCGATAGTAAGGTCTTCATTTCGCTGCTCGTTTGCTCATTTCTTGCTCTTTTTGTTGCTCATTTACTCATTTCGCTGCTCATTTACTCATTTCTTGTTCTTTTTGTTGCTCATTTACTCATTTGGCTGCTCATTTACTCATTTATTGCTCTTTTTGTTGCTCATTTACTTATTTCTTGCTCTTTACTGATCAAGAAAATGAGTAAATGAGCAGCCAAATGAGTAAATGAGCTAAAAAGGAGCATGAAATGAGTAAATGAGCAGCGAAATGAGTAAATGAGTACACATGAACAAATATTGAATTTGAGTTTTATTGCAAAATGGAGTAGGTTTACATGACGGCTATAGACTTTGTATATTCCTTCCTCCGTGGTATGCCGCCCTGTCTGTGTGTAAACAACATTGTGTAAGAGCTACCAGCAAAACAATACCTTTATTTGTTATTGTGATGTGACACGACCATACAAGGCCAAAGAAAGGAAGGAATAAACTCGTATAAACACTATGTTTTCTGTCTACGTTAGGATTGTTGCTGCAAAATTTCTCTGTTTCATCGGACTGGGAAGTACAAAGTGAGCCATGTTACGTAAAGTAAGCGTTCAAAAGGTTCACGTAAAAATTAAAACGCAACATTGGAAATAAAAAAGGAAATTACTAAAAAGCGAAAACTAAAAGTACAATTTAAAAAAATTTACAAATTAAAAATAAGTTTGTAAAATATACACTAAAGTGTTTAGCGTTCAGCATAAGAAGTAAAACTGTAAAATTACAATAGTCTTTCTGAAACTATTAGTCTTTCATCATCACTGTCTTCCTCGCTATATAATTTCCTCTTTATCTTGTTGGAACAGTCCGTCAAATTTGCCTGGTGTTTAGGCAATACTCTGTTCAGTGCTTTGTTTACTTCCAGACCCTTATTTACTTTTTCTTCGAGATCTTCTACAATATCTTGGTGAGTATCACTATCTTTCAGATGTAGGTAACTTGACAAAAAATCCTTGTAGGTGTTGAAAAAGATTCGCTTAACTGCCGAATGGGTCTTTCTATTGGCTTTTCCAATGGCTTGATCTTCACCCATACCAAAGTTGACGTACTTTTCATATTTTTCACTCCACATCTCTTCAGTGGCTTCTATGGCCTCTTTCAACCAGTCTAGATAGGTGGTATTGTCTTCCAATTCAGAACTAGACTCGTCTTCATCGGATAATTCGTCATCTTCTGACTCCGTTTCAGACTCCATATCATTTTCCTCGAAATCTTCATCTTCATCCTGCGCAGATTCAGTTTCACAGTTTTCTATTTCTGAATCTCCAAATCTACGCCTTTTAAAATGGGATTCAGAGTTACCCACGTCACATTATTCAGATTGAATAGCTTTAATTTCAAGATCATCCATCGTCAACTTGATTCACTGTAGATTCCTCTTCAGCACGTACATTTTCTGCATGCCTGCGTAGGTTATATCTCCGTCCAAAGCTTTTGTTACATTGGTGACAAGCATGGGGTTTGACTGCAGAAATAACATTCATGTTGAATCTTTGAAGGTTAATCTCCGAATGACAAGAAACGGATGAAATCGTTGAATATAACTAGTCATTTCGCTGCTCGTTTGCTCATTTCTTGCTCTTTTTGCTGCTCATTTACTCATTTCGCTGCTCATTTACTCATTTCTTGCTCTTTTTGTTGCTCATTTACTCATTTGCTAATTTCTTGCTCTTTACTGATCAAGAAAATGAGTAAATGAGCAGCGAAATGAGTAAATGAGCTGAAAAAGAGCATGAAATGAGTAAATGAGCAACAAAAAGAGCAAGAAATGAGCAAACGAGCAGCGAAATGACTAGTTTATTCCTTCCTTTCTTTGGCCTTGTATGGTCGTGTCATGTCACAATAACAAATAAAGGTATTGTTTTGCTGGTAGCTCTTACGCAATGTTGTTTACACACGAAAGTGTGTACATATATAGCGGATAGGCCTACTTTAGAGAAGGTTTGCTATAGAACCGAGGTGACCTATTAAGCCAACACGTGTATCGACTGAAAAAGTCACACTTTGTCCCTCACCTTGGAATGTTTTTTTTATAACGAAACAAAGAAACTAATATTATGATATGAATCGGTGAATGTTTCCCAAACGCGTCATGTAAATTTGACTACCTGTACACAATGTTTTTCCATTTTAAAAAAAAAAGTAAAAAATTGAAAAGACGATGAAGGGAATCCTCAATGTTGAAAAGTTTGTACAGATAAATAAATGAATAAATGAGTGAATACACATGAACAAATATTGAATTTGAGTTTTATTGCAAAATGGAATAGGTTTACATGACGGCTATAGACTTCGTATATTCCTTTCTCCGTGGTATGCCGCCCTGTCTGCGGTATAAACGAGCTGACCCGACGCAATCATTTCAAGGGTCCCAATACAGCGTCTCCAAGTATACGAAACTCCCCAAAGAAAAATGTCTGTCCCGAGCATGTTTGTCCCGAACACGAGGAACACAAACAGAGTATATTAGAGAAAAATGTCCCAAACCCATCAATTAACTATATAATCATTTACACTATACAGACCATTTATAGTATACAGCCCTAGATAGTACCAGGCTGATTAACCCTAACTCCCTAGGGTGTGTGAAAAATCATATTGAAATTGGAGGATTCAGGACTGTTAGGGTTAAAACTTAATAAAAGCATAGTCCTCTTGCCCACCAATACTATATAATCCTTTTGTACTGACCTTCCACCACAGTTGCAACCAACCTCTTTACATAATCCATACACAATACATCCTGTAATCCTCTTATCTATTGTGTACTGTGACCTTCCACTTCCCTCCTCAATTCCCTCCACAAATCTAGCCACACCTCCTCTGCAATTCCTATGCAACGTGCACAAAAATAACGACCAAACACCGACTATACTGACCCACTGCACGACTGGCCCCAACTTGGCAGCGCATCCGTGTTGAATGTAGGGGGCTGGACAGCATCCTCTTATAGGGGCCCTGTTAATGACAACAATTACAGACATTCGCGAGAATGTAAATAAAGACATTCATGAAAAAGGTTTGTCTGAGTATCAGACGTTGCATGCATTGCATATCAACGTCTGATATATGCGGACATGCTAATTTATGCGACCCCGCGCACCAGCCAATCGGAGTGGACTTTGCAACTTGTGACGTCATTTCGATCTGAAATGTCGACAAAGGTACTGATTGGTTGGTAGGTGTCAGCTGACTCCCTTTCTCTGTATTCATCATTGATCTCCATTATAATGGAGATCAATGGTATTCATCACGGCGCGTATGCAGCAATGCCATAGCAACGAAATAATTCAAATGCCGCCGTGCGGTACGCACAGTACAACTGCAACATGATTCCGTGCGCGTGCAGAAATGTTTACATTTCTCAAAGACATGCATATCTAGGCGCGTCACGTCACTTGCCCGGGTAGCAACGCGCGCCTGTCTGATCAGCGGCTTACCGAAGGTCCAAAAAAATGAACAGGCTGATTGGGCAAAATCTAGAGGTCAAGAGGCGGTTGTCTTGCATAATTAATCACCGGATCTGCACACATATTATAGACGCTCGTATAGACTAGAAAAAGGTAGGCCCTAACTGAAAAGGACGACCATGAGATTAGTAACAGACAATTCCTGTGTGTACGTGCGCGCTGACTGTGTGTACGTGTACGTGCACTGTATATATCTCCGAGGACAAGAGAAGAAAGGAAACACAAAGAAACCTTTCAGTCCTCGAACGTAGAGTCTTTTGTTGAAATCGGTCCTCGAACGTAAGGATACGTGCTTAGTCTATGGGGGTTGGTTATATTAAAGGAACAATAGGAAACACAAAGCATTGTCCTCGGACGTATTGGGGAAGTACGACTGGGTGCGCGCTGACTGTGTGTACGTGCGTGCTGACTGTGTGTACGTGCGCGCTGACTGTGTGTACGTGCGCGCTGACTGTGTGTACGTGCGCGCTGACTGTGTGCACGTGCGCGCTGACTGTGTGCACGTGCGCGCTGACTGTGTGCACGTGCGCGCTGACTGTGTGCACGTGCGCTATAGAAGTTAAACCCAAAAAAATTTTCTGCCACAAAGCAATTTCCGTGTATTAATTTATATCTATTTTCCCCTTATATTAGGTTATAATGGCAACTAATAACTGCTAGCATAAATGGGTTTTATTATATACACAAACACTACATCACGTCATAAGGCCTTTTCACACTATGTACGTTCGACCCGTGTTGAAATCTACACGGGTCCGACACGGGTCCGACCCGTGTAGACTTCTTAAAATTTCAACACGGGTCAATTACGCTGCCTTTTCACACTACTCAACACAGCGCCAGCATTTTTGCTACACGTGTAATGTTTCGACCCGTGTATTGTGCGATCGTTTCACACTACACACACGGCCGGCCGTTCAACACGGGTCGAATCGGAAAATCCCCATACTGCATTCTGGTCGTTCCGCCGAGCTGGCTTTGGATGGAGCTGTCAGCCCAAATACTCCTCACTCCATGTCGGTCTTTTGTCTGATTTGGGGCCCATTTTCTCCGACATTTTGGAGGTAAAAGTATCCAGTGTGTTTTATTCCTCCATGCTTGCATGCGCACTTGTACTTGACCGGCGGCCAAGTTTGCAACAAAGCAACGCGCACGCGCAGATTCACTTTTGGGGTTCCCCATATTGAGCAATAACCCCGGCCCCCTCATACCTTAGTAGCCTTTTCTCGAAACGAAGTTCGCAAAATGTTAGCTGCATGTACGTACATTGTACACTAGAAATAATATGGTAGCGTTCAGTGCGGTTGTTTGCATTTGACCAAGACTACACTAACAATGGAATACGTATGCACACAATGTCCGCTATATAGGGCCTACATACGGCGCGGAGATGTCGGATAAGTCATGTCGGGGTTTAAAACGGTTAAAGAAACGACACATTTAGTACAGAATGTATTTTTTTTATTCCTCCATATACGTTATGTACTATTCTGCCGTCAAATTTATTGGAAATAATTTCGCGCAAAGCAATCTAGACTAATCCACACTTAACGTATACACACTTGGAGAAACCATAAACGCTGCAAAAATTGAAAAAGCAACATAATACCGAAAAATCGGCAAATATCGTCATATCGAACAGCCTAGTATGTGGTGCTCTGCACGCACACTCCGATCCACGGTTACACGGGTCGAACTCAACCCGGAGACGTTCACACTACGACTTTCAACACGGGTCCAACTTCTCTACACGGGTCGAGAGCTCTCAACCCACCTCCCGAGCAGGGTTGAGTTTCAACCCGGGTTGAGCGCTCTACACGGGTCAGTGCCGTGTTGAAATGTTGCAGTGTGAAAAGGTCAGTCTAGTCAACACGGGTCGGACCCGGGTCCAACACCGAGATTTTTCGTAGTGTGAAAAGGCCTATAGTCTGTGGCATTTGCGTAATCTTTAGATGCAGACCAATAGGCGACTCTTTATATTTCCATTGAAAGCTGTAATATGTGTACCATATTGGAAGTTGTCAAGTTAATGATGATCCAGTCATATACACGCAAACGTGTGTCGAATGCGAGTATGATTTTCATCCTTTGGAATAGATACATGTGTACATTGTATGTCGCCCTTGTTTTATGTATGTCACGGAAATTATCATTAAAATGTTTACTAATGATGGGACAACTTTTTTGTTTTGTTTATTTTCACAGATAAGAGCGTGTCCAACAGTTTTATGACAACGGGCACCTTATGATAGTTGAGCAACTTGATGAAAAATTGGTATTCCCCGGGTTTCTCACTCGATCAGCATAAACAGAAAGCTGCCTGTGCTTCATGCAAATTACCATAAATCGCCTTTTTTAAAACCAAGATGCAACTTCGGCATTCATTATTGCATGATTAAGAGCTACACAAAACATTCCACAGGTTGCAAAGAATCCTACACACAGTTTCAATTATTTCAATTCCATAATCCTAAAAAACACACACACACACTTCACAAGCTCTGTATTTAAGTTTACAGGTATACAGTTATTATTGGGCTTGCTACGTGACTTAAGTCTTAAGACTGGTTGTGGGACATTTTCACCAAGAGATAAAAAGAAAATAACGAAACCAACAATTGGACAAAAAGAAATCGAAAATATAAGGATAATTCCACGTAATATTTCAATAATAGGCAATAAAGAAAAAAAGAAAAGAAAAACATCTCAACACCTGTGAAACGAACCGCGAACCTTCTGCTTCAAGATTTACAACCCTAATCCGCAAGGCTATCGAAGAATAGACACTGGGATGATATTTAAAACATGTATTAAAAAAATGGGAACGTAGTAAATGTTCTAGCGCCCTCTTCTGTTTTCAGTAAATGTTCTAGCGCCCTCTTCTGTTTTCAGTAAATGTTCTAGCGCCCTCTTCTGTTTTCAGTAAATGTTCTAGCGCCCTCTTCTGTTTTCAGTAAATGTTCTAGCGCCCTCTTCTGTTTTCAGTAAATGTTCTAGCGCCCTCTTCTGTTTTCAGTAAATGTTCTAATGCCCTCTTCTGTTTTCAGTAAATGTTCTAATGCCCTCTTCTGTTTTCAGTAAATGTTCTAGTGCCCTCTTCTGTTTTCAGTAAATGTTCTAATGCCCTCTTCTGTTTTCAGTAAATGTTCTAGTGCCCTCTTCTGTTTTCAGTAAATGTTCTAGTGCCCTCTTCTGTTTTCAGTAAATGTTCTAGTGCCCTCTTCTGTTTTCAGTAAATGTTCTAGTGCCCTCTTCTGTTTTCAGTAAATGTTCTAGTGCCCTCTTCTGTTTTCAGTAAATGTTCTAATGCCCTCTTCTGTTTTCAGTAAATGTTCTAGTGCCCTCTTCTGTTTTCAGTAAATGTTCTAGCGCCCTCTTCTGTTTTCAGTAAATGTTCTAATGCCCTCTTCTGTTTTCAGTAAATGTTCTAGCGCCCTCTTCTGTTTTCAGTAAATGTTCTAGTGCCCTCTTCTGTTTTCCAGTGGCGTCCGATGGTCTTGAATAATTTAGATTTATTCATTTATTCCTTGCCAACTGATTGGCTGGTGAGGAGAGTGAGAAATGGACAAATCCAAGTAGAGGGGTTTCTGTGAAATTAGATCCTCCACAAGCGCGCCACCAACGACCGATGCCGTGATCGCTCTTTTGATTTTCAGGGAAACCGGGCATTTTTTGGGCCCTAATTTGCAACCAGGACACAAGTTTTCACAAGTGCGGCAATGGTAACTAAGAAAGAAAAGGCATAGAGTTGATTTATTTTGCAGTTTTAAGCTACGCGAGACCACCCAAAACAATGTACCTCAATTTTAATGCCCCAAAAAATTGAAAGTGGCGAAAACTTGGCTCATAAACACCGCGACAATTTATGCCAAAGAAAGTTAAAAGATCTGAATTTTGTTGAAGAACGAAGCAATATTTGTAAATGAATCAAAGATGGCCTCCTCTGCCTTGAAACCTCTTCAAAATTTAAGAAAACACCATCAATCCGCTACGAGTATTTTTGAGGAATATTTCGCAAGTTCCAGGATGTCGGTAAAGCCATCACAGTTTCGCTGCCCAATAGCATATCGCGAAGTGCGCCACCAAAGGCAGCTTGCGTGAATCTAGCTATCCTGGCGAATCGTGTACAAAAAACGGCACAACTAAAAAAACAAAAAACATAAGGCTCCAAAAATATGGTAAAGAGAATACAAATGAGAAAGAAAGTTACCCCTGATAGATCTATACGTTCATGGCATTCCCTAAGGCCGCTTAAATTGCTCAGAACAACCGGTAATTTGACCAAAAAAAGTGAAAAACTGTTTAATTTGGGAATAAAGCATCCTGTAAAATCGTGGCTCCTGGTGTGCTGACATTTTCAAGTGAAGTGGTATTTTTAATAAAGGACCGGCCATTTTAAAATTAAGTTTGAACTTTTCGAATAGCGTCATTAAAAATAAAAAATTGCAGTTATCGAGTCCCAACAAATTTGCTGCTGGTGTGTTTTGCGCACTGTCTTGCGCACGCGAGTATCATACCATGAAACAGTCGTTGATAAAGCGTGACTTGTTTGTATTCGATCGCTACTGTGACGTAACACGCGCCCTCCGGAGTATTCGAAACCGGCCTAACCAAGAAATCGATGGCGAACGGTGCTTGGCAGATTTTTCCTTTTTGGTCAAATTACCGGTTGTTCTGAACAATTTAAGCGGCCTTAGGGAATGCTATGAATGTATAGATCTATCAGGGGTAACTTTCTTTCTCATTTGTATTATCTTTACCATATTCTTTGTTCCTTTCTTCCTGGCTGTCCTTTCCCCTCCCTTTGATGTTCACCCACTGCCAATCTGCCATGCTCCTTTGCATCCCTCTTTTGTGTTTCTCCACCCACCCCCTCATGCATGTGTGTTCCCTACATGTTTGTTTTTTGTACTCTGTCATTTGCCTTTGAGAAAGAATTTGCTTAAGTTCGAAACGTCAGGCCAGCTAATTTTGTTGATTTGTATATTTCAGGTCCATTCAGTATTAGTCAGCAGTTTGCAGCAGTTTTATTTATTTTCATATTTTTGGGGCCTTATGTTTTCGTTTTTTTTTAGTTGCGCTGTTTTTTTTACACGATTCGCTAGGACCTTACTATCGCCAGATCATGTCCAGATGTTCAAAAAGCAATAAGTAAGGTCCTAGACTTAGTTACTGGGACTACACTAATTTCTACTTTCTAGGGGGGGGGGGGGGGGGGGGGTACTTTCGGGTGGTGGGGTATTCTGCAATTACACCCACATATTTACTTTTTAGGCAGCTGTTAACGGGGTTATTTTCCAAGATTTTGTTGTTCCTGCCCCAATTTGGTGGGGGTAGTAAAACTTTTCCCCTAGTCATCATGCCTGCATGTTTTCTACATTATGGCAGAAATCTGCCGTTTTAAATTTTTTTTTTAGCTAGGCCTGTCGAGCGCAATCTGGAGTTTTGCGCAAGTTTATTGTACTCCCTCTATCCTGAGCTAATTTCCCATTTAATGAAATCCATTCATAGGGATATGAACTCAGGAGGGAGTACAATAACTTGCGCAAAACTCCAGATTGCGCTCGACAGGCCTATTTGTCATATTTGATATCAATGGAAAGGAATTTCAAGACAAATTGAATGGTATAAAAATTAGCTCGATAGGTACTTGCATTTCAGAGTTAGGGCACTTTAAAGGTGTAATTTCTGGGTGCCGGTACCTGTATTACTGCGACCATGTGTGCCTAGCCTAACGTGCTGATATTATTATTGATAGCATTGTATTAACCCTCCTATACTTATAACTATCACAGCCTATCAAAATCTCTAAACACCAACTCGGACAGTTTGTGTGTGTTTCAATCTGAAATTTGATAGGTTTTGATCTGTACAGCAGCTGGGTCGATTTTGGCCCTGAGAACAGGAGGGTTAATGAAGGTCTAATCTGTCTATGAATACGTTTTGAGGCGTTTTCTTTGGTTCATATTTTATTGTGAAAGATGTTTCGATATTATTTATAACAATGGCAACTTATGAAGTAACTTTTTCACCTCCAAGCTTGCGAATCAAGTAGATGAATAATAAGATAGGACTAAAGTAAAAAGGCTAAGGCTAAGCATTTCCATAATCAATATAAATACATCTTTTTTGTGTTCTGGACCGCTCAAAATACTAATTAGGCCTTTCACTCAGTATCACTGTTTGACAGGCCAAATTTTTCATGGGTTTAGATATACGGTCCAAAACGGTGGACTCCCAAATTATGGAATATCATCAAATTAACAAGATTTTATGTCTACATGTAACGTTAGGCCTACTTACAAATTCTAGTGATTGTCAACTCTTTCGATTTCTTTTTCTGCACATGCCATTGTTTGCTCCACACATAAATAATGCACCTGGGTGCAACGCCCACCAAACATCAATAGGATTATTATAAGTTAACTAACAAGAATATTTCACTTGCCCGTGGCCATGCGTCTGGGGAACCTGCAGCAGCCAATCACCCGATCTTAGATTTGCCGAGCTCAGTGGATGCGACCAATCAGAAACACTAGCGGCACATCATACCACATCTCTCTTCAGTTCTAATTCTATTCATGCATCACGCCATATCCGTGCGTACGTGACAGCACTGTTCGCGCGTCATGTCCGTGGCCACGATCCGAGCAAATCAATCACCTACACACACTCGAAACCATGGAGGTTGGCTCGAAACGATGCCAGTTCTTCTTCTTTTACTAAGCGGTTTAATTTTGCCAAAGAGAAGTCCCTTTGATTAACGGTATTTGTAATAAAGTATTATTTGTGCATCACCTTAATTTGTTATTTAGGGTGCATATTTTGGGAAACATTACCCGACAAAAATGTTCACGTGAAGTCGTCTAATTTCTGTACACACTGTGCATGCCATAGATCACACAGACGAGTGCGATTTTGGCTCACAGTGAATCCAGGAGCCAGACTAAATGTATTCTGTACGTTGACGTCATTTTGAGATATGCGGTTGATAAGCACGCGCGCCCTCTCGCTCGTGCTGCGCTGAGTGGTGGGTGGGCCGTCCAAACAACGAGAACTAACTTGTAAAATATTCGCTTTCTTTCATCATCAAAATGCGTCAGAAATCAGAATGATGTAAATTTGTCTTCTTTAGTTCAACGATTTTGATTGCACAAGTGTAATGTGTGTGGTGTGTGTAACGCGAATTTGTAAATTGCGCGTAATCTTTGCCATTTTTATTTATCTGGTCGAATTTTTGCCAATAAATGATTAATGAGGGGCCTACCCCATTACTTAGGCAAAGTAAAAAGTAAAAAAACAACATGTTTAGCGTCCCCGCCCGCTTCCTTTTTGGGGGCCGTCTGGATTTTATAATATTTTTACCAGTGGAAAATGAGGTGAAAAAGAAAATGTAAACCGATCCATCGGAAAATAAAATACAAGCTTATTAAAACTATTAAAACCACCGTAAACATGTTCATTTCAATTCTCTTGTCCAACATGTCTCTTTCATGTTTGTGTCTGTAAACAATTGAAAAACCTCTGGTTGTCGGAAATTTAAAAAAGAATGGCGGCCATTTTGAAATGAAAAATAAAAAATAGAAAGCCTCATAACAAAAACGGACGCTAAACACTTTTTTACTTTGCCTTTCATTGAAGAGTCCACAGTAATATGTATTTCGCTTTTTCAAACAGGACGCACATACTCAACACACACACAAGTGTGTAAACACCGGCAATCGCGGACCTCCTATATAGTATATTGTCCTTCTTTTGTTTATACTCTATATTTTTCGGAAGGCCTCCCATTGGTTTTGTACACGATTTTTTATCGTGGACCTTGACACAATCGCGGACCCTATTGTCCTATTTGTTAAAGGTCCACGGTCTGAATAGCTATACAAACGCAACTACATTACGCGTACACACGTACACACACACAACTAGCAAAGCAACGGCTAACTCTGGAGCAAAGTGGCTGACGCCCTCTATCGGACTTCAGTAATTAGTGTTTCACAACCTCGTTCTCTGTGTATCGAGCTGCCACTGGTACGTACGTAGCATCTTTTGTACAATGTGTACAAATACTCGATAGCGCAGGCCTCTTTCGGTCTGCCCCTACAGGTGATCCTACGAACGAAATGTTTAGTGGAAAAAATCCACATCATCCTCGAATGTCCCTTTACATGACAATAATTTCTGATATATAAGTTGATCATGAATGTTATGGGTTTCTGTCTGGTTCTGTTTGTATTGATATTTTAGCGAATTCGTTTGTATTTTTCGGATGTTAAAGAAGGATACTTCAGGTTACGTTGAAACGCACGTAAATTAAATACGTGAGCTGTACACCACATTGTCACACGGGACTCGAAATTCGAAAATTCGGACATCTGGGAAAAACGCCAATTTAGGTGTTTGTCTAGTTAAGGATACCTCAACTCATGTTAACCATTTCCTAAAGATTTTACTTGAATAGGCCTCGCCCTAGGCCTACCCCCACAAAAATCGGTCAGGAACAGCAAATCTTGGGGTACTCCTAGAACTATGAATATGAGGTTCCGACATGAACCTCATAGTCATAGGAAGACGCCGATTTTTCCCATAGGCTAGTACAGCAAGAATAAGAACGTCATTCCCATGCAACACGTTTCTACATTTTTCGCCGTGAATTACTTCATGGCTGCCCCCCAAAATAATAATATGCCGCATTTACATCCTCACCTTGCTTGCGCCAAGTCAATTTTCGCCTGAAACGGGTCAAATTTGCGGGGAAAAAATGACAAAAATCTGCAGTCGTTCCGAAGCGATCACATACGCACACCATCAAGGAAGCCGCACACACGAAGCTCCTGTTTTGCGGGGGGGCCGTGGGTCGGTCAAGTCATGATTATTCATCGAAAATTCGAAGCGCGGTACGGCAGGCAACTGCCGCGTGTCCGTTATATACCGTCTGCATGCATTGCCTGTCGTCGCAGACGGTATATAACGGACACGCGGCAGTTGCCTGCCGTACCGCGCTTCGAATTTTCGATGAATAATCATGACTTGACCGACCCACGGCCCCCCCGCAAAACAGGAGCTTCGTGTGTGCGGCTTCCTCGATAGTGTGCGTGTGTGATCGCTTCGGAACGACTGCAGATTTTTGTCATTTTTTCCCCGCAAATTGGACCCGTTTCAGGCGAAAATTGACTTGGCGCAAGCAAGGTGAGGATGTAAATGCGGCATATTATTATTTTTGGGGGCAGCCATGAAGTAATTCACGGCGAAAAATGTAGAAACGTGTTGCATGGGAATGACGTTCTTATTCTTGCTGTACTAGCCTATGGGAAAAATCGGCGTCTTCCTATGAGGTTCATGTCGGAACCTCATAGTTCTAGGAGTAATCTTGGGGGGGGGGATTTCCACATAATACTCCCACTCCTACCTAGGCTAGGGCCAGGGGAACCTAGTACAAGTAGGCCTATTAAAGACAGTTCGGTGTCTCAAAGCCTGGTCAAAGGTTATTTGGGATAAAATTGCTGACGTAATGTCACACCATGTTACGCGAATGCCCATTCTGATTGAATTTGACACGTGCGTGTTGTGCGACCACCTTTTGCGCTCACATGTGCACGTTAGGTCACTCAGGTCATTAGGGATAAAATGTCATTGTGCACATGCGCAGTCGAAATACCGAACTGGCTTATTGACAACATTCATGAGGATACATTGTGTATCATTACCAGCTAATTTAATGGAATTAGGCCTATGTTACAAACATAATTTTCAATCCTATTTGCGAGGTCGGACATCCGGGAACTTCGTGTGAACTTTGTACACAGATCAATGGGTTGCTATGCAGCGCGAAGGGGAAAACAAACACATCGGTTGCCGTGTAATTATTACTAGAACGAAGGGGAAGATGCTACAAAAGACTTTGATGTACATGTAGCAGAAACAGCATCCCAGATCTTGCCAAATCTGGGGACATCAAATTACGTGAAGCCGAAGCCCGAGCCCAAGCCAGGGTTTGGAAAAGGGCCCAGGCTTGAGGATTCGTAAATACCGTGTGTAAAAAGGTGTATTTGAGTCCTTTTTTTCTGCAAAGTGATCCCTTCTAGTTAACTGAATAACTTTGTTATTTTTTTCGTTGATCCATCGCAAGTCCATCGCCGGGGGTTTAAGTCTTAACAATTCTGCCTGTGTGACTAAGTTTATATCAAGGGTTCTTTTGTTAGAATCGTCAACCTCCTTTATCCTCTCCCCACCCCTGTTTTCCGCCACAGTGGTTGCCTCCCCAGAGGCCCTGTTCGTTCTGCCATAAGTTGCCCGTCCCAGCGTGGCCACTCATCAAATTTGAAAATCCCAAGTTTATTGCAGTAAAATTCCCAAGAATTCCCAAGATGTTATAATTTAGTACAGATGATGGTAAAATCAATCCGTTCGATCAGAAAAAGCTATAAAAATATACATTGCCATCTGCGTGCTTAGTGTATCAAAACATTGAAAGTCAACATTTGCACGATGGGTCTGAGTTGGTCATCGTTGGGTCCGAGTTGGTCATCGTTGGGTCCGAGTTGGTCATCGTTGGTTCCGAGTTGGTCATCGTTGGGTCCGAGTTGGTCATCGTTGGGTCCGAGTTGGTCATCGTTGGGTCCGAGTTGGTCATCGTTGGGTCCGAGTTGGTCGTGGGTCCGAGGTGGTCGTGGGTCCGAGTTGGTCGTGGGTCCGAGTTGGTTTGGGTCCGAGTTGACTCGAAACCGGCCAGGCGGTGAATTATTTTTTTACATGTATAGACGTCATCTGGCTTCAAAGGGTTAATATCAATGGCATATTTGTTGGGAGCAATCGGTGGATCTGCGCGCTTGGGCTATATCAACATCACACAATCTATCGTTCACACACGCATCGGCCGATCACTCAGGGCAAAAGTTGAGCGATCCATAGATCGTGCAGGAATGGATCTGCATGGGGGGAGGGATTTGTATTCAACTGATGGCATAGGGCAAAACGTGCACGGTAGGTGAGGTTTACGCAATCAGTCAATTGCGTGGTTTACCTGTGCAAATTGGTAAATGGTACAAAATCTGTCCTGCACGACAAAAAAATGCTTGAACGAACAGTAGATTGGAAGATTATGCAGTCAAGCACATCCACTGAACAGCACCCAACACTTCATAGTAAAATTTAAATATTTTCTATTTCTAACTCTTGGTTTTGGAGGCTTTTCAGTGGGAAAAGTTTAAGTCCGAGAAGACTGTTGGCAAAAAATTGTTTCAGGAATTGTTCAGGTGCTGGCAAAATATCCATTATGTTAAAAATGTTCACAGTTCTGGCGATCCCGTGAAAATTAATATTTTGTTTTTAATTTGATTAGGCGCTGACAACATGACTCGCTATTCACAGGAGCCGGACAACGCCACAAAGTGTAAGTGTTATAAACTCTTCATTCACATTATAATTTAGGCAACCTAAACAAAATAACTTGTTTCTCATCAGCGGCCGGGTGGATATTTTTTGATATTTTATAATGATAAAAGTTAAAATATAAATGTACCGGACGCCCAGATTTTTTTTAAAAATACGCTATAAAACACGCTGTTGTAAACAATACCAGTTAAAACTCGCGTTGGAGAGGTTTTTATTATAAACACCGGCAACCTGACCCAACAGCGGGCCATGTGAATAGTAACGTCAGTGGTCATGTGCCAGAAGCCGGGGAAAATCAATAAATCTAGTCTTGTATGTTTCCCAATGGCCAATCGCTTCTTTGTTTGTGCAGCTGAATCTGAATTATTCATTTACGAATGTCCAATCAGCTACCTGGAATGTTTTACCGTTGACCTTTGTGAACCAACGCGCGTTCATCGCGCGATGATGCCATGTTTTTCACGCGCGCATGTAGCATGAATTATTCAACGTGACGTTCAATTTAGGACCAATCAGATCGCACGCGCTTGTAAATAGTTTAACATTAACATATTGAAAAACCCGGAAGTAAACAGTTTCATCAAGGCTGTGCTCCTGGCGGAGCACGGATAGTACGGGGCGGTGCGTATACACAAGCACTGCAGGCACCGTGTGTGCCACGGATCGGCGTATTTGGAGCAAGCTCGCTGCACTGTAATATATAAAATATATAAATTGCCCTGACGGACCTTTTCGCCACAAGGGTTCTGATGAGAAACAACTAATTTGTTTTATGTTGCCTTACTAGCATTCACAATTTCTTAACATTTTACTATTGGGTTATTTCATGAAAAACGCAAGGGAAAAGACCCAACAAATTATTTCATTAAAAAACTGACTAAGTAAATTTGGGAGACCGCCAACATAGGTAGAGTGCCAGTGTGGTATTCTGGAGGTCGCAGGTTCAAATCCCGCTTCTGCCATTTTTCTTAGTTCACTTCAGGCATGCAACTTTTCCTCGGATCAGCTGATTTCCTCATTTTTTCATTTCGCACTCATGCCATTGAAGATTGAAAAACACTGTACAAAGTCTTGTAAAGATTGGAATTTCCTCGTTTTTTGTTAATTCCATGTTGCATGCCTGTCACTTTGAAAATTGAAATGAATTGGGAAGAGGAGTCAGGTTGGTGCGGTGCTCATTTCTTGAAATACAAGATGTAGGAAATTGCAGGCATGAAATCTCTAAATTGTCAGATTTCAACACCGACTACCGAAAATCTGTTCTTAGTTTAAACTCTGACAGTGCTACATGGTCATTCAGGAAAAGGAGAGTTTGGGGGAATTACCAAAGTATGTAACTTTAAAAATGTACCTTTAAAAAGTCTTTTAATCTCTCTTTTTGTTATAGCATGCAAGGCACGTGGCTCCTACCTTCGAGTGCATTTTAAGGTAAGGAATTGGAAAAATGGGAAGTTGTTGGCATGAACCTGGTTTATGAACCTCAATGAACCTGGTTATGTTGAAAACATTGAGCTACAGAGTGCTAGCTCCTCAGTTCATTTATTTTATTTCCACAGTGTAACGAAGGAGTGAAGACTGTAGAGGGGCCCATAGAAGGCATAGCTTGTAAGCATGCACCTCTATTACATACACAACACTACAAAATACATTTAACAAAGACATTAAATAAGATGGACTTGTAGATTTGGCCCCCCAAAAATAGTTCTGCTTCTGGTTACCCTACCTACCCCGTTTAACGGCCCCGACCCAAAAAGAATTCGGGAAAAAAGTAAAACAAAAAACAAACAAAAAACCATAAATGCTGTAAATACTAACTTTTAAACCCGGAGTACACTTTATAGACACCTATATATATCAGCACAAATAAAGTGCCAAAAAAAATTCCCCAGTTTTCTATATGGAGGTATCCTGAATCCGCCGAAATCCTCCAAAACGGTTTGAATTTTGATGGATTTAGGTAGGTTAGGGTTAATACTTGTTTACTTGCATAAACAAAAATTGATTTCACATATGGGGATTTCAACAGTGATTAAAATAAACTTTTAAAAAAATGCTACGTTCTTTAACCAAAGCACAGTAAAACTTGTGTTAAGTGGCTACAATGGGACCAAAAACAAAGGTGGCCACAATAGACAGGTAGTCCCTTTGTGGAGGCTGGCTACATGTGATGGATGTTTGGTGGGATTATCACAGGCTGGTCACATTATGCAGGTGGCCCCTGCATCAAGGTGGCCAGAGCAGCTAGTATACATGTATGTACCTGTATAAAGCAAGGCTCGTATGCCTGTTGTGATTATTTGCAGACTTGTGTGGGATTTGTGCCGAACAGCCATGTAATGCTGTTTTCAACTTGTTTTCAGTTTCACGCTTAGCACTCTCCTTCAATCATGCTTGTGCACATGGGACAGCTTGAAAGCATCTGCAGAAGGAAATGCAGCATTCACACTCTAGTTACGAAAATTTAGCTCAGTTCCAATTTAAAGATTTATGGATTATGATGCCTGATAAAAGTTCACCACTAGAGTTTAAATTTCTCTATTGTTGGCAGGTCATACTATTTTTAAAACGACCCCTTTTTTGCAGGATCAAGTTAAACTGCAGTGCACCCTCTTTTTGTGTGTCATGAAATGGCCCAAGTTGTGTGTGTGTGAGTTTGTATAGCTATTCAAACTGTGGACCTTTAACAAAGAGGACAATAGGGTCCACGATTGAGTCAAGGTCCACGATTGAAAATCGTGTACAAAACATATGGGAGGCCTGCCGAAAAAGTTAAAAGTATAAACAAAAGAGGGACAATAGGAGGTCCGCGATTGCCGGTGTTTACACACGTGTGTGTGTGTGTGTGAGTTTGTATATGCCGGCAATCGTGGACCTAGGACAAAAGAATTCGGGCTTAGACACGGGGGTCCACGTTTGACCTAACGTCCACGATTAAAAATCGTGTACAAAACCAATGGGAGGCCTTCCGAAAAAGTTAGAGTATAAAACAAAAGAGGAACAATGGGAGGTCCATGATTGCACCCGTTTACATGACTGGGTGTGTGTGTGAGTGCACGGTTGGCTGATAATTGTGCATAAGTGACCTGCCTATTGTTAGCCTAGGTTTCTGTTTTGTTCATGCCTTGCCGTGATAGTGTTGTTATTTTGCCATTCCCAGAACACGAGGGAGACAGCTGCAGTCATCAAGCACATGCACCTCCGCAAAGCAATTCGCTTCTTGAACGACGTCATCAAGAAGAAGCAGTGCGTTCCCTTCAGGCGGTTCAACGGTGGAGTCGGTCGCAAGGCTCAGGTAACTTTGTAACTTATACAAGGCTCAGACCGAGGATGTTTAAAAAATGAGGGGCGGGAGTTGGGAGAAATAGTTGAACTTGTGTAATCAAGGAGGATTTTTTCGGGGGAGGGGGTGAGAAGTGAGGAGAATTGACACCTCATTTGCACATGAAATATTTCTAATAAAATGTATGTATATATACAGGTTGGCTACCTTGAGACTCAAATAACCTGTACCAATGCATGGGTAATTTTGTTAGAACCTATTTTGTGAAACAATGTCGGGGGTCATTTGGTCCCGAGGTATAACAAGTATGCTATCATGCTCCTTTCGGCGTGGAACAAATGGCCAAGTGACCCGACTTTGCTTCAAAAAATAGGCTCTGGAGCAAAAACTACTGGACCGAATCAGGAGGTCTTAGTATAATTTTTCTTCCAAAGGTAGTGGAAGTATGCCATTTGTTTTCTTTTTTTTTGGTGGGGGGGGGGGGGGGGGGGCACCCTGTATATATCAAGCATGCAACTTTTTCTCGGATCAGCTGATTTCCTCGTTTTTCACTTCACACTGTACAAAGTCTTGTAAAGATTGGAATTTCCTAATTTTTTATTAATTCCAAGTTGCATGTCTGATATATATATATATAAAGCAAAAAGACAAAAACCAAAATTTCAGCCTGCTACAAAACTACCTATGCCTGAGTTAGTTTGACTTGTTATTTGTCATCCTGGTCACTCAAACTACAATCTGAGAGTTGAAACTTTAGGTTTACTGATAGATAGTAAATCCTTTGAAAAAAATATACATTCTCAAAAAAAAAGAAAAAAAGTCATACTCTTAGGTAGGCATCTCTTTAACATTTTAATTTCTATTTGAAATGCCTTCTTATAAAAAACATTGAGGGAACTTGGCCTCGCTTGGGTACGCACATACAAAAAATGTAGGGTTTTATACACATGCACTAGTGATAGCAGTCTTCCGAATTCTTACTGCATTTCTGTGTGGGTCTCAAATGCCCTCCAAATCGTGTCTAGGCTGAGAAAAACTAGTACTGATAAACATGATTGACTGTGCTTAAATAAAGGTTTAAACTCATTCACATGACAGGTTCTTGACCAGTTGTGAATCAGTTTGGATCGGCACTGTTCCTTTATCTTGAATACCATGTTTCCTACTTCAAGGGGAATATTAAGTCCTGCCTCTTGCATCTTGATTTGGTTTCTTTTGTAGCTCCATACTACGAGTGGCTTTTAGCATTATTCGGGGCGAAAAAAGATCAAAAATAAAAAAGATTGTGTCCGTATTGTGAATTTCTTGTGCTACTGGCCCATTGGTCTGATAGATTTGTTTATGAAATTCAAGCCTCGTTCTGTTGTTTGTTGTTGGCTGTACACATTGTCTTATGGCATCTTTATTTTGTATGTGTTTTAACCCCTTAAGTACGGTATTTTACGGGCGACGTCGGGGTGCCGCGGCGGCTCTGGCAGCCAAGCAAACCGCTACAATGTGTTTGTGCAGTCAAGCGTAACATATACACAATAATCCAACAATGGATTGAAACTGCACAAACAGCGGCCAATGGCGTCATCCGGCCCGGTGGCACTGTTCAATCCAACAATGGATTGAAACTGCACAAACGGTGGCCAATTGAGTCATCCGGCCTGGTGGGACTGTTGTTTTTTTGCACCATATTCCGTCATCCGTACGCAAGGGGTTAATATTCAGTATGGAGCTAGTAGTTTTAGTGTTAAAATGGCAGTCTTCTGTTTGTGTGTATCCGTTCAGGCCAAGGCATGGAACCACACACAAGGCCGTTGGCCCAAGAAGAGTGCCGAGTTCATGCTCCAGCTGCTCAAGAATGCAGAAAGCAATGCCGAGTTCAAGGTAACGAGGCCCCCTAGTTTACTCTAGAAATTTTAATGAGCCCTTCCTATGCAGTGATGCTGAAGAATTCCGCTTTGGAGTGGGCTTACACTTGTCCAGGGGTTCACATCCTTACACCCTTGTTTGAGCTTCACATACTTGGAGAAGGGGGTCACCTTTGGAGGGATGTCGCATCCTTTTGACGAAGGGGGGTGGGGGGGGGGGGGGGGGGGGAAGGGGGACACACACCTGTGTTTAGATCTCCCACCTTGAAACTTATGTAAATGTTTTTTAAATACATGTGTCCTGGGTGTATGTAATTGCAGAGCAGGCTGTTCTTGCACCTGCAAGGAAAATGCACTTGTTGATTGTAGGTATTTTTTCACTATTTTGGGAAAATAATTGAGTAAAAAGGAAGTAATATGTAGGGCTCAAAATATCCATGAGGCTGCTAGGCCGAATCAGGTGATTTGAGCATCGGTCTGGTAAACTGAAGACTGAATTAGTCACATGGTCTAATGATTGTTTTTCATACATTGGATGAAATGTTATCACTGAAGTTCATTTTGTTCTAAATCTGGAAAATTGGTCTAATTTCAGGAATGGCCATTTTTAGCAATAAGGCATTTTTTGTAGATTTTTTTTTTAGGACAAACCCCTTCCCCATGAAACAGTTGGCTTGGCAAAGGACAAAATGGAAACATCACACTGGTTAAAAAAAAACAAAAAAACCCCACAAATTTTGAGGTGTTCACACCTTAATATGTCGACCCCCCCCCCCCACATCCCCCTTGCAGTTATTGCTCCTCATTACAACACATTCAAAGGCAGTACGTAAATAATATATTATATCCTATGAGCGTGAGTGGGGATACAGTATCATGTCGTGTCTGTGTCCCATATGCCACAAGGCCAAAGGCCGAGTGGCACATGAAACAGACCGCACTACATTCTTTATGTTGCACAAGTGCGAGTAGTTTAACAAATTTGTCTTCAAGCAAACCTGACGCTCACTTAAATCTAACCCCCAAGGCATTTTGACTAGGAAGTGTCCTCAACCTTTCAAAATCCAACACTGTGCAGTATACCTTTGGCACATTCTTTGGACTTGGACAAATTGGGGCATCATAGCTCCATGTAAAGTAATGGTGCCAAGGTGCTACAGTCCTAAACCCATCAAAATTCAACACAACCTGCTGTTCGAGTTTGTAAGGCTTGGGGTAGTTAGGGTTATCACATATGCTGTGTAAACCGTGAGTATGTACGTGCATAGTGCATGTGTAACGGCAAAACACACAACTTAGAAGAGCACGCAATACATTTGGTACATAGGATGCAATACGAGATATTGCATTGTTGCTATGGATAGACCAATCAGGATCAAGGATTCAAGTTTATGGTCAAGTTCTAATAATGGCACTTGGACCAAGTTGCCTAATTTTAGACAATGTGAATCTTTTTGAGATTAACCAGTTCGCGCTGGGATTTTTTTTGCCGAAAATTTCTATTTAAAAAAAAGGCAAAAAAATATAGCAGCCAATTTCTGATATACAGCCAAACTCCACAAATACTGATTTGCAAGAGTCATTTCAACAGTTTTGTACAATATTTCTTGCCGAAACCTCGTATATTTCAATACTCCGGGTGCGCCCGCCGGAGCGTAAATTGTAGAACAGGCTGTGCACAGCGGCCAAGTTCAAGTTCAACACACGGTCTGCCTCCACAGACTTCTCGGACTTTGTGTGTGTGTGTGTGTGTACAAACAAATGAGGGATTAGCGTGTTGAGAGTCACCCGGAGGTGAGTCGAGACAAGCTTGATGTTTTAACCCATCAGCAGTGCCCGTGTTTAAAAACGGCCAGATCGTGTTAACACGTCCTCCGACGCGAACTGGTTAATGAAGGGATATAATGCCAGGAATTAAACCTTGCTGGGATGATTAATGAATATGATGGTTTCTTTCAGGGTCTGGACGTGGACTCGTTGGTGATTGACCATATCCAGGTCAATGCTGCCCCCAAGATGAGGCGCAGGACGTACCGCGCCCACGGTCGCATCAACCGTGAGTTGATTTCTTTATTAAACCATTATTTATCCAAAGAATTTACATAGGGAAGTGACTGCAACTCACACGTACGGTTTCATAATCTGGATTCTCTAAATTGAAAAAAAGGGATGTCCAACATGTTTTATTTATGCTTATTTGCATGTAGATGACCAAATCAGACACAGTGCCCTCGAAAAGATGCCCAGACACTCGTTTGACTTTAGCAAACCTTGGTTGGGATCTTGCCCTTATGCAAAAAAGAGATCTTATTATTGTTTATTTGTGGTTTATTTGTGCACAGCCTACATGAGCTCCCCTTGCCACATCGAAGTCATCCTGTCTGAGCGCGAGCAGATTGTGCCCAAACCCGACGAGGTCGAGAAGAAGACCAAGAAGGTGTCCAAGAAAAAGATGGCTCGCCAGAAGATGATGGGCCGGGAATAGACCCCACTGTCAGAGAGGGGGAGGCAGATCAGAAGGGGTGGGATACTTCTAAAAGGGGTTGCTAGCATCGATGAATGACTTCTTGTGTTAATAAAGATCATAAGCTAAAGTACGGATGATACTTGTGTTCCAATTTGTTTTTTATTGTATGGTTGTAACGCATTATTGTAGTGTGGGTATGATTCCAACTGGGGAAGGGGGGGGGGGTTGGCTGAAAGAACCTGACTTTTGGAAATTCTGTAAATTGCTGGAAATGATTAGCATTAAAAAAGAAATGACACCTTCAAATAAAGGTGTTTTTAAAACATATTATTGGAGGTGGGGGCAGGTGAGTGGGTCACGTATTCCATTCGTATTGATCATGCAGTAATTTACTTCCTGGCAATGTGGGGGTATGACTGCTTGCATACGTAATGAGGGTCCTTGACAACATAAAAATTACGATGTAAACAATGGCTTAGGAAGTTTGAAAAATAAGCCATTTTGAATTCACGGACGTCCATGATAATATACTGACTAAATATAGATCATATTTTTAAAACCCAAAGAATGAAATTTGGAATGAACTCGCAGCATCTGTAAGACTATACTGGGAACATGTTGCTAGGGAGCGTAAAATTAAGAATTTCGTGGGATGAGAATGCTCTTTTTGGAATTAAAATGTCTCTGCTCCCAGAGTTTTACCAACTGAAGAGATATCGCAGACAGGCGAAAACCTGAACTATACTTATTCAGTGGTTGTGTTTTACTCGAATTTTTTTCCCTTTCTTTTCTCGAGTATTTAAATCTCTAAACCTTGCTATTTGGCTCTGTTCATGACTGACTGCCAGAGCTAACCTGCAAGAGCACGCCCTGCTTACAACCATAGCTCTATCTGACACGGAGTACATGGTGCTGACATGGATCTGAGATTTTTACCCAATATTCATAAACGGCAGTCTTGCAGCCAGTTCCATGAAGTACTCCAGAACCGGAAACTGATATTCTTCAAGGCCAAAAAACTCCAAATTTTAATTATAAGTAATATAAAAAATGTCCAAATGCAACATTTTTACATTGGAATACATTGCTGCTGTAGCTAATAAGTATAGAAATTTATTTTAATTTAGCACATGTGCAGAAACTTAGTAGCCCATTGGAACATACGTGGGGTGGTTATATAGCCATCTTGTACGCACTGCGTCTGATTTGATGTAGATATCTTTTGGGTACGACTGGGCCCTGAAACTTTCCCTGTCATTACCTTGATTTCCTTGAAAGTGTTCCCGTGGACAATATGATTTTCACGTGGGAGTTCTCACCCAGAACAGAACTAATGGCCTATTTCAACGAGGTTCAGTTTCTGAGAGTTCCAGGATTTCACATAATTTTTTTTGCACTTGTTTGATGGTGGGAGGAGTTGGTAAGCAGATCCCCTTTACAATGTATCTAGCAATCTTGTGCATCTACATAGCCAGACTATTGGCCTCTGAATAACACACCTTAAGTGTTACTTAAGTGTGTTGTGTTGATACACCAAATTGCATTAAAAAAAGAGGTAATCAAAGTCTTTTATTCGAGGGCAGAGCCTGTTTATCAAGGCTTCAACTTTTCAAGTGCAGACAGTACCAAGCAAGCAACAGCATTTTTCGTTCAAATCTCTTGAGGGCGGTATATAACACGCGCGGTGATATTTTTTTTAGTCTGCTACCCTGTGCTTGCTACAATTGTTTATCAGGGGGAACTTGGGATGCAAGACCGGGTATCTTGCGTTATACTGGTACTTTTTGGTAGTGAAAACGTCCGGAAACATGGCATGCGTTGAAAATGTAGAAAATGATCATTTAAAAACGAGCTCGTTTGAAGACGTAGAAGATGATGCTGCTATTACAAAAGAGATTTTGACGGATATGACAGCGACGCCTCCAGATCCTCCCTCGAAACGGAGCATGTGTGGCCGTTGTGGGTAAGTAAACAGGTTTAGCCCAGGTTGGACGATGTCTTCATCATTGCGCTATATGCGGGTCTACTTCCAAAAATGTAAGGCTCTCCGCTAACGGAGAGCCTTACATTTTTGGAAGTAATGCGGGTCATGCTATAAATTAGCGTCAACAACTTATAAAAGCACTGTTAAGCTTAAATATGTTATTCACAATATTTAGTGTGCTCCTATGATTATTTAAACGTATCATTAGTATTTAAAAGTATCTTAAAATGTGTGATTTTTAAGCGAAAAAGTACGACATCAACGTAGACCCGCAAACGTGGCGGTATACACCGCCTACTCCTAGAACTATGAGGTTCCTGACATGAACCTCATAGGAAGACGCCGATTTTTCCCATAGGCTAGTACAGCAAGAATAAGAACGTCATTTCCATGCAACACGTTTCTACATTTTTCGCCGTGAATTACTTCATGGCTGCCCCCCAAAAAAATAATATGCCGCATTTACCTCCTCACCTCGGTTGCGCCAAGTCAATTTTCGCCTGAAACGGGTCCAATTTGCGGGAAAAAAAGAAAAAAAATGCAGTCGTTCCGAAGCGATCACACACGCACACCATCGATTAAGCCGCACACACGAAGCTCCTGTAAGATCCCAGCATGCATCCAGCCGACGACAGGCAATGCATGCAGACGGTATATAACGGACACGCGGCAGTTGCCTGCCGTACCGCGCTTCGAATTTTCAATGAATAATCATGACTTGACCGACCCACGGCCCCCTGCAAAATAGGAGCTTCGTGTGTGCGGCTTAATCGATGGTGTGCGTGTGTGATCGCTTCGGAACGACTGCATTTTTTTTTTTTTTTTCCCGCAAATTGGACCCGTTTCAGGCGAAAATTGACTTGTCGCAACCGAGGTGAGGAGGTAAATGCGGCATATTATTTTTTTGGGGGGCAGCCATGAAGTAATTCACGGCGAAAAATGTAGAAACGTGTTGCATGGAAATGACGTTCTTATTCTTGCTGTACTAGCCTATGGGAAAAATCGGCGTCTTCCTATGAGGTTCATGTCAGGAACCTCATAGTTCTAGGAGTATACACCGCCATGCTCTGTTGCATTGAAACACTCTATTGGTCGATAAAAGACTCCATGTCCATTGACGGGAAGATTTGTTATCGTTTTCCTGTTCAGTACTTATTATTATTATTATTATTATTATCTTTGTTTTACCAGGGAGACCCATTCACATATTACTTGTGGTCTTCATGGGGCCCTGGGAAATATAATTAAAATAAATATAACATAAATTTAAATATAATTTCAAATATACTATTAAAAATGTACACCAGACATAAAATGGTAAAACAACAAAACACAAGAACAGAAAGGTTAAAACAATAATATACAGAAATAAAATTAAAATAAAATGCTCTTTTACATGCTCTTTTACACCAAAATCCGCAAGCATAGCACCTGTCATTCCCCAGAAATTCGATGAAAAAAGGTGGATTCCTGTACAAACGTATGGCCATTTTTAGTTTTGGTTCGCAATATTCAAAATATTCCTGTAAATTGTGTTGCTATGAATTTTGCAATGTTCCAACTTTTCAGCTACCCCCTGTTCTTCAAAAAGTGTAGAACGGTAGCGTCGCGTCACGCGTCGATTCGACGCCAAAAGTTTCCAGGACTTGTATGCGCATGCGTAGTAGCCCACCCTCTTTTTATGAATGACATGTACTACCTGGTACTTCGCGGGCGATTGGGATCGGGAATGCATTGGTAATTTCGTTTACCAGCGATCACAGCAGCGTTTACGTGACTCATGCATTTAACCATGGAGAAATAAAACACAACTTGACAAGAATTGTAAATGCCTGATGATGTAGTACTCAAATCCCCAAACCAATTAACCGAAGATAACCAAAAGAACCAATTCTTGATTATTTTGTTCCTTCCTTCGAACTCCAAAATCCACCGCCTTGTCATACAATCATGCACCGCCACACGCCCTGCCAGCAATGCAATATGAATATTTAACAGAAACTTCACAGTTGGACAATACCATCAATCACACAACAGGGGTAGAGATGCAGCCGCGCCACATGTACCAAGTCACGTGACCACCGATTGTCGCGCGATGTAAAGGCACAACTTTTCGGCCTATTTCTGGCCCCCAGATTGCAAAAAAACACGATCACTAAAAAATCCATAACTTTCCTTCAATTACCCTATTGAGGTCATCAACCCCTCATTTTATTCCTTTTTTTAAGCTCTTTAGGATAAAGTAACATTTGAAGGAATTGCAATAACTTAAAATTTTCATGAACCTGCCTAATAGTGGGCGTGAAATTGGTGTCTACAGTGAGGTAAAAATATTGTAATTTTGTTTCAAATTTTTTCCGGCTACTTCCAGTAGCTTCATATTCTGGACTTGCTCTGCAACGCGAAGGGAGTCATACTGGGCTAAGGTTAATCCATTAATCACTAGGCTGACTAGCCCAAATGGACTCCCTCATCACTGCATCCTTTTCGCCTTTTTAAAATTTTTGACATGATCTGGCGCTGGCTATTGTACGGTCCGGTCCGGTCCGGTCCAAGGCAAATGTCTGCTTCGACCTCCAATTAAATAAGAGTCTGAAAACCCAACAAAAACATCAGATTTCACCCTTGTACACATCATGTATGCCACCTGAGATGCAAGTGGTGTTCCAGGATTAAGATGGAGGTACGAAGGTCATGTACATGTAAGGTTTACTAACGATCTGGATGATAAGTGAAATTTCCCCTTCAATTCCGAGGGACACCCGTCGTCGTCGTCGACCTGGAGAGTGTATTGTTGAGACATTTAAATCGTGACCCGACTCAACCTTGCATATCATTACGGCATGACATGCATCCTACCGACATATTGCTCTTTCATGAAGGAAAAGGAGTGAGCCTCTTAGCGACTGACACGTACCGCGAACCTCTGTTGTACCCTTCAGGAGACAGTTGCCGGGAAGCTACAAACTTGATTTTATTGGGTCGGTTTTCTGTTCCTTTTTATTCCTCTAGGCGTCCGGCCAAAGTATGCCTTTGTCCTCACTTTCCCAAACAACCACTAGACATCTCAACGTGTGTCTATGTGATCCAACACCCGAACGAGGAAAGTCGATCGTTACGCACAGTGCCAATATTGTTCAACTGTTTACAACAGGACAAGGTCTGTGTCATCAGAGGAAGGCGCTTTTCAGAAATCAGGTAATGTAAGTCCTCTCCCACCCCCCCTATCCCCACCCCCCCTCCCCCACCCCCCCTTCAAAACAATTTAAATAAAATGCTCCTCAAAGTCAAGTATTGTAAATCCTCTTCCCCGTCAAAAGAAACACAAATTAAAGAATGAATGGGTATTTTTTAGCTCAGATATGCAAGTAGGTGTTTTGGTCCTATCCAGCAAATGTTTTTTCCCCCCAACCCGTTAATACCTGGAGTTGTAACTGCGCAACCCTTTCATCAAGTAAGAGTGACCAACTTTAACCAGTAAACATATTCTCCACATTTATTAGTCCAAAATAAGCCTTTGCAAATTGTCAGTCCAAACATGCCTCAAATCAACAATGGTGCACACAAAAAAATAAAAAAAATTGTGTAACATTTGTTCTCATATATATTTCTATTGTCTTTCCTCAGTCATCCGGAACTATCAGCTGTCTGCAAGAAGCCAAGCACCCTCATATTGTTTCCAGGGCCCGAAGCCATTGATGTGACCGAAGTCCCACCCCTTCCCCCAGACAGCCAATCAGGCTACAATCTGATTGTGATTGACGGGACTTGGCACCAGGCCAAGAGTATCTACAAAAGCAACCAGATCTTTCGCCAACCGAAACAGGTACAAACTTGGCCAGGCAAGTTGTCTAAGACTGATATTTGTAATTCGTTTTGCATACTTGTTACAAATTTGTATGTAGGGTTGGGAATAATATTTGCTAAGGAAAATCAGTAGCCTTATTGGCCTGGCTAGCAGGTATTTTCTTTTACAGTATTGGCACTGACGCTCGCTACATATTTTGTCTTGGGGTGGGTAATAGTAATAATAATAATAATAATAATAATAATCGGCATTGAAGAAAGCTCAAATAGTAAACTGTCACGGCGCTTACATTATTATTACCCCTGCTCATCAGGCCCATTAATCATTCCTGAAGCCTTCTTAACTCCCTGGCTGTAAGTTAAGCGCACATGGGCTAATCAAACACATCACCATCACTACCCTCACAGGTACCCATTTACTATTGGGTGGAGAGAAGCAACTTGTGACAAAAGTGCCTTGACCATGACCCCCAGCCGGTCTCGAACCCATAATCTACAGTCTCACCAAAATCTTGAGTTCGGTACACTAAGCCATTAGGCCACAGCACTTTGGATCACCAATTTTCTTAAATTTTACCCACAAATATTATTCAATTTGACAAATATTTGGAAAAAGACGGGGAGAAGAAAAGGCTGTAAATACCCACTCGGCTAAAGTCTCACAGTACAGGCGTCCATCTAGTGATTTTTTTTTATTTTCCAAGTGTGATCCTGCAGTTCATCCTTTATTTCCTTCTTTAACCACTTGCGTACGGTTGACGCCATATGGCGAAAAAAAAAACTGCCACCAGGCCGGATGACGCCATTTGACGCCGTTTGTGCAGTTTCAATCCATTGTTGGATTATTGTTTATAATATGCTTGACTGCACAAACACATTGTAGCGGTTCGCTTGGCTGCCAGAACCGCTGCGACACCCCGACGTCTCCCGTAAAATACCGTGCTCATAAGGGGTTAACTTCTCTAAGTTCAAGTCTGACTTGTTTATTGCTTATTGACTATTGAAAACACAATAACACATACAGGGCTGTTCTATGTGAAGTGGGCAAAAAAATCTTTCTATCAGTGATTTGTTTGTTTTTGGTTTGTTGGCTTCTGTTATATCAATATTTTTAAAATTTATTTTCAGAAACATTAATATTGATGAATAAAAATGAAAAAACAAATGTTGATAGAAACTACTTCTGTCTTATTTCTTTCCACTTGGCTATGTTTATAGGGCTATATCTCAAAACGCACTTCCGTTCGATTGGAAAAAACAAGTATATAAATGTCAAGATATCTTGAGAACACAAAATACCACAGGGGTCAAACCTACACCAAATTAAAGCTTAGGATGTGACAAATTTGTAACTCATTTTTCAAATTTTGCGGCATAACACATTTTTGTAGAGTCGGTCACATATATCATAACTCTTTTTCAAACACATGATGATGCAAATCTCTTTGGTTTAGGTATATAGGACTTGGTTTGCTTTTTGAAATATCGGGTAAACATTCTGTCATTGTGTTGATTTACATTATATCTATCAGGTGCAATTGTCCAACATCAACTTGAGTGAGTATGTGATCCGTACCCAGCCAACCAATAGCTGTTTGTCTACCGTAGAATCAGTGGCTCTGTCCTTAGCAACTCTGGAGAAAAGGCCAGAAATTCGAGAGGTGAGCATAAATGTATGGTGTTGTTGATGAAATAAAAAATGACATTAAGACACTTGTATGGTAATTAGTGCAATTTTACACCAGGAAAAAAATATAAAAGCACTCGGTATGAGTGTAAAATGGAATGATTTTGTCGTAACATGTTCATACTCCAAGGTGTCGGCATTTTTCTTGGAATTTGTGCAGTAATTTCATTTCTATCTTTACAATTTCTATCTTTTGATGTTACTGTTCTATTACAATAAGCCAGTTCGGTATTTCAACTGCGCATGTGTACAATGACATTTTATCCCGAATGACCCGTGTGACCTAATGCGCGCATGTGAACGCAAAAGGTGGTCGCACAACGCACACGTGTTAAATTCAATCAGAATAGGCTTTCGCGTAACATGGCGTGACATTACGTTAGCAATTTGATCCTGAATAACCTTTGACCTTTGAGATACCGAACTGGCTTATTGTGAGGTACTTTTTTTATGCGAGTCTAGTATTGGAACAATTTATTTGAAGGACAGCCCTCTTGTCAATTTTACCACATAAAAACTGTTAAGTTTACCTACTATGTTCAATTTCGTATCGATGATAGCAACTATTTCTGTTTTTGGTGTTTCTTTTGTTTTTGTTTGTTTAAAGTGCACTTTTTTTAAAAGCAAAAGTTATGTCTCAATTGTAGCAGCCCTGTTGTATTCCTGGGATGAAGGTATATTGTCTGTATATTCTTATTGTGATAGAACTTAAGCTTGTCCAGAAATTATTGTGTTGCATCACCAATTATTTAATTGGTGGCACAGAAAATACTAAAAGGCCCCTTCGCATAAAATGTTTTATCCTGTAGAATGGTAAACTGATAAGTTTGAGCTCTTCGGAATGGTTGTCAAATACGTCTTTAGTGTTTGCCCAAGCAGATATTGACCTATTGCCATTTGTGAGTTCTTGGACAACCTCACCCAAGTGCGGCATGCACAATATAGCGTATAATGGCACAAGGCATCCACAAATGTATCTCTGACTGGCATGCATCCGATCAGAGTTGTCGTGGATTTTTCTGAGACATCTTTCAATACCTGCATGAACGTGCGGACCTCATCATGCCTGTGGTTGAATCAAATTCGTGTTTGACATGCATTTCAGCAAACAAGATGCGCATGCATGTTTGTCTAGGATTTAGTGTCATGTGATATTCAACAGACGCTGTGGCTGGCTAATGCTTATGAATGGTGATAGGTCAATTGTTTGACAACACGGTTATGTTTGGCATTCTGAAATGAGTCTGTCATTTTTATCAAATATCTTTCTCCTGCATTTGAATGTTGTGTGACTTTTGATTAGTGACACAATGGGCATTTCTCAAACCCTGGCTTGGGCTCGGGCTCCGGCTTCGCGTAATTTTATGTCCCCAGATTTGGCTAGTCTATGGAATAGCCGCTCGTGCAACGCGACGAGCGTCTATAATATGTGTGCAGATCCGGCGATTAATTATGCAAGACATCCGCCTCCTGACCTCTAGATTTTGACCAATCAGCCTGTTCGTTTTTTGGACCTTCGGTAAGCCGCTGATCAGACAGGCGCGCGTTGCTACCCAGACAAGTGACGTGACGCGCCCCAGATATGCATGTCTTTGAGAAATGTAAACATTTCTGCACGCGCACGGAATCATGTTGCAGTTGTACTGTACGTACCGCGCCCGCGTGCGCGTGCTGGGGAAGCACGCGCGCGCGACACAGCGGCATTTGAATTATTTCGTTGCTATGGCATTGCTGCATACGCGCCATGATGAATGCTGAGAAATGGAGTCAGCTGACACCTACCAACCAATCAGTACCTTCGTCGACATTTCTGATCGAAATGACGTCACAAGTTGCAAAGTCCACTCCCATTGGCTGGCGCACGGGGTCGCATAAATTAGCATGTCCGCATATATCAGACGTTGATATGCATGCAATGCATGCAACGTCTGATACTCAGACAAAGATTTGGCAAGATCTGGGACACTGCTTTTTGCTACATGTACTTGTTTTAAAGGGACACATTGCTTTGGATTTTGCGATTTAGGCTATAAAACTGAAATGGATATGGGTTGGGAAGCTTTTTTAAAAGTAGAATATAAAGATTCACATAACTATCCCTTTAAATTGCGTGTTTTTTGTTTAATTTTGTGAGAAATAACGGTCCGCCATTTTGTAGAACCAAATTTTTGACTCCACAAAATGGCGGACCGTGTTCACCAGTCGTATTTCAAGTCGCAGCTGGTTGAAGTACGTTCTGTTGATCCATTTTGATGTACTCTGGCACGGCGCGCAGCACTGGCGATATGTGTCGCGAGGTAGAGAATGGTACCTGGCGATCATCTGATAGGTTTACAAGGCCACTGGCTGCAGCGCCAGCCTAAAGACTCTTACAGCGTATTTTGTGCATTATTTAGACGGTGGTATTTACTACTGGAAATAAGTCTGTTTCGCGGGTCAGATGTCAGAGGCCAATTTTTTGTTTTGTAATCACTACTCACTAATTACAACACATTATACATGTTTTTTGCATGAACAACTCTTATAAAAGATAAAGAACATTTCCAAACAGCAAAATTTCATGACATTTGAAGGCAATGTGTCCCTTTAACCAAGAGCCAGCACCTGTTTATTTATTTACATATTTAAGGATTTAGATTGGCAATGGGGGCTGGGGAATATTTTGAAAAGAAGCCAAGGTCCAAGCCGAAGCCAAGTTTTGAGAAATGTCCAATAATTATATTTCTCAATTTCATTTTTGGAAGTTAGACGCTAGTTGAACCCTTGAGGGCGCTATGTCAGTTCCAGCTGAACCATGGGGCTGCTGTCCATCACAGCAAGGAGCACCTCAGGGAGAATGGACTCATCTATCGTCCGAAAAGTAGACCGGAGTGTAGCTGATGCTTGTATGTCTTAATTCATCACCGTTATTTAGATGTTATCTGTCCACAAAAATGGCAGGGCAAGGCCGTACTGAATCGTGGAATTTACCACATTCTGCAGGGGTGAGATTTGTCAGGATTTTTCCTGATTTCAGGATTTTTTTGGCGGGATTTCAGAATTTTTAAAGAATCTCTTTTGTAATCTAAAATTCCTGAGGTGTTCTAAAGGTGTTTTTACCTGTATAAGTGGATATAGACTAATAACAAATGGATATTTTAAGGGGGTGCCTTAAGGCAAATACAAACTATATGTTGATCTGTGGTCCTTTCGTGAATTTTACTTCTTTTTTTTTTTTTTTTTTTTTTTTTTTTTCCCCGGGTAATTTTCATTTTTGGCCAATCTACTGAATTATGAAATACCTTACTTGACCGTAAGTAAATACGTGCAAGAGTCTCAAGCATCCTGTGAAATCATGGCACCTGGTGTGCTGTCATTTTCAAGAAAAGTGGAATTTTTGTACAAATTTCCAATTCTGTTCATCGTAGAAAAAAAATGACTCAATTTAGCAACTTTGGTTAGTCCACGTTTTGTTTGGCAATTGGTTGGTTACATATCTGTGAACGGGTGCAAGCCAGCTTGTCTAGTTCCCTGACCTGATAATTCGCTGACATCTATGAATTACTCCACTTTGTCTGAAGAAGGATCAGGGAACCAGACTACAAGAAGAGCATTTGTTTTCCCCCAGCATCTATGCACACAAAACGTAACGGTATTACAGCATTTGCTATAAACTACTAACCCCCAAATCCATTCATTTCTGAAAATTCAGCAAAAGCAAATGTTGTATACATGTACTACCTTTAAATTTTTATGTTATGCATATTACATGTGACTGGTATTCAGCTGTTTGCTTAGCATGAAAATCACATGGAGTTTTGGCTGGTAACCTGTTTTTACTAAGCAATATATTGTTGTGCTAAGTAAACCTTTGTGCTTAGCAGCTCCAGGGAAAGGAAATAAACAAAAAAACGTTCACAACTTGCTTGCAGTCTTGTGTGGGTTTATCTGTCAATGGCCATACTACATGAAGTCCATTTGAGCAAATGTACGAATTAAAATACATCTTATAGTTTTGGGAATTCACCAATGATGACTAGAGCACACTAGCCAAACATTCAGATAAATTCTGAAATACGTCTGAAGCAAGCAGCACGGCAAGCAGCACGGCAAGCAGCACGGCAAGCAGCACGGCAAGCAGCACGGCAAGCAGCACGGCAAGCAGCACGGCAAGCAGCACGGCAAGCAGCACGGCAAGCAGCACGGCAAAAGAGCACAGCAAAAGAGCACAGCAAAAGAGCACAGCAAAAGAGCACAGCAAAAGAGCACAGCAAAAGAGCACAGCAAAAGAGCACAGCAAAAGAGCACAGCAAAAGAGCACAGCAAAAGAGCACAGCAAAAGAGCACAGCAAAAGAGCACAGCAAAAGAGCACAGCAAAAGAGCACAGCAAAAGAGCACAGCAAAAGAGCACAGCAAAAGAGCACAGCAAAAGAGCACAGCAAAAGAGCACAGCAAAAGAGCACAGCAAAAGAGCACAGCAAAAGAGCACAGCAAAAGAGCACAGCAAAAGAGCACAGCAAAAGAGCACAGCAAAAGAGCACAGCAAAAGAGCACAGCAAAAGAGCACAGCAAAAGAGCACAGCAAAAGAGCACAGCAAAAGAGCACAGCAAAAGAGCACAGCACAGCAAAAGAGCACAGCAAAAGAGCACAGCAAAAGAGCACAGCAAAAGAGCACAGCACAGCAAAAGAGCACAGCACAGCACAGCAAAGCATACATACATATTCAGAAAAGCTCATTAGAAAAAATATGTAAACAAATCTAGCGCCAGCCTTCATTCACAAGAAGTGTGAAATCTGTATTCTTTTATCATGTGTGAGTGAGTAATGTATTTGATTAATAATACACTTTTATAATCCAAATTTTATCATGTTATATATGTAGCGATGTACTTCTGCTTATGTACAAACAGGGAGAAATTATATTGATAAACTGAGGTACAAGTTTAGAAAGATATCCGTGCAATGTACTTTTGAGTTTTAGCAGAGTATTTGACACTGGTTGCCCCAAAAAGTAATGTTTCAGATGATTGTTTTTAACCATTTGAAGTTGGACATAATGCCTTGATATCCCTAGAGTTGCCAATGTGCTTATAGCTTAAAAAAAGAAAAAAGAAAAAAAATGGGGGACAAAAAGTGCAAGAAACACAAGTTTTCAGTACCTTCCTTGAAGCCACAGAAGGAAAAAGTGTAGAACTGACACTTTTGTCACCTACCAAAATGAACTCCTGGGTCCCAATTTGTGTAAGCTGTCACCACAAAGTGATTGATGTCTTTGACTGACACTTTGACCAAAAAAAAAACCTGACAAGGGGAAATCTTTTATACTTTTTTTGTTCTCCTCTGGACTGCAAAATTTTACTGAAGCAATTCTCACCACCGATGTCCGGCCTGTGTACACATGGCTCAGTATTTGTTCGATCATTCGAATAGAGGGATAATCAGATTACTAGTGAAGTGACTTTGTTGTACTTTTCCCCTGATAGGGGGTGCGTTTTTAGTCAAAAATTGCCTTGGGGTTTTTCAGGGGTTTTTTCTCATAGATAAATGTAAGTGAACTTCAGAAATCGAAAAAGTGCAGTTGGGATGAGAACAAGAGTTCGCTTTTGCCTTTTTTTGATGACTGTACTTAATAAACATTAGTGTTCAAACAATTTCAATATAGATACCATGTGGTGTTAATTTAGCCGTGTGTATACATGTACAGCCTAGGGGTGTACGTTTACGGAATCGGGTACCCGATTGAAAAAAGCACGGGTACCCATTAAAGAAAGTTAAATCTCAAAAATTGCTGTTAATATTGTTCGCAAAGGTCTGCACATTAACCCCAACTCCTTGGGTAACTTTACTAGAAAGTATCCTGAAGCCGCCAAAATTCACCTATTTTGTCATGCACAAAAAGTTGGTTTTGGTGACTGCTCAATATGGAGGTATCCTGAATCCATTAAAATCATGCAGTAACGCTAGGCTTACAATCCTCCAATCCATCAAAATTCCCCAGGTTTCAATATGGAGGTATCCTGAATCCGCCAAAATCCTCCAAAACAGGAAGAGAATTTTGATGGATACGTTACGGTTAATACTACCACATCAGTGCATCAATGCAGCAAGACGCAAGTTCGTACAGTAAGCGCCATAGCTTTTACGGTATACAATGCATTTTTGCAAGCGTCTCGGACGTTAATCTGTTTTGTTTTTCCATGTACCCTGGTTTTCATTCGGTTACGGGTACTCAATTCCATAATCTGAAAACTATTCCTGACGTTAGCGGTTGGGTACTCGAGTACTCGGTTCGGATGCACAACCCTGATGCAGCCTGATTGGTGGATGAAAATAGTTGGTTCTCATTACTTTGGTGTAGTCAGACTCAGTAACACTTGGTCCATGTTTAGCCATAAATTTTGGTTAAGACTTTGACGTTGATCAGTTGTTCCTCGTGGCTTGGAAGCCTGGTTATATTCTGGGGTAACTTCTGACATTCATTAAACTCAAGATTAATTGAATGATTTATGGGTGTTTCTATTTGTTAAATGACACATTGTGACATTGATATGAATTACTAAGAGTCACATTACATCAAATATCACTTTCTTTTATGACCATTTCAGCTTACATTTTTGGAACCCCCAATAAGCATTATAATATCATGTGTCGGTAGCGGCAGTAGAGATGCTTTACCACTGTCACCGTTGTTGCTTTTGAGGATTTACTTTGAGGCCAAAAAAGGAAATGGCAAGCACGCTGAATCTGCACAAAGACCTGTAAAAATAAATTGTTGCCCGTTTATTAGAAACAACGTGATGAATGATGCAAATATTTCCAGGTGTTCAACATAAATCATGATTTGGAGCGTACTTATTGACTCTTTTATGTTATATATTAAAATAAACTATCAATTTACTAAGGCAGAGTTTGTGGGAGAAATATTTGTAGATAAACTTGAATAATTCCGACAATTATGCATCCGGTGGATTTCCATTGTGTGGTATGAATTTTGTATGTACTTGGGAGGAGGAAAATGTTCCATGAAGTGATCACGATAACAGAATCCGAAGTCAAACAATAAAATTGTAATATTTATTATCAATTTGCTGAAACTTTGTTTTTACTGGTTGCTGATACATTGTCCTCTATACATTTCCAAGTAAAATGGGATGGTGTTCAATGATGGTTTGAATTTTAATACCATCTTTCCAAAAATACGAGAAAGATTGGGTAGGAGTCGACTCGGGTAGGAGTCGACTCGGGTAGGAGTCGACTCGGGTAGGAGATGACTCGGGTACGAGATGACTCGGGTAGGAGTCGACTCGGGTAGGAGTCGACTCGGGTAGGAGTCGACTCGGGTAGGAGTCGACTCGGGTAGGAGTCGACTCGGACTCGGGTAGGAGTCGACTCGGACTCGGGTAGGAGATGACTCGGACTCGGGTAGGAGATGACTCGGACTCGGGTAGGAGATGACTCGGACTCGGGTAGGAGATGACTCGGACTCGGGTACGAGATGACTCGGACTCGGGTACGAGATGACTCGGACTCGGGTACGAGATGACTCGGACTCGGGTACGAGATGACTCGGACTCGGGTACGAGATGACTCGGACTCGGGTACGAGATGACTCGGACTCGGGTACGAGATGACTCGGACTCGGGTACGAGATGACTCGGACTCGGGTACGAGATGACTCGGACTCGGGTACGAGATGACTCGGACTCGGGTACGAGATGACTCGGACTCGGGTACGAGATGACTCGGACTCGGGTACGAGATGACCCAAAACGTACACGAGTCATATAAAGTAAGACACAGGGCAAAGAGACTACCCTCCCCCTCCCCCCTTTTGTGTTGTCATTGTGTTCCCGGAAACGCAGGAATTCTTTTCAGAAATCTATGGGGATGTGTTCGGTAAAAATAGTATTGAGTGTGTGTAGGGTAAAGGGACAAAAAAAGTGGGGGAGGGGGTACATCTATGCCGCCGCTGTAAAGTGTATTAAACGGCAGTGACAATTATACTCCACACAGAGTATGGAGGTATAAAAAGTGTCACCAGCTGCTCTTTCTCTGCGTGTTTTAACGACAAGGTCCCAAGCCCCAGGAAACATAAGGGGTACAGGAGGCGAGACCCACAAAACCTGACGCCAATCTTCAATGTACGGGCCGCCAGGGTTGGAGTAGTGGGAACAACTGTAATATAAAGGCACATTAAATGTATCATGCAGTTGGATTTTAAGGACATGGAATTATCATATTCATGGCCCAAATATGTCATCAGAGACAACAGCGGCGTTTTTCAAAGCGTTTTCTTTTTTAGAAGGTGCTGCTATATTTTAGTTGGTTTCCGTCTTAAAATGTTTGTTCAAAAGCAATTTTTTATCAACATTTCTTCACAATTTTGTTGATTGTTTTGAAGGAATGATTTGTGTACTTTTATTATGTTCTTTGACAAGTTCCTTCTATTCACCAAACAAAAGTAACGCATGAGCAAAATGCAAACAATTTGAATTCTTTCCACTAATGAAACCAAGGATTCCTCAAAAGCGCATATCGTTCGAAAGCCTGAAGAAACATGTCGTCGACGACGAAGAAATGTTCGGTTTAAAAAAAAAAAAAAAAAAAACATGGAATCGGGAAGGAACTAAAAAGCCCAATCCACATATCAGTCCTGGTGGGATTTCATTTTAACCTGTTGGATTTGAAAACAGCGGTGGAATGCGAGGAATGTACCACTAGGTCTGACTCCCCTAAAAGAATCCACAGCACCTTCTCTTCAAATGAAAACGAGCATCTAGATTATGCTTGTTTGGTAAAGCTTGCTTTGTGAGAAAACAAGTTGAAGTGTATGTTTGTTACATGGTGTGATGTCTTTAACCATGTCGATCGGTGCCTGTCATTTGAAACTCGCAATAAACGCACCGAACACAAGGGCTCCTCGCTCTACACGCCAACCACAAAATAGACCAATTCATCTAGCCATTGTGCCGATTGTTGGTCTAATTCGCACTTGATCGAGCTAAAGAGCTTTACTTTAGCGTTACTGAACGGCTTCGTCTCTCTAAGCCCTGATCCACAAAAGCCGGGGTCAGAGTGCGCGCTCAAAGACCATTGTACAGGGCACGAAAGGCGCCAAGAAATAGAATCCACGATAACTAATTTTCAGTCGAAGACCCCTCGCCGGCGCGCCGTGCACACGGAAACGCGGTCTGGTATTTGGGAATGCCGCATACACCTAACTGGTTTAGACAAACAACTTTTCTGAAAGTTCGAGCTTTACGAATGACTTGATTTCTGGATTAATGAGATCACACGCAGCTTTCAGTGTTTTCCCAAATACTTTCTGGTGCATGTGTACAGCTTTGCAAACTGCTTACTAAGTAGGATGACCTCAAACTATTGACAAATGTTGAAACTAGCAGAATCTTTCTTCAGTATTTGAGGAAGATTCTGCGGGGATCGAACATCAGGACCTCCTTAACCTTTATCAGTCGGACAAATCACAAGGGCGACTTGACGAAAAAGAAAATTGGCAAGAGTGGGACTATCCCCTGAACAAAGATATTGACAAATTGAGACTGCCAAAACAAGGCAACTGAGATAGCTCAGTTGGTAGTGGGCCAGAACGGTATTCTAGAGGTCACATGTTTAAATCCCGCTCTCCTCAATTGTCCTTATTCACTCTAACAATTATACGGAAGATGTTAACTTTATGCTACTGAGCCACCCCTTTTCTTAATAAATGACAACAAATCAAAATAAAGGCTTTCGCGACGGTGAAGTATTGACCTCGAAGTTTACTCACGGAGTAGGCCAAGATAAATACAAAGACCTTTTCATTTCCATTGGATTCACTCGGTCATATCATTTCATTTATTGAGATAAAAAATAATGTAAATTTACAACTCGACCAATCAACCAATCATTTATTTCTCTTGCGAAACTGCATTGCAAATATGTTCAAATGCGCATTACATAAAATATAATCCCAATTATGTTTACCAATTCAAAACTGCCAATTATGAGGGCGGGTGTGGGGGGGGGGGGGGGGGGGGGGTTGAAGGATTAGATTCTGGCACAATTTATTTCTAAAGCTTGAATTCACGACTTCAAGCATCAGTGCAAACTTTGTTTCATACACAAACTAGTCCGTGAAACAGTTTAGTTATTTCAAATCGGTAAAAGAAACCAATTTCCCAACGTAATTGCCAACAGTCATAACAATGAGCCTGACAGGTGCAATGCACTTATTGTATCTAGTGGTGTAATTAATTAGGTTATTTGCTCCGATTTGTTGAAAGTTTACGTGAGGTCACAACCCACTGGCCACACAGCACGCGCGCGTTGAAAAGATGGACCGGCCATATAGCGCCTCACGACGACAAATCCACAACGTGTGCACTACGAAACATGGCGGGGGACAAAACGAACGTGTGCCGCCACACGCTCCACGTCAGGATCCTGTATTTCGCCGTGACACTGCTGGCCTTGTTCATGGTGACTTGCTTCTCGGTCACCTACGTCTTCGTGATTGAACTCAGGGCCGAGCTGGGCCAGAAATGCTCCTGTCCGGACGGGGAGATGCTGTTTGAGATCACCGTGCGGCCGCCGAGTTCCTCCACGGGTGACTCGACGGGCCCCGGGCACCGTGATAACGGTAGACATGGTGCGGCGGCGCACGGTGGGAGCAGCAGCCAGGTACGGGCAGAGCTGGAGCTGAAAGCAGGCGAGCCAGGTACGGGTGGTGACCTGCGGGGGCTGAGGGTGCCAAGAGGAGTAGCCCTGGGGGAAGAGTCCAGTCCTTTCGGGGCCACGACCATTGAGGCCTATGCGAGACTTCCTATTACGATATCGGTGAGTGAAAAGCCTTCCTGCCCCCACCTAAAAAAAGTTCGCTTCGTGGGTGTAAGTTCTATAATGAGGAACAGAGTGCTTGTGTTGAAAGATTTTATGTGAGAATTGGGTGTAATATGTCATTTTCAATTACCAGCTAGAGCTTCACATTACATTTTATGTCCACTGGAGGAATGCACCTAGTGTTGATTTCCCCATTTTTGTTTACTTAAGTTTTTCAAACTGTTTCAAAAATATTCGTCAAACATCAAAAATATTTAGATAAATTCCTCTCTTTTTTTAGGAGGAAGGAAGGGGAGCACTGCTGAAAGTCTTTGTGACCTTTACTTTTTGTAAATAGAAAATAAATCTCTTGGTCAATATGCTGTTTTATCAATAGTGTATTCCTCCTGTGTGCTTTGATTAGTGAAGGAAATGCATAGGCACATTTACACATAGCCCGCCTATGGGAATTTATCGCCAACTGTCCTACAATGCGGTGTGGCATAATAATAATTGATTCATTTATACAGCGCAAATTCCATAAAACATGTTCAAATGCGCTTTACAAGGTAAAATTCGTTTTTCAAAATCTACTGAAAAAAAAAAAAATTAACTTACATTCAATAAAAACAAATAAATAAAATCAATTAGCTCGGATAAAAACAACACAACCGGAGCCCTCCGCTAAAAGAAATTAGTAAAAGGCCAACTTGAACAGGTGTGCAAACTGTCAGCTTTACTAGCTTCACCTCAGGGCAGAGGGAACCCCCCTCTTTTGTGTTGGTCATTGTGTTCCCGGAATCCCAGGAATTCTTTTCAGAGGTCTTGGGGGGGATGTGTTTAACAATAGTCTGGAGAGTGTATAGGTATAGGGACAAAAAGGGGGGGGGGGGGCACCCCTCTGCCCCATATCGTGCTGGGTATATTACATGTACCTTTACTACTCTATCTCTAAAAGGGTCGATGGAAGTGTCAAACTAGTCTTGTAAATTTATGGAATGGTTACTTCATTCTAAAAAAAGTAAGCCAGTTAGTTTTGGGGATTTAAAAAAAAAAGCCAAAATATGGGGAGTGAGAAAACCTCTGGTCATTGCCCTACAAGTACAACAAGAAGTAGTATTACCCCCTTTAACAAAGGAAGAGGTGACCATATAACCCTGGGCCCCATCCCTCAAGATCAAAGGTTCTCCCAGAGTCAACATCTGGAAACAATTTATAAGTGAAAATAATACTGAGGAAGTTAACACAGTCCCCATTCCCCTACATAATTTATACCAGAGAATGATATCCCTGGTGCTCCCATATAAATATTCAATGTCAATATTCGAAAGAATGGAAGGGAAGTTAGTTTGGTGGATGCCGAAACCCACAGGGTGTTTTTCCATAAAAGAGGCCCATTGAAAGTGCAGTTTTCATGGGATATTTCTGCATGGGTTGGTCCAGGAGTCCCAGTTTGCTTGACCGGACTTCAGAGCCCCAGTGTTTTTTTTTAAGAAGTCGTTTTGAATCAAGCTTAAATGGCTTTAGAGCTGCAGATTTTGTTTAATAGTGTAATTTAACTGGACTGCCAGACCATTTTATGTAGTTATCTTGCCTGCAGGCTTTCTCTTTTTAGTGGGGAAATTACCTTTCAAAATAGAAGGATTGCAATTTGAATTTCCCCGCCTTGGACTTTTTAGACCTGCATGTGTATTTATTTTGAAAGCACTAAGAAATCAAAATAAAAGGATGGGTTGAAATGTAAACTTTGAACCTCAAAAATACATGTTGGATATAGATATGCAGCCTAGAAAGTAGACCTTTTGGTAATATTTTTTACTGCCAATTTCAGTGTTTTACATAATGCCTGTTTTTGGCCATTTAACCCCTGTGTTTGAATTCTTTTGACCAAACACATCTGTACAAAAACATTAAATAGATTGGTAACCAAAACAGGATTCTTTCACCCTCTAGATCTGTTTCCTATTTCACCCACAGAGTGCATTTGAGTTCACCTTGGAATGCCACACAGAAACACTACTCGGTCTTTTATTAAGCTGTTTACTTGTGACCTTGCCCTTCATCTGCAAATATATTACTGAAACTGAAAGCCTGTGTTGTATCTGTGCAAATCACAACAGTTGCATAAGGGTACAAGTAATGGCATGCCAAGTCTGTCCCTTCAATATCACATCGGCTGGGCTATCTTTGCAGGTGCTGCTGCTGGCAAATGTTTAAAAATGGATTTTTCTTTCATGTATAACAGCTTGTCTGAGAAGTTCACCGTTGATATTCATCATCACTACACAAGCTTTGGCTGCTGGCCCTGCAATAATGTTGTTATGTTGTGCTACAGCACAGATGGAATCGGTATATGGGCCCACACATTCACCACTTTTGGACTTTGCAGCCAAAGCTTTGTAAACACCAGACAAAACCAGTCTGTTTTCATTGACAATTGATGTTTACTCTAATCTGATCCCTGACAACTGGGTACAATTTGTCATGTGTCAACAGGAGTCCTGACAGAACAAGGACTCTCTTTTAACATAAACATGGTAGAGTCAATTATTCTGCCTGTTTGGCATATTACCTACCTCCGTGGCATAACAGAATGAGATTCAAAATTCACAAATTGCTAATTCAAATTCAGAATAATTTTAGTATTCAATAGGCACTGACATATTTGTGCACAGAAATTTTACTCTGCAAAATTATGAAACAAAATCATCTTGCTGTATGTATCCCAAGAAAGGATAGAGAAAATATTGACCCAACTCCAAACTATTTTTGGCTGGGGTTGGGGGTGGGGGGTGATTATGAAACAATACTTTTCCAGTAATGATTTGGGGACACAGTACAATCTCAGCTATTTTTTTTTATTGTGGGGGGGGGGGGGGGGTGGAATCAAGGACAGCCACCACTTTGATGTCGTCTAATGACCTATAATTTGCATATTTTCCTGGCCCATTGCGTCGCATTATAGCAACTGATGTCCACTTATTGTGCTATAATCACTGATACAATTCTAAAAAGGAAATATTTATCAGGTTTGCATTCAATATAACTCTATATATTTTTTCAACTGAAGATCTATTTTTTCCTGGGACAAATTTTTTAGGAAATAGTACAGAAACTGATCACTTTGTATTAAAAAGGGCCAATGTTTACGAAATTTGATTGTACCAGAAAGTGTGCAGCCATATTTACACAGACATGTGTAGTTTACATTCATTGCCCATGGCTTGGGGTATTCCGAGCTCTTAACAAAAAGCAGCATATCTAACAGGGGAAATGTAAACAGAGTTTTCTCTCTCTCTTTCTCCAATGAATGAAACTCATGAAGGCTGTAGGTTTTGTAGATTTTGTATCCTTGACCCAATGTCTGCTGTCTCTTGCTAGAGTTATGCACCCAGTGTGGCAAGATGGAATCCACTGTAAGCCTTAAAGGGGCTGTGTCGCCGCGCCATCTCGCATTAACGAATCAAATATTGAAGTGCGCCCCCTTGCGCTTCATTTCAGTTATGTGCTATTTTTAACCTCCATCCATTTGTTATGGCTGTTCTGAGAATTGGCTTTTGGAAACTACACCCCCTGGAACACGTGTCCAGCGTCTGCGTACTGAAATACACATACGTGTACACGTATACTTATAAACAAGTAGCACACATCGTGGCACTCAGTTCTCTAAGAGTAAGATTATTAGAAAAAACGTTCAAATTTCATCTGTTTATTTCATAAAATTTCATTCACATGTACACAAGTGCCATGGAATATTTGTCTGAAAGTTGCATAGAATTGGAGGTTGGCGATAAAAGTAGAACCTTACGCTGGAGAACCTATGACATGTACATGTACATGCCGAAACTCTTGCCAGAGAGGACGACTCGGCACACGGGTGCTTGTCCATGTAAATGTGCACAGCAAAACTGCAACGTGTCTTGTCGCTGTGGGACAGTTCGCGCTAAATTTTGTACACAAAATCCCACAGGCGGGGTATCCGTAAAAGGGTCTATGTATTATGTGTTATTCATTTGGATGTATCTTGCTCGTATCTTGCTTGTAAACTTAGGTCGATAAAAAGCTTCAGGCTTATTTTGACCCATCACTTCAATAACAACATTATCATGCTACTAAAAGAGTGGCTGCAGACAGTTCTTTAGCAGCGAAGAAAAGAAAGAAAAAAATCTAGAACTTAGAAGTACATTTTTTTTTAAACAGTTGATAGATGGAGCTGAAACAACTTCACTTGGTCGCTATTCCAATGGCACTTGTCAACAACTCGCAGTGTGAAACAATATTTCCGCACATCAAGTCTACATGTAATGTATAGTCAACATGTACAGTACATACATTACATGTACAGTACATCTGATCCATGTACTCGGTATGTGAATTGTTCATGTCATAAAAAGTAATAAGCGAATAATTCGTGCAAAACAGGTGAAAATTAGGATTGTTTGAATATTTGTCGGGGTGTCTATTTCTTTGTTTCTTCGGTAGTCATCTTTATCATAGTGATGTGGGGATCTGTGCGCCAGTGGCGTAAACACGGGGAAGGACTCGGAGTTCAGGGGCCCGCCGATTTGTATTTCTTTTTTGTTTCGTAAATTTAAAAAGGGAAAAATTGTACACAAAGTGATGTTTCAAATTTCGAACGGTGTTTGGGGCGGGGGTATCCCCCGTTGAGAAAAAGTTCAAGATGCAGTACTTCGTTGACAAATTCAATAATCATCCCCACTTTTCGACACGGATTTACTCGCCACTGGTGAAATCTCATTTCATTGGCGCATATTATTTATTGGTAATAACTGTTATTATTGTGTTTATTATTTGATAGTGTTGAAATAACTCTTATGATCTAACTTTCCATAAAGTCCTGCCGTCAAATGTAACACAAGGTCGTGGACTCAATATCGCCATCAGTATTGCTGTTTTACTTTGATTTGCTCATCATTGCACGCACAGCCGATTTTAGTCGAAATTTATTTCGATACATAGGCCTACAACTTTATTTTTGTATAGGAAGGGGCTGGTGCATTATTTATTTTACAATTATAAATACAGATTTACTTATTTACTTATTTTCATTTGGTTCTGTCATGGTACATTATGGCGTTTGGCGGGTGGGGTGTCACGGACTATGTTCGACTGTAGGCCTTTCGTATATTTTTGGTGGCACAAACACATACAAAATACTTGTACATGCAGTATGTATCATAACTACAGGATCATGCATGCAGCAGTCATTGCAATTGTAATCTGATCTGGCGCGCGCCCTGTGGGTCAGCGCGCGCGAGCCCTGTAGGTCAGCGCGCGCGAGCCCTGTAGGTCAGCGCGCGCACGCCCTGTAGGTCAGCGCGCGGTCGTGGGGTATTATTTGCAGTTACTGGGTTCATCTGCGTTCATCAGTTCGGGATTCCAGCTGGAAATCGTTGGAAAACTGCCCTGTAGCCTTTAGTCAAGGCGCGCGTGGCTACCCGGACGAGTGGCACTGGACATGCTGGCATTCAGAGCACGTCACGTGTCCAGCTGGTAGCCATGCGCGCCTTGACTATTAAAGGCTATCATCCGCCCGATGGTTGAAAACGAGCGCCGTTTTTCTCTCGGTTTTTTCGCCATCCAACAACGCAAAACTTTGAACAGGTCAGTGGAACGATATTTCCTATAACATAGTAACCCCCAAATCCGCCTATTTTTGAAAATTGCAACAATTACCAATCATGTACACGGCCTTTAAGCAGGGCAGCAGTCATATATTTGTCATCATTTTTTTAAATGTTGCACTTGCTTAACTTTATTCTTGATGCTCATAAATTTTCATGCCCTTGGATATTTTCTCCTTTGCAGTGGACATGACATAGGTGTGTTTACTCAATTTGCTTGCAAATAATTATATGCATTTATACTGCATGTCAAGTCATAAATTTATATTTTGTTGGATGCTTTCCCTTGAATTTGGACCTGAAGTAGATTGTTCCTACTTTGCGAAAGTAACGACAAGTATAAACATGTAAATATACATTGGGAAGAGTTACCCTTTTAAAAAGTCTAGGATATTAAAAACAGACAAACAGCCCGACAGATAGACGGATGGATGGACAAATTCGCCCACATTTTAAAAACCCAATAGTGAATTTGTTCTAGAATGTTGGAAAATTTGCAACTTTTTTGTTTACAAATTCAAAGCAAAATTGGGTTATCTTGTGTTTTATGATAATTTTGTTGTCATTAAGTGTGGAGTGACATGATAAGTGTAACATGATAAGTGTAATAGTATGCATGATATGATATGGTGCTATGATATGTCATTTATTAGAATAGAAATCGTCTGATTTTTCTTTTTTCTCATTCAGTTGGATTCAATTACAGCCTTTTGCAACTCCACAGCAAGCAAGTGTCCTGGTGGTAATGACATTACTTTTCTTGACTTATCAAATATGTAAAACTGTAAGCTATTAACCCATTGAGTATGGTTATTTACAGGAGGCTTGGGGGCGGGGGGGGGGGTGTGTCGCATCGGCTTTTGCAGCCAAGCGAAATAAACACAATGTGCTTGTGCAGTCAAGCATAACATACACACTAATCCAACAATGGATTGAAACTGCCCAAATAGCTGCTGTAGGCTTCATTCGGCCTGGTGGCACTGTTTTTTGGGGACCATTTGGTGTCATCCGTACGCAAGGGGTTAAATACTTAACCCCTTGAGTACGGTTTAACGGGAGACGTCGGGGTGTCACGGTGGTTCTGGCAGCCAAGCGAACCGCTACAATCTGTTTGTGCAGTCAAGCGTAACATAAACAATAATCCAACAATGGATTGAAACTGCACAAACGGCGGCAAATGGCGTCATCTGGCCTGGTGCCACTTTTTGTTGACGCCATATGACGTCATCCGTACGCAAGGGGTTAATTAGAGTCTGGATCTATTTGTTGTTGTTGCCAAACATACAAGTAGTTTTAATAAATGTCAAATTTTTCCATTTGGAAACCTATTTCTGCATCCAGCGAGGCTCTTGGCTGTTTTGATATTTTTGGCAACAAATTTGTTTTATGATATCTGATAACTAATTGAGGATTTATTCATTTAAATAATGATTAATCAAATTTATCCATGAATTTAGTAATTGATCATTAATTAACTTTTTTCCATGCACTTAATAAATTGCCCTTGTGCATATTTTACTTGTTGTCCTTCTAAGATCACATGCACTTTTCCTTGTGCCAATCTTGATTAGCTTTTTAAAAATACCTTCCTTTAATCAGTATTAATATTTCTAAGTGGACTAACTGGAAGTGGGTTACTCACTTAGAACCCACCTAGAACCTCAATAGTAAAGTTTTCATCAATTAGATAATGATTAAAATCAGCCCTTTTTCTTTATTTTTACAAAGTACCAATTTTGTTGAAAATAGTAGCATGTTGAAACATTCCCTACATCTAGTTGGCCCACTTAGACTGTTCTTAATCTTTGGACCCACTATTAGCCAGCTTCACAAACACAACTCAAGACAAAACAAATACATCAACAAAAGATTAATCTAAAGTGGAATTCCTGTGACAAAAAGTGTTCCAAAATGAGTCATTGTGTTGATCGCAGAAGTACCATGAAAGCATTTAAATAAAAAGAAACAAAGTTCACCTCAGCTGAACATACTAGAAATCGTTGAAAAGGTATTTGCTGTTGAAGATTAGATACACACCGGAAAGAGTTCCATATCCGGACATCACTTATTTTCCCTTAATATGACTTAAAAACTACCAAAAAGTGTAAATCTGATGAAGAAACACGAATATAGGAGGGAAAAATGTTCAACTGATTCTTTGAAAATACTTTGATCTTTTCTGTCATGGCCCATAGACTTTGTGCACGAGGTATAAGTGATGTCTGGATATGGAACTCTTTCCTACAGAACTAACCAAACTCGAATGGCCTCCCTCTGTGTAATTTTGAAGACAAAGCTTCAGTTTTAGGTATCGTTTATTTTAATGCAGCTGTAACCGTGCTCGGACAGAAAATTGCAATGCAATGGATTTCCCCTACTAACGAATTATGGAAGAGAACTGTGTGTTTGAACGGAAAAACCAAAAACGCTTAATTACTACATTTTTCAATCGATTTAGTCTTATTTTATTATGTACTTCGGGCAAAGATTGAGGATCGCACTTATAATTCAGAATTTGAAACTTGTTAAATCTGTTACTTATCTCGAGTTGATTTTTTTTAAATGTCTCATGGAAAGCTCATAACTTATTTTATTCTAACAAATTAGCAATTCAATTTTATAATTTATTTGTTTTTTCTTGAGCTGATGCTTCCCAAAAGCAAAGACATAGCAGTTTTGAAGATAAAATGGATTTGATGGTTTCAGATTTCTTATCAAATTCAAATGATGGGGATTATATCATCGATTCTCTTTCCAGCTGGAGGGCTCGATCGCAATTTTACCAGGTTTCTGACTTGAAGTTAGTGAGTGTCTCATCGGATTTCTTTCTAGTTTCAGGAATCATGGACTTACCACTTTAATCAGACCTTGTGGATTTATTATTATTTTTTTCTCTCGTGTGGCCCCATCATAGCATTGTGGGTCACAAACCATCAATAACGAGGGATTATACCCAGTCAGATGAGATCTGCTGTTAGTGAAGTTGGCAATGGTCACGTCCGAAATGACATTTAAAAGCTTAGACATGGTATCCTAAATGTGTCCCATCTGGTTGATCTAGGGCAATCACATTGCTCAGTAGCATGGAAAAAAAAATGTGATGGGCCCTTCAGGGATGTCTGTTTCGAAACTTGGAATGAATTTGAAAAAGATGATATGATCACTTGAAATGTCAATCTGTGCCAGACACATTCCCTTCAAGTGATGGTAAATATATTATTAGAAGCTGACAGATTGGGGTTGGTATGGACTCGACAGTGTGTGGGCACCGGATCCACTAGTCCGAATACTGACACTTTCGGTGCCAACTTTGGATAATTCTCCCGAACACATTCCCCCTTCCTCTCCACCACCCCCAAATTTATTGCATGGATGTGTACAATAATTGGTTACTTAGAAATGGGTCTTTTTAAAAGTATTTTGTACTATATAGTTCCTGGTGATTTAATCATGATGGTAGCTTACAGTGGATATTACATGTGAACAAAATATTCTAGTGTTTGCTGATTTGCCAGTAAGGATGGTTAACAGTAGAACAAATTATATGTACAAGATTATTAAAGCTACATGTATTGTAAGGTACATTTGTACTTTTTAAAGTGTACTTAACCCTAACTCCCTAGCTGAACACTTGGCAAAGTCCACATGACTACACGTACCAAAAGCCCAAGTTGTTTGAGTTATTTCTAAATGGAAGGTGCCAGGGGCAGATTCAGGGTGGTAGAAAGGGGGGAGCACATATGACCTAAAATGACACAACACACTTGAAATGTGGAGGTGTAAACAGAAAAGCACAAAGGCAGTGGTTCTGCCCTTTGGGTCTTAACCATGACAGCGCAGAGAGGAAAAGTCATGCTTAACCATTTGTCATTATTCAAAATCTTGCAACAGATAAATTCAAACAGTTGGATTAATTGATTATTGTATGGATTTTATCCACAGTTGAGGATAATATTTTTTAAACCGAAAAATTGCCTGTTTTATTTATCGTATTCATCCTGGGTATACCCTATAATCGGTGCATCAGCACTGTTCCCCCTCGTGGCCCAGTTTGAATTGAGAGAAGACGGCGAAGAAAATTTCAGTTTTAGTAGTAGGAGGACCCCAGAACAGTTAGTCCTGGGGAAAACACATGCAATCAGGTAAAGACTGAAAACCCAATCCACATAGTGTACCTGGTGGGAATCGAACCACCAGAGTTGGAAGGCAAGGGAAGAACCACTACACTAATCTGATCACCCTGACTGCCCATTGATACGTTGTCTGTCAACTTTTACTCCTCCCGTAGAAAGTCTACCCCTTTGAAATTAACTGGGGAAAAAATGTATTAGTTTCTTGTACTTTATAGTTAAACTGCCCCAGTTTTTTTATAGTACTTGGATGATGCATGCCCAAGAGAATGTTCCGAAAAGCTTTGTTCATGATGGAGCAATGTTAATTTTTTTCTTTCTTCCCTACCACAGGGCCACCGGGGCCTCCGGGGCCTCCAGGTGCCATTGGAGCAGCTGGCAAGGAGGGTCGCCGAGGACCTCAAGGCCCACCAGGAAAACAGGGACGAGATGGCCCGGTAGGAGCACCAGGAAGACCTGGGGAGGATGGGAAGAACTGTAACTATAGCACGGATGGTGAGTGCAATGGATGCAAGGTATGACCACGCCGGGTCACCTCATGCCGCATGACTTTTCTGATGCTCAACGAGGTGACACAATTATACTCAAAGTTGTCCAGAGCTATCTCATCGTTGTCGCCAGAAATTGTTATATCCTACGGGTAACTCCACAACTTAATCAAAGGACACAGAGACATAGATAAACTGTCGAAAAGGGCCTAAAGTGGCCAAACATGTTGTCGTTTCCTCACCAAAAAGAGAGAGATCAAGTGTACTAGAACTTTCCACACAGACGCTCATGCATGCGCATTTACAAGTACAGTGGAACGCTGCTATAACGAACACCGCTATACCGAACATTCGGCCATACCGAACACCATCCTTGGCTCCCAAATTTTGTGTACAAAACTTAGCGAACATTGTTGTTGAAAAAAAAAGGCATTTTCCTTGCGGATTGTTTGACGAAAAAAAAAGGCAACGGATTAAAAAATGTAACAGGTATTTGGGCTGTTTGCAATTCAGAACGGCCGCAGCTTTATGTTGAAGAGTGACAGGTGGCTATTATTTCCTCAAGGAATAGAAGAGAAAAGCCAACTTTTGCTTTAGAATTCGGTAAGCTTAGAAAGTATGAACATGTAATTCACATGATTCAATGGCTGGCACATGTTCATTAACCGGTGGCTGAAAATCACTTTACCGAGCGATCACTATACCGAACAAAATCTGTGAATCCCGCGATGTTTGTTATAGCGGCGTTCCACTGTACAGTAGTCTTTGTTCAAGTCCATACACAACAGTGAGTCAAAGAAAAAGTATACTGAAGTTGAACCCCAAATACTGTAATCATTTCTTTTTCTTTCTTCCCTTCCACAGGGTCATCGGGGCCTCCGGGTGCCAAAGGATCAGCTGGCAAGGAGGGTCGCCGAGGACCTCAAGGCCCACCAGGGAAACGGGGACGAGATGGCCTGGTAGGAACACCAGGAAGATCTGGGGAAGATAGGAAGAACTGTAATTGTAGCATGGATGGTGAGTGCAATGGATGTAGGGTATGACTGTCCTGATATACAGGGTGAGTCAAAGAAAAAATATACCCCAAAGTTGAACCCCAAATACTGTAATCATTTTAAACACTTCAAAAAGTGGTGATTTTATGATGCAGACTCAATATTGCATTGAAACTGTGTGTACAAACGTTTTCATTAATATCAACACTATATAAACATGGTTTATCAAAAACTGCTGCTGAAATCGTGAGGTGTCACACACTAACCAATAAAGTAAAAAATTCCTTCTTCAAATTACAGTAAAACGTTTTTTTATCTGACAAATTTAAATGTAATCTATTGCCTGCATTATAGAAAATGCCACTGTTATTTTTGCACCTAATTCGACAAATCTCATTATTTCGTTGTTATCTCATTATAAACGTTGTGTGCCATAAATGACGCATCATTAGAAGCAGAACCTTTTTTCTGCATTTATGACTTTTTTAGGTGTTTTAAATGATTACAGTATTTCTTGAGTTATTACAAAAAGTACAAGGCGGGAACTTTCTTTTTTGGACAGTGTATATCCCATATTAGTCGAACTGTTGTCCCAAAACTAGTATCATTTAAAGCATAAGGTCTTCCCTTTAAGGTCACTAGTTTCTGAGCATGAGATGTCTACACAAAACCAGAAAAAAGGCCTGTATCCCAGACAGATCTGTTTTCCATGTTTTTTGCATTTTTTGAATGAGCAAATTTGTCAAAGAATTTCTGAAAATCCAATTCTGAAGATCTCACAAAAATTCAATTTTTTTCCAAAAAATGTTCTCACTAGAATTACCCGTGACTGTACCTGTCATGCACCAAATGGAATGCCCTTCTCATAATTCTTTGTCAGAAAGTCCCACAAAAGATAGGTTTTGGGCCTGCATTGTATTGTCCCTTCCACAAAAGATGGGCAGCTTGAAAACTGAGAGCGAAATCTAACCTTCCCCGATATTGAAAAATCAATCATCAAAACTCATTTCAAGTACAGTCTCTGGAGGATCCTGAACCAGCTCTGATTCCCCTACCAAATCACAGCCACATTTTTTTGTAACACTGAACCTATCACTACCTTGGGGAAATTATTTTTCATGATGGAAAGACCTTAAGTGCAGCTGTGCCTGTTGACAGCGAATGTTATTGGAAAAGACTGTCCTGGGCTTATCAGTTCGTTACTTGGGTGCTTAGCCTGCAGCTCTCCAGGCATTAAGCGATTTGGAGTAACTCCCTTTGGAATGGTAGATCATCCAGGGGCAGGGCTATGCTTTGCTGATGGTAGTCTTGTTTGCAAGGATGACAGGAGCATTCTGCACTGTTTTGAATGGGGGTGTTGCAGCAGCAATGGCACACTTTTGAAAGTGAATGGGCAACTAAAAGCAGCACCTGTGCCGGCCGGCTGCAGCCCTTTTCTATGTTTTTCTTGTGTGGAACTGCCAAAAGTGGAAAATGCCCCCCCCCCCCCCCCCCCCCCCCCCCTCCCCCCCCTGTTCCGCCGCCGTTGGGATGTTGTCACAAAATTACTGACAGGGTGTGAGCAAAAAAAAAAAAAAATTAATAAAATAACAAAATAATTTAGACAAATTTTCTCGCAAATGTTGCCCCCAATCTTTTTCTGGTCAGTTAGTTAGTTGTCATTTTTATTGTTATTAATTATTATTAGTATTATTGTATTCAAATGTGGATATTCTTTTCCTTCTTCGGTAAGGTAAATTGACAGGGACATATTTAAGTACAATAGATATGTTGTTTCTCTGGACAGAGTTTGCCTTGCTGCTGAACCAAACAACTCAGCTGGCAGGAAAGGTCGTGCTGCCGGGATCCAAAGGTGACCCTGGTGACCCAGGACTCAAAGGTGACACTGGGGATGTGGGACCCGTAGGACCACGAGGTCGGAGTGGAGGTGTGGGACCCCAAGGGCCTCCAGGGGTCAAAGGTGATGTTGGGGATCTGGGTCCGGCAGGTCCCCAGGGAAGCCCTGGCCTGCCCGGACCCTCGGGACCAAAAGGTTCCCGCGTCCCCAAGGGTGATCCTGGTGAACGTGGACTCCCCGGGGAGAGAGGGCTCTCTGGGGATCACGGCCGACATGGCAAGCATGGAGGCAAGGGAGAGCCTGGGTTCAAAGGTGAAAAGGGTGATGCGGGCTTCCCTGGATTGATTGGGATGAGAGGTGAGAAGGGTGACATGGGAGCGGCAGGTGTTGAAGGACCAAAAGGACAAGCTGGTAAAGATGGCAGTAACTGTACATACCTTGATCCAGGTAAGTAATCTTCATTTTGACTTATGTTAATTTGGTTGTTTTGTTACCCCAAAATGCAGTCTTAGAATATAGACCACACAGTTTTAGGCCAAAAGTGCTGTACGGGAGAGAGCTGAAATAGTATCTTGTAAAAAGGTATAACCACTGTTGGCGAGACCAATTGTTTTTGTTTTTAAATTGAAATAAAAAAAAAAAATTCCTGAGCACCTCCAAGGCTGCCAAAACAAAGGCAAACATTGTTAGGCTTAACTCAGGCCTCGACCTTATTAGCACAAGCCCGGCGTACAATGTCTAGTTAAAACTGCTCCGGGCTAGTGAAAAGCACTCTTTAACTTGCCCGGCGGGCTAGTTAAAAAAAGCATACCTACCTGCTTAAAATTGTCACTGTTGCTTGATATGAATCAAACAAACGTTCTTGGTAAGTTTGAGTGAATCTTCTTGTTTCATTTAATGACCGAGTACAGTGCTACGGCGTCCCGCACAGTCAATACTATTGCCGAGCCGCCGCGCTAGCGCTATGCATGCCGCTCGCTGTCTCACAGCAGCTAGCTTGTGTCCTGATCGCGCAAGGCATGGTGGGAAAACATGGCGCAGCAAGATCGTACCCATGGTAACGAGGTTGGTACGTGCGTACACATGTATGCCATTCATTGCGCGCGTGATGCCACAAGCGCACATGACTTGTACAAGGTTGGTAGTCTCATATCAAGTCCAGAATGTGTTGTGCACTTTTTGCCAAATGCTGTACTCATGGGACTGGTTGGGTGTGGGAAGAAAAGTACAGTGAAAGTGCACACAAAAAAGACTATGGATCTTTTCTCAATGCTCGGCTTCGATACGGCTGACACTGAATTTTTTTATTTTGTACATCATCAGTGTTTGAAAAAAATGATTCAGGACCGTCACATTTTTGGCACATGTCAATTTGAAGGAAAACGCCAACTAATATTGGCGGAATAATGTCATGAATGTCTATAACTTAGACGCAGCGAGCGTACGCCGTACACGGCGCTATACAATCTTTGGTACGTACTGAAGCCAGCTTTGATTAATGGGCCCAACCGGGGAATTCCACGTGCATACTGAGCATGCGCATCGGCACTTGAAAGAAGGCATCATGTACGGTGCGCGCGTGCGAAGATTTGTGCATGTGGTCTGTACCGGGCCGTGTACGTGGTTGGTGAGAAGTTTTATTCACTTGGGTCTTTACATTTTCCGTCATGTGGTGATATCTAAATGTATCGAATCCGTCCAAAAAAGGAAGCAAAAGAGAATACGATGCAAACTAGAGCAAAAATAAAAGACAACGTGTCTACAGACAAGACTGGGAGCGGGACTTTGGCTGGCTTAGCTACGATGGAAATACGATGTTTTGCCGTGTTTGCCGCGAAATGAAACTGACCGGAGGGAGTGGAAGGAAACATATTACCTTAATATCAATCAGTAATTTCTTTTCTATTTTATAGTTTGAAAAATCACTTATTAGTTATAACTCTACTGAATCCTCCAATTTTAATATGATATTTCGGACACCGTAGGGAGTTTATCGTTAATGAGATATTTTACAATGTGTCCATTAAATGTGGCTAGTAAAAATTTCTGCGGGCTAGTAAAAAACCCAGTTAACTTGCCCGGTGGACTAGTTAAAAAAAAAGCTTAAGATCGAGGCCTGCTTAACTGAATTTGTTGTGGCTTTAGCCTTTAGTCCCACCCCTCCCACATAACCATGCTTGATACCAGATTCAGGGTTTATATGGGAATGTACATGAACTACGTAACCTGGCCCGAGTTCGGTAATAAAACAATATTAACCCATTGAACTCAGTTATTTATAATGAGGCGCCGGGGTGCCAGGCCGGCTTTGCAGCCAAGCGAAACGGACACAAGAGGCTTGTGCAGCCCTTTCCTGACGTACTGTATGAGAGCCTGTCGGGAAAAAATTCACATGTCTTGTCTAATTCACGCTGTGATATAAGTTGATAACTTTCTTTTGTAGATGATGGCACGATGACAAAATTCCTCCTTCCCACATCTGCTGCAGAGAAGCAGCAGCTGATGGCTGGACCCCCCGGCCCCCCGGGCCCCCAAGGTACCAAAGGTAAAGATGGTGAAGCGGGGCCCAAGGGTGATTCTGGTCCTCAAGGTCCCCCTGGCCCTAATGGCACCTTAGGGGTGAAAGGTCAGAAGGGTGACATGGGTGATCTGGGACTGGCGGGACTGACAGGGGCCAGAGGTCGCAAAGGTGACACTGGACTGGAAGGGGTCAGAGGTCTCAAAGGTGATACAGGCCAAGAGGGTTCTTCTGGTGCTGTAGGGGCTCTTGGACAAAAAGGTAAAACAAATTATTTTATTTTTTTATTTTAGTGAGGAAACACATTGTTGTTTAATACCATTTGTTAAGTAATGCGATAGGACACTGGAATACAGCATAGCACAGCATGTTGCAGCAATTATGCAGGAGCGTGCACTCATCACAGTGGTGGCTTGTGCAGCAGGTGTGATCCGCCCAGTGCGCACGGGGTTGGATGGTTTGGGTCACCCTTTAATGATGTGCAGCATGCATGTGCAGCCGTATTGGGGCTGGTAGCTGACGCGCAAGGCTATTAAAGGTGCACTGAGCCAGAATTGGCAGTAAACCTTGCCTGTTTGATTCAACACGCAGAAACCTTGCTATATTAGATTTGGGGTTGTCAGCAATTTAGGTAGGCTATACCACCTTATATATTAGGATGCGTCTCAACCACTTAGGGACCTGCCATCCACACCATATGGAAGGGGGGGGGGAGGGGCACCCTTGCTATTTCTCTTTTGCCTGAGGGGTGTGACGCCACAGTTGTAGAGATGGAGGGATCTTCCCATTTAATTGTAATGTGATGTAATGATGAAAAGCTGTGAAGCTTTTTAAGTTGGTCTTTTTAATGAAACATTTTTTTATTTGGTTCACAACTTGTTTGTATTGTTTTAGAAATGCCAATTATCTACTGTGACAATCAATTTTTGTACATGCACATCAAGTACCACAGGCTCACTATAAATATCTATGGCAGTTGATGTATAGTATACAATTTTCTCGGAATTATTAAGGAGACATAGGAGACAGAGGTGATCCTGGCCCCATGGGACGGCCTGGTGTGACAGGAGAGACAAGCCAAGCTTGCAATGGTAAGGCTAATTGGTGGAGTGTCCTGGATTATCATGTTGTGTCCTTGAGCAAGATAGTTTACCACATTTGCTTCTCTCAGCTCAGGAGGCAATTAGCCGGAGGGCGAATCGAGTTATTGTGTGATGTTGGTTATGGGAAAATTGGGGGGATTGTTACCCATGGGTTGTTTGTGCTCCCGTGGAATTGGAAAGTTGGCTTGCTCATGTAACTTGGGGTAAGTTGCTCTCATACTTTGTGGCTGGTAAATGTGAGAACAATGTTTCTTACATTCACTTTGTGAGAGATACATCATTTTGTCATAGGGCAGCCTTTTAAATTAGAAAAGGTTCTGTGGCAATCAAGGACCTCTTGTAATGGAGTTTGTTGTGAATGTTTATTGGTGTTTCAAATTACTACAAAATTAAACATTTTTTGAATCTGTTTCTCTTTCAGTGACCGCCTTGCTGCAGGAACTGATCCACTCGGACAGCGAGACCCTAAAGCTCATCCAGGGTCCCCCCGGCATCAATGGATCCCCAGGTCCAGCTGGACCCGAGGGCAGACAAGGAGAGGTTGGCCCACCGGGGGCCAAAGGGGAGCCCGGGGAGAATGGAGGCACCGGCCTGTCGGGCCCCATGGGCCCACCCGGTCCCAAGGGCACTCCGGGTGCCAAGGGTTTGGCGGGGTCGTTCGGGTACCCAGGCGACCCAGGGGAGAAAGGGGACATGGGTCCTGTAGGACCTAGAGGCCCTAGTGGGGAATTGGGTTTTCCCGGTCAGCCTGGTATTGATGGGTTACCAGGTCAGCAAGGGGTGAAAGGTGTGAAGGGGGACCGTGGCTTGGATGGGTTATCGGGTGCACTGGGGGAGCCAGGGGTGCCTGGGGCTGATGGAATCCAGGGGCCTGTTGGGCCGATGGGAGACAAAGGAGACCGAGGTGGGTTTTAAAATTAGTACATTTGCCAAGTTGTGTGATAAGAGCAACATAATCCCATGATATTAGTAATAAGCATGTTGTTAATGAAATGCATTACACGCACATACAAAAATCATATTTTTCAAACATATGAAGATTTGTCAAAGAAGATTTGAATCATTAGTTTGCTTGGTTTGTATGGCGGTTTTTAATAAGCCTCTCGATTGTCCATGCTTCTCAAACATTGTATGGGTGCCTTTTACAAATTGGCAAAAAAAAAAAAAAATGAAAACTTTTTTTTTCCTAATGCTGTATGACCCCCAAAATTGGTGTGGATTGAATTTAATACTTGTATCAGATCAGCTACTTGAAAATAAATGCAGCAGGACTCATTCTTTACTCGGTATCAATAAATAAAAATGGCAACAGAACACAAAAAATATTGTGGGTCACAAGTAATATTTAATGTAGTGTACTATATAATATTTTATGCATGTATGTTTTAAATTCAATTTGCTTAAAATCTTAACTCTGCGGTGCGCCATGCCGCTGTTTTGTTAAGTAGGTCACCGTGGTGTAACAGTGCGTGTATATTGTCATGGCACACCGCAGGGTTTAAATCTACACATTATTTGCTTGAAAGGAAAACTCGGTCCGGAGGGTCAGCCTGGTCAAGTTGGAGCGAGAGGGCAGAAAGGAGAGCAAGGGGAGAAGGGTGAACGAGGCATTGCATCAGGTAGGTTCTTATGCATCGGTCATTATGCTGGATTGGTGCCAAAAAGTGCAGAATATTTTTCTGTAACTCGGCAACATCACTAGAAGATCATGATGATAAAAAAAACAGAGTTCTTCAAAATCCCAAAGGAAATAGTTGCAGGGTTGAGACTTAAAGTTTGTCAGCAGTGAAATTCAGGTTTTGGGCTCTGGGGGTCAAACATTGCAAATTTTGTTTAAAAGTTGACCACAGTTTTTTTGCAGTGGCAGTTTTTTTTTTGAAAGGTGACATCAGTTTTGTTTCTATTTAAGAGATTTGGGAAGGGAAGGTAAAATATTTTAGGTATCTTAAAAAATGTTAACAATTTTTAACATAAGATATGGCAAAATGTCATAAGGGGGAGCTGTCGCCTGCCACCCATCCACCCACCCTCCTCCCACCGAGACACCACTGAGACACCACTGAGAGTTGCCCCATCTACCCCCTATCCCTTTATAATATACGGGTCATTCTATAAATTTGGGCTCCAAAAGTGTGACATTTTGGTGTCCCTGTTACATAGTGACATGTATAAGATTTTGCAATTCAGGACACATTCTTTAATGCCTTCTGTCTCCAAGAGTGATTGTGTAAAGTAAAGTACCCGCCAAACAAGTAAAAAATAATGTGAAGTCAATTTTAATAATACTTGATGGGAAATTATACAGGTCAGGTGTAACAGGGACACAAAAAAATGTCAGACTTTTGGACCCCCAAATTTATGGAATGACCCATACTTCTTTTGCCCTTCACCTTCTTGAAACTACTTCTTGTTTTGTCCAATAATGTATTATACATTCTGTTGTCTCTCTGTGCTCCAGGTATGGTGGAACTAGGTAATGATGGCAATGATGAAGATTCAGGTGAGATCAGAACAAATTCTAAGTAGCTGCGGGGGGGGGGGGGGGGGGGGGGGGGGGGGGGGGGCGAGAAGTTGTTAGAAATCTTCTAGCTTTCTAAAAGGCCATCTTTTCATTAAATAATAATGAAAACATTTTTCATTAAATAATCATGTGAAATCTTAAATTTGTTATGCTTTTGACTTCTATTTCTGTAAGTTCACCTTTTCAAATGTACATTTTTGTCAATTCCTAGCCAGCCAGCACTCTCATTCCCTCTGCGGCCAGCAAGTCACTTTGTTCAAATTGATTATCCACCAAAACTTTTTGCTAGAATTCAACTTGATCGGTTTTTTTTGCCACAATACATCAGAAGACAAAGTAAAAAATTGAATAACCAACTTTTTGTTCAGACACAAAACATTTGCATTTAAAGAAACCTTGGAAAGATATATGAATTCTACATCAGAGGAAAGTATCATTCACAAAAGTATGACTGCCATGTTGTACTTCACCAAATTATTTGCATTTTTATTTATTTCTTTAAATTTTGTTTGCTGTTGTTCTTAGCTCTCGAGAAGGCAACGGAAGGACCAGGACCAACGCCATCTGCAAAGCCCAGACCACCACCATCACATGAAGTTGACAGCTCTCCAAACTCGGGTACAGTGCCATCATCTTCATAATTATTTGGCACATCTTCACCATAATTTGTCTAGTTTGCATTTTTGTTCAGGTAATGGATGGGATGAGAATTTAGCAAGAGGGGGGGGGGGGGTGGGGATTTTTTATAAAGGGAAGGGTGGGTGCTGCATATATGTCATCTGGCTTTGTGAATCTTCCCCATAGGCCTATCTTCTATTTTTTTGTAATTACTTCACATTGCAAAGCATCATTTTTAATTTATATTTTAGTTTTTGTTTACTGTAAATTTTGCCTTATTGATTTATTGGCACAGTTTCATTTAGTGCCAGGTTTCTGTGTAATTAATTTAACTGTATGTACACCCTTCGCTTATTTAAAGGCACTTATGAACATTGTTTTTTTCAAAATCAAAATAATCATATACAAATTTGAACCCAATTATCAGAATGGTCTGTATAGGTTTAGTCTGAACTAAGCACAGTGTACACTACAAAGTATTGGATACAGTTTTAAAGCCTCTTTATACACATTTATAACTCTAAATTTATTGCGCTTTTATACTTTATTTCACCAGCTTCTACCCTTTTTTCAAAAAATGTACACATTTTTTTCCCAACGTTCTATTATACCCAACACGATATGGGACCAAGGGGTACCCCCCCCCCCCCTTTGTCCCTATACCCTATACACACTCTGGTCCAGACTATTGTTACCTATAAAACACATTCACCCCCATATCTGAAAGGAATTCCTGAGATTCTGGGAGCACAATGACCAACACAAAAGGGTGGGGGGGGGGGGGGGTTGGGTTTCCCTCAGTCCCATATCTTGCTTCAAATGGGTTCTATTTCTCACCAAGGATGTCTTTTATCAATGATCCTTGAACCCATTCATGACTGTAACTGGTAAACACCAGGTTATATTTCACAGCCTTGGAGGTAGGGACCATCTACATTCCAAGTAGTACATGGGTTTCATTTTTCCAGATAGGCAGGATTCAAGTTTCCTACAAATTAAATGTTCACGAGACCACCGACCAGTCTAGTGGTTCAAGAAATGTTGCTAGACCAAAATACTGTTTGAATGAACAGTGCATATCAATATTCTAGAACATAGTGATTGTATGCAAATTTGAAATCTAAATTAATTTTACCAGAGTGGCAAGATTAGGTTAATACCGGTATCGGCCCCCACTAATTGTTCCCACTTGGGAGAAATGGCCTGCTAATTTTGACTGTTCTGCACAAGAAAAACATATAAATGGGCAACAGCTTGCCAGGACTGGCGCTGCTTTGGCACCCCCCCCCCCCAACACTTTCAAAAGTATGTGTTCTGCGCTGTTGCAAAGAGCAATAAACAAACCAGCTTTAAACAATTGGTATGTGGAAGTGTGAAATATAAAAATTCATTTCTAAGATTATTTTTTTGAAAAATAACAAGTAGTTTGAGCTCAGTAGAATGCTAAAATGTGAGTCTTTAAAATGTTTGCGAGTATTGCAAGCATTTGGGGGGGGGGGAACCATCTATGTACAACATCTGTTATGCTTGATACCCTTTAGCCCTTATTTAACCTTCAATCAGACAAATTTGTCCGATATGAATATCCATCAGAGAACCTGGCATAGATAGCAAACCCCCTTTAGAAAACATGTCAATAGAGACAAGCGCCCTGATCATCTTCAAGCTATTTCCACATGTTGATATATGTGTAAAACTTCGAGATTTTCACATTTTCCACTTGAAAATCCAAGGCACTTTTTTGATGTGTTTTCTTGAGGTGATTGAGCCCTATAAAATTGATTGCTTTTAGGCATAAATGTTCCTTGGGCCCTTTAGAATGATACCAGCTGTGTTCTGGATTTATTTTTACATGCTTGAAGAGCCTAGACATGGCAACAATTTGGAAAAAAATCCTGGATTCATGCTTTGTTGGTAATGACCTTCTTTCAACCCCCCTCATATTTTGATTATTTTGGCACCAAATTAACTAGGAGAACAAGACCTTTTTCAAAAATGTATACTTTTATTGGGTTATCTCAAAAGAATAAGCCGAACTAAGCTTAAAAACATTAAAAACAGTAAAATGTGTGTGACCTTAACAAATATGATGGTTAAAGGGTTAAAAGTTGGTTTTTCTACAGAAATAAAAAAAAACCTGAAAGATAGAAATTATCATTCACATCGAATACTTTTTACACAATGTGACTTTTTTCCTTCTACAAATTTTCTTCTAACATTTTATGTGAATGAAAAACCACAAAGATATGCCTGAATTATTGTTGGCCGGGCTGCAACAAAATGGACATTTGTAAAGTACTTCATGTGGGTGTTCTTTTTGCTATGTCTCATTGAGAAGTGAATAACTTTTGTATTGCTAAAACAAATAGCAAATTAAAAAAAAACTTGAACAGAGCATGGACATTATTTCTTTTAGAAATGCCACTTTTTATTTTTTAAATTTGTTAAATTTGTTACAATTTCTTTTTTTTTAGGGGGGGTTTTCAAAGCCTTGGACTAAGTTTTTACATGGAAATTCTTTTTAAATTTTTTTTGGGGGGAGGTCAAAGCATTGGACTAAGTTTTTACATGGGAACACTTGTTTTTACTTGTTATGACTCACTTTCACACACAAATATGTTTTTGTGTCGTCCTTGTTACTTTTTTCTTTCTTGTTTTGACACCAGAGTGTGTTCTAAAGAGGATGGGTCCTGCCGTTGAACACAAGTATGGCAGTACTTACTGGGGTTCCTGGATGCAGGACGCTGCCCTGAACCCACCCCATCCCGACAAGATATGGGTCACCAAACATCTGATGGGAGATGTGGTTTATGGTAGGACATTCCAACTGAGAGCAAGTTTAATCAAGGAAAATTAATTATGCAGTGGTCGATTTGTGACACCCTGACAGCAGACCGACGTTGAATTAACATCATTATAAAGTCGGACGACGACCAAACAAACGTCGATGAAACATCAACACCTGAAGTTGTGCCGACCTTGACGTTGATGTGGAGTCAACCTTATATCGACATCGGCTAGACATTAACTTTATTAAAACAACGTTTAGTTAGTTTAGTTGACCTTGGCATCGGGTGCAGAAATGCTGTCGGAACAACATCAGGTGTTGACATTTTATCAATGTTTGCTTGGTCGTCGTCCAACGTTATATATAATTCAATGTCGGTCTGCTGTTGGGGAACCAGACTAAATGGAAGTAAATTATTATACAATACAAATGCTACGATAACCTACCATACACAATTAACTACTGTCATGCTTCAGTTTTATATTCACTTTATCCCGCCAATAATGAAGTCATGGTTTCCCATGAACAATTTCGTTATTTGAACACAAAAGTAAATGAGATTCTTCACCTGTGTTAAAAGAAATGAAAATTTTAGTGTGGAATTGTTTTGAATAATTACATTTTATGGTCAGAAAATTGTGTTTTTAAAAATTAAAACTGCAATTTAACGCAAATTTTGTGATTACAAATTTCCTGTTTTGATTGGTCAGTTGCTGGTGTCACGTGTTAACCATAAACTGACGTCTGACTAGCGTCAGAATTTCGACACCAGGCTGATGTAAAGTGTTGACCATAAAGTGACGCCGCACCAACAAAAGTTGCCGACGGCGACGTATCCCAACCTGTGCCGACCTTTGCCAACGTTGGGCTAATGTAATTGGTCTGCTGTGTGGGTATCTTACACCTGCACATCCAAGTGTGATTGACAGCTAGTCAAACGCTGGTTTCACTGCTCCCCACTTCACTAATTGTCACAGTTTAGTATGAGCAGTGTTGCTGCTGATAACCAGTGAGACCATTCTCTGTAGGCTAGTTCAAAGCCAGTTCGGTATTTCAACTGCGCATGTGCACAATGACATTTTATCCCGAATGACCCGCGTAACCTAACGCGTGCATGTGAACGCAAAAGGTGATCGCACAATGTGCACGTGTTAAATTCAATCAGAATGGGCATTCTTCGCCTAACATGGCGTGACATTACGTCAGCAATTTTATACCGAATAACCTTTGACCTTTGAGATACTGAACTGGCTTATTGCTTGACTAGATGTGGTTGACTCTAGCCAGGGCTTGGAAATCAACCAGACACTTTAAGTTTCTTTTTTCATTTTCATTCTCAAACCTTGCCTTTTTTTTCTTTCTAATCCTACGCAGAGTACAAAAATATGGCAGCCCTGAAATCAGGCACCTACTCCAGGTACTATCGCCTGGCCAACTTCTGGGCAGGCACGGGTCATGTAGTCTATGACAATGCACTGTACTTCCACACTGGTGGTTCGGCAGAGATAGTGCGCTTCGACCTGAGCTCGGAGACTGTCACCGTCAGGGGAACCATCCAAGAAGCTGTGTACCAACGGCAGAATGGACACAGCTACCTGTATGACTCAGACTACACCTACCTGGACCTGGCCGTCGATGACAACGGACTCTGGGTGATATACAAGACATCAGAGAATGACCAGAACCTTGTGGTGTCAAGACTGGACCCCGAGAACCTCTCCGTGATCAAGACGGTCATTTCCAATCACCCGCAGAGCTCTGCAGGTGACGGTTTTATCACTTGCGGCTGGCTGTACACAACAAAGAGCTCCAAGAACTTGCACTCCACGATGAACTTTGCAGTTAACTTGTTCACAGGGGAGGAGTTGCCTAACGTGGATATCCCCTACCAAAACAATCATAGGAAGATGACCATGATGTCGTACAACCCGAGAAAACAACTGATATATGCCTGGGATAGAGGCTACATGATCACATATAACACCACCCTGGCTGACCCATGAATCCTTTGCAATATCAGACAAACAATCTACTATAGCAAGCTGAATTAGTTTTTCTTTAACGGCAGAGTCTTCCCGAGTCTGTCCTAACTCTTTCTTTCCCTCCTGCAAAAACAATATGAAAACTGAATACAGTAATGTATGAAAATAATGTTTTGTCATGAAAAGAATATTTTTTATAGCTCTAACAAAAATTTCAAATTTCAACTAAAACATGTGCCTTACTGCCCCTTTGGTCCTCCACCCGCCAGTTTTTTAATTTGAAGCCCAGCTAAACATTATGCTCATTGTAAATATTCCACTGTTAATATAAAGCTGTTCTTATACTATACTAAGTCATATAGTCTTAGATGTGATGGCACTTTAATAGCTTCATGCCAGCTCCTTTCTTTGCTTTTTATTGTAAAACAAAACAATAACCCCTTCCTCTCCCAAAAAATGTCTAGGGAGGGGCAACTTTTTCATGCCGCCCCCCCCCCCCCCTTGTTGGGTACACCACTGTATGTAGTGAGAGTACCCTAGGCACTGGAATTTGACAGACCAGTTCCCGAGGTGAAATCTGGGAACGTGCCCCCCGTCAAATTTTGAAAACAAAAAGACTGAGGGGAAAAAGAAAATACTTATACTTCATGTGTTCTAATAAGATACAAAAATAATTGCATTGAATCAGTCTTTATTTGCTCAAAACCCAACAGCTCCTTTACAACCCCATGGTGTTTTCCAAGTTTCATTACTTCTTTCAACTTTTTATTTTAATCTACTTTAAATATATTGCAGTTTTTATATCATGAGCGTCATTTCTATTACTTTTAATTCTCAACTCTTCTCAAATTTGATACTTATCATGGGCAGGAAACAGAAATGTTAGTGATGCTGGCTTGTAACTTTGTACATAGAATTTTAACCAAATGGTGCAGGTAAAATCATACCAATATGTGTATCCAAAGTCATTTTCTACATAGTATTTTTAATTATTAAGTGTAGTTTTTATACACGTGAATTATAAATAAATTAGTTTTATGGAAACAGAATGCACGTACATGTACATGTGGATTAATCAACATACAGGTGCTTGAAATGTAAAGGCACACATTGCCGGGCATTTGTCCAAAAATTGCTATATAAATATGTGAAAATGCATTATTTGTCTGAAAATCATTGCCGATCAAAATCATTTCAGGGATGCCAGTTTGGTTCGGAAAAGTGGGACTATTGAAAATTGGAAAATTCGGAGTGGTACTTATGGGCTGTAGCATGGGTTGCCACTGTACTATGTGTTGCGCTAGTCTGAATGTCCAGATGGAAATGCGTAGAAAAAGGTCGTCCCAAAGAGATGAAATTTGGGGATTTCAGAGCAGTGTGGGCCTTAAAAGTAAGCATTTCATTTGTTATTTAATGTAAATTCATTATAATATAATCACATTCTCTTTTTTTTTGTGTACAGAATTTCTTGACGTGATCTTGATGTGTATTTCTATATTATAATGTGTTCAAACACTGGTTAAGCCAATGCCTACGAGTCACCTGATGATAAAATAGAATGTCTTGGCATATTCAGCTCTTGTTAAAAGGTCACGTGAAATAGATTTTTCGTTTTACTTTTCCTGGGGTAAAACTTCTCAACGTTTGCATTTCTGCTTTGTTTTAAGCACTTAGTAACAAGTCAGTAAGCAAATTTAACAATTGCTACAAAAGCTCGAATTTTGACTGTGTTTTGTACTATAAGTGCCTAAATATAATGAGTGCCTTGATTGACATAGCAACAGGCAATAGTGCCCTCAGAAGTCAGGAAATTACTTGAGCATTTGAATAGTGACAAAAAAGAATCCTCATTTAAATTCCCAAAAGGTAATTCCTTTACTGCTTACAGTTTAGAAGCATTGATTATTGCCCAAAATATCTTTGAGAAATGATTGTCATTTTGTTTGACCTTTAAGCTTGATTTATCATTAAGTAGGGAGTGTTCAGACAGATGAAGTGGAGTATGATGTTCCTCAAAACTATTTCCCATGTACCGCAACTGAACAAATAATAAACATGTTCTGCCCCCCCCCCCCCCCCCCTTTATACAGTACTTGTGGCTGTTGTCCCCATGTTCGTGGCATTTTGTTCAAAATTATCAAAGGAATCATTTGGACGGTAGATACATTTCAGAGTGAACAAAGAAAATTGACAAGCTGGACTTGATCCTGTGACCTCCAGATAGTGGTATCATATTGCTCTACCAACTGAGCTATCTTGATCTATGTTGCCGGTCTCCCTGTTTTGTCAATATCTCCTTTTAGCATGTTTATAAGGAGCGGGTATAGTCAGAAGTCAGTCATAAACTTTAATGTTGTAGCCATTGATCACACCCCAAGAAGCCACACTTGGGAGATATTCAATGAGGATGTGACTTTTTTATCACATAAACATCATGAAATGAATCAGAAAGGAAACTGACTAGGTAATTAAATTGTTAGAGTTGATTGGCAAAAAGAGGACTTGAAGTTGTAACTTTGTTTTTCTGGATAAATCATGACATGTTTTTGATTTATTTCGGAAATTATTTTTGTATAAACAGTTCACACAAAATGCAAAGCATTCAACCAAAATGTAAAAAAAAACAAAAAAAAAAGTTTATTCCAACAAATAATTGTAGCTCCCTTCATAATAACTGTGACTCTATGACATAGGGGGTTAGGTATCATAGGCTGCGTCCGAATCGCTTGTCTAGGGCTATTGGCTAGGTGTTCGCCCATTACAACTAGCCGTAGCCGTAGCCGTAGCCGTAGCCGTAGCCGTAGCCGTAGCCGTAGCCGTAGCCGTAGCCGTAGCCGTAGCCGTAGCCGTAGCCGTAGCCGTAGCCGTAGCCGTAGCCGTAGCCGTAGCCGTAGCCGTAGCCGTAGCCGTAGCCGTAGCCGTAGCCGTAGCCGTAGCCGTAGCCGTAGCCGCCCATTTCGGACACGGGCTTCAATTTCTTTTTCTTCTGGTGCCTGATACACCGCCATGCATACTTATGCTTATTTCCCCTTCTTCCTTCAAACATTAAGCAGGCCGATTAATTTTGGGATTCACCCATTCCCGTTCCCTTGACGATAATCTCCACCCAAACGTAGTCTGCAAATCAAAGAATTGGTCAACGAACAAAGCAGTAACGTTTTAATGCCATGCTACTGTATCAGCCAATCGAAATGAACCAAAACTTTTTGGCTTTTTCATTTGGTATGCGGCTCGGAAAAACTCGCCTTTTAAACCCCCATTTTGAGTTACAATTTCATCAGTCTTACATTATGCATTTCGACATTTTCCGAGCCGCATACGCATCCCGCACGCGTATCAAATCTAGGGGTACCCCGTCCGCGCCCTGTCTGTGGCCGGCCGCGCCCCACCAAAAATTACATGCCGCCCTCTGGCGTCAAATTGTACTGTGTATGGTGCGCTACATTGTATTGGTGGGGTACAAAAGATCGTTTAGCGCCGCGCCAGCCGTGGCGGCGCTCTATCATTCGTGCGCTGTCTGCAGTCGGGATCGGAGGTGTCGGTTTTTCTCTCTATTTTCCAACGAGAAAATATTTATATATTTATCGTATACCAACTGTGGGACTCTGGCGTTCCTTTTCAAGTGCAAGTCGTGGTAAGTGTCCACTTCTATGCATTATATTTACCATGTGTTTACTAAGTTAAATCATTGATGCTTTTCCGTTCCTACAGAAAAACCACCTGTGCAAGGCTTTAGTATAGGCCTGTGGAGGATTATGAGCTACTTGTTATGTTAGTTTACTCATCTCCATGGTTTACTCGTGGAGGAAGGCTTCCTCCATGGTTCACTGTTGAGCATGTTTTGTCCGGTCATGGTATTTAGCGTCAACAGCGTCAACAAAGCGTCAACAAATTAAATACGAAAGTTTAGTTGTAAACAATTAGGCCTAACTGTAGACTGTGTTCATAGAGCAAGGTTCCTTGCTTTTTGCTGTGTTAGGCCCGGAAAGAGTTCCATTTTCGGACATCACTTATTTCCCCTTAATATGACTTAAAAACTACCAACAAGTGTAAATCTGATGAAGAAACACGAATTTAGGAGGGAAACATTTTCAACTTATTCTTTGAAAATACTTTGACTTTTTCTGTCATGGCCCATTGACTTTGTGCACGAGGTATAAGTGATGTCCGGATATGGAACTCTTTCCAAACTAAAACCCTGCCCTTTATCTATGGCATACCTGTTGGTTTGTAATGTCGCTAACTACATTTAAATTGGCAGTTCCATTAACCTAAAAGTGGATTTTTGTTCCCTTAGGGAACAGGGCCCTACACTACACAATTGCCATTAAGTTTGTGTTTACTGTGTTAGTTCTGGGCACAGTTATTACAGTGTACGGTCACTGAAAATGTTCACATACAAGTTAATTTCTGCCTCACTTTTCACAGATTTTGTTCACATAAATGGGACAGATTATATTTTAATACCCTCACCAAAATCAGTCGGGAACAGCAAAAAATAACCAACCATTTGTGTTCAGAATTGTATAAACGCTTGGCACTTTAAATTTGAGACTTTAGTCAGGAAATTTTCATGCAATATAATTAGGGGAGAAAGTTTGTATTTTCTGTATTTACTGTCAGATGCTTTTGGGCACAGTCTATGGTCACTCAAAGTGTTAATATACATGTTGATTTCTGCCTAATTGTTCACAGATTCTGCAGAAATAAATCTTGAAATAACGGGTTGTGCAACATGTTTACACAGTTATCAGGGAAGGTTGATTATTTTTCAAGGTTTTGCTGTTCCTGACCCATTTTGGTGGTGTATTATAGTGAAATCTTTCCGAATTTTGCTGTATTCTTAGCCATGTTGGCCACACATCTAACCACGGATGCAAACCTCTCCATCGGCTGTGTATGGAGACCAAATTTTTGATGAAATATCACAACAAATTCAAGTTTCAAGTGGAAACATCAGTACTGAATATGTGCCAGTGAAATTGAGGTACCACAAAAATTCAAAAGGCAAAAACAGCCTGAAACTGTTGTGCATGGGAACTTTATTGTGATGTGCAGCAAGTTGTCCTTGCTACACTTGTAGGGCTAGCGAATTGCATCTAAAACATTTATATGAAACTCGCAGACTCTGTAATTATTGAAAGTTTATATTTTTCTTTTCTGGTTTGACCCAAGGTATCTTTGATGCAGACTTCGGAAGGTGGCACTCCTAAAAGATTTATTGAATAGATCAACATTCGCACAGACTCGGAGGCAACTAGCTGTTTGGTCGTCACAAGCAACTCTTGGATACAGTACGCTCACTGCATCACAAAAAAAAATGACGACTGCCCCTACCAGCCCGCCATCTGCGGAGGAGCTCGAGCACACCATAGAGCAGTCGGGTCTCATCCTTACGAAGAAGAACATTGCCGACGAGGAATCATTCGCAGTTGAGCTGCAGGAGGTCTTCAAAGTGGGCTATTTGACCCTCCACCCTCTGTTTGCCCTACCAGTCTGCTGGGCCTCAGCCAAGATCCGTCCGGCGCCCAATCGACCTCTGAACTCTGACCTGTTTGACAAGCAGGATGAGGTGTTGGACGTCACTACTGTGGTTGCGTTCCCAAAGGTTGTGAAGAAGCTGCAATTACCAGCATTATTGGACGTGTTCAGGTGCAGCAGAATCACAGTAAGTTTAATGTTTTTAAAGGGGAAGGGGGGCGGGGAAGGATGGGGGGCGGGGAAGGATGGAGGGCGGGGAAGGATGGGGGGCGGGGAAGGATGGAGGGCGGGGAAGGATGGGGGGCGGGGAAGGATGGGGGGCGGGGAAGGATGGGCACCCATATTCAGGATTGCAGAAGATTACAAAGTACAGATTACAAAGTACAGATTACTATTTAAGTACAGATTACTAAGTACAGATTACTAAGTACAGATTACTAAGTACAGATTACTAAGTACAGATTACTAAGTACAGATTACTAAGTACAGATTACTAAGTAATACATTTTTTTATTTATAATGTTCTATGGAAAAAAGAAAGAATGAAACGGCCTAACAGGTGGGGCAACAGGAGAAGATGCAGTGGACAAATAAACACAATATTAATACTGACACATTTAATGATGAAATACAATTACACTGTAGTCGTTTGAAGATGGGGATTTAATAGGGGGATATTTGATATAAGGTATATGTTTTCCAATTAACAGTGCCATTGTACTTACTTCCAGAACTGTAAGGTTTCACAAACCTTACAGAGAGACACATTGAACCTGCTGTGGATGATTTCCTTCCATAGTTTTGACCCTCAATAACTTTCTAGTTACGAAATTTTCTGCCCCAAGATTTCACATGCCTTCACTTGATATGGCCATGTACACATAGGCTAGGTTCACTTCCTTGAAATGTAACCCAATAAGTGAAATTTTACGGAAATTTCGCTTACCAAGACCACATCAATCGCCAATCCGCAGTTTCGCATCCGTTTTTGTCGACTGAGGGCGCCTCAATGCTCTTGACCAACCACAGCGCGGCTTTCATATCAACGCGCGAGGCAAAAAACACACCAAATTGACGGATTGTTTTCGCAGGAAACAGTCGTCTGAAAAACTAGCAGCCGCGTTACCGCATGAAGCGCGGCGCGGTAACGCGGCTGCTAGTAGTATGCTGTACGAACCTGAACAAAAAATATTCAGACGACTGTTTCCTGCGAAAACAATGATGTGGTCTTGGTAAGCGAAATTTCCACTGCTGAATCCATCAATATCAATACAAATTTCCACACACCCTGGGGGGTTAGGGATTTATTGGGTTACATTTCAAGGAAGTGAACCTAGCCTACATGTATGTGTACATGGCCATATCAAGTGAAGGCATGTGAAATCTTGGGGCAGAAAATTTCGTGACTAGAAAGTTATTGAGGGTCAAAACTATGGAAGGAAATCGTCCACAGCAGGTTCAATGTGTCTCTCTGTACTGAAAACTGTGTTCAATATTTTTGGGTTGTACATGTACATGTATGTATGTGTATTTTGGGATTATAAGAAACAATATACATACATGTACTGCAGAGATGTATGTTTGTTATGCTGCTAAAGATCGCATATATGCAGAATGTGCAGCTCACGAATCTGGCATAAAACTTGGGCCATGTACAGTAGAGTACATGTTATAACAGATGATTCCTCGTGGTGCCGAAATTTGTCATCTCAGCTCTCTGTATCGGGCCTACATGTATACAAACTTAATACACATTACACAAAAATGTATGTAAAATACAAGACACACAATATGACAAAAAAAAAAAATACTAAATGGCCATACTGAATCGTGCTACTTGTGGATCCATTTCCATTATTGAAGTGGCATTGTACCGTATACAAATTTACAACTTTTTGTGCATTTCTCCAAATGTGTAGTACAGTGGAACGCCGCTACATGTATAACGAACATCGCACGATCCACAGATTTTGTTCAGTATAGCGCTCATTCGGTATAGCGATTTTCAGCTGCCGGTCCGCCGCGTGCCTACTTTTTAACATGCCGTCCGTTCTTTTAAATAGTGCCCTCTTCCGTCGTATTTGAAGTGCACCCTCTTTTGATTGTAATTGAAGGTTTTATTCAATTGTACTACATAATTCCCCAAATTTTGCTGTTTTCACGCTTTAGCAGAGCCCTCTTTTGACCATTATCAGTGTAGCATTTCTCGCACCCGCGCGCGGAGACACGAAACCACTGTCCATTCATCTTGGCAGCACGTCACCCTACACGAATTCTAAAGCAACAGTTGGCTTTTCCCTTCTATTCCTTGGGGAAATAATTAGCCACCTGTCACTCTTCAACATTTGTTTAATACGTTGCTTTTTTTTTTTTTCAACAACAATGTTTGGTAAGTTTTGTACACAAAATTTGGGAGCCAAGGATGGTGTGAGATGTTCCACTGTATTATGCCTGCATGGTTTGGCTCTTCAAACAGTTAATTGCTAATCAGGCTATAACCTTACCTACACAAGTTGACTGGTACAATAATACAATCATTATGTGGTTGACCACAACTGAACTACATGTAGGTGGGTGGTTACATACAAAGCACATCTCTCCACCCTGTGAAATCATTCAAAGGAATGGAATGTCTGTCTTTATTCTTGGACAATGGCTATTGGTACACTACCTGTCTTGCCAAGAACCTTATTGTTGTAAAGAACAATGATAGAATAGACTTAAGTTAACCTCTTTTGCTGTTAAGGGTACTGGACATATACATTGTACTGAGTAACACTATTTAAAGATAACAAAGAAATTTGTGTATTGACATTTGGAAAAAGAGGCTTGGTCTTCTGTGTACTTTTTAACCTTGCCCTGGTCAAGGATGAAAATCCTGCCCTTAATATGCACAGATTTGCTAATCAGGCGAGTCTACTCAGTGCATGCCCTCTGAGAAAGTGAACTGGTAATCCTTGAGTGTACACTCTGAAGCGCTCTCTGAAGAAGGCTCTAGGCTACTCTCCAGTCTCCAAACACCAAGCTCCATTGTTTGCGCCCCAGAGGGCAAGGATTTCCACATATTCTCAGGTCTGTGAGATTGTATGGGGCAACTAGATTGACTGACGAGGGGGAGACATGGATTGGGACATTCTTGAACAACCCCTGAAAGGCTTAGTGGCGGATTTGTTTAGGGGGACTGGTTGTTATTACGAGGCTCTCCCCCTGTGCACTGACATGCCCTGGGCATTTTGGCATTCGTGTTGGATTCTAGATGTGGAGGCTTGCAACATTCGATCTGGAAATGCAAACCTGATAAATAATGTGCAACATGTATCATGATTCACATGGGGGGTGAGCCGTGGAATTACTGTCGTGGCATTTTCTGCTAAACATCAAACAATGAAGTTCAGTGTGCACACAATCCTGTATGATAAAAACATTGTGTGGAATTCACTTCAGTTAATTAATGATATTAGTTGATGCACGCCATGTGCGTACATGTAAGGCAGTATTTGTTTGCTGAAAAATTTGCAAGTGTTGGCTGTAAGAAGTATATATATATATTTGTAGGCATAGATTTTTGTACAGGATAGTTATATGAATGCTAAAAAATTGGCATTACATGTAATTAACACAAACGACAAAATGTTTAGAATTTCCTGAATGCATTAGTATGTAAGTTAGATGTATTTTATTTTAACTCGGTTTTCATGTTTCCTAAAACCCGTAAATTAAATAAATTAATTTGTTTGTAACTTTTACACAATGTTTTATCTGTGGGATAATTGGGATTATTTTCTTTATTATTACTCGTCAAACAGTCCACAAGGGAAACTGACTAGGTAAATTTAAATACTTTATTATTACTATTAAATTTGTGCTGCAGGAATTGCCAAAATACTAATATTCCTGTCGTACTCAACCGCCTTAGTACTCGACAGTACTTGATACTTGAAAACAAGTAATTGACTACAACACTGTGTACACTACAAGAATTTGCTATGTACATGACTTTACTGAACTTGATAAAAAAAAATATTATTTGGTTATTAGATTTTTTTTTAACAAACAAAATTGCAGAGGTGTGTTGCATGTTAATAATGTATGGAACAGTAGACTAAATATTGTGAGGGAAGTAATTTCCAATGATAAATGGATCCTCGGTCATCCAACTCGCCCATACTGGATGGATTCAATGTAGCCGGAGTGCAGGTGTACAAATAATCAATTAAGAAATATTGCCTTTTTAAATTAGAATATTCTTTGCTGGTACAATGTACATGTAGAAACTTTACCGGTCTACATGACCTACATGTACCTGTCCTCTAATTCAGACTATTTGTCATGATGTTAAAATATAAAATGAATTAAATTATATCAATGGGCCTAGAATGGTATTTTTGGATGTGAAAACATCGCAAAACCTGAAGTAATCAGATCAGCATTTACATAAGTTTGTATTCAGTGATATATTCTGTAGAGATACCTGTATTATACATTTTGACATTCCATTTTGGCATGCCTCCCCAGCCCACCGAATTCCTATCCAATTGCTAATTGTTAGTTTCTTTTGTAATAAGTTTAATGTGGGCTTGAAGGTTTGATTTTGTCTGTTCCATGCTCTTTATTGTGAGCAAATGAAATATCCATCCAATTTGTGTAATGTTGACAAGGGTTACTGTGTTCACCAGGTGTATGCAGTACTACTAGATTGCAGAAGCTACACTGTGCACGTAGATCACACAATGCATTGTTCACTTTGCTATGGTTGATTGAGATCATTGTAACTATAGAGACAACAGCAAGCCAACTGTAGGGGATTGGGAAATGGTAGACCCTTGAACATGGATGTCTCTACAGGCAAAAAGAGCATGTGTGATCTTTCAGGGTCATGGTTCTTCAAATGGGATTTACACTGGTGGTCGTACATGTATATCTGATAAGAATCATGCACTTCATTAACCCAACCTACAATGTAGGTCCATTTCCATATGGTCACCAAGTTCATGAGTTTCTGCAAATGGAACCTTTGTCCGATTAATGCAGACTAATAGGCTTGGGGGACTCGACATTTTTGGAGTGAACTCCGCATCTAAACAGGAATCATGATTCCACTTGATTGGGGAACATAGGGACTGGGGAACATAGGGACTGGGGAACATAGGGACTGGGGAACATAGGGACTGGGGAACATAGGGACTGGGGAAAATAGGGTATCCCCTGGAAAGAACATGGTAACTGCGGAGGCAGAATTTCTGAAAATGGTGCAACATAAAAAATCTCCATGAACTTGCAAGCACCAGCATGAATTGTCTTTGACCGTTTGACTCGCACTAAAGTGGACACATAGTAATTGATAAAAGTCCAGGGAAACTACCTTGTGTGTTGTTTATACACAAGTAGTGCAATTGCACAGGTCTCATATTATTGCAACTTTGCTTTGACGTAAAGTACACATTATGTACGTAGGGCATTGCAATACAATCCGTATCATCTGGGACACCTGTAGAAACTAATTGACCCATAAAGCTGAATTCACCCATGAAGCTGAAGACTTTGACAGAATACATGTGAACTGGGTCTAAATCTATTCATGTATATGCTCTGCTAAAATTTTTAAAAATTAAATCTTATTTGGTTAAAACATAGTTTACACAGCTTTTTTGGCACATTTTGATTATCAGGTAAGGGGCACGTTGAATTTGACAATTTGATGGTTTCCAGTGTTTTGACTTTACTGTAAGGTTCTTAACTGCCAGTAGAATTTGTTTGCTTGTGAAGTTTTTTGCCATCCCACTATTACATGTAGATCCATGCCATGCACACATACTCTACACAATACATACACGTTAACACTTGAAAACACTTTTGGACTGCACACAGCACACAATAAAACAAAATTCAAAACCCTTCACATGAGAATATTTGAAGGGTTTTGAAGTGTCATACATATTACACAGAATTGTTTTCCCCCAGAGTACATTGAAGGAGCGGTCTAGTGATCACTGCTGATTTTCAACCTTTTGATCAGACAGGAAATTGCAATTTGTATAATTCCAAAAAGACAAACCCAAAATGCAAAGCAGAAAATGGTATGCAGTTTTGTATAAATTTAACAATGACTTGAAATATTGAGTTGGAGAATGACAAGCCAAACCTTTCCAGGGGGTGGCCCAGATATATGTTTTATTGAACCAAGGAAGTGAAAGGTGAAAGTGTTACATACCGCTAAATTGTAAGTTTTGTATAAAGTGTCAATAGAAGACATGAAAACTTTCCCAATTCAAGTGTATAAAACACCGCCTTGAAAACTTTTAAGCTACATGCATGTACTATTGTTGTTTGTATTTCTGAAATTTGATAACCAATAATTGCATTCATAAGCTTTAACTCTTCTGTACACATGTATTTAAAAAAGTAATGGAAATGTTGGCAAAACATCATGCCAGCCTTGACTAAAGGCTACAGGGCAGTTTTCCAATGATTTCCAGCTGGAAATCGTTGGGAAAACGATATAGATTTTCACTTTTCTTGACGACAGCACACCTGGTGCTATCATTTCACAGGATGATTGAGACTACTATTAACTTAGTCTAGTAAGGTATTTCGTAATAATTCAGTAAAAAAAAAAATGGAGGATTACCAATCGTGTACACTATACATTTAAGGACGACTTTGAACATGTGCCGGCCATTGAAGCATGTAATTACCTGTTTATATTTGATAAGCTTACGGAATTCTAAAGTAACAGTTGGCTTTTTCCTTTTATTCCTTGGGGAAATAATAGCCACCTGTCACTCTTCAACATAAAGCTGCGGCCGTTTGGGAATTACAAACGACCCAAATACCCGGTACATATTTTAATTCCGTTGTCTGTTTTTTTTCAACAACAATGTTCGGTAAGTTTTGTACACAAAATTTGGGAGCATGGTGTTCAGTATAGCCGAACGTTCGGTACAGCGGTGTTCCACTGGATTGGGTGTTGTCTGGAATGATTTCCTTGTTTAAAGGATGCTGGAGTGAAGTCCTTGAAGATAAGCACACTCTCTTCCAGCTTGGTGTAATTTTCACGTATTTCCAGGGAAAAGTGACAGGAAATCTTGTTTATCAGTGAGACAATTGTACTTGCTCGCTGCAAAACGGATATTACTCTGGTCAAGTGTTGTGGTGCACACCGGAATCATTATCAAGAGAGTGAAGTCCTTTGAAATATATTTTTTTAGGGTATGATTTTGTGTGAATAATTGCAGGGAACTGGATATATATATACGTTAAAAGGTCTTAGAAATTAAAAGCATAGTGTCTTTGAAGTTCATTTACACAAGCTCCTGACAACATTTGGTTATAATTGTGACTTCTCAGACATTTGTCACAATTCTGGGCTTCCTCCATTATATACAATCTACTAAATTGAAGTTGCTGGTTGTCACCAGTGTCAAATATTAACGCTCCCTGGGAACAAACATGTCCTGAGCCAGCCTTACTAGAGCCACTAAATATAATTTGTGTACACAACCTAAACCAGACTGGTGGATGTGTACATAAAAATCACTGCTGTACCCATGGGTCCACAGGAGCTGTTGGTCCAGTGCCCATAGCTGCCCCACCTGGCTTTTCATCAGCTACTTTTTCTCAAAATAAACAAGTCACAGTGCACCTCCATGTACTGTCCTTGGGGCAGCAAATACAGTGCACTGCAGAATGTACTGTAAATATTGTTTGGCAAATGGATTTTTTTATATTGCCCTTCAATGATTCAATCAGTTAGTGATTAGGCATACAGAGGAGCATGTACATATGTAAACAATGCAATGTGTACAGGATACACCTGCCCTGTATCCCTTCAGGGCATCCCCTTCCCTAGCCCTCCTTCCTCCTCCCCCTTCCGGGCCCAACTAAATGACTTGGCCAAATCCCGAACCAATGCCAACCCCTTTACCCTTTAACCCCTTGCGTACGGTTGACACATACGTGCAGATTGAAAATTGTCACCAGGCCGGTTGACTTCTATTTGTGTCAATCTCTGCACTTTTAATCCACAATTGGGGTATTGTGTAGGTTATGCTTGGCTGCACAAGCCTCTTGTTTCCGTTTTGCTTTGCTGCACAACCCGACCTGGTGCTCCGTTGCCTCCCATCTAAAACCCGAGGTCAAGGGGTTAAAAAATAGATTATTGCAGAGAAAAGGTTAGGATTTTTGTCAATGTGTACTGTACCGGGTATCTCCAACCCCTCCCTTTCTCTCGGCAAGAATAACAACCATATGATTCTATTTCAATTTAAATTCAACAACGGAAATACATTGAGGAGTTTGAATTTTCCGTACCGTGAATTGTGTAGACATCATTTTATGATGTGATAAATATTAAAACTTGCTTCAGAAATAAAATATTGTTGCAAGTTGTACAGTGTACATTCATGTTGCAAGCTTGTGAAATAGTTTGAGGTTGTCATTTTTACCCAACCGCTCGGGGTTTACCTGTCCAGCAGATGGGCAGGTTTGGACGAGCAGTTATATCTGCCCGTCCAGGATCAGTTGTATTCAATCTAACTTTAACAAAGTACAATCTTTAGAGTTAAGACTTACACAGTATGTACTCCCATGCCTACTGCCAGGCAGTCAAGCCCATGAAAACTTTCCACTGACTTCTATCTGCGCACAGAATGCATGCATCTTCCCATCTTGTTCCCACAACTTCAAGGTCCCTTTTGATGTTGTTCCCCCATGTTATCTTTTGCCTTCGCCTTGATTTTGTTCCTATACTAATGTTGTTACTACTTGTTTGGCTGTTTCTGAAAAATGTCAGTTACATACATGTATATGGTTGACTTGTGAAGCAAAGGTATTTTTAAAAAAATGGATCAATTAGGGCAAGATAGTTAGGTAGAGAGTTTGTGAGTTTTAGAGAGAACCTACAATGTACATGTATGCATGCTATGCACATTGTTTGTGTGATGTTGTTCTGCTTATCACGTTTTTTAGGTGGGTGTTGGGATTGGTGGTAACGTTTTATATGGGGAGTTAGCATTGTATTCAGAAAATGTATGACCTCTTTAACTCCTTTTATCAATGCTAAACTGGGTCCAAGAGCTTTTATACTTCAACAAATCCGACTCCAAATATCCTGCAAAATTTAGCCTTTTATTTGCACAACGGCAAAAAGGACCAATTTGCTGTGTATCCAGCACAATTGGTGCACATCAAATTGAATTTTTGTGGGTCAAGTTTGACAGTACAGACGCTTGTTGTATGGCAATTGCTACACTACCAGTATATACTTGGAGTGGACTGTTGTCACTAATTTGGTTGGCATTGAAATTATACCCTGTGGTTGGTAACCGTGGTCGCTAACCGTGGTCGCTATAGTTATTGTATGGTCGTTGGCATCTGTGGTTCCAACTTGGCAGAAATTAATTGTACTTTAAAACTTGCTGAAGTATGTGTGCACTAAGTAGATCCCATATCATATTTATTGCAGCATGCACATGTCAGTCAGAAAAGATCTTTATGATGATGCACAAACCATACAGATAAATACATGTCCATGAGACAGGCATGATGGGCTCTGGGATGGGGAGGCTACATGTCCCCCACCCCAATTCAGATTGACCCCATAAAAAATGTCGGCCCCCCCCCCCCCCCAGTCACCCTCCCACTGAAAATTTTGCAAATGTAGAGCACCCCCAGCTGTAACATCCAACCCCCCCCCCCCCATGGAGAGAGCCCTGGCTACGCCACTGTCTGGAATGTCTGTACATTTTTCAACATTTATCATTATGCCTTAGCATTGCAATTGGGATTTTTTTGTTTATTATCATATCTGGGAATTCTGCATTTTAAATGAAAGCTATTTGCGTAAAATGAAACTTGAGAAATTTACTCTCGGTGCAGAAGATTACACTCTATTTTGTTCAAGAGGTTCATTCCATCCATTTGAAAGATTGATCTTCAAATGTGATTAAAATATGATAATTCTACATGCTTCTGAAAGGACCCCATATCATGATTATTGTTCATATGTACACAGTATTTTTTCATGTACTGTATGTGTGTATTATGTGTCCTTGGGCACGGTATTTTACGGGAGACGTCGGTGCGTTGCAGCGGTTCTGGCAGCCAAATCGAACCGCTACAATGTGTTTGTGCAGTCAAGCATGACATAAACAATAATCCAACAATGGATTGAAACTGCACAAACGGCGGTCAATGGCGTCATCCGGCCTGGTGACACTTTTTTGTTTGCGTCCACAGATGTCATCCGTACGCAACTATTGCTATGACGTCACACTATTGTTAAAAGTGTGTATTCGAAACTACTAATATTTTACATTGAACAAAAAGTGTGGATTCGGAGCTACATGTACATGTACGAATCTTGAGTAAAGTATGGATTCGGAATTATGAATCCACACTTTTAACAAACATGCATATTCAAGGGTCTTCACTATTAATTCTTCGCTGTCACTGCGAAAACTAGTCCGAGTAAAAAAACAAATCATCTTCTAAACTATATATCTATGTTGACGTGAAAGTGTATCGGCATAAAATGACTTAATGCTACTTGGTCGTATAGGTTGTACACATTCTTTACAGAAACGCACCATAATGCAAATTTTCTTTACCCAAGTAAAACCTAAGAATGCATGGTTTTATTTTACCTAAACAATTACGAACCACGGTTATTCCTTTCCTCAACACTTAACTCAAAGCTTGATTACTTAAGATCCTCGAAAAACTGGCCTTTATGTAAATTACGTCCAATGGCCAAGATACAAGATATGCATGCCTTTTCATCTCTACTCAACTGGACATGCAGTTAGTGACAATACATGTACCTCTTTGACGCAATGGTCGCGCCGAATGAATTCGTAAATTACGAATCCACACTTTCTCGTGTATTCTTCTTAAAGGGACACATTGCTTTGGATTTTGCGATTTGGGCTATAAAACTGAAATGAATTTGGTTGGGAAGCTTTTTTAAAAGTAGAATATAAAGCTTCACATAACTATCCCTTCAAATTGCGTGGTTTTTGTTTAATTTCGTGACAAATAACGGTCCGCCATTTTGTAGAACCAAATTTTTGACTCCACAAAATGGTGGACCGTATTCACCAGTCGTATTTCCAGTCGCAGCTGGTTGAAGTACGTTCTGTTGATCCTGATGTACTGTGGCACGGCGCGCAGCACTGGCGATATGTGTCGCGAGGTAGAGAATGGTACCTGGCGATCGATCATCTGATAGGTTTACAAGGCCACTGGCTGCGGCGCCAGCCTAAAGACTCTTACAGCGTATTTTGCGCATTATTTAGACGGTGGTATTTACTACTGGAAATAAGTCTGTTTCGCGTGTCAGGGGTCAGAGGCCAATTTTTTGTTTTGTAATCACTACTCACTAATTACAACACATTATACGTGTTTTTTTGCATGAACAACTCTTATAAAAGATAAGGAACATTTCCAAACAGCAAAATTTCATGACATTTGAAGGCAATGTGTCCCTTTAACATGTACATGTATATAGTCAGAATGTGCAGATTCATGAATGAGTATGTGCGAATGTCAATGTATGTGCGTACATTGCAAATGGCCATGGAAATCTAAATTTCTTGTAAATATAAAGATTTAATTTGACAGCCTTCATCTTCCCTCCTCCCATAAATCAAACAAAAGCAAAAACCTACAAAAACTCCCCAAAAAACCCCAAACAAAACATTGGCTTCAATTTTCACTCGGCCAATTGGCCCGTTGGTTGGGTTGAAAGAGGGGCCAATACAGGCGACTTGAATGAATTCTTAGATTATAGCTTTAGCAAGAAAACACTGAAAAACAGTCTTTGTTTTGCATGGGAAGCCTCCCTTTGGTTCAATCTGGCAAAACTGTGCAAAGATCCAGTAGCAGTTTTGTTAGAAAACTTGTCATATTATACATGTATCTGCCCGTCGGCCTGCCGAGTCATTGTCCCATACATGTGTATCATGTGGCTTGTGCAAACACTGAACTAATGAAATTTTTCCACTGTTGACTTGCCTCAATAAGGATTTTCCATAATATCATGGCTCACTGAACTGAAACAGTATGATTGATTGCATGAACCAGGGACCATGGATGGTCAATGCAGTCGGTGTCCAAGTAGACTGATATGCTAAAAAATCAATCATTGTCCATATATTGATCATGTTTGTCGAGGCTTGATTACAGAATTAAAGCTGCTACATGTATGTACATGTACATGTATGTGGCTGCGGCTTAGACTGAAAATATAAATTTAATGGATTTTGCCCTGTGTTTTTGAACGAAAAAGAACTTACTACACTTTGCACTCAGTTTTATCTTCCGAAGATTTTTTTTTTTTAATTATGTGCTATGTGAAGAACCCTAACTCCCTAGGGTCTGTGGAAAATCATATTGAATTTGGAGGATTCAGGACTGTTAGGGACTTGAAACCTATTTTAAATGACCTCTGACTGGCGCCCCCGATCAAAGAAAACTGACCGCCAACATTGGGAGACCGTCAACACGGGGCAAGATAGCTCAGTTGGTAGAGCGCTGGTACGGTACATGTATTCCGGAGGTCGCAGGTTCGAATCCTGCTCCTGCCAGTTTTCTTTGTTCACTTTGGGAGTTTATTCAAATTTACCTGGTCAGTTTCCCTTTTACGGAAAAAACAAATTCTTTTAAATGCGTTTAAATGTTTAATCTGAATTCATGGAACATACATCACAAACTTACACAAAATGACCACGACAAAGATGATCAACACTTGATCAATTTAAACACTCTAGTTTCACCATTCATATAACAAAGCATATTTGATTACAGAAACAAATAGCATTCAGTCTTCTTTTTTTTTTTTACTAAAAATCGACCTTCTGATCAACATTTTTCCTCTCCTTGAAGAACTGCCCCTTCAACATCATTGGAATTCAGGAAATTAATTGGAAAAAGGACGTCCTTATTTTGCTGTGTACAATGTAGGTTTCATTTAAATGTTTACAAGATTTATCGTAAACACTTTTTTCTTCTTTTGAATCATTTAAACATTTAAATATTTAATACTGTTACTTATCATCATCAATTTTGTGTGTGGAATGTTTAAAAATCAATTTAAATAGAACAAAATCTGTTTTAATTTTTAACAAATCTGATTTTTTTACATAAAAAGAAAACCACCATGATTTTTATCAACCCTGCATGTCAGTGACAACTATAAACCGTGTGTAGGCTGATCACGCGTCAGTTTTTCAGACGTGGACCGACTATAAACCGGCCTTTAGTTAAAGGTACATGTATGATACAGTGTTGGCAGAGCTAATGTGTGATTCAACATTTACAAACTTGCGAAAGTTTCTGCTCAGTTCGCCATTGAAACAGTGAAATATTATGTTTTAACATTGATTTTTGTGCATGTTCGTGTGCTCTTGTATTGTACTAAGTTGGAGGACAAGAGGAGAAAGAAAATACCAAATAATCTTTCTTGTCCTCGAGAGTCGGTCTTTTGTTAAAATCGGTCCTCGAACGTAAAGATACGTGCTTTTAATCTATGGGGTTGGGTTATATTAAAGGAAGAATAGGAAACACAAAGCATTGTCCTCACAAGTATAGGAAAGTACATGTACGCTGTGTGTGCTTATGTGTTTCTGGTGGTATTCAGAATTTCAGATACAATTTTCTTGAAGGTGACAGCATTTCAGATGTTTTTTTTTTAGGAGGATTGATAGTGGTATCACTATGAACATCTAACAAAAGAAAACCCACGCAGTCCTTTGTTACAAACAAAGGACTGCGTGGGTTTTCTTTTGTTAGATGTTCATAGTGTATCATCTTTATAAACAGTAAGCTTTCAGGTTAAAGCTAATAACAACTTTTTTTGATCCTTACCAAAGCTACATATGTACGTGTATTGTACCTTTAACAGCAACACGCATATATGAGCTGCCCCTATAAAAAAAACAGGTATTTTCTGAGCAGGTTGTTTTTAGAGATTACCCTTTTTGATATTACCTGTACATGTCTTGAAAATCCCCTTTTCACCATACATTTATATCCACACAGACAGGATATTTGTCCAGGCATTTTCTATTTTTTTTTTTGCATAGAGGCTTGGCAGTCAGAATAATCCCTTATCAAGCAGCATTGCTTGAGTCCGGTGGCTAGGGTAACTATCGTTCAAGCTGTCAGATATACTTGTTGAGAAGAAAACTGGATATAATTCTCGACGCGGGTTAAGTTGGCCCTTCTTGTAAGGAGGTGAATGCATGAATTCCCGAGTTCAAGGGCCGCAGTTACTCGGTGTGACCTGCTGTAAAGTCGGCCGTCACAAGCATTTTCTCGTGGAGTGAATGTCAGACGAGAATTTCTTTAACCCTAACTCCTTGGGTAACTTTACTAGAAAGTATCCTGAATCCGCCAAAATCCACCTATTTTGTCATGCACAAAAAAGTTGGTTTTGGTGACTGCTCAATATGGAGGTATCCTGAATCCATCAAAATCCTGCAGTACCGCTAGGCTTACAATCCTCAATCCATAAAAAAAAAACAGTTTTCAATATGGAGGTATCCTGGATCCGCCGAAATCCGTCCATGCTCTGACTGAAAAATTTCATTTAATCATTAACCCTCTGCAGGTTTTCTCTGGGTGCCCTGATGAATCCCAACAGAATCCAACTAAATCTGACAGAATCCAACAAGTTTTTTGATTCACAGCCTACATCAACAAAGTCCAACGGAAAGTGCCCACTGTTGGATATTGTTGGATTTAGCGTTGTTAGGGTTTTAATGGATTTCTCCCTGCTGATGAATCATTGGGAATAATACTATTTTTGAAGGAAAAAAATCACTTGTGTTTACTGTGCATCCGCTAGAGCACCGTCTCAGCTTATTCTACGGTACATGAGTGGACACGCTCAGTAGCTACAATTTGTTTAAACTTTGCACCTTGCCCGGAGAAATAGAAAACATGATGTACATCATTACAGGAACATGTATTGATCTTAATTTGGTCTAGGAACACTACACTGGAAAGTGAATGACATTTACATCAATCTCTCATAAGATTTTTGCAGGCGCCGCCCCTTCTTGGTCCTGTGGCCTTGGTAACATGCATTGATTGTATGTGCAGTTGACATGTATGTTCAATATGTGTCGTCAATAAACATAATTGTACTTTACCTATCACCTTTATACTTGGGGCAAAAAAAAGCCGCCTTTCGGCATCATTTTTTTTCAGTTGGATGATCAACTTATAATTTATTTTACGGGGCCTTATTCAAAACTTGAAACTTTTTTTTTGGGGGGGGTGGGGGTGGGGGTTGAATGTCTCATTTGAAAGCTCATTGCTCATCTAATGCTAACATATATTAGCAGTTCAGTCTAAACATTTATTTTTCATGGCATTACACCCGGCCCAACATTGTACATGTGGCAACTTTAGTATGCAATTGCGATTACACAAGGTAGAAATTATGTCAGGATGTGCATTTTACTCATCAAAATAAGTATTCAATTTAGACCTCTACATTTAGAATTATCTTTGCTTGGAAACTTTGCAGAATTATAGAGTACAATAATTCCCATGCATTTACATTAAATGTCACATGTTATAGTTTAAATGCTCATGAAATTAATTTGCTGTTGCTTAAAGTAACGGGCTTGTTAATTATTTGTCTATTAAAATAAAGCGATGCAAAAAAATCATCATAAAGAAGAATTCAACTTTACCACAACCCTCCCAGATCCATCAAAATCTACAATGAAGTTTTGGAGGATTTTGCAGGATTGAGGAGCCACTGTTACTTTTACATGGGACTTTTCTTGATTCCTTGAGTACAAAGAATGTGCCATTGATGGATTTTGGAGGATTAAGAAAGATTCCTAGAATAAAAATGTGAATGGGTTATTGTTAAAAGCTGCATTTTGACAGTATAGAGAAATGAATGAATATGGAAAAATTTATAAAACTCAAGGAAGACAGAAATAAAGAAATTCTGAACCATTTATAACTAGTGGCATCCCATCCACAATATATGTACAGTACAGTGTATGTGAGAGAGACAGAGTTCAGTCGATACATTTTCCACACCACTAGACTTACAAGATACAAGTGAACATGTCATATTGACTCGTGCACAGACTGAGATCGCGTGCCCTTTCGTCGGGGTTTGTCTGCAGGAGAAAAAGATGTATCCAGCTGCGCAATGACGCTTCCGAAACCAAGGCAATAGTGCATCTGATCAAAGGATCCGCTTTTACAGCATGCCATGCTGTTTTTCAGCCATTGAGGCTAATGTGGGCCATGTGTCATGAAAATGATGGATTGTACCATTTTCACTACAAATTGACCAGAACAACGAATAGTACACATATGAGTATCGCCAACATTAGCGTTTACCTGCGTATAATGCCGAGTGTTGATTAATGATTTAGTGTACTTGATTCAAGTTTGTTGTTTTCTTAATTTTGTTTGATGCCTTTATGCATCAAATGAATATGTTGATTTCAACTTTATGTCTGTAGTACAACAACCAATACATGTATTTGATTTAAAGCCAGAAGGTGAATGCATTGCAAGAAATAAAAAAAATAAAAAAAATACACAATCTTGTGACCTGGCAGCGCAAAATGAGTTACAAGCAGAAATAATTTGTTTTCCACTGAAAGTCAATTTTGGGATTTTAACATTTATACATTTGAAAAGTCCTATTTTATCATATCCCAAAGTTTGAAAACAGTTTAATTTTGAAATTGTTTTTTGGGATAATTTCTTTTTTTAACCTTGGGTTATAGTTGTGCACAGGTCACAAACCTTGAGCTGAATATTTTTCTAAACAAGGGGTTAAGATACTAATAAGTTCTAAATGTTATAGAGGGGCCCAGGAATGAGTTACAGCAACACACCATAATACAATGTACATCATTTTTAGGAAAAAAACGTGATCTCAATTTTTGACTTTTCCCACCTGTTTTGTGGTGCCAGGTCACACATGTACTCTCAGATAGCAATCTCAGCCTCTACAGCGTACATTGTACATGTTCAAATTCAAATAGACTGTGCAATTCTTGTGACTTTATGATAACTTTTCATCACATCTTGGTACCACTGACTAGTCTGGCTACGGACTCCTCCACCTAATTATATAGCAATGTGTATGATCCATTGATAGCAAAGTGAGATCCAAATTGTCATTGTTATTTGGTTCATGAATTAGCAATATCTTCAACATGTTATAAATTGAAAGCTTTTTCTTTCACACAACCCCTTGATTGCAGTAAAACCCATCTGGCCCAGTCAGAAAACAAAACTCTTGCATGGAGTCCCATACATGTAATGTACAAAATGTAGTACCTACATTGTACACGGTGAGCCAGGAAGCCCTGTTATTCTCGCAAAATCTCTTTTTTAAAGCTATGCTCTAATGCACGTTTTGGTTATACGTCCTCCTGAAAAATCTTTAAACATGTTCAGATATCAGCACTGTGCACTTAATTTGGTTATTTACAGGCACCTGGATACCACTTGGGGCCCCGACTCCTAGTCCTACCCATTATTTTCTTTCAGACCCTCATGTACTGTTCAGGGACCTGATTAATTATTGACGTCTGCACATGAATCACGCTGCATTTCAGAAAACCCAATTATTTGCAAACACCTGCCCGAAGTGAATTTGCTTGCCGGGCTGTGAGCCACCAGTCTCGCAAATCAACACCTATTGCACATGCATGATATGCATTGTGGATTTCATTTACGAAAAAATGCCTGCGTCTTTGCACCAGTGGTCAAAATGACTCATTCTAGAATTGGGCAGTAAATGTGCTTTAGGTACACATACCTGGACATCTTTGTAATAATACAGAATACCTGACATACATGTAGTCGAACAGTTACGACTTGCTTTCGGTCCAGCAAATGTCACTTGTGTTATCCAACTCAAATTTGTGAGAATCAAAAGTTCAAGTGACGGAAACCTGCGTGTTGATGGCATACTTGAATGAACTCACTGTACAGTATGGGTATATGGCACTATAGACTATGGCCAGGTTGAATTCAAACTGTTACTGTAGAGCTAGAATATAAAAATCTATGTGCATTGGACATGTAACATTAACAGCCAGTATTAGTGAAAAGGGGGCAAGAACGATTCACAATTATGCCAGTACAGAAAAATCACGATATCTCAAAGCTCAAGGGAATGGGCAAAATATTTGAGATATATCTGGAATTTGACTTACATGTATCATCTACTTATACATGTACATGAATGGCTTCAAACTCGCTGTGCCGGGCTATTAGACACGTTATTTGAAACAATTTCCTGTATCACTGTAGCATTTTTCCCATTACAAAATCATCACTTTACTCAAATTTTATATTGTTCTTAACTAAAAGTATCTCTTGTACAATGTATATAAACATGACAATAAACCACCAAATCCACGTTTGTCTAAGAAACTCTGCATATGCAATCGTAATCTGCATGCACTTGGGCAGTCACAATTAATAATAATAACATGACCGATCGTTATTCAACAAAGTTTCGCGATGGTTGACACTTCTTTGTGGCTTTTTTTGCGGGCAGCGGTTTCTTTTGGACTGGCTGGGGAAAAAAATGTGAGTTTCACCGGTGCCGGTCATTCAAGTTATGGGAGTATTTATGTACAAAATATCCTATTATTTTGCCGGGAATGTAGTGTGGCTTCGAGATAAGCGGAGATTTGAGTTATCCGAGTTTGAGTTATCACAATTTTACTGTATAGTATATTCTCTAATTGAATGGCCCTGACCCTGATAAATACTTCAGATTTTTAACAAATAATCATTAAAACCCTCCTGTTCTCAAGGCAAAAATGGAGCCAGCTACCCTATATATCAAAACCTATCAAGTGAAACTGTAAGAGTTGGTGTTTAGAGTTTTTGATAGGCTGTGATAGTTATAAGTATAGGAGGGTTAATGTGCTAAGTAACGTTTCTAAATTTTCTAAGTAACTAAGTTTGGTAATTGCCTTATCTTTGTTTCATGTAAATATCCGTCTCTAATCAACTTTGAAGAGGCATCTCTTTTTTTATATTTCTTTTTAATGCAAGTTCGCCCCGAACAAGGCCACTTGGGGTTCGGAGCTACAAAAAGAAAAATAATCAAATATACAGGAAAGATCGTAAGATGAAGGGAAACATGCACCAGGCAAAGACTTCTATGGAGATACAGAACGAGGGAAAAAGCTATCGGCATATTTGAAAGATTGATCTTTTTACTTGACGGTATTATTCTAAATCACCCAGGTTGGTTTGACGTTGAACACTGATTTGGTATTTATTTCTTAGTTTCTTAGTTGCCTGATCAGTGCTTTAGAACTGTTCTCCCTCGGGTCCCAGCTTTGAATGAGAGAAGACGATGAAGGAAATTTCATTTTTAGTAGCAGGATGAAAAGTCCCAGACGGCAGTTATTATTGGGGAAAATCCACGCAATCAGGTAGGGACTGAAAATGCATGAAAATCCATTCCACATAGTGCATCTGGATGGGAATCGAACCGGGGTCACCAGAGGTGGAAGGCGAGGCAAGAACCACTATGCCAGCATGACCACCATCCCCCCCACCCATTTATTTATGAAACGAGTTCAATATGGCTGAAGGGCACACATTGTTTCAGACTAGTGAGAGCAAGTGTTAGAATTTAGAATCGTGAATGGAACCTGAACCCTTATGCCCACACCCTGTTTGTCCCCGCCATCCCAAGCCATACCCAGCACAACATGATGCCAGCATTATGACTAAAGGCAAGGATGGTGCTAATCCCATGAAAGTCATTGAGCCATGATTTAACGACCAGCTGGGAGCAGAAATTAAAGCACAATGCAAGAAAACAAGTCATTTATTTTATGTATGTGCCATTGTTCTTTATACAGCGCCTGAATAAATCCTCACCATCTGATTGGTGGATTGTCGATCACGTGCATTGAATTATTCGTCCCATCGCACAACGCGAACCCGCACCGCAAAAAAGTTGGTCATATGGTTCTATCAAACGGTACGTGTTTGATAGAACTTCCCTAATTTAGCGGTCACTATTGGTGGCGCTACAACACGGCTGTCATTCATACAAATTAGTGGACAATCTTCGCGAATCACCGTTTGTTCTAACAGATGATGAAATATAGGAACTCATAGGTCATGCTGACGCTGCTAACACAAAGAAACAAATTACATGTAAATACGAAGTTAAACGATCAGATGACTTTGCAAGACATGCAGGAACAACAATTGAGCTTTAACTGTTTCAGAACTGGACAACTTTTTGTCGCGGTTTAATGCGGGACTGAGAAGGGAAAACGGTAGGCCTACATGTATGTTGTACACAAAAATATCCATGCATGCAATCTGACGAGGATTTATTTAGGCGTTGTATAAAACAAATAATGAATGTTTCACATTCGTGCAACGGTAAGAATAATTTCATTTGGTGACAGATGGAATGTTCCATTCCACGAGGCGAAGCTGAGTGGAATGGAACATTCCATCTGTCACCGAATGAAATTATTCTTACCATTGCACTCATAAACATTCATTATTTGTATAATTTTATAACATCGTACAGGTACGCATTTCCTTGTACCTTAAATTTTGGGTTTTACCTTGGATTCAGAATTTATTTCATCTGTTAAAATAAAATAAATTAGGTGTGTCATCCCTGGCTCTATGGGATTATATGTCGTCTGATTAATTCCTCCCTGAACAAAGATATCAACAGAACTGGGGACTGCTAAAAAAGTGCCTTGAATAAGTGCGCATGGTACATGTACACTACAGTTGGACCAAGTCAAAAGTTTACATACTTGAAATTGTTTCGCCAATTGTTTGTAGAGCTGTTGTTTCTTGTAGTTTTCTTGTAAATTATCAGTGTATCAATAAAATCATATATCAAAAGTACTTCATCATAGTCATTTGGATTTGGCTAACAGCTTGTGTGGGGGATAAATTAAGAATTTCTTTGCAGGACTGCGGTGTATTTAAACTTACGATGAAATGCAGGTTTAAATTGGATTGGATTGATTCCTCGGAGGTATTTAATAGACGGCACCCCCACCCCCCCCCCCCCCTCCCCCCCCCCCCCCCCCCCCCCCCCCCCCCCGCACAGTTTTGTTTCCACTGTATGCATTAGCCGCAGGCCATGAAGGTTCTGGCTGAAAAATAAATCAAGTCTCGTATGCGCTGAGGCATAAAATTGTTCCCCGTCATTAACCACATTTGGCTGTGTACAAACTGTGGGGCCTACATGTACTAGTATTACATTCATTGTACATGTACGTTGCAGCCTGCATGTGACAGTTTTTGATATTTTGTTCAGGAGCCAAAAGCCCAGAATCTGCTTTTTCCAAGATTTTATGTAGGAACAAGGAATGCCGTGAAACACTGGCATACTATGAAAGTACATACTACATGTAGGCCTGTGATTTTCCCTTTCATTTTCTTAATGCTAAAACCCATATTTTGACAGCGTTTAAACTGAATTCTCGGCATGCACGGTATATTTTAACTGCGCATGTGCGCAATGACATTTTGTCCCGAATGACCCGTGTGACCTAACGCAGGCGTGTGAACGCAAAAGGTGGTCTCATAACATGCATGTGCTAAATTCAACCAGAATGGGCATTCGCGTAACATGGCGTGACATTACGTCAGCAATTTTATCCCGAATAACCTTTGACCTTTGAGATACCGAACAAGCTTAATTATTGCCTCCAAGGGCCTGGAACTTATAGTAACATGGAAGTAATGCTGTCTCACTTCTATTCTTATCATAATTTATGGTGGGAAGTGAGTTGGTCTCACCAATAGTGGAAGTTATGCCACCTGGGTCTATAGGTCTGAAAATTTGGATAATTTCTTTGGTAACTATTAAAGATTTATCCTCTATTTAGATCTGGACCCAGGAAAACTGTAAGGGTGGTGGGGCTGGCAACCTAAAATATGGTCAATCCCACCACCTCTGTTGAAGCCCTTTCCCAAGAGTGGCTTTTAGCTTTGTGTTGAGTGACTTCCATAACAAACAAAAAAATTAACAATCCTGATGACTTAAATGTTGCAGTGTACAAATGTATGCGTGCAGTTTAGCATCAGGTGCAGGGCATCCAAGTATGAAATAGGGTTACAGTTCAGGGGTGCAAGATTTGCAGGTTGGCCAGTGATACGTGTGATTTCTCAAATGAGGTTTATCCCATCAATTTCATTGCTGTTTATCTGTGACCTTTCTTTTTTTATTAGCTGCAGTAATTTTTTGACATCTATCAATAGAATTTCACAAGAAGTTGTCGAAGGCGGCATTCATTTGTATCTCGGATCTGACAAACAATTTGAAATCCTTGTCATAATGATATTCGGTCGTATGGTGGGTAAAAGCACAGACACCTTGTACCATGTACGTGTGCAGTAATGTGTTAAGGCTCTTAAACTTCAGAATACTTCAACCAGTTTGGGTGTGTGTCTTCATCAATTAAACCAGGAATTTTATAACAGTTGAACTGGTGATGTAGGGATCAGATTGTAAATAAAAGGTACAAGTTAATTTCCTCTGATCCAACGAGTGATATCCAAGTTCCCTGACTTAAATTGACCTATCGCGGTCGAATCCTGTCAACGCAGCTTGTGAATTATTGCCTAATCACATCAATTATAATTCCACGTGGAACGTGCAAAATCTGAGACAAACAAAAATTACCACACAATATTCCCATAGGGTTGTCCAAGGGGCGTGGTTAACTCGTAAACGGCGATAGGTCAATTATGTTGAATACACGGAACTCATTCAACACATGTATGTACATGCATTTGCTCTATTGAATGTAGTTTTTAATTCGTCAAACAATCCACGAGGGAAACTGACTAGGTAAATTTGAATACATTTTCAAAGTGAACAAAGAAACTGGCAGGAGCAGGATTCTAACCTGCGACCTCCGGGTTACCGTACCGGCGCTCTACCAACTGAGCTCTTGTTGGCGGTCTCCCAAATTGTCAGTATCTTTGCTCGGGTGGGCGCTAGTCAGAAGTCATAAACTAGGAATGCCGTATAGTATATGGATTGTTTGATGAATTATAAGTTAAAGTTGTATCCTCATTGAGTGATCACCACAATGTCGCTTCCCATGTTGTATCGTAAAATTGGGTGATAGTAAAAATGTAAATAGTTTATACTAGTTTATTGGTAAAAGCCAATAATTCACATTAGTTAAACTTGACTCGATAGTTATGGATGATTATTAACTTTATATAATCCAAAATGGCTAAAAGTCATGACAGAGTGCAGTGTGTGGTTTTAACAAATGTGTCCTGCTATTAAGACTGATTGACATAAATTCAACACTGTGAATCAAAGATCCAAATGACAATGCTGTAATTGCATTAACTCGTAACTCTGTTTTTGAAATTTGTTTTTCTTTTCAGCTACCACCAAAAAAGATTGGAGGATCCAATGAAGATGCTCTCCTCATCTACTCGTACAAACCTCAACAGAACAACAATGCGACCACAAATGATGTCATTGACAAGTAACGTGTGGTGAATACACCTGAGGCCATTGCCATCTTTTCCCCCTGATGAAGCCCGAGACAGCAATCTAATTTATAGACTAATCTGGCGACCAAAATTAGAAGCATTTACTGCGGTGGCACTATGCTTGCGTGCGTATTCTACGCACGCGCTCGATGCAGCTTCGACCAACAGGGTGTTTACAACTTGCCAAAATGCACGCGCGACTGAAATTAAAGAACACGGGCAACCTGCACGCGAGCGTGGCACCAGAGCAAAAATGGCTTCTAAATTTTTTTAGGCGAATTCCCATATACGTAGTCCTTGTATGATCAAGCCTTTCATATCAATATACATGTATGGTACCTTTTCAAACCCAGGTTGCATGAAAAATCCCAACTTGGTCCTACACATTCCAAGGGTATTCCGCTGGGGCCATTTCTCAAACTATGACATGGCTTGGGCGTCATCTCCCAGCTCCATTGCAAATCTGAAGCCTTGAATGCACTGAATAGACTCAGTTATGGGTTCAGTATAAGATTGTGTAGAAGTGTCCCAGATCTTGCCACATCTGAGGACATGATTACGAGAAGCCAAAGCCGAGATTTTGCATACTGTTAATCCGCCATCAGTTTAATATTTTCTGAAACTTTGCACACAAAGTATTTTAGTGGTGGATCACGGATAACTCGTATACGCAGCTGTGGTTGATTTTCTTAACCCAGGTTACACTCCAGAGGTTGACCCTGCTATGAAAAAGTATGAAAAGCGTTGAAAAAAAACCCAAATTCGTTTGACATACAATGTAGGTCATACCTTAAAATATTAGATTGCGTGAAAAGAATCAAAGGCACAAGCCTTTTTCTTTGGTCATTGGTCCGAGTCTTCAGTATATAGACTGATCCATTAAGCTTCACCCCTCGGCTTAGTGAGTAATCAGTGGCACGCGCACATGTACGTGCATGCATGTCTGACCATAGTTGTGGTTGTGATTGGTTGATAGGTAAAGGGGCGGAGCTTAATGGATCCGTCTATTGTTCAACCAAGGCTATGTTTTTGAAGTCTGAATATCAGGAGACAGCTACGGTGTTGTGGTTGAAGGGCATTGTTTTTCAGAAAACATTTTGTCGATATTAAAAGGAATATCTGTATAATGAGACCAAAGAGAGACAAAGTAATTTCTTTCTTAGGGTTAGTCACATCACTGCCCTTTTGTAATTTTCTTTTACGGAGGGCCCCTTTAACCCGCTTGAGTACGGTTATTTACAGTTTTTTTCAGCCAAGCGAAACAGGCACATTGTGCTTGTGCAGTCAAGTGTAACATACACAATAATCTAACAATGGATTGAAACTGCACAAATAGCGGCTTTGGCATCATCCGGCCTGGTGGCACTGTTTTTTTGGCGCCATTTGGCGTCATCTGTACGCAAGGGGTTAATTGTTGTCTGAAAGAATTTTGTGACATAGAGGTAAAAAGGGAGTGTTGTTTGTGGCACAAGCAAACTGCCATTAGATTGAGTAAATATGGGAACAAAACCATAGAGCTATATTAAATTACTAGAGCGCTGACTCGATGTACAGTGATGCCTATGGAAAACTCGAAATTTTGTACGGCTATTTGCATATCTGCATTTGTATTCTATAAAGATGCGTTATCGAAGCCGATACTCTGAAACCCGAAATGCACAATCAGAAAATGAGCGTTTCATTTTGCTCAGTGCAAACAACACAAACACGTGTGCGCACCACGCTGCAGTTTTATAACCATCATGACGCACTTAAGTTGTTTGCCTATGTTGTATTTCTGCGTTGCATTTAAAGTACACTTTAAAAATTCAATCCATCTAAATTTCATTATGTTCTACAAACACACACATGAATTCAAAATGTCTGCGCGCAGGAAGGATTTAAAGTATCTCCGCGCCTAAGATGGGGAGTTAGTGTTCTAGTAATTTATTATAGCTCTATGGAAAAAAAAATCAAATAAACTTGTGGACTGGATGAGGAAATAGATGTTCTAATCAAGATAAGCAGTAAACAAATATGGTCAAGCGGGGACAACCTCGTACCACAAACAGGAATTTTACTCAACACTTTTGGTCTTTGGGGATTTAACATTTGTGTAGTGTTGGTTTAAATAAACAATTACATACAAATATATATGTAAATATACAGACCATCTGGGAATTAAGGTATATCCCTCCACACTGCCGTAATAGTAATACAGACGGTTATAGTTTCATAAAAATCAGAATGAGATGTACAGTTGGTATCATTGAATATATTTATGGTAGTTGCTGGTTTTTAAACCTTGAGATTTAACCAAAAATAGACAAAAAAAAATAAAGGAATTGTGTATCCCCCATTAGAAACATGTACATAGCACCTATACCAAAGACACAGCCCATCACATATTTATTTCCTAATGTCCATATTCTGCAAGTAGTTCAGGAATCGATGTGCGAGTTATCAAGTAGTGTTGCAGCTGGTCTAGATCTGAATCCGGATCTGCCTGCTTGGCAAGTCCGGACCCGGCAAGTCCGAAATTGGGAGTCAAGATGTGCATCTAACACCATTCAGACATTCAAAAACTGCTGGAGTCCAGGATCTATAGTCTTGGCTGGAACCAGGGATTAAGTCAAGTCCGGACCTTAATCTGGTTTTCCAGTTTTGGATCCAAGTGGACTTTAATTCTACCTTTTTTCCCTAAAATATTGACTCTGACTCGGTTCAGGACTCGATTTCAGCACTGCTTTCCAGCAAACAAATCTATCACTCCATTAGTCAGTCACTTGCTCCTACTTTGGGAGAGTTTATCCTCTCATCAGCGTTGTCTCTGCCAGCCAGATCAGATGTATGTGTATGTCATGGCCCATCAATTTGAGATCATCTGATAGAGTGATAGTCCATTGCAGGCACCATAATGAAAGAATGTAATCTCATAAAGGTTCGTGATGACACCATGTTAAGTTGGATCCTTTAGTGCCGAGTGATATAAGTGGTAACTTCACAAGGTGTTTACCAAAAGTCGTCTTTATCTACTCTGTTCAACTGTTGAGGGTGCTGTTTGCCTAGACCTGGGTGCCATGTGTAGGGACTATTTGACCTGTGTTGACCTAATAAACCAGATCCCAATAAGCCAGTTCGGTATTCCAACTGCGCATGTGCACATCAAGATTTGACAATTTCTTTCGGGAGAAACATTTCATCGTATGCATGCAAAAGCATAGAGGGTACCAGCAAATTTAGAGATCGTCGTGTTCTGAAGTAACATTTTTTTAAAACGTTGTGGACAGCAAAGTGTTTTCAGGTGTCCTGTGTGTCCAAACTTTTGTTCGAACAAAAGTTTCCATCGTCTTTTCGATTGCACGAAAAATAGCACAGAATGCAGATTCGGTTACCACGTCCCTTATATCCTTGTGTGCATTTATCTGCCACGTTTTTCCCGAGAGAAATCGTCGAATCTTGTAGTGCACATGCGCAGTTGAAATACCGAACTGGCTTATTGCATAGAACCTGTCAGTGAATGCTGTATTCAGCAATTAATTTTATGCTGAACTGGTGAAGAAATTCTAATCACATAATTCTTAGTTAACGGCTGTCAAGCCAAAATTTGTTGTGAATCTGTGAAATACGCTAACCTTTAGCACAGACCTTTTTGCCATCAACAAATCATGGGCTAAATCATAAACTGCTAAATTAGATATGAAATTTCATAATTGTTAGACTTTGCTAAGTTTCAAAGTCAGTGTTGTAACAACTTCAGAACTTCATCTTGCCCTATGTTAGCGGTCTCCCAAATTGTCAGTATCTTTGTTCGGATGGGAGCTAGTCAGAAGTCATAAACCCATAATGCCGTATACATGATGTAGCCAGGGATCACACCCAATTTCATGCCCAAATGACGAATTATAAAAGTAGTGTCTTCATTAAGTGATCCCCACAATGTCACTTCCCAGGTTGCATCGTAAAATTGGCTGTGATCCCTGGCTATACGGCATTATGGGTTTATGACTTCTGACTAGCGCCCACCCGAACAAAGATACCGACAATTTGGGAGACCGCCAACATAGGGCAAGATAGCTCAGTTGGTAGAGCACCGGTATGGTATTCCGGAGGTCGCAGGTTCGAATCCCGCTCCTGCCAGTTTTCTTTGGTCACTTTGAAAACCTTCAAAATATGTTCTTTCCCTTTGTTACAATCCTTTCTCAGATGTCAAAACAATACACACTCGGGCAGTGGTAGTTTTATTACAGAAGCTATGTGCATGCATTCATAATTTGGCTGCCATATTGATCTTGTGCAGGACCGTACTTGCACTGAGAGCTCTGATATGTGCAAGTGTTTGTGTATATATTGCAATATTGTTTGTGCCCAAACCAAGCCAGATGCATTCTTCAGTTCCCGTCAGAATGTTAAAAGTTCACCGTCTGCCCAGGAGATCATGAAAGCTGTACATAATTCAAATGGCATCTCTGGCGATATGTGACGCATAACAGTGTATGAATTATGCCTGTGGTTGTGCATTTTTTCTTCTTTTGGTTGAACAGGAGGAATAAGTAATATGTTTGTCTGTCAGTTTACCTTTCACCCTTAAACAAAAAATATCTTTCATTGTGAAATTATGAATAGCAGTCCTCTAAAAAATAATTTGGACACTTAACTGGTAGTTATCGAATGTTTGAATAAACTTGCATATTTCTACTTACAGTAGGTAGGTTACTATAACAGTTAATAATGTACATAAATTTGTGTAGCAGTCGTACATAGTGTTGACTTTACATACAAGGATGTGTACTAGTTTTTCCAGAGTTCCCCCCTGTGCCTTTAAAGGTAGCATACAATATTTGCAAACATAAAAAAAACAACTACTGAATTATTACGAAATACTGTACTAGACTGTAAGTAAATAGCAGTCTCAATCATCCTGTGAAAAATGGCACCTGGTGTGCTGCCTTTTTCAAGAAAAGTGTAAATTTATATTGTTTTCTATGGTTGTCGGCTGACAATCATTGGAAGTAGTCTAATTCCCAGACTATAAATTGCTCCTTTTTTTGTCTAAAGTAGGGTCCGGGAACCAGACTCCTAGAACAATTTTTTTTCTTCTGTTTTCCCAGCATCTTTGCACACAACTTTAAACAGGTCAGTGTTACAGCATTTGCTAGCACGCTATAAAATAACCCCCAAATCCATATATTTCTGAAAATTACAGCAAAAGCAAATAATGTATGTATTTTCAACCATTAAAATATACATGAAAGACAAACAGTGTTTGTAGAAATTACAAATACCTATGAACTGATGTCAGCTGTAGAAAATCAGAAAACAGCTTTAAAATCAAAATTTCCGTACTACTGTAACTTAAGGCTGCAGCAAGCACGACTGGAGTGCAATCTCCCTTGTGCACAGTTTGTCTTAAAGCATTGTGGCCTGCCACAATTTTATGTTAACCCCTTGAGTACGGTATTTTACAGGAGACGTCGGGGGGGTGCGGCGGCAGCTCTGGCAGCCAAGCGAACCGCTACAATGTGTTTATGCAGTCAAGCGTAACCTATACACAATAATCCAACAATGGATTGAAACTGCACAAACAGCGGCCAATGGGGTCATCCGGCCTGGTGGCACTGTTTTTTGCGCCATATTCCGTCATCCGTACGCAAGGGGTTACCCTCTTGAATACGAGCAATGCCCATAGCCACATATGATGCAAGATATGGGGCAGAGGGAACCCCCCTCTTTTGTGTTGGTCATTGTGTTCCTCGTAATCTCAGGAATTCTTTTCAGAGGACTATGGGGGGGGGGGGATGTTAGGTATTAATAGTCTGGAGAGTGTATAGGGTATAGGGACAAGGGGGGGGGGCACCCCTCTGCCCCATATCGTGCTGGGTATACATAGCCATGGTTTGAAAAAGACCACCTGGCCGGTTGTCATGTATATGCGCATTCCTGTGCAATGCGCATACTTAATCCATTGTTTGCCTATTGTTTGCATTATGCTTAGTTGTACAAGCCCATATTGGCATAGCAGCACCCCATTTAACAAGAGGAAATTTTAAACACATTTAGTCACTTAAGGCTCAACCAGGTATTTTCTTTAGACTTCTACAAACCGTCTTTCCTGTACCTTTTAAATCCGGCCAGCTCTGACTGGGTATGGCAGATCTGACTTCCACAGAAACACCCTTATATTTGTTTCATGAATTCTGAATAACTGTTGATTGTGTTAGAGTATCACACAGTAGATTGCTGGTCGTAAACATTGCATCATGTGTTTGTCAGATTCTTGGAAGTCATCATGTGTGCAACACTATTCCTTCATTGTTTTTGTGTCAAAACCTGTCTTGACTGTTCTGTTGACTTATAATATGGTTCTCATTTATATGCACACACATTGAAAACATCTGAAAACGTAATTTCTTTTGCAAGTTATAAGTATTTTTGATTTTTTACTTGTATTTTTCATGGGTGACTACCATGTTAAAAGAAAATCATACCTTGATTAAGACGTTAAGTTTGTTAACACACAATAATAATGCATTATGTTAAATTGCATAACCTGCTTTTGTAGTAAGAGAATAGCGTGTTCTTTGTTGACATGTGACCTGTTTGTTTTTTGTTACCAGTCTGGCATTTAGTGAGATGTTTTCATTTGAGTTTTATATGAATTAATTGCAATTGAACATGTGAATAACACTAGTTGTTGATCACTTTGTTCTTTCTAGCAGATTTGAATAATGCTAAAAAAATCTGTTTGTGAATGAAATATGCAAATGATGTTTAACATTACCAGTCACACCTGCTGATTTCTGTGTAAACTGGATAGCGCATCCACACTGAAGCTGTTGTCCGCCATATTAGTACTCCAAATAGGTTTGACAATCTTGTCCCCAGGGTCAACTTTTATCCTTATTCTCAAAAGAATATGTTAATCACTTTGATATGGAAATGATCCCATACAATGGGAGTGGTAATATGATCGCTGCTGGCTTCAGCTTTTGTACAGCACGCAATGGCCAATGAGCTATCCAGTTTACATGGAGATCAGTAACCACCCCTTAAATGTCAGTCATCAAATATTTAATTGTAGAGGTTTAGGAATTAATCACTTCTTTATGCCATTATTTTATCATTGCAGTACTTGTTTGTCTTAGAACACTAATATGCAAAGCATAATATCTTTTATGAATTTTCTTTTGTTGTATTTTTAAATATTATATGCAAGCATTCCTTCCTCGAAAGTTTGTGCTTTTAAAATATATTTATTTTTTTGTGTTGTGGCTTGGCTAACTACATTTTGGTATGGGCTTTCATGGTAGTTTTTATAATTCTTTAATATAGTTGTACTTTGGCAAGATTAGTTGTGATGATCATCCTTGATGAATGGATTTTGTACCCCCTGTTAATTTCTCAGTCGATCTACAGCAAGATCAGAAGGGTTGCCATTCACCTTGTAGAGAAGGTGAAAATCAAATTTCTTTCTCAATGTACAATATATTTTCCCCTGTTCAAGTGATTGATCTGACATGGGCGTTAATTTTAAATTCCTTTATTTAGGGATGCTAAAAAAAAAATTTGAATTTAACTAGTTTTTGGGAAACTGGTTTTGCAATTGTTAGATTTTTAAAATTTAATAAGCAAAATCTTTATTATAAGTACCCTAAGTGTTCTAATTGTGTACACACTGTTTAGAGGAAATAGGATCATGCATATAAACAAGACAAAACATTCCTGCCCCTCTGTCCTTATGAAAAAAGAATACTCACTTTGTGTAAGTTTAATATATGCAGTGTTTTTTTCTTCAAATTTTTGTGCTTCATCTGAAAATGAGTATCCTAATAAAATATACATTATATACATCATCGGCAAATCCCATTGTGTTTTTCTGAGTGGTGTGGCTTTATTTGTTTTCTTTAACTTGTTCAGTTTTCTTGATTTTGTAATGTACTCGGGAAAAAAAGTTTCATTATGACGATCTCTGGCCCATCCAGTCGTTTTGGGTAGGAATTAAGGCATTGTTAGCCAGTTTAGAGCCACATGAATTAATCGGGTAATTTGAAATATTTTTCCCTTCTCTTGACATTTCTTTTGCAGGGTTTCTGAAAGCAGCAATGATTTTGAATTTATATCCATGAACAGAAAAAAAAAATCCCCTCTAAGCTCTGTCCACCTCACAGACCACAGGTTTCTCTGTGTATGGAATTTTGAGGGGCGGGGGGAGAAAACAACAAAAATTAACTGGAAGGTACGTAACATAAGTCCACATCAGGATGAAAGAAGATGAACATTTCTATTTTCAATTCAAGTCTGGAGGAAGTATGATATAAATACTATAGTTGTTAGCAAACTGCATATATCCAATATAAAATTAGACAAGATCTTATTTATTCCACCGATGCTATTGAGTCATTGTTTGTTGAAATTAAGAATCCCTCATCTAAAAATATGGTTACCGGAGTTATTTACAAGCCTCCACAAGCACCATATAATGATTTTATAGACCTATTTCAGAATATAATTGCTTGTCTGTCAATAGAAAACAAGAAATGTATTATTGCGGGGGACTTTAGCATCAATTTGCTTAACTATGATAATGATGCTTCTACTCGAGATTTTCTAGACACCATGTCTTCTAATTCGTTTATTCCATTAATTGATAAGCCACCACGGATATCTCGCTCATCTGCAACTTTGATTGATAATATATTTACTAATATCCTTCCTTTACCTAGGTCCTCAATTTTGATATGTGATATTTCAGATCATTTTCCCGTTTTTGCTTCGGTGCCAACATCTCCCTCACATTCTAATATACGCTCCGGTGTACGTACCCGTCAATATACGGACAACAATTTGGTAAATTTAAACAATGCTTTAAGCTCTGCAGATTGGTCCTCTGTGTACAATACCAATGATGCTGATCACGCCTTTAATAACTTTATGAACATTTTTGAAAATCACTACAACACAAACATACCACTGACGGACACAAAAGGTAAAAACAAACCAAAATCTCCATGGATTACGGAATCGCTTCTTAAATCAATCAAGTTGTATCGAAAATACCTGGCTAAAAAAAAAATGATTGTAATCACACCGATTATATTAAATATAGAAATATTTTGACTACTGTACTAAGAAATGCCAAGAAAAACTATTACTTCTCTCGATTCGAGAAAGAGAAAAATAATATTAAAAATACATGGAAAATAATTAATTCAGTCATAAATAAAACTCCTCCACATCAAACAATTTCTGGTATTTCAAATAATGATAATTTTATTGATAACCCTTCAGTAATGGCTGATCATTTCAACAACTATTTCGCGAATATTGGCCCTAATTTATCCAAACAGATTCCTGAATGCACTGCGAAGTTCACAGATTACCTCCCTAATCCGAATCCCCATTCTATGTTTCTTGCACCTGTTACTAGACAAGAACTGAATGATATTGTCAAAAACCTTCCCAACAAAAACAGCAGTGGCTTTGAATCCATCACGACTCTCGTTATCGAAAAGGTTTTATTCAATATTTTGGACCCCCTAACATATATTATTAATCAATCTCTTTCCACAGGAATTGTTCCAACCAAAATGAAAATAGCTAAGGTAATCCCCGTCCATAAAAGTGCAGAAGTTGATCTAGTTAACAACTACAGGCCAATATCACTTCTTCCGTGCTTTTCAAAGATCCTAGAGCGAGTTGTTTATACCCGTACACTTAGCTTTTAAAAAAAATATAATGTTTTATCAAATTTTCAATTCGGATTTCGAGCTAAACATTCCACAACTCATGCTGTTCTTCACTTAATTAATACAGTTATTACAGGAATTGAAAAAAATGGGGCCTGTCCAAAGCTTGATACTTTAGACCATACCGGTACATTACTCCTATATAAATTAAATCATTACGGCGTTTGTGGAACACCCTTGGAATGGTTCAAAAGCTATCTACAAAGCAGAAAACAGTTTGTATCTATCAGTGGAAGTTATTCATCAGTCCGGTCGTTAACATGTGGAGTCCCACAAGGATCAATCCTTGGGCCACTACTTTTCCTAATCTACATTAATGATTTCCCCAAATCCTCAGACTTTTTATCTTGCATTCTTTTTGCTGACGATTCTAATCTGTTTATAGTCATAAGAACATCAATACTCTTATCGACACTGTGAATTCAGAGCTTGTTTCAATATCCAATTGGATAAAATCAAACAAATTATCCTTGAATAATAAAAAGACTAATTGTATGTTATTTAGCAACTCTCTTACTAATTTGCCTAAAGATGTTCTTATGAATAATATAAAAGTTAATGAAACGAAAAGCACCAAGTTTCTTGGACTTCATATTGACAACAAACTTACTTAGAAAAATCACATTGATTACTTGTGTAAACTAGTCTCTAGAAATATAGGTATAATCAACAGACTCAAAACATATCTCCCACATCGCATTCTGTTTACCTTATATAACTCACTAATTCTATCATATTTTACATAGAGCATGGGGTAACGCTTCCCAATACTTATTAAATAGACTATTACTGTGAACGACACTTGAAAGCTCCAATGAACTTGACGACGGATGACAATAGTTATCCACTTAATCATGAACACGGTTTAATCTACATAAAGAAACAAAGAACAACATATGTATCAGAATCACTTATTAAATAATGGAACAGCATGTGTAATAATAAGGTGTACATGTTGTCTCTTGTCAGTCATAAAGCCTGGTATAGTTGTGTCATTATTTCCCCATGATGGTGTAAGAGTCCCGAGTACATTATATATGCGAATAAATGCATACAATTCATGTTCATGTAATATGGGCCTCATGCAAGCTTGTAACGTTCATACATAATTTCCAATGTGTCTCTTAGTTTCACATACACAAAACTCCCCTTTATAAATGAACATTAAACCAAGGCAATATCCCACTTAATTACTATTCAACAAAGTTTGGGGGAAACCTTAAACCATATTAATCATCAAAACTTACGACTTTGGGTTGTCCTTTGGAAAACAAATTTCCGACAAACATGTGACATGACGCTGACTGAACGTATGTGTTTTTATATAACTGACTTCTACCAGCGGAGAACAACAGCGCCCTCTTGTGTCGAGAACAAGCGCAAATCAAAAAATCTTGAATAAAGACACACATAGCATTCTGGCATTACATCCCGACCCCTTAAATGTCGTTTCTAACCACGAAAATGGCATTTACTTATTCATACCAAATTAAGGCAGAATGCCAAAGTACCTTTAAGTTTTCAAATACCAGTGATTTCAGGTTATTGTCAATTACACACTAATAAGTAACTCACAACCAAAAAATGCCACTTTCTGGATTAAATCATATGAACCCTTAGTAATTGTTCTAACTATTGGGAAATAAGCTTCAAGACAAACTTGCAAGTAACAATTAATCCATGCTTTCGGCTCTCTCTACTGTTTCAAGAAGACAAAGTTTCTGAACTGGTCTCATCAAAGTAGCTGACCTTGTCTTGACCCTGACTGCTCTGACTAGCTGGTCACCTCCTTGGTATGTTTCAATCACCCGCCCCATGAGCCATTTACTCCTTGGTAAGTCACCGTCAACAACAAGAACCAGGTCCCCAACCCTGACGTTCCTCTTTGACTCAAACCATTTTTGTCTTTCCTGTAGAGCTGGAAGATACTCCCCAATCCATCTTCTCCAAAACACATCCGCTAAATACTGAACCTGCCTCCATCTTCTACGTCCATACATATCCTTCTTGTCAAATTCACCGGGTGGCAAGACAGGTCCTGCGCGAAGCAGGAGTAAGTGGTTGGGTGTAAGTGGCTCTGGGTCATTCACATCATCTGATACTGTCGTAATTGGCCTTCCATTGATGATGGACTCAACCAGACACATCAATGTAGACAAACTTTCATCGAACATGGTTTGCTCTTTCATCAGTGAATTCATCAGCTTCCGCGTGGTTCTAATCTGCCTCTCCCAGACTCCACCCATGTGAGATGCAGTAGGGGGGTTAAACTTCCACTTAATTCCCTTCTGAAGGAAAAACTCACCAATCTTTTGTTGGTTTAAGGACTTCAAGGCTTCTCTAAGCTCACGCTCGGCTCCAATGAAATTAGACCCATTATCAGACCTGATCTCTTCTGGCTGCCCACGTCGAGACATAAAGCGCTGTAATGCATTGATAAAGGAATCTGACTCCATGGAATGCAGGACTTCGATATGAACGGCTCGGACAACCAAACAGGTAAATATGCATCCATACCGTTTGACCAGGCTTCGACCTTGTTTTACCATGAAGGGGCCAAAACAATCCACACCAACGAAACTAAATGGCGGTTTGTCTGGGGTGACCCTGTCTGACGGTAGATCTGCCATCTTTTGCTCAACTGGTGCTGCTGATTGACGCCTGCACTGAAAACAATCACGCAAAGCATTGCGGACTGTCGGCCTGGCCCTGATCAACCAGTATCTTTGACGCAGCAGGGAAAGTACATGCTCTCTGCCAGAGTGTCCGGATACTTGATGGAAGTGTCTCACGATCAAAATCACCACATGATGATTTTTGGGCAGAATGGCTGGGCGTTTTACTCGCTCATCTACGGGGGCATTCTTGAGACGACCGCCAATCCTAATGATACCATTAGTTGACAACACTGGGTTAAGCTTGTAGAGAGGACTATTTTTCTTGATGTAGTCCTTTGACTTTCCGGGAGCTTCTTTCTCCTTTTCAAGAAACTTCAGCTCTTCACAAAAAGACTGCTTCTGGATGTACTTTATGATCGAGTCTTCTGCTGTTGTCATCTCATCTACAGTCATTGGTATCTGCATGTCCATTGTCTGTTGCCTTTTAGACTTGGCTCGCAAGTAGTTCTTCACCCGAAGCAACCATGCTACACTCTTCTTAAGTCTGTACCATGAGGAATGTCCTTCCAACAGTCTGTCCACGACGTTCAACTGTTCCACCTTGTTCACAGCACATACCGTGACTATTTCCTTGTCTGGCTTTACTTCTGGATCTTCCTCTGCAAGATCTCTCAGGTTCGGTGATTCTGGCCATTCACTCTCTTCAAGGTACAGAAAGTCAGGTCCATTCAGCCATCGCCTGTTAGCAAGCAGCTCTTCAGCTGTCTGTCCTCTTGTGATATCATCGGCAGGATTGAGCTTCGATTCAACATGATGCCATTGACCAGGCGATGACTCGCTGTGAATGACCGCAACTCTGTTTGCTACGAATGTTTGAAAACGTCTCTGCTCATTCCTCACGTACTGCAGGACTATTGTACTATCTGTCCAAAATACTGACTCCTCTAATGGCCAATCAGACTCTCTATGAATCATAGCATCGAGTTTGACGGAGAGTGTTGCACCCATCAATTCCAGCCTGGGTATAGTCATCTTCTTAATGGGAGCCAAGTGTGACTTTGCCATGAGAAGACAACAGTGATTTTGACATTCTGAGTTTGTCATGCGCAGGTAGGTTGTTGCTCCATAAGCCACTTCTGATGCATCAGAGAAATGGTGGAGTTGATATTTGACAACCTCTCCAAACCCATATGGCTTGATGCTCCTGTTTACCTTGAACTGTTGTAACATTGGTAATTCTTGTTTCCATCGCTGCCAACTGTCAAGGTGAATTGACGGTAGTGCCTCATCCCAGTTTAGCTTTCTGCGGCACAGATCTTGTATGATCACCTTGGCTCTCAGGGTGAATGGATTGACAAACCCATGTGGATCGTAGATGGAACTGACGACACTAAGTATTCCTCTTCTTGTCAATGGCTTATCCTTGGGACTGATCTTGTAACCAAAACAGTCCAGTTCGACGTCCCACTGCATCCCGAGGGCTCTTTCTGTCGGCAATGCCTCATAGTTGAGATCGAGCTCTTTGACGTCCTTTGCTCTCTCTTCAACAGGGATGGACGCGAGTACCTGCAGGTTACTACTTATCCACTTTGTCAACCTAAATCCACCTCTAGCTAAAAGACTGCGGAGCTCTTGTGCCAACTGAATTCCTTCCTCCTCACTGGAAACTGACTTTAAACAGTCGTCTACGTAAAAATTACGCATCACTGTGTCAACTGTGTCAGGTTGAAAGTCTTGTCGGTTATCCTCAGCTGTGCGCTGCAGAGCAAAGGTACAACAACTTGGACTCCATGTACCACCAAAGGGGTGTGCAGTCATCCTGTACACACTTGGTCGTTGAGAACTGTCACCATCGGACCACCACAGATATCTTAATACATCTCGATCTTCAGGAAAAACTCTAACCTGATGAAACATGGCTTGAATATCAGCCATAAGTGCGACTGTCTCTTGCCTGAACCTCAAGAGAACTCCCAGTAACTTGTTGGTGAGATCTGGTCCACTCAGTACCTGATCATTAAGAGAAGTTCCACAATGCAATGACGCACAGTCAAATACTATGCGCACTTTGTCAGGTTTATACGGATGGTATACTGGATGATGAGGAAGATACCACACGAGTCTGTCTGAAGGGGGAACTTCTTCTGGTACCCTTTCAGCATATCCTTTACTGACGAGATCCTTCATGCCTTCTGTGTACTGAGAATGCAGTAGCGTGTCTCGCTGCAGCCGCTTGCCCAACGAAAAAAGGCGATGTTCCGCAATGGTGCGATTATCGACCAAATCTGGTGGACGACTCTTAAATGGGATTGGCAGCTCGTAATGTCCGTTGATGAGACGAACACCTTCCTCCCATATCGCAACAGCTTTCTTGTCCATTACTGACATTCCCTTGGTGTCATCATGGAGCGATTCAGTTGTGTCCAACCTCCAGAACATCTTCAGTTGACTTTCCAAGGCGTTGTCAGCTGCAATGAAGTTTGAGGCAGCAAAGTGCTTGCTCGCGCTTCCCAGTGGCCCGTTCAATGACCACCCAAGCTCTGTTCTGGTTGCGTAAGGGGCGTTCTTCTCTCCCTTCCTGACTTCTAATGGCATAAGTGCCTCAGGTACGTCTTGCCCGATCAACAGGTTTACTTGTCCCTTGTCGACTTGCAGCAGCTTGATACCCTGAAGGTGAGGCCACTTCTCAATGTCCTCTCGTCTTGCCAAGTTAGCTTTATGAATTGGAAGCTCTTGTCTTGTATACACCAAAGGTAGGTCAACTGTTTGTCCACGGCCGATACCACTAACAGTCAGACTGACAACAGTTGTCTGTGTCTGCACATTCTCCTCTGCCAATGTAGTAAGAGACAATAGTTGCCCTTCACCGCTAAGTTTCAGTTGCTTTGCCAACTCTTCTGTGCAGAAAGTACTTGTTGACCCGCTGTCCAGGAGCGCATATGTGTCAACACAAACACCACCATCCATAGCCTTGACCGTCACTGGAACAATGGGCAACGCAACTCTGAATGTGCCGACCCCTGTGACATTACAGCTCATGTCAATCTCTGTCTCTGTAAAACCACTCTGCACTGTCGCTGCTGGTTCTGCTGGTACCATCGTAACCTCACTTCTTGGGGTTAGCAGATCATCTGGAGTGGTCTTTATCTGATGCAAGAACTTAGTGTGTTTTCTTCCACACCCTGCAACAGAGCACACTCGGTTTAATGTACATGCATTTGACATATGCCCAGGTCTCAAACAGTTATAGCACAGTTTTGTTGACTTAGCAAATTCAAACCTTTCTTGTGGTCTTTTACCCTTAAATTCTGAACACCCAAACAAGGTGTGACTACCATTACACAATATACATGTCATGTTACCTGTAGGTTTGGCATTTGTCATCATAGTGTAATTTCCTTTGCTATACCGACTTACAGGAGACCTTGGAACATTCCTGCTTACAAGTCTGTCCTTTGGTTTACTCAAGGCACCATACACAGGATCATTAACTTCATCTGCTGCATCTTCTACAAATTCTACCAAATCCCCTATTTGGGGTGACCTATCCTTTTTCTTTCTGATTACCCTGACCTGTTTGACCCATCGGTTACGGAGGTAATTTGGCAATTTCTCAACCAAACTAACCAACACTTTCTGTGTATTTATTTCCTGAATATACCCCATGGCACTAAGGGTTTCCTTGCAGGTTTTCAGGTCATCTGCATATTCTCTGAGTGCTTTCTTGTCATATGGGCCAATACTAGTACCCTCAGTAACCTTGCTCACCCAAGCTTCAGCAATTGTGTAATTGTTGCCAAACCTTTCCTTAAGCAAGGCCTTAGCCTTCTTATACCCTTCACTAGGCTGCATTATAGAACAACATAGTATGACTTTCTTTGCTCTACCAGTACAGTACTGTAACAACCGAATCAACTTAGCTGTGTCCTCCAAATTGGACTTGTCCACACTGTTGTCGAATGCTCGAATGAATACCCAATACTGCAAAGGGTCACCATCAAATGTAAAAAGTTCTGTTTTAGGCAACTGTATGACCTCAAGCAGACGCTCTTGTTGTATTTGACCTTGATGCACCAACTCCAGAATTGATGCAGTATTTTCCTTGCTGCCAATGGCCGCCTCCGTCGTCTTGACTCGAACGACTGTGTTGTCCGTGTCCGGTGTCTTGTTTGGATGATCTGTTGCCCCGGTGTCTGGCATCATCACTGGCTCTTTCGCCATGTCCAACTCTGTAGCTTGACATGCTGGAGACGTATCCACTACAGATGTGCTCAGCGGTTGGTGTGCCGAAACTTGCTCTTCACTCTCATCTGATGTCTGTGCAGATAAGGCAGTGGAATGTTCGTTGCTGTCGTTAAGTGCATACACGGCCTCCTCAGCCTGTGCCATTGCCAACTTTGTTTTCATGGCCAACTGTGTCTTTCTTTGGCGAACCTTTAGTTCTTCCACTTCAAGGGCTTGCAGCTGATGCAGAGCTGCCTGTTCTGCTTCTAAAGCAGCCTTTTAGTCATTAAACTCATGTGAACGACACTTGAAAGCTCCAATGAACTTGACGACGGATGACAATAGTTATCCACTTAATCATGAACACGGTTTAATCTACATAAAGAAACAAAGAACAACATATGTATCAGAATCACTTATTAAATAATGGAACAGCATGTGTAATAATAAGGTGTACATGTTGTCTCTTGTCAGTCATAAAGCCTGGTATAGTTGTGTCATTATTTCCCCATGATGGTGTAAGAGTCCCGAGTACATTATATATGCGAATAAATGCATACAATTCATGTTCATGTAATATGGGCCTCATGCAAGCTTGTAACGTTCATACATAATTTCCAATGTGTCTCTTAGTTTCACATACACAAAACTCCCCTTTATAAATGAACATTAAACCAAGGCAATATCCCACTTAATTACTATTCAACAAAGTTTGGGGGAAACCTTAAACCATATTAATCATCAAAACTTACGACTTTGGGTTGTCCTTTGGAAAACAAATTTCCGACAAACATGTGACATGACGCTGACTGAACGTATGTGTTTTTATATAACTGACTTCTACCAGCGGAGAACAACAGCGCCCTCTTGTGTCGAGAACAAGCGCAAATCAAAAAATCTTGAATAAAGACACACATAGCATTCTGGCATTACAATTACTACTTCAAAAGAAAGCTCTTCGTATAATCAATTGCACTGACTATGTAGCCCATTGTGACCCCCTATTCCTACAACATAAAACCCTTAAAATTCAAGATGTATTTTGTTTCCAACTGGGAACATTTATGTATCAAGTAACAACAAAGGATCTTCCTAGCTGTCTCTTATCAATATTCTCAATAAACAATCAGATCCACACACATGAAACTCGTCAAACCTCGTATTATCATCTTCCCCATGTACGAACTAGCCTAAGTCAAAAAAATTTCACTTTAGTGGCCCTAAATTATGGAATTCGTTGGACTCGACATTAAAAACCAAGAAGACCATAAACTCTTTCAAATATAAATTTAAAGAGACACTTCTTTGTAAATACAAAACTGCATAAAATAATTAACATAACACTAATTAATATACAAATCAAAAAATTAGCTGGCCTGACGTTTCGAACTTAAGCAAGTTCTTTCTCAAAGGTGAATGACAGAGTACAAGAAACAAACATGTAGGGAACACACATGCATGAGGGGGTGGGTGGAGAAACACAAAAGAGGGATGCAAAAGAGCATGGCAGATAGGCAGTGGGTAAACATCAAAGGGAGAAGAAAGCACAGCCAGGAAGACAGGAACAAAGAGGTGTGATTAGGGTAAGGATGAAGGAGGGGAGGGATTAAGATGAAGGTTGAAGCTGGGGAAATGGACAAAGGAGTGTGGTTGGGGGGGGGGGCGGGGGGGGGGGGGGGGGGTTTGAATTGAAGGTGGTAATAGGGCAAGAAAAGGAACAAAGAGAAGTGGCAAGGATAAACAGGAAATGGAAAGACAACACCATTTGGCCAAGAGACCCCAAGAGTGTTTTGCCAGGAGGATAATCTGTAAACAAATGACAATATGGGGAAAAATTTAAAGTTAATCATTCCCTTCCTTTAATATTATTAATATAATTATATTCTATTGCCTATATTATTTTCCCCACTTGGGTTATTTTGCATTCATCTATTCCTATCTTAACAAGTTCATGTGTCAAACTGTTTACAACTAATCATATTACATTATTATTTTATTGCTTTGCATTATTAATTCACATCTACTACTATCATCTAATCCATTTATTTTAATTGATCCATGTATGCAGTTCATGCTTCTCTAAATTAATCCCTATGAATCATTATCTGACCATCGCGGTTTTGTTGTGCATATTTTCTGATTAATTCATGTTTTTCTGATTAATTCATGTTTTTCAAATGAACTTTAACCTATCATAATTTATTGTCTTAATTACCTGATCTTTTTTTGTTTCTACATGTTTGCCTCTTAGTTACTTATGTATTAATGTATTTTGGGGGGCCTGTACTAAACAAGCTTTGCTTCTTACAGACCCCCTCCGCATCTGTACCAAGTAGAATTATTCAAAGAGTTTTTGTATAGTTTAAATTAATATGGATATGGAAATAAAGTTCAGTTAAGTTAAAGTTAAGTTAAGTACTGTAGCTGTGTTAAGCCCTTCCTCCACGGTTAAGCTAATGGCGTTTGCGTTTGTAAAGTGTTAGAAGCAGCTCGAGCAACTCTAAAACCATTTGCAGGTATAAGACCTAAGTGACGACGACAGGTGCATGCCACGCCTCAAACTAAAATGTTTTGCTGTAAACACAAGAGGGCGCTACTCAGTGAAAATTTATATGCTGGACTTTCCTATATCCTGGACTTTGAATGGAAAATCCGCATGTGAAGTTGTAGCGGCCGGCGCGCGCGGCCGATGAATTGTAGTTTTCTTGTAAAAATATCTGTACACAAAGTAACAAAGGTAAGCTCTGCAAAGGTGCTAATGATTGTTAAGCATGGAGGTACCCCTAAACTATGGGGCTCCTACCGGAGCCCCATAGAAAGAAGCCCAATTTTCACATATGCTACTTTTACAATAGACCCGCAAACGTGGCGGTATGCCACGTTTGCGGGTCTACTTTTACATGTACAGTGAGTAGGCCCCCAAGTTGGACCCTTTATCTGTTTATCGTCTTTTTGTTTAACACAGGGGAACCTAGACCATACTTGGCGATTGTGTAGTGTAGGGCCCCTCTTTAGTTTTGATGAAATTAGATTCAAGAGTATTTTTTCTCATTCCAAAATAACTTTTTCAACCTAAAGCAGACTTCTCTTTCTATTGACATCGTTTTTCATGTTTTTTGTAATTTTGAACAGTTTATTTCGGTAGAAAATGCAATTTTCTTATGCGCTTTACGGCAATTGCTATGACAAATGAATGCGGTTTTGCGTGTTTACTGTGCGTTGCAGTGATCGCCATTTTGTCGTCCTCATCGCCGTTTTACCCCAAAATTTCCCTCAAAACGAAAACCCTGCCCTTTATCTACGGCATACCTGTTGGTTTGTATTAAACGTCACTAACTAGTTTGGCAATAACCTTTTTGACATTCTCAATGCGCTGTGGGTTTGGAGGCAAAACAAACCATGTAATTTACACACAAGCCTATGGCACTGTACCAGTCCAAATATTAATTGATTTTATGCTAAATATCTGTCATGAGTTGAGCGATACCCTTTTCACAATATCTTTGCATGGAACATAACTAAGGAAAATAATAACCAGAAAAATCAATTTTAAATGGCAATAAAAATAAGGGAAATAATTGGGGAATCCCTCTCAGGGTACCAGTTACTGATGTTTGCAAATTTCTAGAATTAGAACAGCCAATAATGTCACATTATTAGCCAATCAGAAGAGGATTTTTGCAAGCATGACAACCAACATGTGACCCATGCGACCAATCACGTCCGTTCTAATATGCTTGCTCTTCTATTGCCAGTTAGGGATGATGCAGTTCCCGTGATGCTTTGAGAATGTCGAAAAGGTTTATTCCAATAACCTAAAAGTGGATGTTTGTTACCTTATAGGGAACAGGGCCCTACACTACACAATCGCCCCATATCTCAAATACCGCTTGGTTGAGACGTCACAGTCATGACAACGGTCACAAGGGATTGTGGGAAGGGAACGGTAGGAATTTTTGTAAGCATTTCATTCCCACAATCCCTTGTAACCAGTGTGACGTCTCAACCAGGAGGTATTTGCGATAAGGTCTATTTTTGGACATGATCTGGCGAAATGTTTAAAAAGGCGATAAAATTAAAGCTAAGGGTCTAAGTTAGGTCTCAGACTAGGCACATGCTTAAAAAGCCATTCGTTCATGGGTAATCCTTGCCTCTAGGACCCCGTTCCATATAAGAGAACGAAGGAGACAGTTTATGTTTCGTGAACTTACCTCAATATTTTGCGATGATACAGGCAGGAAAAGTCACTCTGTGTGCATGGAATCATCTAAATAGTTCGCTAAGATATCATGTTGAATATGAGCATGGAGGAAGGAATATTCTTGTGGGGTTTTCCTCCCACCTCTAAAACTTTAACTTCTTCTCATTGTCTTCTCTCGACAGGTTTCTTCAGGCTTTCCTTCAGGTTTTCCTTCCTCCATGATATGAGCAAGCTTAATTTTGTGGAAAGAGGGCAAGGGTTTTGATTTATGAGGGGAAAACGGCAACGTCTCTGACTGCAAAAAAAAGTAGGAAAGTAACATTTTAGGTAATCATTACGTTTAGGACACCTCTATTTTTTACGAGTTCCATTCAAAACTGACTTTTGCAGATGACTTTACAGTACCAAAGTGACTTTTGCAGTGCTAAAGCAGTCTTTTTTCTTCAGATTAACTCATGTTTGTTGTAAATTTGAAACGCACTTTCAAAGAAAATGTGACTTTCCTACCTTTTTTTGCAGTCAGAGACGTTGCCATTTTACCCCATAATTTTCCTCATAAATCAAAACCCTGTCCTCTTTCCACAAAAAAGCTTGGTGCAGTGGTTACTGTCCCCGCCTTTCACCGCTGTGGTCCGGGTTCGATTCCTGCCCTGGTCCACATGTGGATTATGTTTTCAGTCCCTACCTGATCCCGTGGGTTTTCCCCAGAATATTCTTCTGGGGTTTTCCTCCCACCTCTAAAACTGTAACTTCTCATTGTCTTCTCTCTACATGTTTCTTCAGGCTTTCGAGCTACAGTGCCTAGGGCACTTTTGAGGAATCCTTGGTTTCATTACCAGAAAATAATAATAATAATAATAATAATAATATCTTAGCGAACTATTTAGATAATTCCAAGCACACAGAGTGACTTTTCCTGCCTGTATCATCGCAAAATATTGAGGAAAGTTCCGAAACATAAATTCTCTCCTTCGTTCTCTAATAAATTTATATGGAACGGGGTCTTAAAGGTAAGGATTTACCACATTTCCTTTGAAAGTGCGTTTCAAAATTACAACAAACATGAGTTAATCTGAAGAAAAAACACTGCTTTAGCCTGCAAAAGTCACTTTGGTACTGTAAAGTCATCTGCAAAAGTCAGTTTTGAATGGAACTCGTAAAAAATAGAGGTGTCCTAAACGTAATGATTACCTAAAATGTTACTTTCCTACTTTTTTTTGCAGTCAGAGACGTTGCCGTTTTCCCCTCATAAATAAAAACCCTTGCCCTCTTTCCACAAAATTAAGCTTGCTCATATCATGGAGGAAGGAAAACCTGAAGGAAAGCCTGAAGAAACCTGTCGAGAGAAGACAATGAGAAGAAGTTAAAGTTTTAGAGGTGGGAGGAAAACCCCACAAGAATATTCCTTCCTCCATGCTCATATTCAACATGATATCTTAGCGAACTATTTAGATGATTCCATGCACACAGAGTGACTTTTCCTGCCTGTATCATCGCAAAATATTGAGGTAAGTTCACGAAACATAAACTGTCTCCTTCGTTCTCTTATATGGAACGGGGTCCTGGAGGCAAGGATTACCCATGAACGAGTTAATCTGAAGAAAAAACACTGCTTTAGCCTGCAAAAGTCACTTTGGTACTGTAAAGTCATCTACAAAAGTCAGTTTTGAGCGGAACTCGTAAACAAAAAAATAGAGGTGTCCTAAAGGTAATGATTACCCGTTCATGATTATGCATGATCGCTGTTTTTTGGGCTGCATGCATACTGTTCATTTTTACATAAATGCAAATCTCAGGTCGGGCCAGGTGTACAATGTACATGTACACGTACAATGCACTGTACATGTACTTCCACACCTACATGAACACATAAGTTTGATCATGTCGACTATCAAGAGCTTAAGACAAATTTTAAATTTTGTTTTATTTTTCAGACATGGCAGAACCAACGTCCACCAAAGACCGACAGCCAATGTATTTCGCCTGCCTGGACAGTGACGGGGCAAGGGCATTGGTCAACAGGTTGTATGGCTGGTCTGTTGACCACATCAAGCAACTCCCAGGCTACGATGACCGGAACTTCTACATTAAGAGTTCCAGTTCTTCTACCAAGCACAGCGAATTTGTCCTGAAAGTCATTAACTCCCGGGAATCGGGCAATCTCAATTTGATCCTGGCACAGATAGATGTCTTACTGCACCTGACCGAACAGGGCATCGACTGTTCATCTCCTGTGAAGAATTTGAAGGGGGATTATTTTAGTCTGGAAGAGATAGCTGATAAAAGTAAGACTCTCAAAGGAAAAACAAAACACCTGTTCACTGTTGAACCTGCCTGAAAATGTTGATATTGTTGAGCAGTTTTTAATTCTGTCAGTAATGTATTTGCTGCAAATATGCAAAAGTTGGTCGATGTTGTCGGTTAATGAGGTATTTATTGGAAAGGTTTGAACCAAGAGTTGATTTCTCATTGACGGGATCAAACAAAAAGTTAGAAACAAAATTGTATGCATTAAACCAGTTGATCTATTGCCATTCATAAGCATTACATGTAGCTGGTCTTAAACGACAAAACTTTTAAATATCTTGTTCCTAGGGCTCATACAAACAAATGCCTGTTGTATTTTGTTGGATTCAGCAGGGAAGCTGCAGAATGCCAATGCTTGTTCGTTGGTCGTGGTACACTGCCAAATCTGATGTTAGATTTGGCTGTATTTAGCAGTCTTCTCTTTCAGTTTGGTTGGAAATTGTTGGATTCAGCAGGGCCTATGAAAAAACATTGAAGGGGGTTAGGTTTAAGAAGGCCTGAACACCCAGGCCCTGCTTTTTTTTGGCTGTTTTGGAAACTTTTCCAAAACAGCCCTTGTTTTCGTTAAGATTTTTAATTTTTTTTAAATTTATTTATTATTATAATTTTTTTTTCAGCCAAATGCCCATAGCATTTGTACACGTTTTCTTTCTTACCGGCACTTTGGCTACTTTTATGCTGCCGATTGGCTTTAAACTTGGCAGACACTTAGACTAACTGCTCAGAATGTATGCTGAACATTTACGTCATGATGACGTCATCACATGATTTTTTATGAATTTTTGAAATTTTAATATCGTAACATTTTTTTCAATATATCTAGCGAACAAAACAAGATATTTTCAAAATTCTTTTTGTTATAGCTTTGGTATGTCTCAAAGATATCCCCTAAAAGGGAGAAAATGTGTGACATCATGATGACATCATCAAAAATATAAGGATAGGTCCGATCGTCATGAAAATTGGTGGGTAGGTAGATACTGCCACCAGCATGCAGAAGCCGAAGTGACGTCATGATGACGTCATCAGCTAATTTTCTATGATTTTTGTAATTTTTAAAATTTTATTTTATTTTTTGAAATTTCATTTCAGTCACCAAATTTTACAAAAAAAAACGAAACAGCCCTGTGTTTGTCCACAAACACTGTACCATATGTCCAGTTTTATTTGCTTTAGTGGGCACAAAATAATAAACGTGGTTACTTGATTCTTCCTCAGCTGGCAAACAGCCGATGGGTGTAAAGTTTGTGGTGCGCATGATGGTATTTGTCCCTGGCAAGATAATCAGGGACCTGTACCAGCCGGACATAGGCGTTCCAGATAAGTGGTACTACGTCGTGGGAAGGAGTCTGGGGACCATGGACAAGGCACTTTTGGTAGGCATTTTGTGACTAAGGTTGAGAGTGAACGGAGAGAGATGAATTTTGTATATATCCTGTAACTTGCCTACCTTTGAAAACTTGTAGCAAACAGACGGCTGGTAGCAGTATTGCTTGGATATTGGAGGAGTTCAACCTCCACCCCTCTACAATGTAGATCTGCCCCTGCCATCTACGCCCAGCCAAGTTTTGCTCACAGATACCATTTGCTACAGACTGAGCCTGTGTAACCATTGATACCTATTTTATGGTGGGAAATACGAGGTGCAATCAAAAAGTTCCGAGACTGTTCCTGTTGCTAACGAATGGAGCGCAGCACAGTAATATGTGTTACATGCATTTTTGTGACCACTGGTACATGCGCATTTGAGATTTCACCATGGACCTAAAACTTGAGCAGAAGCAGCACCGTGTCAAAATCTGCGAGGATCTCCGTCAACAGACCCGGAATGACCCAAACTTCATGTCGAGGATCATCAGCGGTGACGAGAGTTGTGTCTAGGGCTACAACCCAGAGACCAAACAGCAGTCTTCGCAGTGGAAAAGCCTGCAGTCTCCAAGACCGAAGAAGGCGTGTCAGGTCAGAAGCCCAACCAAGAGCATGCTCATCGTTTTCTTTGACATTTGCGGGGTTGTGCACCATGAATTCCTCCCCCAGGGTCAGACTGTCAACGCTGAGTTCTACTGCACCGTTCTGAGGCGTCTGAGGGAGAACATTTGCCCTAAACGGCCTGAACTGTGGTGCACTGGCAATTGGGTGCTCCAACATGACAACGCGCCCACTCACAGCCCGCAACAGCCCCCACAAGCCTGCAACAATGCAATCGTCGACCCCACCCCCCTACTCACCAGATTTGGCTCCCTCCGACTTCTTTCTGTTCCCCAAAATGAAGTTCAAGCTGAAGGGTCTCCGTTTTGACACTCTGAAGGAGATCCAGCGAGAATCGCAGATGGTGCTTGACATGCTTACGGAACGGGATTTCCAGGAAGCGTTGCAAGCATGGCAGAAGCGCTGTGAGCAGTGTATCGCTGCACAAGGGGACTACTTTGAAGGGGATGGCGGCCAGATTTAAATCATGTGCGGTTTTTGCTTGTTTTTGGCACAGTCTCGAAACTTTTTGATTGCACCTCGTATGTGTCAGTGTTAAAGGGACACATTGTATGGAGGCATCCACTAAGCCAGTTCGGTATTACAACTGCGCATGTGCACAACAAGATTCGACGATTTCACTCTCGGGACAAACGTGGCAGACAAATGCACACAAGGCTATGGGGGACGTGGTAACCGAATCTTGCATTCTGTGCAATTTTTTATGCAATCAAAAAGATGATGGAAAAATTTCTTCAAACAAAAGTTTGGACACACAAGACACCTGAAAATACTTCGCTGTCCAAACGTTTAAAAAAAAATGTTACTTCAGAACACGACGATCTCTTTAAATTTGCTGGTACCCGCTATGCTTTTGCACGCATACGATGAAATGTTTCTCCCCGAAAGAAAAATTGTCAAATCTTGATGTGCACATGCGCAGTTGGAATACCGAACTGGCTTATTGGATTTTTGTCCAGATTTCTACTTCAATATTACACATTACGGTATAAATTTGGACCTTGGAAATGGTTTAGGTAACTAAACAAAATAATACAATTTTGTCCGTATGTGCATTTAGTTGTAGGTGCATTTTAGTTCCAACTGTTGGGCGTATGCACGTGTATGCAGATTCCAAACATGTGCTCTGGAAACGGTGTCCAGGTATCTTCCTTATTTTGTCAAATTTCTTGGGCAACCTGACTTTCAAAAAGTTAACGATTATTTGGAAGAAGGAACATAACTAGCTTAAATCCATAACCCAAGACCTCGTTCACTGAAGAATGACAGGGTTCGTCTATGATTTAGGACTGCTATATATCTTCTCTTTTGCATTCAGCATGTACGGAATCGGGAAAAATTGTTTTGGCAGCCTCTCTTTGGCAGTTGTCGCGAATAAGGCGAATACTGACTACTGGCAATATACAGCACTCCACTATAAGCCTTTGTAACGGAAGGACCAATGTTTACGGTCTACTGCATTTGTAAAGGTTGACACGTCCTTCTGCACACTGTTTGCAGGAAATTAAAACAGCTGGTACTATGAAATATGCAAACTTGTAAGCAGTTTGACATTTTTGACACATGGTTATTGCTTATATTTACTGTACTAGCCTTCCAAATGCCCTTCAATATTTCTATCCTGAAATATCCTGAGAAATACCCTTGGATCAACGAGATGGCATGGGTACCTTGTCGACTGCGTATTTTGGAAACGGCTTGGTAGTGCACTGTAATGTGAAGCACCTGTTGTCGTCAATTAAATTTGCTTCCATACCCAGAAGTCCACACAAAATTTTATCTTGGCAGAAGAACATTTTTGTGTGACAAAAATATTTGCTTTCTTGGTAAATTGAATTTCCGTTTGTTCTCTCCACCATCAAGGATTTCCACCAATCCTCGGTGGCCATTCTCCAGAAACAGGCAAATGAGTTTGTGTGGTCACCGAACTACATTCCCAGAGTGCGGGATATCTTCTGGGTGGTGAAGGACGAAGGGAAACTCGGGCTGGTAGAGAGTGTCCTGGAGGAGTTTGAGACCCGGGTCGTGTCACAGATGGCGGTATTACGGCAGAGTAAGAAAGACTTGATGATGGCTTGTTTTTGTTCATTTGTTGCATTGTAGGGCTGATAAGACAACCTTGTCACACAAGGCAATTCACAGGCAATCAGTTCTAGGCAATCTCCGAGTAGCAAATTGTTTACATTTGTGAGTGATCCCCACAATGTCACTTACCAGGTTGCATCATAAAATTGGGCTGTAATCCCTGGCTATACGGCATTATGGATTTATAAACAAAGACACTGCCAGATCGGGAAACTGCCAACATAGGGCAAGATTAGCTCAGTTGGTAGAGCGGCGGTTCCACTAGGTCGCAGGTTTAAATCGAAAACGCATTTCAATTATTTTCATATAACTTTCTATGAATGAACGAAGACACTGAAATGTCCACTGCATTACGTCCAATCTGATGGATCCTGCTACGTATTCAACGTAAACAAATGATCGATTGTATTCATTTGTTTATGTTTATTAATTTTATATTTAGTCTGGAATTGAACAAATGATTCTGAGAAAATGGATTTTCATCACTATATTATCCAAGACCCTGTCAAGAGAAGACGAAAAAGAAATGTCAGTTTTAGTTACAGGTGGGAAACAAAAAATATTTTGCCTGGAGAAACCCAAATAGACCTTTATCATGCTGTCACCATCTTTGTCTTGTTCCCTGTATGCATTAGCAATTATGAATAGTGATTCCAATTACTGAATGAAGGTGCCAGACTATTTTTCCTTCCAGCCTCGGTTTGGTTTCATTGATTTTAATAGGAGAAAAACAAGATGGCTGTACCATGATAAAGGTCTATAGACTAATCCGGCGACCAAAATTAGAAGCATTTACTGCGGTGGCGAGGCTAGGCGCTCGCGTGTGTGTGTTAGACGCACGCGCTCGAAGCTTCGACCAACAGGGTGTTTACAACTTGCCAAAATGCGCACGCGAATCAAATTAAAGAACGCGGGCAGCCTGCACGCGAGCGCGGCACCAATGTAAAAATGGTGTCCGCGAATTCCTGTATAGGCAGCTTGCAGGACTGACTCGTACAAGCTGGACAAGTTTTCTCTGATGCAAATGCAAATTTGTGACTGGGCCTGGAAACCAATATTTTTTGGGTCGGGGTGGATGTGGAAAAAAAATCCTTATTTTTTTGAATAAATTGATAACTTGATGCTAAAAAATTGGGAAAATTCAGAAGAAAAAAAATGATATTGTATAGACTGTTGTACTGCTCGTCCCAGACAAATCGTCTGGAAATCTAATAACCTCAGTGAGGCACTTTGAATCATTTCTCATTTCTAGGCATAATCCATACCGACTTTAGTGACATGAACATCATCAGCCTCAAAGTAGTCCCTGCCCCTTCAGACGCTGATTGGCATACCGCCGGCGGCCTGGACATTCCAGCCAATCAGGACTCTATACTCCAGGACCTGGGAGTGATTGACTTCATGGATATCGTATACTCCAACTTGGTGTTTGACCCCAGTAACTCCATGGCCTATATGATGATGAGCCAGACCCACGGAGACCCGTTGGTTTCTGGCGGTCACTTTTTGGCCGGTAAGACTGTGAATGTTGAAGGTTGATATATTTACCGTACACCAAAACCAAAAGTCTGAAATCCTGAAAAACAGCCCGGAAGAAATTGTGAATGATTTTAAAGGTTACGTAAAATAAAACTCATTCTCCAAGATATTTTACACAAAAAATAATAATAATAAAGATTACCGACGATAGACGCATGCACAACATTTTTCAAATTTCATGAAGCCTAACCCAACTTTTCCTTATCCCACCCCCACGAATTTTGGTATATTTATGTTTTGGAGCAATAATCTATTGATATAACTCACTTGCGATAGTAAAATTCTCACTCCTTAGGGGGGCTGGGTACTTAGGGAGACACTGAAATGTCTCCCTAATTCCACTTGTCTCCCTAAGGTATAAACAATGACGACAAAGTGTCTCCTTAACCCCTTGAGCACGGTATTTTACGGTAGACGTCGGGGTGTTGCAGCGGTTCTGGCAGCCAAATTGAACCGCTACAATGTGTTTGTGCAGTCAAGCATGACATACACAATAATCCAACAATGGTTTGAAACTGCACAAACAGCGGCCAGTGGCGACATCCGGCCTGGTGACACTGTTTTTTGGCGCCCTATGGCGTCATCTGAACACAAGGGGTTAAGGGTACTTTTCTTATTATAATAATAATAATAATAATAATAATTCTAAATCTCCTGGATGTGGCAAATGGGCGACTCTTCCCGAAATAACCTTATTGGGGCGACACGAGTGTCGCCCATTTAGAGCACTTTCCCAACGCGCCTTACTAAAAAACACTCCAAAAGGGCGACTTTCACAATAGGGCGACAGTTATGTGTCGCCCTATTCGACCAGGTCACCCTAACCCACTCTTTTCCAGGATTATGTGTCGCCCTATCCGGCAATTGAGGAAAATAATAATAATAATAATAATAATAATAATTAGAAATCTCCTGGATGCGGCAAATGGGCGACTCTTCCTAAAAAAACCTTATTGGGGCGACACGAGTGTCGCCCTTTTAGAGCACTTTCCCAACGCACCTTACTAAAAAACACTCCAAAGGGGCGACTTTAACAATAGGGCGACACCAAATTGTCGCCCTATTCGACCAGGTCACCCTAACCCACTCTTTTCCAGGATTATGTGTCGCCCTAACCGGCAATTGAGGAAAATTATAAATGTCCTGGATGCGGCAAATGGGCGACTCTTCCCGAAATAACCTTATTGGGGCGACACGAGTGTCGCCCTTTTAGAGCACTTTCCCAACGCGCCTTACTAAAAAACACTCCAAAGGGGCGACTTTCACAATAGGGCGACACCAAATTGTCGCCCTATTCGACCAGGTCACCCTAACCCACTCTTTTCCAGGATTATGTGTCGCCCTAACCGGCAATTGAGGAAAATTAGAAATCTCCTGGATGCGGCAAATGGGCGACTCTTCCCGAAAAAACTCTAATTGGGCGACACGAGTGTCGCCCTTTTAGAGCACTTTCCCAACGCGCCTTACTAAAAAACACTCCAAAAGGGCGACTTTCACAATAGGGCGACAGTTATGTGTCGCCCTATTCGACCAGGTCACCCTAACCCACTCTTTTCCAGGATTATGTGTCGCCCTAACCGGCAATTGAGGAAAATAATAATAATAATAATAATAATAATAATAATAATAATAATAATAATAATGGAATCTTATGGAGTGCCGAAATCCGCTCAAAATCGCTCATGGTGCTTGCTCAAAATAACTTGCTGCTTCGACACTAGATACACTGCACAGTGTCAAATGTCACTAACAGTTTACAGTTACACAAAATGCATTTGGAACAGGTGAGTTTTTAGATCCAGTTTAAATTCATTTAGAGATGAAGTGCATCGCAACTCAGGAGGGAGAGCATTCCAAAGTTCAATGCTTCTGAACTGTGTAATTATATTAAAAAGAATTCCCTTTTAGACTTGAAATAAAGATCGCGTTCTTTTTCACTATTCAAAATATTCAAACTTTCCTAGCATGTGAAGGTGGTGTTGCTATGTCAATCAATTTACTCACTTTGCAGTTTAGGCACTTACAGTACAAAAAAAGACTATTGCAGCTTTAATTTGTACTGACTGGTTTCTAAGCGCTTAAAGCAAGAACACAGATTTTGATCCTGGGAAAAGCAAACAAAAAATTATCCTCCAATATTTGTACACAAATCTGTTGTGATCAGCTTTCCCCTTGTACAAAAATCCAAGAGATTGCTAAAAGGGGCATTAAATTAATGGGTGAGATATGTCAGGCTTTTTCCTGATTTCAGGGTTTATTTGTCGAGATTTTTACTGATTTCAGAATTTTTAAAGAATCTCTTTTGAAATCTGGAATTCCCATGGTGTTACCCTAAAGGTGTTTTTACCTGTAAAAGTAGATACAGACCAATAGAAACAGGTATTTTAATGGGGGCCTATAGGCAAATACAAACCATGGACCCTACATTGTTGTGGGGTCCTCGGTGACCCCAAACACTGCAGATTTCATGGATTTTTCATATTTTGTTTGCCAATTTTAATCCTGATTAATGCCTTGATGGCAAACCAATGGCTGAAAGTGATGGTTATAATTGGATGTACAGATGCATGATGTGGGTTTACGTATTTAAAATTCTATTTCATGTGACTTTTTTTGTTTTTGGTAACACTTGCAGGCTACAACTCAGTGTTGCCCCTGACTGCTGCCGAGATGGATCTAGTCCAGTACTGCAGTGCCGCACGCCTGGTTCAGAGTCTAGTAAACGGTCTTCATGCATACACCTTGGATCCTAGCAACGAGTATGTCCTGGACACCCAGCAAAGGGGCTGGAGCGTGCTGGAGCAACTGTGGAACAAACCGAGAAATGAACTGATTGCTCTGTGGGAACGGATCGCTAGCCTGTACCGTAAATAACCGACGGTCTTCATTTTTATTACCTAAATAATTAAGTACAGTATTACATGGTAATAAATTATTACCATGTAATACTGTATTCAATTATTTAGATAATAAAGGTGTGAGATTTGTCAGGATTTTTGCTGATTTCATTTCTTTTTTGTCGGGATTTCAGAATTTTTAAAGAATCTCTTTTGCAATCTGGAATTTCTGAGGTGTTGTTCTAAAGGTGTTTTTACCTGTAAAAGTGGATATAGACTAATAAAAACGGATATTTTAAGGGGGTGCCTTTAGGCAAATACAAACTATATGTTGATATGGGGCCTTCGTGGATTTCGTGGAATTTTCTCACCCCTGAATAATACACTGATAGGCTGTGCATGATGTGGCATTGCAAAATGTCTGATCAAAAACTATTTGTGACCCGCTCTGCAAAAAGGGCACTTATGTTGCAAAATTTGAAAATAGTGTTTTTATATATAGCTGGAAAGGCCATTTTATAAGCTTTCATATGGTATATGTCTGAGGTCTCTAGCATTTTGCAATCACGATATATTTGGAAATTTGCATGTTTGTTTTCAGGAATTTCTTGAAATGACTTAAGGAGAAACAAGCCATTTAAAAAAACAAAAAGCGAAGCAATAGATGGAAGCACTCGACAAAAACATTCTTTTTCCAACTTTATATTCACTGAAATCAAAGATTTTGGTTATGAAATAGAATAATATAGGTATCAAAGATGCAAAAAAATCCCTCCCTTCAAAATCACTTGTTTGAAGAATTGTTCACCCTCTTCACATAAGAACTGCCCATTACGCGTAAAAGCATACAGCGACTTATGTGCCCTTTTTGCAGAGTGGGTCACATTTTATCTGCGTTTTGAATACTGACCTAAAGAGCTGGAACCAATTTCATGGAGTTGCTAAGGACAACAAATTTACTGAGCATGGAGAGTCATCCTTGGTAAAAAAAAAACCGGGATTACCAACCAAATGTTCAGTCAATTGCTTAGTACTGGTTTAACTGTTGTTTGCTTTGAATGAAAATCACATGGAGTGATGGCTGGTAAGCATTTTTTTGTGTTGAGCAGCTCTGTGAAGCTGGCCCAAGATGGTGAAATTTGATAAACATTTTGTTGTGCTTTATGGTGAAATCGTCACTGATTATAATTTAAAAATTGCACGAAAAGTAAAAATCGGGGCACTTCACAGATATTAAAATAGATAACCTAGTATAGGTTTAAAATATTAAATAATCTTGAAACTAAAGTGAATAGTACACATTTGCACAAACAAGTCGCACACAAATTAAAATACTCAGGGCATTTTATAGATTAAATTAGAAAACCTATTATAAATCAAAAAATTTGCTGGACTGACGTTTCGAACTTAAGCAAGTTCTTTCTCTTAACTTGCTTAAGTTCGAAATGTCAGGCCAGCAAATTTTTTGATTTGTATATTTCAGGTCCATTCAGCAGTTTGCAACAGTTTAATTCATTTTCATGTTAAAACCTATTATAGATTAAAGATATTGTGAGATAAAAGCCAAGCTTATAAACATTGAAAAAATATGCAAACTTGTTGAAACTGAAATGAATAGCAGTAATATTAAGGCACTTTACATATTTGCACAAGTAAAACAAAATTCGCACGCAAAATAAAAACTCAGGGCACTTCACAGAGATTAAAAATATAAATCTGTTGAACTTTATAGCAATAATATAAAGGCTCTAGACAAATGAATATTCATGTTTTTTACAATGATTTTAGACTTATTGTATAACAAACTGACAATTGTGACTCTGTTCAATGAAATCAGCAGAAAGTCGCACTGTGACACTTTTACTTATGGATATGGGCAGAAGTAATCATATTTTCTGTGTGTGAAAAGTCTATTTTGGGATTTTAACATATTTTTAACAAAAGTTCAAAAATTGACATCACTGTCTTCCTCATTCCTCTGAAACGTAAACACTTGGTAACTACAGCAGAGGTTTTGATAACATTGTAAATTTATAACCATGTAAGTTTTTAATTAATTATTACATTTGTAATTTGTTCATTTCCCTAGGGTCATTATCTCTGTTTAAATAATGAACCTTACCTTTGGTTTAGTTCATTGATATAATCATGTCACAACCTTGATTATAATGATTTTACTTTCTTGTTGTAACACTGTTATAGCTGAGCGCCATCAGGGAACATTTTTACTAGGAAGTGTCCTCAACCTGTCAAAATCCAACACTGTGCAGTTTACCTGTGGCACATTCTTTGGACTTAAGACAAATTGGGGCATCATAGCTTCATGTAAAGTAATGGTGCCAAGGCGCTACAGTCCTGAACCCTGTTGGAGTTTGTAAGGCTTGGGGTAGTTAGGGTTAAGGAAAAAACTACCACAAGCCAGAAATGCTGGGGGGAAAATTGAGCTTTACATTTAATTGGAAATAAAAGAAATGGACATAAAGAATTGTGCTTTCAATTTGCCAATAATTAAAATAACATTATTTAAATAACAGGGCCCTGTAGACAGCAGGCTCCATTGTTGACCAACTTCAAAGAAGATGACGTACAGTCAACATCGTGTTCAGACTGCATCACAAACAAGCCCTTTCTTTCAGCAACGGACGTAAAAAAACTGCTGCAGAAGTTGTTCTCTGTCAAGAAACAACAAGTCCGAGAAATCAAAGAGTTTATCAGCTACGACGACCAGAATTTCTATGTCCGACTGGGAGAAGGTGAACTCGTTGAGAGAACAGAGAAAAGGGAATTTGTGCTGAAAGTGATGAACTCGGAGTGGTCAGCTGACAGGGATGCTTTTGACATGCAAATCTTGGTTTTGCAGTTTCTGAAAATGAAGGGATTTTGTTGTGCCGAGCCAGTGGTTAACACCAATGGGGAATATATGAGCCTGCAAAAGATATACAAATCTGAAGGTAAGACGGTGTAAAGGGAGCTTTTTGTTTTATTTGAAAGTTGAGAGAAATCTGAGAAGTTTGAAAAAATGTCTTGCTACAAGATCAAATCATGAGTTTTGTACAGGTTTTCCATTACAACTGGGGCCTTGGGACAATAGGGGATTAGTGATTACAATATAACTGAGCAGTGCCATAACTATGGGGTGGGGGGGGGGGGGGGGCACGTGCTCCCGGTGCCCCCCCCCCCTTTTGAAATGTACGAAAACTTATACAAGCTGCAGTTCAAGTACTTTCAGTGCCCCCTTGAAGAAATGTGTGCACCCCCAGGTGCCCCCCCCCCCCCAGAAATTTCACCCAGTTACGCCACTGCAACTGAGGACCTGAATAAATTGAGATGTTTTTTTCTAATTCCCTTACACGTAAGTGGTACATACAACCTTCATGGATCAACTGATAAATTTGTGCTTTCTTGGTGCATTGAATTGACCGATGTGACCAAAAACCAATTCGCTGCATCTTGCACAATTGAAATTAATAGAAATTCAGTATTTCACCCATGTGATGTCCATGAGTGAAATGTTAAAATGAATAGCTAAGTAAATTTCTAATGCATGTGATAACCTAATAGTTGAAAGTTTCTGAAAAAGGAAAAAAAGAACACGAGTTGTAATATTTTTAAAAGATGAACGCCTTTGGCCATATATCATAATACATGCGTCATCTTTATAAGAACCGCTCCAATTGACTTGTCGCTGTTCGTAAGCATTAGCCAATCATAGTGTCTGTTCAGTATTATGTGGCATTCTAAGTCTTGGACAAACAAAAACTTCCAAGCATGTGCAAGTGTATACATTGTACATCTTGTTTGTTGAAACACAATATGCATGTCAAATGGAATTGAAATTCAGCTACATACAGGCACACGTGTGGTCCATACCGTGCACAAAAACAGAATGAGAAAGGTTGTCTTCGACAAATCCAACCTAGCTGGTTAGAGATATGGGCAGCAAATATGTATAAAGTGCACCATGACATGCTATTATAAGAATGCTGCACGTGTGCGGAGTTGTCTAAAAACGCGCGCAAAATGGTGACAAATCAATTCGATGTAGTGTACACGATTGGTAATCCTAGAATTTTTTTGTACCGAGTTATTATGAAATACCTTACTAGACTGTAAGTTAATAGCAGTCTCAATCATCCTGTGAAATGATGGCACCAGGTGTGCTGTCGTTTTCAAGAAAAGTGTAAATTTATATCGTTTTCCCAACGATTTCTGGCCGGAAATCGTTGGAAAACCGCCCTGTAGCCTTTAGTCAAGGCGCGCATGGCTACCCGGACGAGTGGCACGCCCCGGACATGATGGCATATTCGGGGCGCATCACGCGCCAAGATAGGTACGCGCGCCTTGACTAAAGGCTATCACTGCCCAACGGTTGAACACGAATGCCGTTTTTCTCTTGTTTTTTTACCATCCAACAACGCAAAACTTTGAACAGGTCAGTGGAACGATATTTCCTATAAAATACTGACCCCCAAATCCACCCATTTCTGAAAATTGTAACAATGACCAATCATGTACACTACATTTAATGTCCAGAAATCTATTGATAGCTCATTTGGACAATAGTGAACAAGTAAAAGCCATATTTTATCGCGAAATGACTGTTCATGAAAACTTGTATTATTGCCCAATGACAACTCCCAAGTCTGTAGATATCTTCTTAGACTGTAGTGGATACATTAACTGTATATCGGGTATGCAATTATTAGGTGTCAATGTGGCTTTTCAACTTTGGGAAATTTGACTGTTTTTTTTTCTTCAGGTCTGACATGTATTCTTATTATCACTCCCTACAGAAAAACATACCATATTCTCCACATTTATAACCCAAATGACAATCTGACCTTCAGACGATCAAAAACAAAATTGGTCAAATCCGACATAAATGTACATTTTTATTTTTAAACTTGCTTTAGAATGGAGAGAAGTAACTGCTGTACATTTATTATTAATGCCAGTGGTGCCGTGTTTTCTCTTCAGCTGACCAGCAGAGATACGGGTTATACTTGGTGTTTATGCTGACCTACATCCCTGGTAAGATGATGAGTGGTATCAAACACGTACCGGAACAACTCTTCTTTGATGCGGGAGTGACACTAGCGCACATGGATAAAATGCTTTGGGTAAAGTTCTGCATTCTAAGAATTTGTTTCTCTTCTGTTCACCTCTTGGATACCGACAACTCTGTTTACCTCTTGGGGGGTTTTCGAAACCCTGGCTTCGTCTTGGCTTTGGCTTCGTCTCAAACTTCTGAATAACTGACAAGCAAACAAAATGGAAATATTCTAGATTTTGGCGCATGTTCTGCTGAGGAACAATCATTCGGTTGATTATGGAAGCAAAAATTCGAATATTTACGTTTGGTTTGCTTCTCAGTTATTCAGATGTCGGAGATGAAGCCGAAGCCAGGGTTTCGAAAACCCCCATAGATACCAACAACAGCCATGGCCACAGTTGAAAAAGACCATTAATGTTTCAACTATATTGTTCTTGAATGGGAGTGTAATTAATAAATGGAGCTTTTCCAAACAAAGATTTCATTCACATGAAAGGGGGCTCCGAGTGCGATGAATAGGACCGCTCTATTCAGTGTGGTTCCTATTGTTTGCATTTACGCTTGGCTATACCAGCCCCCCCCCCCCCCCAAAAAAAAAAATCAATTAATAACAGCTGGACCCAAGGGGTTAAGGAGATAAGAGGAACTGAAGGTTTGCACTAAGAATGGACGAGGTGAAGCCCATTTTTTTCACAAGCGGTTCCGACACGGGGTTTACACTGCTCATTCACCCTGCACAGTGGCCCACAGCGCCACCTCAAAGCTAATACGCATCGCTGATGTCGTGTCAAATCCAGCTAACTCCCTAGCTACCCAACAGCATTAAAAGGCATGCTTAACAAAGTGAAAAAATATTTTTGTGCAATGTCATCAGTGTATTACGGTTTTACCTATCGGCAGGCTTGATCTGAACAGTTCAGGAGATGTCAAAAATACGAGGCCGCCCAGACAACTGAAATAAATTGCGTGGGTTGTATCGGTTTCTTTTTCTCAGTGGCAAGTTGAAAGGCGGTTTCTTGAAAGGGAAGAAAATATTGCTTGTTTTTTACCATTTTCACTCAAATTGGTAATTAATGAAAAAGTTGTTTTGGAAGCTTATTTATTCAGGATTATTTTGGTACATAACTTATCTACTTAGCATAATTATTTGTCGCAATTTTGCGTCATTCGTAAGACGAACCATTGAATTATTCTGATCCGGCGGTCAATGTTGCGTGTGTAGTCAATACGCTATACAAGAAATGTACGACGCAGTATAATTCAATATATTCTAATTTTCCTAGGAAAATACCATCAGATGTTGTGTATAGATCAGGAAGTGCACATTACTTTCAAATATTTTAGATGTATTCTTTTAAATATGTATAAAATCGACCATTTTATTGCGAAGTTCGAGCGGGTGCCATATTCGAAATTCTACGATGCTAGATCTAGATCGCAAGAACTTGTGCTGCACTCATCGCGGCCGATATAAATTGTTAACCAATTTTTTGGACTCCCCAGCTTTGCGGTTTTTAGCACGCTTTGCACGAAGGTCACTCCCCGATTCAATTTTCTGTGAATACTAGCGGGCGCTGTGTACAAATGCAGGGTGTAAATGCTGTGCCGAGTCTAGAAGCATGAATATTCTCCAATTTTAAACTATTTTGTTTGAGAAGAAAGATAATTCACCATACTCTAATCCAGCGACTGACATTTTTAAAAGTTTGTCGAGGTGGTTTCATGCCGGCATGCTTGTCATGGTATTCTTACATTCCAGGCATGTTTGCGTTTTGCCAACTTGCCAACACATCATTGATTGATGGGCCATGAAATGCGTGGAAAAATTAATGCTTGATGCTAAAAATGCCAAGGCACCACCGCAATAACAGCTGCATGGTTTAGTGAGCGGATTGGTCTATACTAGACTTAGTTAACCCCTCCTAAAGCCGTGTCTGCATTGGACTTTTTTTGGTAAAACGTACGGAGACTGCTGTCAACTTCACCAAATTAAGTCCAATGCGGACAGCCGGTAAACTTTCCAAATTGTCGATCGTCGGTTGTCCATTTATCCCTCCGCAACGGGAACTTTTACAGGGCCAACAATGCAGTGGAAGAGTTACATGGCCAGTTTTACGTCGCTGAAAGTCCAGTGCGGACAGCCACTGTGAATGTAAAACGTGCATTTTGAACACTGCAAAATTTACGTGCCAAGGACTTTCCGCGAGCATTGTAATCCAAGTGAGGACGCATGGAGGAATGTTAACAATTACGCACGGTAACTTTTTACAATTTTAAGTCCAATGCGAACACGGCTTAAGATTCAAAATAATGACAGAAGCATAAAATGGAATTGATAAACGGAGTTTATGTATTCAGCGAGTTGAGTATGTTGTGTGCCTACTTCATGGCAATGAAATGTGCTATGAAATAAATCTGACTTTTTCTGATTTTGAGTTTTGCTACAAAATTTGAAACTGCAGTTCTAGGCAGGTAAACTTGCTAACCTTCATTTGTTGAAATTAATCACGAACAGTTCAAAGGTTATTTGACACCTTGTACAACTCATTTTAGATTCCTGAATGAATAACTAGATTATTTTTTACAAAACTATAGTTAACTCAATTCATAAAAAAATAAATCAACAGTTTGAAGAATAAAATGTCTGAGAAAAAGTTTAAATAAAGGGAAATGCTGAAATTTGCTTTTCTGTTTAATTGTCAAGTTTTGCCCGTATGCAAATTATATTTTTCTTTCCTGGCTGTGTTGTGTACTCTTGACATTGTCTGTGACTTCTGAAGATGCAGAACACTGTATCACTGCTCCTCCAACTGAGCTAACTCACCCTATGTTAGCCATCTTCCAAAGATCTGGACAAATTGAGAAACCGCCAACATAAGGCAAGATCTGTAGAGCACCGGTACAGTGAGGCCAAATTCAGCTATCAACTTTAAATAGTTTTAATTAATATGTCAATACATGCGCTTAATGTGAAGTCTGGCTGACGACAACAGTATGACTAATATTGCTTTTGTTTTAATTTTGGGGGGATAGGACTTCCCAGAAATTCCCGACAGCTTCAAAGGTAGAGCAGCGGATAACATCTGGGCCATGGAGAGCTTCCCACAGATTCGCAAACACATGGCTGAAGTCAAAGATGAAAAGAGGCGACTGCTCGTTGAGAGCATCATCAAGACGTTTGAGGAGGAGGTTGCCCCGAAAATCAGCACGCTGAGAAAGTGTGAGAATTTTCACGTTGTTAAAATAGCTGCTAAAAACTTATTCCGCTGTTGTTAATGTTAGTAACAGGGACTAGATTTTAACCCTGGTGATATTGTTGCTGCAAGGTACGTGTAGTTAGGGCTGATGTAAAGATTCTGTTCAGGTAAAAATATGTATCTAGTGATTCTTAAACATAACCAATTGCTCACAATTTACTCACCAGAAGTTCTTACTTGTATTTTGGACATACAGGTCTCATCCACAACGACTACAATGATGACAACATCCTAGTTACCCAAGTATCCTCTTGCTCCAGGTCTCGTGGAAGTGACACCAATAACCTATCTCCGGCCAAAAAGACCAAGCCCCACCCCATATATGGCATCGTAGGGGTCATAGACTTCACTGACATGGCGTACAGCTGCCAGCTCTTTGAGATAGCCAATGCCATGGCATTTGTGATGTACACCAACACAGCTGATCCCACTGCTGCCACCGCTTACCTGTTGGCCGGCTTCCAGTCGGTGATACCCCTGAACGCCAAGGAGCTGGACCTGCTGTACATATGCCTGGTGGCCCACCTGGTGCACGAGTTGGTCCTGTCGCTGTATAACCATCGCCTACAGCCGGATAATGCCCACGTGACAGTCACGCAGCGTTGTGGCTGGAAGTACGTGCAGGAGATGTGGGAGAATGCAGGGGCTAGAGAGAGGATAGAGAACCTGTGGAAGGACATCGGGGACTCGTACAGAGGCTGATGGCAGGTAGTAGGTTGACAATTGCAATGAACTGCCCAAAGACCCTGTCGACTATAGTCCATAGATGTTAAAGCCTGATTTGCATATGATCATTATGATTACCCACAGCATCTCAAAGAATTCCCCGACAGTAGTGCTAATTATGGAAACCTGTCACGACTGATGGCAATAGTCGGCAAAGTTGGACCGAGTGCAACTTTGGTGATTGTCTGCGTCATGCAGACTTACATTTTTACTCAAAGGATTTTTGGCCAATACTTTGTGAAATGATCGGAAAGTCGCTCCATGATATTCTGAGTTACAAGCAAAAAAATGATTTAAAAAAAAAGCTTTTATCGTCAAAACTACAAACCAAATATGAAAATTCATTATTTTTTTTTTAATGTGGAAATTATTTTATTGTATCAGCTTTTTTACATCCAAAAACCATCATCTATAGTTTTAAAACCAGAAAAAAATACAGTTGCTAGAGTGATATATTGTGTTATGGAATACATGGTTTACTGACTTTGAGCTTCATTTCCCAAAACAAGAAATAATTAAAACGATTGTACGGAGCTTGGAGGGGTACTCATGCAAGCAAATTACTTTTCTCTGCGTATTCATATGATACCACAAATGCAATTTATTAAGGAATGCTAGATTCAGCCTTTATTGCTGTGCTTGAACACTGTTTTATTGGTTTTTATGTACATGTATTTTCTATATTTTATTGAATCAGAGGTTAATATTCTTGTTACATTTGAATACCACAATACATCTTTTTGCTAACAAAAGACATTTATATCTGTACAAAGATTGTCTTGATGCACAATGTAAGGTAAAAAAACAACTAATTGTTGTTGCCCTCGGACAGGTAAAATTGGAAAAGCGGGTCGGTCGGAAAGATCTTTTTTAACTTCGCCACCGACTTCTTGAAGCAAACCAAATTGAAGTATTCTAACTTTTAGCTTCATATCAACCGATGCTTCTGAAGCATACTAAAGAAACAAGAATGTAGCTGGAATTCCCACAATCCGTGTCCAAAAATTGACGTAAGCCTAAGATGAATACGAAGCCAAGGATTCGAAAAGTTTTTTTAAATAAACAGTGTGAGGGCACCTACGACAACCAAGCACTTCCGCAACCTCATCCCTATGGTGTTGAGCAGTACACTCCCACCGCTACCTGCTCATCTAATACTATTGAAAATGAGGTTGAAAATAAAGTAAGCCCTGTGGACGAGGTTAAGCCATGCCGTCATGTGACCGATTCGAAGAAGCAAGTTGGTTGCTTTTTACTCTTGGTTGTTGTACGGTAAACATTGCTACAATATACATACATGCATAAAAGAGATTGAATTGTACGGTATGTACATAGCATTTTCACATGCGCTGTCCTTGGTTTTTTTTTCCTTGCTAGACCTCCCCAGACCCAAAGTTTAGGGTTTTTAGGCCTAAATGTTGGACGAACCCCCTGGTTTCATTTTTACATGAAAATATGCATGAAGAAAAGAAGGTACAGCAAATACAAACGCTTTTTGAGTTATGTTTTTATTGATTTAAAAAAAAAAAAGTCGATCAGAGGGTCACACAATTTTTGGGGGACCTTATCTTGATCAACACATTCTCAAATAAAAAACAAAACAACCAAACATTATTAATTGCAGATATCCTCAATGTACAAACTTCTGTTTTACCCTCCTGTACTTATCACAGCCTATCAAAAAGTCTTTACACCAACTCTCACAGTTTGTGTGTTTCAATCTGTCATTTGATAGGTCGATTTTGGTCCTGAGAACAGGAGGGTTAATACAACAAATTTTGACTTAAAAATAAATAAATGAATGCTTATATCCGTTTGTCATTATTTTTATGAAGTCTCAAACTTGGATCTCTCCTGGGCCCACATGTTTCTCATTCTGTCTTTTGTCTCGTCATCAGCAAATATACACGCTATGCTGCCGAAGGATAGTTCCCACACTTGTTCATGAGTCAGGCCGAAGGTAGAAGCTGCAATCTGGTACTCTTGAGATAACGAGGTGGCAAATATTCCTTTGTCGTCTGTCTGTGAAAACGTACAGTACAAACATGTGGCAAAATTAAACAGACTGCAGCACATGTGACTTGATCTGCTGAGAAAGTCATGCCAAAGTGTACAATAAAGAGAGCGAGTTTGACACCAGATGACCTTACATTAGAAACTTAAACAGCACTGTTTACATGTATATAATCCCTGTACTGAATAGCCAACAGGTAAAAGTAATTATAAATGGCCCAGAACGATCACATGTCCGGTCTATAAAAACGACTGACACACTCCAAGCACGATATCACATACATCATCAGCCGGCTAGCTTATGAGCTGTATCATTGGTACCCATGCAATTTTCACCTAGACTGTTGACGATAGTAAACTATAGTGGGAGCAGCGGACTAGCAGATGATCAGCTGTTTTGATCGCGTGATTTGTTTGAGTTTAATAATTTCCACCAAGCAAGGCAAGTTGAACTGAAATAAACTGGGTTTGGCAATATAACAAAACAATTGTTGACCGCTTTGGGCGCTATGCATCTCCCACTTCAATATTTATGTATAGATTGTGTGTACAATTTGTCATTAATTGGGGTTGGGAGCTATTAAAATCGGGTACATGTGGTAATCTCATGTCAAAATTTAACTGGTCAAGTTTTGACACATGAATTAAGTTAAATTTAAGACAATCCCTTACTTTTATCCCAGCATGTCCGATATTTTGCATAAAAATTATGAATTAAATGTTTTCAGGAAAAAATTGTTAAAGCCTTTGAGTAAGATTCTGCAAAGATTGAAATATCAGGTACTCAAACTTTAGTTAATTCCAGTTGGAAAGTTATCTCGTGTACACAAAATTCATTTCAGACTTCAGTAGACAATTGAGTCAAGTTTAAGTCTTACATCCCTTTGATGTTTACCCACTGCCATGCTCCTTTGCATCCCTCCACATGTTTGTTTCTTGTACTGTCATTTGCCTTTGAGAAAGAACTTGCTTAAGTTCAAAACGTCAGGCCAGCTAATTTTTTGATTTGTATATTTCAGGTCCATTCAGTCAGTTTGCAACATTTACATGTATTTTGATTGATCACAACATATTTTATGCCAGTTTTAACCCCTTGGGCACTATTTTAAGGGAGACATCGGAGTGTCGTGTTTGTGCAGTCAAGCGTATCATAAACAATAATGCACCAATGGCATCATCCGGCCTGGTAGCACTTTTTTTGTGCGTCCACAGACGTCATCCGTATGCAAAGGGTTAATAAGATCCTCGCATAGGACAGCAATGTTATTGGGAGCCACACGTACAATACATGCCAATATTATGATTTACAAATGTATATGTCGCCATGCCGACAAAGGGGGTATTTGATATGGTCTGTAGAGTACGGAAGTGATGACATCAAGGCAATGTTTGGAACCAGAATACTTTTGTGTGTTTGCATGACTGGCTGTTAACAAAGGAACAGTCCAGTTGTCCACCAACTGATGTCAGTACTCAATACAACTCAGTTTCAGTTGTAACAATGTGGGGATTAGCTTGAACAGCAGCAGTGCTTATCACTAAGACTGCCGGTGTTGCACAAGTATCAGACTCCTTCAAAATCCAACTTGTTGGTTATTACCAGTGTTGTAGCGGAGACCATCTTGTAACAGGCATAAACCATGACAAAGGAATGCCTTTGTTAGTTCATTTGAATGGATTAAGACTGCAGGTCTTGTGCTGTCTTGACTACAACACTAGTTAATACTGCACATGCTCAGTAGGCCCTCATATCCCAAAACAATGAGAAACGTGCAATTGTAAGTGTAAGGCACATAAATCATGTCTTCCAGGTTTTTGTCATACAATTTAAGACATTGTCCTAATAAGATGGTGGGAATGCATGCATGTATGGAAAATGACAGTTGGTATATACAAAAAATTTGGCTGAATTATCATTTTTATCCCAATGACCTTTTCAGTCGTAATTAGCTGTTATGGCTCATGTGGAATGTACTTACACAAATGACACATGGGTGACCACGTTGGTACCAGAAACTGAAGTGGTGATTGTCAAAGGATTTCACGGTTTGACTAACCATGTTTGAAGTGAGACACAGCTCTGTCAAAAAAAAAAAGGAAGGAACAAATATAAAGGAAAAAATTTCAAGGTTAAAAAAAATTGATAGTTTCATATTGAAAAATCTTCAGTTGGCAGGAATAAAGAAATAATTTTGTTCATCTGTACTAGCAAGCAGGAGGTCATGGGTTCGAGTCCCACAAGCGCTTGGAAAGCACTGAGCATACATTACTTAACACCACATAGTGAAGGGCAAACAAATCTTCTATAATGGGAGATAATACGGTATCCAATCGGCACAAGGCACTCATTAGAAAATCAAATTGTCTGAGAAAATTTCAAGAGCACTGAAGTAAAGACCATTGGAGGCGATTGCCTCTGTTAAGGGGTTATATAAGCCTTGGAGACTGCGAGAATCCAGTCAGTAAACGGACTCAACTAGTCGGAAATCTATTAAATGATTCCTTTATTTACAGTCCCAAGGCTCACTCATTTACAACAGCTATACACATGCAATTAATTGAATGGCAATGAAATTTAACTAAAAATGCACCAAAATGCAAAATCCACATCCCTCCATCCAACAGGCTAAATAACACTCGTCTGAGCCATGAGGCACAGTCTACATATACGACACCACTAGGGCAACTTCCATAAATATCAAAATGCCACCAATAAATATCAACTTCAAATTCACACTTACTAATCTCGTAGGTACAGTACCGGTATAATATTAAACAAACTCCTCAAAATAAACCCTCCACCAATTAAAATGTTCAACTGCGCTAACTCTTGGATGGAGTATACAGGTAGGCGGATTGTCCAAGTGCGAGAATGTTCATGCCCCATCAGTCCTATAGCCACACAGTAGTTGGATCACAGAAGTTTTCGCCTTGCTCGAACTGGTAGCAAACCACCTAGTAGTAACCGCCACTTAAAAGGGCTCTCTGAAAAATTAACAGAGCAATTTATGTTATGTACACATCGGTCATGCCCTTTTCGGATGAAAACTATCGACAATTAAACTATGGTACTCTTCAAGTAATTATAAACACTAATCAAACAACTTTGTATATCATTGAATATTTCAAAATTTACACTCCAAATTCCGTTAAGTAAATAATTATCCTAGACTTACAGATTCGTGGTCTCCATTGTTGCCTGCCGTCAGTCACCATTCCCAAAGTCAAAACTGTGGAGTCTAGCCGTACTCCCAAAAGAACACACTTCCAGCAAGCTAAAGTCGGGACAATAAATTTGGTACCCGAAGAGCAAAATCTCCAGGAAAGTGTAGAAAAGACAGTTTAGCCACTGCACATAAATAAGAGGTCACTAAAATAGAAAACAATATTATTGTTGTTTTTTATCTTAATTGTGATTTGTTTGGCGCATTTACGCTATTTTTCTACCACTTTAAGCCCCCACAATATCCGCTCGAAAATTGCAAAAGGATGATGTAATGTATCACGTGACCCTGTGACGTCATGTCTAGAACACGACAGGCTGGCCGGCCGTGCATCGCGCACGTACGTAGATTTGTGCACAATACACAGAGTGCAAGCCCTGCAAATGCGGCTGTAAATACAGGATGTTCTTTTTTCGACTTTTGTCCTTTTACTGTAGTCATAGTGACCGTAAAAAGACATGTTAAAAAAGAAACCATTTACAGCCCTATTTGTAGGGATAATGTAGTGCAAACTGGCCTAGAACTGCAAACATTTCTGGCAAATAAATATATATCCAACTTTCGACTGTGACCATTACAGGCATATATTGACACGTAAAATGCAAGATGTCGGCCAGGTATGTCATTGCAGGCTTCAGTAATATACCCAAAGAAGTTGTACATTCCCCAAAGATGAGGGATTGTGGAAAATATAGGCCTCAAAAGTCCGGCTGAACAGCCTGGGCAAACTGTCGGGTGGCGTCGCCATGCTTGTCCAAACTAGCCCTAGCTACAATGCATACATTTCTGGCATGTGAATATTTCCGATCAATTCACTGCTGGCGATTTCTACTCCCAGTTTGGGATTTCGATAATCCTAAAGCAAAAAAAAATGCCATTCCAGCAAAAAGATTTTTCTTTGCTGCTGCCTGGGAACTTCTCCATCGATCGATACGCGCTGTGCATGCCAGGAATTGTGCTGTCCTCAATCTCTGTTATTGCTGTCTTCTCTCTGGACTCCTGGTTCATACATGTAGAGAACAATTGTACCGACTTTATCCCCATATGTTCATTTTCTTCTGAAAACTTCTGATGATCTTGCCACGTTTCTCGGTTTGGTCGTACACGCGCTATACACATCGCGCATGCATGGCTGGCCGGCCTTCTACTCATTCTAGTGCTGATGGCACGGGCTACTATTGTACATACACTGTGAACAAGTAACAATGGATTTAGTGCCAAGTAACAATGGATGTTCATTGTTAGTGCACCGTTTTTCTTTTGTTAGATGTTCACAGTGATACTTACCATGTTGTTCAAGCAGCACGTGGTCCAAAATCTATAGCCCAACATGCTCATTCAAATGCAAATTAATGATGCCACTGGATAAAATGAATATTCAACTACATGCAAATGAAATCAGGTGCAACAAACTTGTGTGCAAACAACCAAAACTCGGGAAATTGATAGGTTACTTTATACACAATCCTATCTGGCTCAAATCTGACAGACACACTCAATTAGGCTACAAAAAACACTTGTCCTTAAATTGCTACAGTTGAAAAGTTCATTAACATGAAGATTCCCAAATCCTCCAATTTTAAAATGATTTTGCATGCACCCTAGTGGGTTAGGGTTAAAAAGTAGAACATAGTAATGAAAATCTTTGACGAAAATACTTTCAGGGACAAAAGTTTGGTTTAGGAAAGTTGGAAAGTATGCATAGTTTTTCACCATTTTCAGACGAATGGAGACATTTTAAGGAGTGGTTTTCTACACAGAGTTGTAATTCAAGTCAATAACAAGTCGCCACACAATTCTGGTCTCAAGTCATGTAACAAGCTATTCAAACACACTATATAACAAAAGCATTCCTTTGTCATTGTTCATCCCATGTAGCTTGTGAGCTGACTAGTGATCTGACTTGATTACAACTCTGCCAAACATAGCAATTTTAGGACGAACACTTTTTCTGCCTCCAAGGCAAGGTGTTACTTTAAAGGTAGTGTACACGATTGGTAATTCTTCAAATGTTTTTACTGAATTATTACGAAATACCTTACTAGACTGTAAGTTAATAGTAGTCTCAATCATCCTGTGAAATTATGGCACCAGGTGTGCTGTCAAGAAAAGTGGAAATTTATATCGTCTTCCAGCTGGAAATCGTTGGGGAAAACTGCCCTGTAGCCTTTAGTCAAGGCGCGCGTGGCTACCCGGACAAGTGGCGCGCTGGACATGCTGGCATTCAGGGCGTGTCACGTGTCCAGCTGGTAGCCACGCGCGCCTTGACAATTAAGGCTATCATCCGCCTGACGGTTGAAAACGAGCGCAGTTTTTCTCTCGGTTTTTTTGCCATCTAACACAAAACTTTAAACAGGTGAGTGGAACGATATTTCCTATAACATACTAACCCCCAAATCCGCCCATTTTTGAAAATTGCAACAATGACCAATCATGTACACGGCCTTAAAGTTTCAGGCCTGAAATGGCAAATGATGGTCATCAGAGAATCAGTTTCGCCATTACCTAGTGGTGTTCTGTATTTGCTAACTATTTCCACAATCTCTTTAGATCCACCGACGTCAGGCAGCAAGAATGTTCCATGCCCAATTCTATCAGGTGGAAGCTGAACCAGCGATAGGCTTTCCACCTCATTTGGAATCTAACACAAGAAAATTATCATGAAAATGTGCACTTTTTTTTCAAGTTGGCTTTCTCAAATGTTTACGCTTCAGGATTTCCAGGATATCCACGATTTTGAATCATGGGCCAGAAATGCAACATTTTTGAAATGATGACCCCACATTTTCTACACTTACTGCCAAATATATTTAAGTCACACAAGGAACTAACAGGGGCTTTCTATTCTTGCACACTTTTCAAGATAGCTTCCAGTTTATTTAAAATCTCAGTGCTAATAAACATGTGCTTCACTGCCATTTATGGCACGATTCATTCATGCAGTAATTAATTTGTTGAATAGCACTGTTTGTTTAGCACTGAGGGCCTCGCTTTCAACCCCCAAGTGTGCAAGTGGGATAATGTGAACTCTTTAAAAAATATGTTTTAAAGCTATCTTTTTCGCAATCCAAAATAGAATCAAAATTGAAATCAAGGCAATGGTTCATTCTCATTTTACAAATCTGTTTCGGTTTTTTTTTTTCACATTGAAGATTCATCAACCCAATAAAATGGTTCAGAAATCGGCAAAACTACTTTTGCATTACAGGCCCTTTGACACGACACACACTATACCGTTAATGTTTTTATCACATACTTTCCATAATCATCAGGATGTATTACATGGTGATATATCAGAACGAAGCCCTGTTGAATGTATTCAAGTAAAACACTAACAAGTGAACAAAAAAATTATTAAGACTCATTTATATTTTTATTTCTTTCTGGTAATGAAACCAAGGATTCCTTAAAAGAACACATCGCACTGTAGCTTGAAAGCCTGAAGAAACCTGCAGGACGACGACCAAGAAATGTTCAGTTTTAGAGGTGGGAGGAAAAACTAACCCACATGTTGGCCTGGGACAGGATTCATACCAGGGTCACAGTGGTGGAAGGCATAATGTACCACCACTAGGCCAGCCTGACTTTCCCAATCTGGGGCCAATTTCATAGAGCTGTTAAGCACACAAATTTGCTTAGCATGAAAATGTCTTGCTTAGTAAAAATAGGTTACCAGCCAAAAGTCCATGTAATTTTCATGCTCAGCAATATTCCACACATGGAAATCTGGTTGGTAATCCAGTAATTATCAAGGAAGCATTTGCATGCTAAGCAAATGTTTGTGCTTAACAGCTTTATGAAATTGGCCCCTGGTTTTGTAGGATTCGACCACATTTCGTTTGGACCAATTTTTTTGTTTGCCAAAGCCCACAGGTGGTTTGTTAGAATTTTCCACTTACCTCTGCAGTGTGGAGTGCTAGTTTCAGACCACTCTTCCTGGCATCCAGCAGCAGAGGTATGTAATCCCTCGCATCATTCTTCTGTTGACAAAAATACAGAGATAAAGCATGTACAGTAAGCAACTTGATATTATTTTTTTTTATGTAGTTATTATTTGTGGTTAATTTGTATCATGACTATTTTACAAGAATTTGTATTTTTCCTGAATAATCTTCTATGTAATTACTTCTTTTTTTGGGGGGGGGGTTATTTTTGATTTTCTCACATAATTTTCAAGTTTACTTTTTTTTTCAAACAAATTTTTAAGTACTTTTAACTGTTGGATCACACATAGGAAACTAAGTTTCAGTTAGGTTTTCATTTCAGGATGGTTTCTGAAAGTATGAACATGCATGCAAGGTTCCGCAGACATACCCTGGGATCACCACCGAGATCGATTCCGACTACGACACCACAGCTGCTAATCTGAAACTCCTTGGCAAGCTGAACGGTCTGACGGGCAGTCTCAAGGTCTCTACCCCGGTCGATCGTCAACAGAAATCTGGGAATGGAGGAAAGGGACTTGCCAATAAGCCAGTTCGGTATTCCAACTGCACATGTGCACAACAAGATTCGACGATTTTTCTCTCGGGGAAAAACGTGGCAGATAAATGCACACAAGGCTATGGGGGACGTGGTAACCGAATCTCCATTCTGCGCATTTGTTCGTGCAATCGAAAAGACGATGGAAACTTTTGTTCGAACAAAAGTTTGGACACACAAGACACCTGAAAACACTTCTCTGTCCAACCGTTTTTTTTTTTAAATGTTACTTCAGAACACGACGATCTCTTTCAATTTGCTGGTACCCACTATGGTTTTGCACGCATACGATGAAATGTTTCTCCCGAAAGAAAAATTGTCAAAGCTTGATGTGCACATGCGCAGTTGGAATACCGAACTGGCTTACTGCATTCAAAGACAGCATTACACCAGCAATGGCGTGCACTTAATAAACAAAACCTATTTGAGCCCCAATTCACTGTAAAATGGCATCAATTACTAAACTTGTAATGATGTTGGACTTAAGCCCTGTCCGCACTGGACTTTTTTTGGTAAAACTAATTACCGAGACGATGGGTACTTTTCTCATTTTAAGTCCAGTGCGGACAGCCTAGGACGTTTTCCTCTCAGTTACTTTTCCTGAGTCCTGCGGTTACTTCTACCGGGCAACTGCTGCCCAGGAAAACTGACCAGGTAACTTTTCCTGAGACGATAAGTCCAGTGCGAGTTGGTAAAAGAGGCCCAGGAAAGCGTACAACCGGTCCGAGCGCAAAGTCATGCTTCACAGGGAAACCATGCGTGCGGTGCACATGTGGCAAAATTAAAAATTCCAGTGCGTTGTTCCTCTTTTGGTCACAATCATGGCAGATATTATTATTGATAAAGTCGGAAGTTCGATCGGTGCTAAAGACGCAGGCCTGCGTGTACACATTGGCCGGAAAAATGAAAAGGCATGCGTGATTTGGGTCAATCGCGTCAATGTAGAAAGGTCACGCAAAGCGCCCTCATGAGTCGTTATATTGACAGCTCGGTTACTTTTACCACAGTCTCAGTAAAATTTTCCCTTGTCGAAAGTCCAAGTGCGGAGAGTGGTCACATTTGACCATTTTTCATTTTACCATCGTCTCGGTAAAACCTTAAAAAAAAGTCCAGTGCGGACACGGCTTTATACTCCATGAATAGGATACCATGGAGCTGACACTGCATGGGGGAACTACAACACAAGATTGCAAATAGTTGCTGTAACAGAAGTATGGGACTGTTGCTGCCTGCTGCATGCATACTCACCTCACAATGATGTCAATTCCTTCTTGTTTACACTGGTTGATTGCCGACAGTACTGTTTCCACATAACCTCTCTTGGTCAATCCTAAAATTGGGGGAGAAAACACACACACAGTCATGTAAACGGGTGCAATCGTGGACCTCCCATTGTTCCTCTTTTATTACTTTTTCGGAAGACCTCCCATTGGTTTTGTACACGATTTTCAATCGTGGACGTTCGGTCAAACGTGGACCCCTTTGTCTACGCCCGAATTCTTTTGTCCTAGGTCCACGATTGCCGGCAAATACAAACTCACACACACACACGTAGTCGTTTTTTGCTATACTCGTGAGGACAATGCTTTGTGTTTCCTATTCTTCCTTTAATATAACACAACCCAATAGAATAAGCACGTATCCTTACGTTCGAGGACCGATTTTAACAAAAGACCGTCTCTCGAGGACAAGAAAGATTCTTTTGTGTGTTCTTTCTCCTCTTGTCCTCGAACGTAGTACAATACAAGAGCACCCAAGTGTGTAAATACCTGCAATCGTGGACGTCCCATTGTTCCTCTTTTGTTTATACTCTAACTTTTTCGGAAGGCCTCCCATATGTTTTTTACACGATTTTCAATCGTGGACGTTCGGTCAAACGTGGACCCTTTGTCTGCGCCCGAATTATTTTGTCCTAGGTCCACGATTGCCGGTATTTTTTAAGCAGCAGGACAATGTTACTTTGTAAACTGGAAGTAGGGCAATTTTGGAGCATTTCAACAACATTCTTGTTTTTTAGAAATTAACTGTTTGGTTCTACATTGGGGGGGGGGGGCATCTGTTTCTTAATCTGTGAGAAGCTGATTTGTGACTATTTTGGAGAAAAAAAATTGAAATTTAAAAAACAATTCAGACATTCCTAAAATATCACAAACTAAAAACACAAAGTAAACTTGCATTAACAAATAAACCAATCTGTCTCATACCTTAGGCCTTTGGGGCATAGTTCTCAAGCACATTCCCCGCCCCTCGACACCTACCAGTCTCTGGCACATCACGGGGAAGGCTTCGCAGCTCAAGATACTTGACTCCGTCCTCGGCAAACTCCCGGATGACGTTACGGGTTACTGTGCCCACTGCTTCACAACTGTCAACTAGTTGGTAGATCGACTTGAACATATCAAAGCAGCTGTCAAGAACAGGATCAAGTTACCTCAGGATTTCAAAGCTTAAATGACAAGTACAGCACATGTGTTTCATGACTGCAAATTAGCAATAGATGGAGGCAAACTTATGGATCCAAGGAAAACATCCAATAATTTACACACTTGTTTTCATCAGTATTGACATGCATGTCCAGTACTCTTGACCCATTGAGCTGGGAACCAGACATTGCTAGATCCTGGATTGTCCACCCCTGCCCATTTTAGGATTGTCCTTGCGTGTTTTGAACCAACCCTTTTCTATAGGACGGGCATTTAAACCGATAAGAACCTGCAAATTCAAAGTAAGAAAGAGAAAAGGTCTACCCATCTAGCGTCATTATTTGTCCTTTCTGCACTCCGGCCTTCCACCGTTGTATCGCGCTGATGTCTGGCTGTGGCCGTCCATTCTCCTGGTTCTTGGCTAGTAGTTCCTCTATCGTCGCTGTGCTTATGGAACCATTGAAGTGTGCATGAAGTTCCTACAAAGAAAACAAAGCACTTTAATTTTTTTTAAACCAGAATTTCTTCTTTACTTGCACATTTTTGTGTAAAAATGTTAATCTCTGTAAAGACGTTCCTTCTTCCCCCATCGTTTACCCGACAGACTGAATTGAACCATGGAGGAATAAGGGCACCGTCATGACATGTATTATCATGGCATTGTGTTTTGCGGTACTACTTAAATTCATTTAATTTTTCAAAGGTAAGAACTGAATCCCTGTTCAGCCCCTCCCCCTGCCCGCATTCTTTTTCCACAATGTGGTTCTGCCAACTTACTTCCGGGACACCTTTCTGCACAGCAGAAACATGCATATTCATGATAAATTTAACTTGCATAATGAGCATTGCCCGAGGGCGCTAGATATACTGACATTCAAATAACTACATGTACCGGTATAGAAGTTGGACTAAACTGATTTGGTAAAACTGCTGTGTTGTGACTATATCGCGATCGGTATAGCGTAGGGGGAAAGATTTTACTTTAATACCCCCCACCAGAATTGGTCAAGAACAGCAAAATCTTGGAAAATAACCAACCCTCCTTGATAACAACTGTCTAAACATGTGTTATTGTTATTTTTCCAAGATTTTCTGCTCCTTACAGATTTTGGTGTGGGGGGGGGGGGGGGGGGGGTACTTCCAAAAATGTAAGGCTCTCCGTTACAGCCTTACATTTTTGGAAGTGGGGGGGGGGGGGGGTGTGTAGGCCTATGCTGGCCCTACAAGTAGGGCTGTAAATGGTTCCTTTTTTTAAATACTTCTGGCTTTTTACTGACAGTAAAAAGCCAGAAGTTAAAAAAGGAACCATTTACTGCCCTATTTGTAGGGCTACTGGGACCCCCTACCCCTAGAACTATGGGGTTCCCGACAGGAACCCCATAGAAAGACGCCGATTTTTCCCATAGGCTAGTACAGCAAGAATAAGAAAGTCATTCCCATGCACTCACGTTTCTACAGTGCACACGAAAACCGCTGAACGGTTTTCCCCAAAAATCCCACTAAGCCTCATTTACATCCTCACCTTGTGTGCGCCAAGCAAAAAATCGCCTGAAGCGGTTCAAATTTTCGAAAAAAGGTGAAAAAATATCTTCGATCCGTACTGACAGCGAATGAAACGACATGCACAATGCGACTGACTGTTGCCGGCCGGCCGGGTCATGTGCGCGGGTACGGTCGGACCAGACAAGCTCATGATTATTCATATCAAAAATCTGAAGTACGGCGTGCACGGCATGCACTGCCGTCGTGTCCGTTACTGTCCGCATCGCGCGCATCGATCACTACGTACACGTACACACACACGTACATGTTTCCAGTACATGCACTAGTGATCGATGCGCGCGATGCGGACGGGTAATGGACACGACGGCAGTGCATGCCGTGCGCGCCGTACTTCAGATTTTGTACATGAATAATCATGAGCTTGTCTGGTCCGACCGTACCCGCGCACATGACCCGGCCGGCCGGCAACAGTCAGTCGCATTGTGCATGTCGTGTCATTCGCTGTCGGGAACCCCATAGTTCTAGGGGTAGGGCCCCCCCCCCCCCGACCTTATCGCAAATCCTACCGCCTGGTTGAGATGTCACATGCACAATGGTCAAAATGCATTGTAGGAAGGAAAAAGGCACACACATTGATTCTTTTTTTTCTTCCCACAATGCCTTTTGACCACTGTGACATCTCAACCAGGCGGTACTATAGAGGGTTGTCGGTCACTTCGCCCAAAAACCACATCGCCCTCAACCACTTCGCCCTCAACCACTTCGCCCAAACGCCACTTCGCACTTCGCCCAATCACCCCTTCGCCCAAACGCCACTTCGCCCAAAAACCACTTCGCCCCAAAACCACTTCGCCCAAAAACCACTTCGCCCAATTTGTAAGCACCCAAGATTTTGTTCCCAATGTGTTTGTTTTTGTTTTCTATTTCGTTTTGATGGTGCATTCAAAACTTTATTTGCGTTGTGACATCCTTTTTGTGACCATGCTTTTCTTTTCTTATTAGTTTATAGGCAATTGACCTGTCGCCGTTTACGAGTTAACCACGCCCCTTAGACAACCCTATGGGATTTTTGTGTGTTAATTTTTGTTTTTCTCAGATTTTGCGCGTTCCACGTGGAATTTTAATTGATGTGATTGGACAATAATTCATAAGCTGCGTTGACGCGATTCCACCGCGATAGGTCAATTATTTTTATCAAGTGGTCATTCAAATTATTACGATTTTATGACTTCTGACTAGCGCCCACCCAAACAAAGATACTGACAATTTGGGAGACCGCCAACATAGGGCAAGATAGCTCATTAGTTGGTAGTATAGAGCGCTGGTACGGTATTCCGGAGGTTTTTATAAAAAATTTGTAAAATTTATAACGTAATTTTTTACAAACATTTATATTCTAACATCTTAACTGATATGAGGGATGATGTACAATTTATGTAACAAACTAATGAAATGAAAAAAGGGCATACGGATCGGGCATGGGCGAAGTGGTGTTTGGGCGAAGTGGCGTTTGGGCGAAGTGGTGTTTGGGCGAAGTGGCGTTTGGGCGAAGTGACTGTAAAGCCTATAGAGTACCGAAGTCTAACATCAGTTGGCATGACAACTGGTTCCAAACAAATGTAAATTTTGACTGTTCCTTTGTTAACAGCCAGTCATGCAAACACATAACAAAAGTATTCTGGTTCCAAACATTGCATTGACGTCATCACTTCGGTGCTCTATTTGCAAAAAGGCTTCATCAGCTTATGCCGCGCCTGCGTGCCAGCCAGCCATAAAGCCCATGCGCAGCAGGTCGCCAGGTCCAGGTCCAGGTCACCCTCTATTAATCCTCAATCTTGGCTTGGCCTAATGTGCCCGGCTGTTACACTCACAACTTTAGGAAGACGCTTGTAAAAATCTTCAACTTCCATTTTGTTTTGGTCGAAAACAATCGAGACTGATGACAATCATGCGTTCAAGTTGTTCGGCCTTCACTTTCCACTAACAAAATCTGCATTCTGCCCTGGGCGCCGCCATTTTGCAAATTGTTATGCACGACACTAGAGGGCGGTATGCATTCATACCGTGAGAATTCAAATGCAACCCAGAGAAATCATAAGGGTGCACCCATTGATCTCCATTATTATTATAATAATGGAGATCAATGGGTGCACCACACTAATTCAAGCTCCATTGACAACAGGTTAAAATCAACAAAGTTCAGGGCCAAATAACCTGTACCCCAGCATCACTGGGGTCTACACAAACAAATGTCACTTATTGTCTGATCTTTTGTCTTTCCATTTCTTTTCTATTTTTATTTTTGGGGGGGGGGGGGGGGTTAGCCAATTACATTTTTAATTATTGACACAAAACAAACCCACCTTCCAAAAAACCCTATTTCCCAAGCCGATAAACAGCCATTTTAAAAATGGCACCCATCCACTTTCTCGGGCAAATAGGACCCATTTTTCAACAGTAATTTTATCAATTCTGCACACATGAAAGCCCAGAAACCAGGGAGTCAAGTGATGCTGGGCTATGTTTACACAATCCCACAATTTTTGGAGGCACAAACTCTCCTTTTTCAGAAAAAGTTGTATGGGTATACATTTTATGTTGATGAGCTGGCGCATAAATTCAGACATGAATTAGTGTAGTCATGGAGGTATTATACCTCCATGGTGTAGTGCACCCATAAAATGCATTGAAAATGTCTTTTTAGTAAACAAAAACAAAATTATATTTTAAAATTGATTACTTCTGTTTGCAAACTTTAACAGAAGTGATGGACAAGTTGTTCAAGACGATGCACTTTTTCAAGTGTTTTATCCATTAGCTTAAGGTCACGAATAAGAAACTGCACTTTTTAAGTGACAAAATTATTTTTATGTTATAGTGGGCATATTTGTTTCACACAGGTCCGGATCTCGATCAGTGATCCAACCATTGGTTCACACATACACTGAATCCCAGAGCAGTGAACCTGTCCGGAACAATGAACATCATGAAGATCTGGCTGTGTGTGAAACAAACATGCCTTTAGAATGTCATCTGTTTGGGCCAGTTCACTGTTCACACTAATAGAGGAATCCCACAACGACGAGTTTAGCGCCGATCTGCACACTTCCGCGTTTGAAAACGAGGATCTCAATGTCACAGTAAACAACTTTATGCTGATCTTTTTATGCTGCCTTTTATGGCCCGATTCATTCATGCATGAATGAATGTGCTGAAAAGCGTTGTTGTGTTTGACACTGACATTCTCGTTTTCAATCCGGAAGTGCGCAGAAGGGAGCTAATGTGAAATTGCTCTATTGTGGGCTAGATGATGGACTATAAGAATGCTCTGGCATCGGATACCAGTCTGAATATACGTGTGGCCTAAATCTATTTTCAGCTCATTTGGCAAATTTTGGCTCATTTTTCTATTGATAGAAAACGGTGTTTATAAAACATTTAGGCAATAGCGGCATGCGTATAGCATACCAGTTTTTTCTGTTGTAGCCTTTACAGCAAAGACTGACCCAACAGATGGCATACAGGTCACACCCAATACATCCAAACGCAAACACAATAATATCGTATCCAAGAAAAGGGGGTCTGAAAACAAAAACTTTGCAAAGTCAGTTTTATGGGCCGGCCCACGACCGCGGGTTAAGCAGTAAAGACAAGGGTTGCAAATACATACATACCAGCAAGAACATATTGTGCACATTTGAATAAACTTGAATTTGAATCAACTTTGAATGAAAATACTTTATTCAGCCTTGTTTTGGAAGAACAGATTGAGTAATTATTTTCTAGCTGAATTTAATGAATTATATTCATCTTAAAAACAAAACTTCACCGGCTCAGCACTGAGATCCTCAGAAATACTGCTCAACAAGAATTTGGGGACATAAAAAGATATTTTAATTTTTTCATCCTGGCATAATGACACTGATAAAATTCTTTTGGAACTTGCTCACCTGCCTGTGAGTGTCAGATTTGTTTGAGTGCATATATCACCCTAGTTCCCCAAAGCATTCACACAAGCATGTTTAACGCTGACAAAAAAATGGCTGTCACTGAAGAAATTGCTTGTGGCACAAATTTGAGACTAATTGCAAATGAGTGATTCGGCCAACTGGACCTTGCCAGAAGTTGCCAGCAAGTTGCATGCTGATTTTTATGGCTCTTTTTAAGCATTCTTGCTGGGAATTTTGTGGCTTGCAAATTGCCTGTAAATCGCCTCGTGTGACCAGTGCCCAATTTCATGGAATCTGCAACGATGGATTCTGTGCTAAACACCCTGTAACTCTGTCCAACCAAGTTAGCAAAGAAATTCTGCACCAATCCTGTAAGCACAAAATCCTCAGTTATGGGATGTATGCATGGACACGAGCCAAAGTTCCTTGCTAACCCATGAAATATGCTAACCGTTAGCAAAGAATTTTCTGCTATAGTTAGTGACAAACTGACAATTTTTCGATAACCATTATGGATTCCATGATATTGGGCCCAGGCCTTAATGTCATCTACAAACCATCTGATTCCAAATTTGGAAATATCAGACGCTAAAACATTAACCATAAACATGCTAATATAAATCCAACAATATCCAAAAGTGTGTTAGTTTGTTAATCCAGGCGGTGAACCAAGGATCTTTTGTTCTAGCTGCTGGGTTTTGTCCGATTTAGCAGGTTCACAATTTTCTGTCATTGGATTCTGTTGGATTCAGCAGGGTACCTAGAGAAAAAAACCTGAATGGGGTTAGGGTTACGAATTATTTAGTACTGAGCCAGTAATATGAACAATTTCAGATTTCTGCTGGTTTTGCCAATTTCACACAGGGCCAATTTCATGGAGGAATTATGAACATAAAAATATTTTTGCCCTTCCCAGCTTAGTATATAGCACTTGCATGCACAGTGCTGTCTGAGAACCTGTGGGGGGGGGGGGGGGGGGAAGTGTACTCCGGTGGGGCTTGAACACATGGTCTCCTTAACCATCTTAACCAATGAGCATGATTTCAAGCCCAGCTTGAGCAAGCCCGTAACCCTAACCCTGCCAGACGCAGCACAGTGCATCTGTGCTGACAGCTCCACTTTGCTGAACTCTACACACAAGTCAATGTGACAAAGTATGCAATCTGATGCGTCTGGCAGGGTTCTAGCAAACATGCCCTGGAGGGTTAGGGTTGTTTTCCCCACATGCACTTGGCAAACACTGAGCATATACTGCTATATACTACATCAGGAAGATCAAAACTCATTTGAGAATGAACCCTGCAAATGACCTTGTCTATGGGCCTCTTGCATGGTTGGATTGAAAGACCGGCTTTACAGGCAAGCTTAGAATGCATTCTTATGTAAAAGCTTAGCATCTTGTTATATTTTGTTATGTTATATTATGTTATGTTATATTTTGTATCCCCCCCCCCAACGACACAGCAGAAACCATGCAAGGAACGAATGTATATACATCTCAGCTACAAAGCAACTGGGTAAGGTGGATGGGTGGAAAAACTTGCTGAGCAAATCATCACTGGGCTTTCTGCTTAATAACTTTAAGAAATGGTTATGTAGCCATTGACTACTTTTGAAAACAAATGTGTGGTTATCAAGGAAATATTTGGATAGAGTTATACACATAGGTGATTCCCCCTTAAAAATAGCTAAAATGACCAAAATGACAGTTTTGACAAATTGACTGAGTTTCCCTCCACAAAAAAAAAAAAACACTACACAGTTCCTGCCTATGCCGTGATCAACACTTTGTTTCAATCTGTCATTTGATAGGTCGATTTTGGTCCTGAGAACAGGAGGGTTAATACAACAAATTTTGACTTAAAAAAAAATAAATGAATGCTTATATCTGTTTGTCATTATTTTTATGAAGTCTCAAACTTGGATCTCTCCTGGGCCCACATGTTTCTCATTCTGTCTTTTGTCTCGTCATCAGCAAATATACACGCTATGCTGCCGAAGGATAGTTCCCACACTTGTTCATGAGTCAGGCCGAAGGTAGAAGCTGCAATCTGGTACTCTTGAGATAACGAGGTGGCAAATATTCCTTTGTCGTCTGTCTGTGAAAACGTACAGTACAAACATGTGGCAAAATTAAACAGACTGCAGCACATGTGACTTGATCTGCTGAGAAAGTCATGCCAAAGTGTACAATAAAGAGAGCGAGTTTGACACCAGATGACCTTACATTATAAACTTAAACAGCACTGTTTACATGTATATTTAATCCCTGTACTGAATAGCCAACAGGTAAAAGAGGGAAAGTAATTATAAATGGCCCAGAACGATCACATGTCCGGTCTATAAAAACGACTGACACACTCCAAGCACGATATCACATACATCATCAGCCGTATCATTGGTACCCACGCAATTTTCACCTACACTGTTGACGATAGTGGGAGCAGCGGACTAGCAGATGATCAGCTGTTTTGATCGCGTGATTTGTTTGAGTTTAATAATTTCCACCAAGCAAGGCAAGTTGAACTGAAATAAACTGGGTTTGGCAATATAACAAAACAATTGTTGACCGCTTTGGGTGCTATGCATCTCCCAGGTGTTAAAAACGTCATATCCCACTTCAATATTTATGTATAGATTGTGTGTACAATTTGTCATTAATTGGGGTTGGGAGCTATTAAAATCGGGTACATGTGGTAATCTCATGTCAAAATTTAACTGGTCAAGTTTTGACACATGAAAGAAGTTAAATTAAATTTAAGACAATCCGATATTATTTTGCATAAAAATTGTTAAAGCCTTTGAGTAAGATTCTGCAAAGATTGAAATATCAGGTACTCAAACTTTAGTTAATTCCAGTTGGAAAGCAGTCCGTTTATTTCATTTGTTTTTAGAAAGTTATCTCGTGTACACAAAATTCATTTCAGACTTCAGTAGACAATTGAGTCAAGTTTAAGTCTTACATCCCTTTGATGTTTACCCACTGCCATGCTCGTTTCTTGTACTGTCATTTGCCTTTGAGAAAGAACTTGCTTAAGTTCAAAACGTCAGGCCAGCTAATTTTTTGATTTGTATATTTCAGGTTCATTTACATGTATTTTGATTGATCACACTATATTTTAAGGGAGACGTCGGAGTGTCGCGGTGGTTCTGGCAGCCAAGCGTATCATAAACAATAATCCAACAATGGATTGAAACTGCACCAATGGCGTCATCCGGCCTGATAGCACTTTTTTTGTACGTCCACAGACGTCATCCGTATGCAAAGGGTTAATAAGATCCTTGCAGTAATAATTCTACCCAGAATCTTTATCAGAAACGTTCGTTTTTTGGCCGCATCGCATAGGACGGCAATGTTATTGGGAGCCACACGTACAATACATGCCAATATTATGATTTACAAATGTATCTGTCCCACAATGTTGCCATGCCGACAAAGGGGGTATTTGATATGGTCTGTAGAGTACCGAAGTGATGACATCAATGCAATGTTTGGAACCAGAATACTTTTGTGTCAATGTGTTTGCATGACTGGCTGTTAACAAAGGAACAGTCAAAATCTCCATTTGTTTGGAGCCAGTTGTCCACCAACTGATGTCAGTACTCAATACAACTCAGTTTCAGTTGTAACAATGTGGGGATTAGCTTGAACAGCTGCAGCAGCAGTGCTTATCACTAAGATTGTGGACAATTTAGGCCTCAAAAGTCCAGCTGAACAGCCTGGGCAAACTGTCGTCGCCATGCTTGTCCAAACTAGCCCTCGACAATGCATACATTTATTTATTTCAACAACATCCAACGCCAAAATAGGATGGATATAACAAATATAAGTAAAATAAGTAAACAGAAGAGACATAAATATTATAGTAAATTGCACTCAGTACGGGTAAACATGATATAAATGTCAAACATACAATATGGAGGATAGACAATAACTAAAAAATCTGCTTAACTGTTGATTTAAAACTAAAAAACGACATATTAGAACTAACACGAGCAATGGAATTATATGAAGAAGTCAATCGATGAATAAACCCATTTGTTGTAGCACAGACCCTATTATTTGGAACATAAAACACATCAGGAAATCGGAGGTTAGGACGAGAAACCTTCAAAGGAAAAAAAGAAATCAAATCACAAGAAAAATGAGAATTTATACATTTATAAAGAAAAGTCAGATCCAGAGTTTGCCTACGTTGCTTAAGTGAATCCAGAGAAATATCAACCTCATTGCTGCCAAGAAAGCGATAAAATTTGCTTTGTACACGCTCAATACGTGCCTCCTGGGAAGCAGGTATTGAGTTGAAACAGACCGAAGAAAATTCAAGACTTGGCCTTACAAGAGAACAGTAAAGCACTTTTTTAGTTTTGGAGTCTAAATTTTTGCAGTGACGCCAAAAAATACCCAACATACGATTTGCTTTGGCAACAATGTGGTCAATATGTGGATTGAATGTTAATTTCGAGTCAATTAGAATACCAAGATCTTTGTGAATGTTTACCCTTTCCAGATGTGATTGAGCTAATTCAAAATTATGCAAGATGGGCTGCTTCTTGAGTGTTAAAGTAAGAACCTTACATTTAGAAGGATTCAACATTAACCTCCATGTAGAAGACCATGCAGAGAGCCTATCCAGATCCTCCTGAAGAAGTAAAGCATCGTCTGGTACCCGGATCGTGCGGAACAGCTTCAAATCATCAGCAAATAAAAGACTTTGAGAATGATCAAAAATTAGGGGAATATCGTTGACAAACATATTAAAGAATAAAGGGCCCAAAACAGACCCTTGGGGGACGTCACAGGTTGCCAGCTGGAAAAGCTTCCGCTGAGTAAAACCCGTTGCTGTCGATTAGTCAAGTAGCTGTGGATCCAACTGTACAAGTTACCTGAAATACCATACTTACTGTGTCAAATGCTTTTGAGAAGTCGGTGTAAATAACATCACACTGTACCTTTTCATCCAGTGCCTGATAAGCACTGGAAAGCATTGTGACAAGATTAGTTTCACATGAACGACCAGGAACAAAACCATGCTGATTATCACACACCACTGGAGATATGTGATCCACTATGTTCTCAGCAACAATTTTCTCCAGAATTTTTGACAATGTGGGTAAAAGTGAAATCGGACGAAAGTTTGTTACAGAAGTACGGGAACCTCCCTTATGCACTGGGCATATTGGCCGATTTCCAAAGGGTAGGGAAAATGCCAGAATTCAAGGATTTCTGAAAAATCATGGTGAGGGGAATGCTCAGGGGAACAGCACAAGATTTCAGAACTTTCTTGAGAAGCTGTTCCACACGATTGCGGTTCACCAAAATTTTCGACAGAGCTCCAACAGGGTACTCAGGAAGATCTGGAAAAGCATCAAAGCGGTCAATCCTGAAAACAGAACAGAAATAATCATTAAACAAGGATGCTTTTGAGTTGTCCGTAAAAGCGTATCTATTATCTAAACTAATCACGGAGGTAGTGGGAGACTGTTTATAGTTGGATTTCAACCAAGACCAAAATCTTTTGGGGTTTTCATGCAATTTTGTAGATAATTTGGCAATGTACATTTCACGTTTAGCCCGACACAAGTGTTTAAAATTCCTTCTGGCAACCCTGAATTCTTCATTGTGAAAATGTGTTTTGTAAGCTTTCATAAGTTTGTGCTTAGAATTCTTAAGCTTGAAGGCCTTTCTAACTTCTTTGTCGAACCATGGGGGACTATGTTTAGAAGACCTTACTGTGGGAACACACTCTTTCACTGTATTTTCAACGACAGAGTAAAACAAATTAAGGGCATCATTGACATCATAACAATCCGTTGCACCCCAAGGAAAATTGTAAAATTTAGTCAACATGAGCAACCAATCTGCCTTAGCAAAATTATACACAGTTCTATTGTTGTGTTTGCTGTAAATACTTCTCTCTAAATCAAAATCAATATGTAGAGATTCATGGTCAGAATCAAAAATCCTATCGCCAATACTAATATCGCAATTGAGGCTAGAATGGTCATTACAAAGGACTAAATCTAAAATGTTATCCAAATGAGTTGCTTTAGTGTTGAGTTGCACAAGAGAAAAACCGTTTAGGATGTGATCACTAAAAAAGGTGTTTGTAGCATTATTTTTAGTTAAAACATACGAATCATCGTCATACCATTTAAAATCAGGGAGGTTAAAATCACCTAACAATATAACATCGTGTCTATTATATTGCACTAAAATCGACCCTAAGGAAAGCTGTAATGCATTTAATGAGTCTATGCTTGCATTCTGGCATCTTGTGGATATTTCCGATCAATTCACTGCTGGCAATTTCTACTCCCAGTTTGGGATTCCGATAATCCTAATGCTAAAATATCATACCAGCAAAAACAAATGTTTTTTGTTGCTGCCTGGGAACTTCTCCCCCTTCTCCATTGATCGATACGCGCTGTGCATGCCAGGAATTGTGCTGTCCTCAATCTCTGTTATTGCTGTCTTTTCTCTGGACTCGTAGGGAACAATTATACCGACTTTATCCCCATATGGTCATTCTTTTCTGAGTCAGATAGGGACAAATTTTCTTCTGATGATCTTTCCATGTTTCTCGGTTTGGTCGTACATGCATGGCTGGCCGGCCTTCCACTCGTTTCAGTGCTGACGTCACGGTTCTGACATCCAGGCTACTAATGTAAGTGGGATTTTTTAGGGGCGGGGCAACCGGCTCGAAATTTTTGCAATTAAAATGCAAAAGTTCAATTAAATATTTATTGATTACAACTCTAAAAGATGTATTCTTACTATTTCTGTGACCCTTTAAAAGGCCCCACCCAATTGTACATACTTAGCAGCGCGTGGTCCAAAATCTATAGCCCAACATGCTAATCCAAATGCAAATTAATGATGCCACTGGATATTCAACTACATGCAAATGAAATCAGGTGCAACAAACTTTCGTGCAAACAATCAAAACTCAGGAAATAGATAGTTTACTTTATACACAATCCTATCTGGCTCAAAGCTGACAGACACACTCAATTAGGCTACAAAAAGCACTTGTCCTTAAATTGCTACAGTTGAAAAGCTCATAAACCTGAAGATTCCCAAATCCTCCAATTTTAAAATGATTTTGCATGCACCCTAGTGGGTTAGGGTTAAAAAGTAGAACATAGTATTAATGAAAATGTCTGTCTGTCTGAAAATCATTGACGAAAATACTGGTTAAGGAAAGTCGGAAAGTATGCATAGTTTTCACCATTTTCAGACGAATGGAGACATTTTAAGGAGTGGTATTCTAAACAGAGTTGTAATTCAAGTCAATGCACAATTCTGGTCTCAAGTTATGTAACAAGCTATTCAAACACACTATTTAACAAAAGCATTCATTTGTCATTGTTCATCCCATGTAGCTAGTGATCTGACTTGATTACAACTCTGCCAAACATAGCAATTTTAGGACGAACACTTTTTCTGCCTCCAAGGCAAGGTGTTACTTTAAAGGTAGTGTACACGATTGGTAAATCTCCAAAAAAAATTACTGAATTAATACGAAATACCTTACTAGACTGTAAGTTAATAGTAGTCTCAATCATCCTGTGAAATTATGGCACCAGGTGTGCTGTCGTTGTCAAGAAACGTGGAAATTTACATCGTCTTCCAACGATTCCCAGCTGGAAATCGTTGGAAAACTGCCCTGTAGCCTTTAGTCCAGCTGGTAGCCATGCGCGCCTTGACTAAAGGCTATTATCCGCCCGGCGGTTAAAAACAAGTGCCATTTTGCTCTCGGATTTTTCGCCATCCAACAACGCAAAACTTTAAACAGGTGAGTGGAACGATATTTCCTATAACATACTATCCCCCAAATCCGCCCATTTTTGAAAACAATGACCAATCATGTACACAGCCTTTAAGTTTCAGGCCTGAAATGGCAAATGATGGTCATCAGAGAATCAGTTTTGCCATTACCTAGTGGTGTTCTGTATTTGCTAACTATTTCCACAATCTCTTTAGATCCACCGACGTCAGGCAGCAAGAATGTTCCATGCCCAATTCTATCAGGTGGAAGCTGAACCAGCGATAGGCTTTCCACCTCATTTGGAATCTAACACAAGAAAATGATCATGAAAATGTGCACTTTTTTTTCAAGTTGGCTTCCTGATGAAACCTTGGTTTTCTTTTCACTTCACTTCAGGATTTCCAGGATATCCACGATTTTGAATCATGGGCCAGAAATGCAACATTTTAGAAATGATGATCTCACATTTTCTACACTTACTGCCAAATATATTTAAGTCACACAAGGAACTAACAGGGGCTTTCTATTCTTTTCAAGATAGCTTCCAGTTTTTTAAAAATCTCAGTGCTAATAGACATGTGCTTTACTGCCATTTATGGCACGATTCATTCATGCAGTAATTAATTTGTTGAATAGCACTGTTTGTTTAGCACTGAGGGCCTCGCTTTCAACCCCCAAGTGTGCAAGTGGGATAATGTGAACTCTTTTAAAAAATTGTTTTTAAAGCTATCTTTTTCGCAATCCAAAATAGAATCAAAATTGAAATCAAGGCAATGGTTCATTCTCATTTTACAAATCTGTTTCGGTTTTTTTTTTCACATTGAAGATTCATCAACCCAATAAAATGGTTCAGAAATCGGCAAAACTACTTTTGCATTACAGGCCCTTTAACACGACACACACTATACCGTTAATGTTTTTATCACATACTTTCCATAATCATCAGGATGTATTACATGGTGATATATCAGAACGAAGCCCTGTTGAATGTATTCAAGTAAAACACTAACAAGTGAACAAAAAAATTATTAAGACTCATTTATATTTTTATTTCTTTCTGGTAATGAAACCAAGGATTCCTTAAAAGAACACATCGCACTGTAGCTTGAAAGCCTGAAGAAACCTGCAGGACGACGACCAAGAAATGTTCAGTTTTAGAGGTGGGAGGAAAAACTAACCCACATGTTGGCCTGGGACAGGATTCATACCAGGGTCACAGTGGTGGAAGGCATAATGTACCACCACTAGGCCAGCCTGACTTTCCCAATCTGGGGCCAATTTCATAGAGCTGTTAAGCACACAAATTTGCTTAGCATGAAAATGTCTTGCTTAGTAAAAACAGGTTACCAGCCAAAAGTCCATGTAATTTTCATGCTCAGCAATATTCCACACATGGAAATCTGGTTGGTAATCCAGTAATTATCAAGGAAGCATTTGCATGCTAAGCAAATGTTTGTGCTTAACAGCTTTATGAAATTGGCCCCTGGTTTTGTAGGATTCGACCACATTTCGTTTGGACCAATTTTTTTGTTTGCCAAAGCCCACAGGTGGTTTGTTAGAATTTTCCACTTACCTCTGCAGTGTGGAGTGCTAGTTTCAGACCACTCTTCCTGGCATCCAGCAGCAGAGGTATGTAATCCCTCGCATCATTCTTCTGTTGACAAAAATACAGAGATAAAGCATGTACAGTAAGCAACTTGATATTTTTTTTTTTATGTAGTTATTATTTGTGGTTAATTTGTATCATGACTATTTTACAAGAATTTGTATTTTTCCTGAATAATCTTCTATGTAATTACTTCTTTTTTTGGGGGGGGGGTTATTTTTGATTTTCTCACATAATTTTCAAGTTTACTTTTTTTTTCAAACAAATTTTTAAGTACTTTTAACTGTTGGATCACACATAGGAAACTAAGTTTCAGTTAGGTTTTCATTTCAGGATGGTTTCTGAAAGTATGAACATGCATGCAAGGTTCCGCAGACATACCCTGGGATCACCACTGAGATCGCTTCCGACTACGACACCACAGCTGCTAATCTGAAACTCCTTGGCAAGCTGAACGGTCTGACGGGAAGTCTCAAGGTCTCTACCCCGGTCGATCGTCAACAGAAATCTGGGAATGGAGGAAAGGGACTTGCCAATAAGCCAGTTCGGTATTCCAACTGCACATGTGCACAACAAGATTCAACGATTTTTCTCTCGGGGAAAAACGTGGCAGATAAATGCACACAAGGCTATGGGGGACGTGGTAACCGAATCTCCATTCTGCGCATTTTTTCGTGCAATCGAAAAGACGATGGAAACTTTTGTTCGAACAAAAGTTTGGACACACAAGACACCTGAAAACACTTCTCTGTCCAACCGTTTTTTTTTTAAATGTTACTTTAGAACACGATGATCTCTTTCAATTTGCTGGTACCCGCTATGGTTTTGCACGCATACGATGAAATGTTTCTCCCGAAAGAAAAATTGTCAAAGCTTGATGTGCACATGTGCAGTTGGAATACCGAACTGGCTTACTGCATTCAAAGACAGCATTACACCAGCAATGGCGTGCACTTAATAAACAAAACCTATTTGAGCCCCAATTCACTGTAAAATGGCATCAATTACTAAACTTGTAATGATGTTGGACTTAAGCCCTGTCCACACTGGACTTTTTTTGGTAAAACTAATTACCGAGACGATGGGTACTTTTCTCATTTTAAGTCCAGTGCGGACAGCCTAGGACGTTTTCCTCTCAGTTACTTTTCCTGAGTCCTGCGGTTACTTCTACCGGGCAACTGCTGCCCAGGAAAACTGACCAGGTAACTTTTCCCGAGACGATAAGTCCAGTGCGAGTCGGTAAAAGAGGCTCAGGAAAGCGTACATCCGGCCCGAGCGCAAGGTCATGCTTCACAGGGAAACCACGAATGCGCTTTGCATTGTTTCACCGTGGTGCACATGTGGCAAAATTTAAAATTCCAGTGCGTTGTTCCTCTTTTGGTCACAATCATGGCAGATATTATTATTGATAAAGTCGGAAGTTCGATCGGTGCTAAAGACGCAGGCGTGTACACAATGGCCGGAAAAATGAAAAGGCATGCGTGATTTGGGTCAATCGCGTCAATGTAGAAAGGTCATGCAAAGCGCCCTCATGAGTCGGTATATTGACAGCTCGGTTACTTTTACCACGGTCTCAGTAAAATTTTCCCTTGTCGAAAGTCCAAGTGCGGACAGTGGTCACATTTGACCATTTTTCATTTTACCATCATCTCGGTAAAACCTTTAAAAAAAAGTCCAGTGCGGACACGGCTTTATACTCTATGAATAGGATACCATGGAGCTGACACTGCCTGGGGGAACTACAACACAAGATTGCAAATAGTTGCTGTAACAGAAGTATGGGACTGTTGCTGCCTGCTGCATGCATACTCACCTCATTGCCAATTCCTTCTTGTTTACACTGGTTGATTGCCGACAGTACTGTTTCCACATAACCTCTCTTGGTCAATCCTAAAATTGGGGGAGAAAACACACACACAGTCATGTAAACGGGTGCAATCGTGGACCTCCCATTGTTCCTCTTTTATTACTTTTTCGGAAGACCTCCCATTGGTTTTGTACACGATTTTCAATCGTGGACGTTCGGTCAAACGTGGACCCCTTTGTCTACGCCCGAATTCTTTTGTCCTAGGTCCACGATTGCCGGCATATACAAACTCACACACACACACGTAGTCGTTTTTTGCTATACTCGTGAGGACAATGCTTTGTGTTTCCTATTCTTCCTTTAATATAACACAACCCAATAGAATAAGCACGTATCCTTACGTTCGAGGACCGATTTTAACAAAAGACCGTCTCTCGAGGACAAGAAAGATTCTTTTGTGTGTTCTTTCTCCTCTTGTCCTCGAACGTAGTACAATACAAGAGCACCCAAGTGTGTAAATACCTGCAATCGTGGACGTCCCATTGTTCCTCTTTTGTTTATACTCCAACTTTTTCGGAAGGCCTCCCATATGTTTTTTACACGATTTTCAATCGTGGACGTTTGGTCAAACGTGGACCCTTTGTCTGCGCCCGAATTATTTTGTCCTAGGTCCACGATTGCCGGTATTTTTTAAGCAGCAGGACAATGTTACTTTGTAAACTGGAAGTAGGGCAATTTTGGAGCATTTCAACAACATTCTTGTTTTTTAGAAATTAACTGTTTGGTTCTACATTGGGGGGGGGGGCATCTGTTTCTTAATCTGTGAGAAGCTGATTTGTGACTATTTTGGAAAAAAAAATTGAAATTAAAAAAACAATTCAGACATTCCTAAAATATCACAAACTAAAAACACAAAGTAAACTTGCATTAACAAATAAACCAATCTTTCTCATACCTTAGGCCTTTGGGGCATAGTTCTCAAGCACATTCCCCGCCCCTCGACACCTACCAGTCTCTGGCACATCACAGGGAAGGCTTCGCAGCTCAAGATACTTGACTCCGTCCTCGGCAAACTCCCGGATGACGTTACGGGTTACTGTGCCCACTGCTTCACAACTGTCAACTAGTTGGTAGATCGACTTGCACATATCAAAGCAGCTGTCAAGAACAGGATCATGTTACCTCAAATTACAAGGACAGCACATGTGTTTCACGACTGCAAATTAGCAATAGATGGAGGCAAACTTATGGATCCAAGGAAAACATCCAATAATTTACACACTTGTTTTCATCAGTATTGACATGCATGTCCAGTACTCTTGACCCATTGAGCTGGGAACCAGACATTGCTAGATCCTGGATTGTCCACCCCTGCCCATTTTAGGATTGTCCTTGTGTGTTTTGAACCAACCCTTTTCTATAGGACAGGCATTTAAACCGATAAGAACCTGCAAATTCAAAGTAAGAAAGAGAAAAGGTCTACCCATCTAGCGTCATTATTTGTCCTTTCTGCACTCCGGCCTTCCACCGTTGTATCGCGCTGATGTCTGGCTGTGGCCGTCCATTCTCCTGGTTCTTGGCTAGTAGTTCCTCTATCGTCGCTGTGCTTATGGAACCATTGAAGTGTGCATGAAGTTCCTACAAAGAAAACAAAGCACTTTAATTTTTTTTTAACCAGAATTTCTTCTTTACTTGCACATTTTTGTGTAAAAATGTTAATCTCTGTAAAGACGTTCCTTCTTCCCCCATCGTTTACCCGACAGACTGAATTGAACCATGGAGGAATAAGGGCACCGTCATGACATGTATTATCATGGCATTGTGTTTTGCGGTACTACTTAAATTCATTTAATTTTTCAAAGGTAAGAACTGAATCCCTGTTCAGCCCCTCCCCCTGCCCGCATTCTTTTTCCCAAATGTGGTTCTGCCAACTTACTTCCGGGACACCTTTCTGCACAGCAGAAACATGCATATTCATGATAAATTTAACTTGCATAATGAGCATTGCCCGAGGGCGCTAGATATACTGACATTCAAATAACTACATGTACTGGTATAGAAGTTGGACTAAACTGATTTGGTAAAACTGCTGTGTTGTGACTATATCGCGATCGGTATAGCGTAGGGGGAAAGATTTTACTTTAATACCCCCCACCAGAATTGGTCAAGAACAGCAAAATCTTGGAAAATAACCAACCCTCCTTGATAACAACTGTCTAAACATGTGGCACAACCTGTCATTTCAAGATTTATGGTAGCAAAATCTGTACAAAATGAAGAAATCACATGTACATGTATGTGAACACTTTGCAGTGGCTATACATGGTGCCAAGAACTTCTAACACAGAAAACACAAACTTTCTTCCCCTACATGTATATCGCACTAAAATGTCCCAACAAAATTCTCAAAATTAAAGGTTGTGCCAATTGTTTATACAATTATGAACACAAATGGATTGTTATTTTTCCAAGATTTTCTGCTCCTTACAGATTTTGGTGTGGGGGGGGGGGGGGGGTGTGTAGGCCTATGCTGGCCCTACAAATAGGGCTGTAAATGGTTCCTTTTTTAAAAAACTTCTGGCTTTTTACTGACATTAAAAAGCCAGAAGTTAAAAAAGGAACCATTTACTGCCCTATTTGTAGGGCTACTGGGACCCCCCCCGACCTTATCGCAAATCCTACCGCCTGGTTGAGATGTCACATGCACAATGGTCAAAATGCATTGTGGGAAGGAAAAAGGCACACACATTGATTCTTTTTTCTTCCCACAATGCCTTTTGACCACTGTGACATCTCAACCAGGCGGTACTATAGAGTACCGAAGTCTAACGTCAGTTGGCATGACAACTTGTTCCAAACAAATGTAAATTTTGACTGTTCCTTTGTTAACAGCCAGTCATGCAAACACATAACAAAAGTATTCTGGTTCCAAACATTGCATTGACGTCATCATTTCGGTGCTCTATTTGCAAAAAGGCTTCATCAGCTTATGCCGCGCCTGCGTGCCAGCCAGCCATAAAGCCCATGCGCAGCAGGTCGCCAGGACGGTAACAGGTCAACTCGTACCTTCGCCAACTCGTACCTTGGCCAACTCGTACCTTCAACTCGACAACATCATACCAACTCGTACCTTCGCCAACTCGTACCTTCGCCAACTCGTACCTTCGCCAACTCGTACCTTCGCCAACTCGTACCTTCGCCAACTCGTACCTTCGCCAACTCGTACCTTCGCCAACTCGTACCTTCGCCAACTCGTACCTTCGCCAACTCGTACCTTCGCCAACTCGTACCTTCACGCGGAAGTCAAGTTGTACCGTCAATGATGTTCTGAAATGGTTCTGAAATTATTGCTTTGATTGTAGGCCCGGTTATTGTATATATTAGACGTTGCTGGAAAAGGAATGTAAAGTTAAATGTATTTGTGGATTGTATTTATGTAAAACAATTTACCGGTTTCTAATTTAACGGCTTATAATTTATATAGAAAAAGTGAACTTTGGACACTTAAAACTATATGCATGATGCACGTATTCTTGCGGACATGTATTTTTTTAAGTTGACCGTGCGTCACACTGCTATTAAATGACAAACCCAATTGATGCTTTTCGTCTGAAACTGAAAGATATTAAATGACAAACCCTGAAACCCAATTGTCATATTCTATAGCTCGGCCGCCTACTTCTGTCACCTTCTTTAATTGCGGTGTCGTAGCCAAACTAAAGGGCGTAATTAACATTCAAGTTGAGTGGCCACGTTTGAACGTGCCGCCTTGGTACCGGTTATGCGCGCATTAGTATTAATAGGCCTGACGCTTAGCGTGGCGCACCCTTGTTTTGTCAAATTTGTGAATAGGAATTAATTTACTATGATCTCACCGTACTTCCAGCGAAAGCAGTACATGCGCATCCAAGGGAGAGCCTTTAACTAGTTATGGGACACAAACGGCTCTTTTCAGAGCCACACATGTTCAAAAAAGAGATTGAATCAACCGTTGTTTGAAATAAAAACGAGAACCCCCCCCCCCCCCCCCAAAAAAAAGGGAGAAAAAAGAAACATGAAAATAATATATGATAATAAGAATAGATACCGGGTAACAATAAATAAATAAATAAAATGAATCCAAACACCCACATTTCTTTTAAACAAATCTATTATTTTTTAATCAATTCCTAAAACGGATTTAAGAAAAGCCAAATAGATGAAGCAAAACAATTAAAGTTCCGCTAAAAAAGATGACTGGGCACCAACATATCAAAATATAATTAAGTAAACTAGTTGCGAAAAATGGAAATTATACAACGTCCAAAGAAATAACCAAGCTACACACACAAAAAGCAAAAAAAAAGGGGGTCCCCATTTCTAAGATCGGGCATAAGTTTTTGAAGATCATCTGTCGGTGTCTTACACACAGTACGTCTTGCTCAGATGTCCTGTTTGCCATTTCCGAAACCTAAATAACAGAAAAGAAATAAATAAATATCAAATTCCAGTTAATTATCAGTCCGGGAAAAGTACGAATTCGACAACGTTGTCGTTTTTAACAACCATTGTCGTATTTGACAACTTCCGGTGTACCTTAGAGTGGATTCCCCATAGCGTTGCGTTCTTCGGCGTTTCGGCCGTTTCCGTCAATTTTGCTCATGCAATGTTGCCAAAACCTCTTTGTTGCCAAACATCACATTCATTCAGTCAAATACTGGTACTTTTACCTTAATCATGTTAATGCTTGCTGTTGAATTCTAATTGTGAACACTTAGCTGCATCCAGAAATTGAATAGGCCTAGCTGCGTATAGACTTGACAAAATCTTAGTAAATTCTTGACAATTTCTTTATCACTTCTGATAAACCATTATTTTGTATCTACACTCACAAACCCAACTACAAAAAAAAGTACAAGTTTGTTTGAAAATTATTTTGTAACAAACAAACAGACGGGAAATTTTTATTTTTATTTTTTGACACATTTTAAAAGGCATTGAATCATTGTGCACTCATAAAAAAAAAATCTGAAAATTACGGCAAAATTAATTTCTGGTAACTTGGTAGTGGGTATAGGTAAACTCAAAACTTATGAACGAACATTTTCAGTATATAGATCGAGCTTGATGACATTTAATTTTTTGTGAAATTTCAGGGGAGAAGTTTGCTCAAGAAAGGCACTGGAGAAAATAAAGGACCACGCCCGGTAGAGGCTACGCTACGGGACATTAACAATACATTCAGAGAAGAGGGGCGGGGTTGGAATAATGTGATACAGAGTTGCAAAAACGTTTTTTATTCAAAATGATTGTTTGAAAAGTAAAAAGGTCATTTTAATACAGATTTATGTGTTGCATTATAAAGTGGTTTCTTGTCGGTAAAAGTCTTTGCATATAATGTTTACAGTTAGAGGCATTGGAAAACAATCTAACTGATATGTTGCAAAAGGATAAACAGTTATTCCACTTGTATATAATTATTATATTGAAGTTTTTTTATGAATAGTGTCTGCAAACTGAAACCTGTCCGATTTTGGAACATTAAAATGGGTGTTATGTTGAAACTTTGCGTGTTGTAGTACCCTTTCTTAATGTAGTATTTTCTATTTCTAAAGGAATCAAGGATATGCTACCGGTACCATAGGTCTATTTTGTCTTGGTTAGAGGAAAACAGTAATGGAGACGAGAGAACTTTGCTTTTTAAGAAAAAGGTTTTATTAAAAAAATAAAAATAATTTTAAAAACCCAATGTTAGAACTTTACAGAACTTTGCTTTAAATAAAAAAGCATTTGGTTTTCCGAAAATGCAGACAATTATTATGGGACGCTTTTCGGACCTTTGCTTCATAAAAAAAGTCTAGTTTCTATTGAATTGTTAATCAAATTATTGACACTTGTTGTCAATGTCCTTTCATGTAGGCCTACATGGCTGAATCAGGTGCGTGGAGTAGGGCCTATCATTCCTTTTAAAGCAGGGAGAGGCTGTTTCCTGTACTCTTACTTTGTGTAACTTGATGTCTGCAAATTCAGATGAATAGCTGAAATAGAAATCAAAGTCTCTACCAATTTGTGCTTTATATGAATTATTTATCAATTTGGGGAAATTATATAGCATAAATGAATAATTCTGAACTGATTTATTTATAACTTCCAAAACAAGGAAAGCAACAAAAAAACATTCTGGCTTGGGATCAGTTCTCTTCTCCCAGCTTGCCATAACAGGTTGTCCCTAGACGATTTGGACTACCTCCTTGGAGGCATGCACATGGGGCCAGCAAGGCCAATTGCCGATGACCTTGCCAGCATATGTTGGGTTTGGCGATTAGGCCTGATGGGCAGATCTGGTCTCGAGACCCACGGCCAGATCCTCCTGGATATCTTCCAGTTGTGATCACACAATTCCCATCGAATACAACAGTAGTCCATCTAAATTTAAATTTGATGATGTGATACACAGAAAAATAGAAAATAGCAAGATGAAAAAAAAAGGAAAGCTGTTTTACAAAGAGCAGGTAAGTTCAGGATCACGGCGAACATCTTTTTTTTGTCAGCAAGCTATAAGGTAAGAAATTCGTTTGTCTGGGATGTTAAAAAAAAAAAAAAAACGGGCATATCCTCAATGATACTGATAAGAGGATAAATCATTTGGAAGCAACATATGGTACATTACTAGACGTATAGGCTACCCCAATTGTTGCTATCGTCTGACTACAAAAGTACAATAGTTCTGGAAAATAACCCATACAATACAATAACCCATGCGCCCATCAAAAGAGTGTTGCCAAATGTTGATGAGAAAAGCCTGTGTTGAAAGGAATGTAGACCTAGTACTAGGCCCCTGGCTTCGAAATCATCTTGACAAAATGAGGGGGGAAAACGATCTTTATTATTACCGTACCACCACCGCAAGTACAGGCCGATTAGTAAAGGTCCGCACATGTTGCGGCCCGTACGTACGACTGATTTTTGTATGGGTTGAACGTTTTGTAAGTTATGTATGTATTTTTTTACTCTCGTCTTGCTGTTTTCCTCTTCTTACTGTGATTCTTCTTCCAAAACCTTGTGTCTATCATCGTCAAAGTCCGTCTGGGATGCAATTTTCAGCGGTCAAAAAGTGCATTTGTTACAGGCCGCCCGGCCGGGTGGGTAGGCCGTAGGTATTCCTCTGTTTTTATATTTCCCGCGCAATGTATGAAGCTATTCGTCACGCAGTCGCTGCAGTCTCACACCTGAAATGACGCTTATTTTTGTAACACAAATAAAGTCTTCTTTAAAATTAATAATTTATGTCAGAAATTTGTAGTTCTAAGTTAAAACAATTATTTTTGAATTCCAGGTGTTATTTTGTAATACCAGTAACTGAAATCATCGGAAAAGGATGGAGCCTCATGATCACGCTTTTTAACAAAATGGCGTCATACCGCTGAGACTTCGGATTTGCGAAAAGTAAACGAAAATTTCTTCAAAACGCATGGGCGAGTTTTGAATTTACGCGGATGGAAATGTAGGTAAAGGATTGTAAATTAATACTATGCAATCAAAAAGTACACTTTTTGCGTAAATTTTTCACTTTTTGCGTTTGAAGTTAACATTGTCGAATACGACAACGATAATCGTTAAAATTCGACAATGGTTGTTATAAACGACAACGTTGTCGAATTCGTACTTTTCCCGGACTGTTATACAAGATGGGAAAAGAAATTAAGCATTTTTCACAACTCCCAATTTTCCCAATAAAATGGAATGCAAAAAAAAATCATGGACCCATTGTTCGAATCAGCAAAGAGTTTTTGAGGATCGGTCCCAAAAATGCATCTGGATTTCTCAAAAACAAAAATAAAGAGTTCGTATATCCTCTATATCGCCAACGCAATTTGGCATATTTTTTTATGCGGTACGAGTTGTCTTAATTAGAGGTACGAGTTGGCGAAGGTACGAGTTGGCGAAGGTACGAGTTGGCGAAGGTACGAGTTGGCGAAGGTACGAGTTGGCGAAGGTACGAGTTGGCGAAGGTACGAGTTGGCGAAGGTACGAGTTGGCGAAGGTACGAGTTGGCGAAGGTACGAGTTGGCGAAGGTACGAGTTGGCGAAGGTACGAGTTGGCGAAGGTACGAGTTGACTCGAAAGCGCCAGGACCAGGTTTATTATAATTATACCCTCTAAAAATCCTCAATCTTGGCTTGGCCTAATGTGCCCGGCTGTTACACTCACAACTTTAGGAAGACGCTTGTAAAAATCTTCAACTTCCATTTTGTTTTGGTCGAAATCAATCGAGACTGAGGAGTTGACAATCATGCGTTCAAGTTGTTCGGCCTTCACTTTCCACTAACAAGATCTGCATTCTGCCCTGGGCGCCGCCATTTTGCAAATTGTTATGCACGACACTAGAGGGCGGTATGCATTAATACCGTGAGAAATCAAGGGTGCACCCATTGATCTCCATTATTATTATAATAATGGAGACCAATGGGTGCACCACACTAATTCAAGCTCCATTGACAACAGGTTAAAATCAACAAAGTTCAGGGCCCAATAACCTGTACCCCAGCATCACTGGGGTCTACACAAACAAATGCCACTTATTGTCTGATCTTTTGTCTTTCCATTTCTTTTCTATTTTTTTTTTGGGGGGGGGGGGGGGGGTTAGCCAATTACATTTTTAATTATTGACACAAAACAAACCCACCTTCCAAAAAACCCTACTTCCCAAAGCCGATAAACAGCCATTTTAAAAATGGCACCCATCCACTTTCTCGGGCAAATAGGACCCATTTTTCAACAGTAATTTTATCAATTCTGCACACAGATGAAAGCCCAGAAACCAGGGAGTTGATGCTGGGGCTATGTTTACACAATCCCACAATTTTTGGAGGCACAAACTCTCCTTTTTCAGAAAAGTTTTATAGGTATACATTTTATGTTGATGAGCTGGCGCATAAATTCAGACATGAATTAGTGTAGTCATGGAGGTATTATACCTCCATGGTGTAGTGCACCCATAAAATGCATTGAAAAATGTCTTTTTAGTAAAAAAAAAAAAAAAACAATTTTAAAAATTGATTACTTCTGTTTGCAAACTTTAACAGAAGTGATGGACAAGTTGTTCAAGACGATGCACTTTTTCAAGTGTTTTATCCATTAACTTAAGGTCACGAATAAAACACTGCACTTTTTAAGTGACAAAATGATTTTTATGTTAGTGGGCATATTTGTTTCACACAGGTCCGGATCTCGATCAGTGATCCAACCATTGGTTCACACATACACTGAATCCCAGAGCAGTGAACCTGTCCGGAACAATGAACATCATGAAGATCTGGCTGTGTGTGAAACAAACATGCCTTTAGAATGTCATCTGTTTGGGCCAGTTCACTGTTCACACTAATAGAGGAATCCCACAACGACGAGTTTAGCGCCGATCTGCACACTTCCGCGTTTGAAAACGAGGATCTCAATGTCACAGTAAACAACTTTATGCTGATCTTTTTATGCTGCCTTTTATGGCCCGATTCATTCATGCATGAATGAATGTGCTGAAAAGCGTTGTTGTGTTTGACACTGACATTCTCGTTTTCAATCCGGAAGTGCGCAGAAGGGAGCTAATGTGAAATTCCTCTATGGTGGGCTAGATGATGGACTATAAGAATGCTCTGGCATCGGATACCAGTCTGAATATACGTGTGGCCTAAATCTATTTTCAGCTCATTTGGCAAATTTTGGCTCATTTTTCTATTGATAGAAAATGGTGTTTATAAAACATTTAGGCAATAGCGGCATGCTTATAGCATACCAGTTTTTTCTGTTGTAGCCTTTACAGCAAAGACTGACCCAACAGATGGCATACAGGTCACACCCAATACATCCAAACGCAAACACAATAATATCGTATCCAAGAAAAGGGGGTCTGAAAACAAAAACTTTGCAAAGTCAGTTTTATGGGCCGGCCCACGACCGCGGGTTAAGCAGTAAAGACAAGGGTTGCAAATACATACATACCAGCAAGAACATATTGTGCACATTTGAATAAACTTGAATTTGAATCAACTTTGAATGAAAATACTTTATTCAGCCTTGTTTTGGAAGAACAGATTGAGTAATTATTTTCTAGCTGAATTTAATGAATTATATTCATCTTAAAAACAAAACTTCACTGGCTCAGCACTGAGATCCTCAGAAATACTGCTCAACAAGAATTTGGGGACATAAAAAGATATTTCAATATTTTCATCCTGGCATAATGACACTGATAAAATTCTTTTGGAACTTGCTCACCTGCCTGTGAGTGTCAGATTTGTTTGAGTGCATATATCACCCTAGTTCCCCAAAGCATTCACACAAGCATGTTTAACGCTGACAAAAAAATGGCTGTCACTGAAGAAATTGCTTGTGGCACAAAGATGAGACTAATTGCAAATGAGTGATTCGGCCAACTGGACCTTGCCAGGAAGTTGCCAGCAAGTTGCATGCTGATTTTTATGGCTCTTTTTTAAGCATTCTTGCTGGGAATTTTGTGGCTTGCAAATTGCCTGTAAATCGCCTCGTGTGACCAGTGCCCAATTTCATGGAATCTGCAATGATGGATTCTGTGCTAAACACCCTGTAACTCTGTCCAACCAAGTTAGCAAAGAAATTCTGCACCAATCGTGTAAGCACAAAATCCTCAGTTATGGGATGTATGCATGGACACGAGCCAAAGTTCCTTGCTAACCCATGAAATATGCTAACCGTTAGCAAAGAATTTTCTGCTATAGTTAGTGACAAACTGACAATTTTTCGATAACCATTATGGATTCCATGATATTGGGCCCAGGCCTTAATGTCATCTACAAACCATTTGATTCCAAATTTGGAAATATGAGACGCTAAAACATTAACCATAAACATGCTAATATAAATCCAACAATATCCAAAAGTGTGTTAGTTTGTTAATCCAGGCGGTGAACCAAGGATCTTTTGTTCTAGCTGCTGGGTTTTGTCCGATTTAGCAGGTTCACAATTTTCTGTCATTGGATTCTGTTGGATTCAGCAGGGTACCTAGAGAAAAAAACCTGAATGGGGTTAGGGTTACGAATCATTTAGTACTGAGCCAGTAATATGAACAATTTCAGATTTCTGCTGGTTTTGCCAATTTCACACAGGGCCAATTTCATGGAGGAATTATGAACATAAAAATATGTTTGCCCTTCCTAGCTTAGTATATAGCACTTGCATGCACAGTGCTGTCTGAGAACCTGGGGGGGGGGGGGGGGGGGAAGTGTACTCGGGTGGGGCTTGAACACATGGTCTCCTTAACCATCTTAACCAATGAGCATGATTTCAAGCCCAGCTTGAGCAAGCCCGGGTTAACCCTAACCCTGCCAGACGCAGCACAGTGCATCTGTGCTGACAGCTCCACTTTGCTGAACTTTACACACAAGTCAATGTGACAAAGTATGCAATCTGATGCGTCTGGCAGGGTTCTAGCAAACATGCCCTGGAGGGTTAGGGTTCCCCACATGCACTTGGCAAACACTGAGCATATACTGCTATATACTACATCAGGAAGATCAAAACTCATTTGAGAATGAACCCTGCAAATGACCTTGTCTATGGGCCTCTTGCATGGTTGGGTTGAAAGACCGGCTTTACAGGCAAGCTTAGAATGCATTCTTATGTAAAAGCTTAGCATCTTACATAATAGCATCCGCAACCTTCACAGTAAGGAGGAAATGCAAAATTAAAGAAGCAGTACCTCGAGGTTCAGGGTACCTGGCGGTTTATGGCAGTCCAACCCTGTAAAAACCATGAGTTCAACCCCATGGTACCGCCTGTTATATTTTGTATTCCCCCCCCCCCCCCCAACGACACAGCAGAAACCATGCAAGGAACGAATATGGGCAATGCTTATTTACATGTACATGTATATACATCTCAGCTACAAAGCAACTGGGTAAGGTGGATGGGTGGAAAAACTTGCTGAGCAAATCATCACTGGGCTTTCTGCTTAATAACTTTAAGAAATGGTTATGTAGCCATTGACTACTTTTGAAAACAAATGTGTGGTTATCAAGGAAATATTTGGATAGAGTTATACACATAGGTGATTCCCCCCTTAAAAATAGCTAAAATGACCAAAATGACAGTTTTGACAAATTGACTGAGTTTCCCTCCACAAAAAAAAAAAAACACTACACAGTTCCTGCCTATGCCGTGATCAACACTAGTCCATGGGTTGATGTCTGACGTGAAAGTTGACCACATACTCTGTGTTGGTGCGCTGGACTGATATTGCAAAGGGCTCGTACGGATGGAAGGTGAAGGCTACCAGGCGACGTACTGAGGGGGGAGAGGGCCGGCCTAGCATCCCAGCATGGATCTTAAACTTCAAGATGCCCGAATCCCGGGAATAGAACCTTTTTTAACAATGAGAAAATTCAAGGTCTATGTTAGGTAGGAATTAAAATCAAAGGCTACGCTATCAAAACAAAAAAGAAATGCATCTAAATATCATATTTCTTGATTTTGAATACTCCTGGAATCCTACCTAATAGGGTGATCTCCACATGCCTTGGGTCTCTCCATGACAGATACCCACTTATCATCATAGCTGAACAGGGAAAGGTCCAAGTAAGGACTGCTACTGTATGACTGTGAGCTGATAGGAAGCTGGGCTAAGAGCCGCTTGACCGCCTCCGTGTGTCCACCGTACCTCGCATTGATGATAGTGTGCTTAAACCGTCTCTGGATCTGTCGGGCATAGATATTGCTGGATGCCGAGCATGTGAACTGGGCGTGAGCGTGGAGGGTGGCATTGCGGAACAAATCACAGAAATTCTCAAAGAGCTCCAGGAGTTCCTCGGAGGTGTTCTCAAAGACCGCCACTACCTTGGTGGTCAGCATGTTGTAGACGACAAAGAAAGACGGCTGGGAGTTTGGATCTTGAGTCCTGAGGGTCACCACATCCTCACTCGCGTACTTAATCAGCAGGTGATTCTCGTCCAGCAGCTGGATCTTCCACATACGAAGCCAGCGGAAGTAGTCAAAGTACTGGAAGAAGCGGCGCATAGCCCCCGGAGTCCCTTGGTGATTGGCCTGCTGCCAGAGATGGACAAGGAGGCGGTGCTTCAAGGAGTTGATGGAGGTATCCCGGTAGGGACGAGAAATTAAAGGGTGGGTTGGCAGAAGGCCTCCCTCTTGACTTGCCAACAGCACCAGGGCACCATCCTCATAGCAGAATCGTCCAATAATCCGGACGTCAATAAAATTTCCATCTGGGGTAACTTGGAAGATATGAATAGTCTGTTGCTGGACAGACAGCACAGCAAGAATGTTCTTGTAGAGGTAAAGTCCCTGGTTGTGGGACAAAAATACCTTGTCACATTTAAAAGTCCTGGAATCGCAAAGGACCCCTAGCTGAAGGTCGACCAGATGCAATGAGTAATCTTCCAGTGGGGAGCGTGGGTTGGGGGAGACAGACTCATTGTTTCGGTACACATCGTAGAAATGTGGGTAAGGCTCTTCAGGCACGTAGGCTGCCGATCCAACGATGACATAGCGGCCATCATCGGTAAACAGACTGCACTCCCGATTGAGGTGCTCCCCGTTTGGGGCAACACTGACGACATGCTGCAATGCAAAAAACCTCTGAAAGAGCTGACCACGAATGCCTTGAGCTTCGACAACATCCACAGGAGCCTTCTTGCTTATTTTCTGCAACAGGTCACATGCAGCGGCTGGCCCCTGAAACCTGTAGATCTCCAGCGATGTCTGATCGGCAGAAAAGGCGATGAAATACTTCCCATCCGGAGAAAACTTCCTCAAGAAGCATGGTGGTTTCTCAACATTCACCACAGTAAACCCTGGAAACACGTTTTGGTGAAAGGACCTGGCGATGTGGAACTGAGTTCCTGGTTTACAGCGGTGGGTTTGTCGATGGAAAAGTCGGTAAACAATGTTCTGGGGGGGAATCTTCCGGGGGTGGATGAATTCTTCTTCTGGTAAGTTTACACTTTGTTTGGTTTTCTTAATGAAGCCACTGGTATTGCCGTGTGTACTATTCAATATCAGCCCATTTTGTGAGACTTCCTTTTGGGTTGTCATAACTCATAGCTATTCAGATGCCTCAACAAATAACACAATCTGTTAAACCTGAGGAAACAACAGAAAAACAAAAAATTGTTAAAAAGTAAAACATGTCAAAACCATCTTGCGCTGCGGCAGGCAAGCCTTGCCCGAGTCAACTTGCATCACAATTAAACTTTTCAATAAGACATTTCACAAATAATTGCCCCCCCCCCCCTCCCCGATAGGCAGAGTTGTAATGACTCAAGTCCGACTCGAGTCACAATTTTTGCAGACTCGACTCGAGTCCCGATGGGTAAATGACTCGACTCGAGTCTCTCACCAGGAGACTTGACTTGAGCGAAGGATAATAAGACTCCAGTCCCAATAATAAATTGAAAACTTTGCGAAAACTATTTGCAATGGCTAATTAGGGTGCAAAATTTATGTTCACGTTACTTCGCATACACATGTACCTCATGCACAAATATACACCGCCTCACGTCATGGACTCCCACCTGAATTGTGGTTTTACAATTGCTTAAAAATGACTTTCTCTCTTGTGTTTATTTATTATGTGCTGTTAAAATATTTATGACTCGAATTGACTCAAGCTAAATATTTGATTCGACTCGACTCCACACTGTGACTCGACTCGACTCAAGGTTCTTGACCTATTCTTGACCTAATGACTCAACTCGACTTGAGTCACAAAATTTAGTGACTCGTTACAACTCTGCTAATAGGTAACAATAAACATATGTAATCAGTTACAAAACTAGAAGCTGGACGCTCCTAAAGGGCTGGTCACACTGGCCACGATAACGAAGACGATAACGAAAACGGTGAGAATAAACGGCATTGATTGGTGGAATTGTCGCGCGTGTAAAAGGTTTTCTTCCATAATTCGTTGTGGAAAATATTTTCCATATATCTTTGCATGAAGCATGACAAGGAAGATGATAGGCGAAATAAAAAAAAAATGTTTCGCGTCCCCGCTTGCTTCCTTTTTGGAGGCCGCCTGGATTTGAAAAAAAAATTTACCACAGAAAAATTATGTATAACAAAACAAAAATGTCAACCAGTCAATTGAAAAATAAATACTTGCGAGTCGGAATTAAATTTTTATTTTTTTGTTGCTGATATGGTGCTACAAACATACATGTCCAACATGCCTCTTTAATTTTTAATGTGTCTTTAAACAGGGAAACACCAACGGTTGCCAGAATTTTTTTAATGACGGCCATCTTGAAAATAAAAAATAAAAAATTAAATGCCCCTCTTCCTCCATTTCTTTTGAAAACCCGGACGTGAAACATGTTTTTTTTTACTTGGCCTAACCAGAAACAAAAATACATTTTTAATAGCAATAAAACTTAAAACTAGGGAAAAAATTGAGGAATCCCTCCTTTTTAGTCTTGCTGTGTCATCATGGTCATTAGCCAACCAGAATAGAATTTAACTGCCATGAAAACCAATATGACCAATCACATGCATTCTTCTAGTGCATGCTCTCGCAGTAAATACAGCCGTGCTGTTTGTCATCCAATCCCATGATGCATTTCGCGCAACGTTCACGGTAACACGACGAAAGAAACTTTAATTCAACGCATAGGGCTACAGTACAACTGATCCTAACAACCCATTAATTCCAGCATCTGGATTTTAAAAGAAGAATCTTACATTTTTATAAGGTACAGTAGCAAAATAAGGCCGATATGTTAACGCCCGTCTCCTAAAATTATTTATGGTAACTTTTTGTGGAGGCAGCCATTTTGATTTCATATTTACCACATTCTCGGATGATTTTGTCCACTATAAATAAATTAAACAGAATGAGCGAGGTAATCGAAACGACTTGGAATATGATTTTCTCATTACATTTAAAAGTTATATAATATTTATGTAGTATTTTAGTGTTTGATATATGTTACAAAAGTTATTTATCACCAAATAAAAGGAGTTGACAATATGGAACTATGGTAAAGCACGCGGGTTAATCGCGTGCGTGCGTACATATGCACACACGACCTCTTTGTGCATGTTGTGCGCATGGGATTCCGAGTACTTCCTTGTCTGTGTTTTGTGGTAAGTATTCCATTTTTTGCGAACATATAATCACGCAGAAAGGTTTGTGTTCACCCCCCAAAAATTAAGCATCTGATCGAAGACTACGAGAATTAGTCTCTTGTGGTAGTGTGTGTTTAAAAGGGACATTTCTACGTTGCCGCCTCCCGGTCCCGCGTTCTGTTTTTCGTCCTGACCCCCCTAAAAACTAACGTTCATGATGTTAGGGCCAAGGCGTCAACTCGGTCCTAAATCCGGGTCATTACTAATCACCGTCAATACGCACCAGCACCGCCAACACACCGTCGAAACACCTCGTCAACACCTCCAAAACACATTCTAAATTAACAAAAGAGGCATAGAAATGTAATGCATAGGCTCATTTCATTTATTAAAATGGAATATTTTTCACTCGAAAAATTGTCTCTAACGTTAACGTTAGTTAAAGCATAGACCTTATCGCAAATACCGCCTGAATGAGACGTCACAATGGTTACTAGGGACGTGAGAAAGAAACGCGCACCAAAATCGCTCCCATTTCCTTCCCACAATCCCTTTCAATGTTCGATTTAGACGGGTGCACGCATGCACTGGTGCATGTACTTTTTCCTCTGTGCACGTAAACCTCTGGTACAACGTGCACGCTGTGCATGTACTTTTTGGCTTTTCCGACAAAGTCAGTCGGAAAAGGCCTTGTTTTTGTTCTGATTTTTTTTTGTCTTCCTTCTTCCTTCTTCTTCTTCTTCTTTTCGTTCTGACCAAAAGCCCATAGACTTTGTACACGAATTTTGTCGGTGGCACTTTAGGTCTTAAAAAGCCTCAGATCTTAACCAAACTTACCTCAAACATAGACCCTAAGCTGAAATTCTTTGTCGAAGAGTGACGTCATGATGACGTCATCACGTGTCGCGTGACGTCATCTTAAAGGTGCGTTTTTTAAAGGCCCATATCTAGAGAACGGTAGGTCCAATTTCCTTCAAACCTGGTATGTTGGTAGGCTAGCTCGTGTTATAGATGGAAATTGGGGTGACGTCATGATGACGTCATCATACGATTTTATAGTAATTGTTTAGTTTTTGAACTTCAAAGTTTCTCAAAGCCATATCTCACCAACAGAACATGCTAAATTCAAAATTATTTTTGTAATAGCTTTGTTAGCTCCTATATTCTTTCACATAAATGTGAAAAATGTGTGACGTCATCATGACGTCATCAAAAATATGCTTTTTTGAAACACATATAAGGGTACGTCCGATCATCATAAAAATTAGTGGGTAGGTAGATAGTGCTACTAGCATGTAAAATCCGAGGTGACGTCATGATGACGTCATCGGCTGATTTTCTATGATTTCTTTTGTTCTATCCCAAATCCCATAGACTTTGTACATGTACACGAATTTTGTAAGAGCCACTTTGGTCACTAAACAACCTCAGATCTTAATCAGGTTTAACACAAACAGAGACCCTAAGCTGAAAATGTATGCCGAAGAGTGACGTCATGATGACGTCATCACTTGTCATGTGACGTCATCTTAAAGGTGCATTTTTCAAGGGCCCATATCTAGAGAACAGTACGTCCGATTACCTTCAAACCTGGTATGTTGGTATGGTAGCTCGTGTTATAGATGAAAATTAAGGTGACGTCAGGATGACGTCATCATACGATTTTACAGTAATAATAAAGTTTTGAACTTCAAAGTTTCTTAAAGCCATATATCATCAACAGAACATGCTAAATTCAAAATTCTTTTTGTAATAGCTTTGTTAGCTCCTATATTCTTTCACATAAATGTGAAAATTGTGTGACGTCATCATGACGTCATCAGAATTATGCTTTTTTGAAACACATGTACGGGTAGGTCCGATCGTCATAAAAATTAGTGGGTAGGTAGATAGTGCTACTAACATGTAAAATCCGAGGTGACGTCATCGGCTGATTTTCTATGAATCTTTTTGTTCTATCCCAAATCCTATAGACTTTGTACATGAATTTTGTAAGAGCCACTTTGGTCACTAAACAACATCAGATCTTAATCAGGCTTAACACAAACAGAGACCCTAAGCTGAAAATGTATGCCGAAACGTGACGTCATGATGACGTCATCACGTGTCATGTGACGTCATCTTAAAGGTGCATTTTTCAAGGGCCCATATCTAGAGAACGGTACGTCCGATTGCCTTCAAACCAGGTATGTTGGTATGGTAGCTCGTGTTATAGATGAAAATTGAGGTGACGTCATGATGACTTCATCATACAATTTTACAGTAATATTAAAGTTTTTGAACTTCAAAGTTTCTTAAAGCCATATCTCATCAAGAGAACATGCTAAATTCAAAATTCTTTTTGTAATAGGTTTTTTAGGTCCTACATATGTAAACAAAAAAATGCAAAATATGTGCACCATCATAATGACGTCATCAAAGGCATAATTTCTCGTAAGACATGTAAATTTGTAGCTCCAATTGTCATGAAGCCTGGTGGGTAGGTAGACTTGTCACAAGCAAGCAAAAATCGCAGTGACATCATAAAAAGATAATGCGGAAAAGCCCTATGTTCTGTTCAGCGAAGAGACATAGAGTCCTAGTTTAGGCCTGTACCTGCTGGTATATTTCCCCATGTTGAACAACGTATCACAACGCGCACCCGATTTATTGCACGCAACGATCGACATGATGTGTGCGTGCCTGCATATTACCATCGTTGTAGTCTTGGTCAAGTGCAAAACAACCGCAACCGATCTGCTACCGTATTATTCCCAATGTACAATGTACGTACACACAGCTAACATTGACTTGAGAAAAGACTCGTTAACCCGGCCCCCACGACCTGGGGTTAGAGCAATTGATCAATAAAGCCAACCCCAAAAGCGCATCTGCGCGTGCGCGTTGCTTTGTTGCTAGTCTTGGTCAAGTGCAAGCAACCGCACTGAATGCCACCGTCTTATTCCCAGTGTACAATGCATGTACACGCATCTAACACGAAGCGAAAGTCGTCTTGAGAAACGACAAACTCGTGCGGCACATGCATTGTGCACAAGACATGCAAGACAATGTTTTTGACAGCTCACGTGTGATTTGGGCGTCCATGGTATACATTTTCAGCTGTTACTAATCAACATTGTCGAAATAGAAACAAACGCTCGTCTTTCTAGTGCCGCAAGGAAGCCAACCGAGCTCAGTCCCGGTGGGTCCGATCCCGGTGGGCCCGATCTCATGATGCTGTACACGTGGTGATTTCCATCAGGTATTTAAAAAGAAAAATTATTCCTCCGTTCTTCCGGTAAGGAAAAAGTGACGTCATCACGATAATATCGCGATATTTTTGGGCCGATATTTCGGTATCAAAATATCGAACAGCCTTCTGACACCGTGGAACATGATACTACAGTAGTAACGTAACTTCGGCTTCGCCTTCGTCTTCTCGCGATCGTGTCAGATATTGCTAATTACCACTGATGAAATAAACAAACAGCGAATACCAATTGTACAAAAACACATTTTATTTACAAAGCAAAACAATACCCTTAACAGCACTATACATGTAATAGCTACATTTGAAAATTTGTAGGAATACACATATTTTAAAACAACAAATATGTCTACCTATTGTTCTTTTGGGTTATGACTTGTGTGCACATTTTTTTGTGCATGTAAAATATATTTTGTGCATGTAACTTTTTCGGTCTACATGCACTAGTGGCAAGTGCATGCGATTTTTTTTCTCTAAATCGACCCCTGATCCCTTTTGACCATTGTGACGTCTCAACCAGGCGGTATTTGCGATACGGTCTATGGAGGAAGGATATAGAAGGAGATAGCACACATCGACTTCAAAGGTCCAATGATGGTCGCTGTGGTCGTAAACGCAGCGGCGGTCGCACTGATAACGAATGGATTAAGCCGCTATGTAAACACTGCACGCGTGCGGTCAGCAAAGCCAGCTTCTGTCGCTTGGCATGGTGGGAAGGATTTGGTCTCTTCGCGCATGCACACAACAAGCGTTACTATGCAAAATGGCTGCCTACGGTCCCAAAGATTTCGCGTTGAGCGATTTTAATTTCGAAGATTTGAGTTGTCTTAATTAGAGGTACGAGTTGGCCATGGTACTAGTTGGCCATGGTACGAGTTGGCGAAGGTACGAGGTGGCCAAGGTACATGTACAAGTTGTCCAAGGTACGAGTTGTCCAAGGTACGAGTTGTCCAAGGTACGAGTTGTCCAAGGTACGAGTTGTCCAAGGTACGAGTTGGCTAAGGTACGAGTTGGCTAAGGTACGAGTTGACTTGAAAGCTGTTTGTGTAGGCCTAGTAGTGGCGATTGTGTAGTGTAGGGCCCCTCTTTAGTTTTTATTAAATTAGTCGAGGGTATTTTTTCTCATTCCAAAATGACTTTTTAATTAAAACCTAAAACAGACTTCTCTTAATTTTATTGACATCTTTTTTGGTAATTTTGAACAGTTTATTGCAGTAGAAAATGAAATTTTCTTACGCGTTTTATGGCAGTTGCCATGTTAATCAACGCGGTTTTGTGTGTTTACTGTGCGTCGCGGTGATCGCCATCTTTATTTCCGCGTTGTGTTTTGTCTTCATCGTAGCTTAACCCCAAAATTTTCCTCAAAACTAAAACCATGCCGTTTATCTACGGCATACCTTATGGTTTGTAATGTTGCCAACTACATGTAGTTTGGCAATTCTAGTAACCAAAAAGTGGATTTTTGTTCCCTTATAGGGAACAGGGCCCTACACTAGGGGGCTAGAGGGGGCTATTAAAAGGTGGACAATAGGCATTTGCGGTTCCCGTGCCGTTATAGAGGGGTTTGTTTATGGCGGCTTTCATGCGCCGGAACGGCGCAACTTAAAGAATGTGGAAACTAATCCCGAAGTGCGTAAAACAGTACACTTGCTTTCGTTCCCCTTCCAGCCAGCCGGACAAAAAAATTATCCAACCATGCAAAGGCAATCATGAAAAGCAGAATGTTTGGCGCCCTCTTTTGTTCAGTAATATCAATCTCGTTTGTAACTTAAAATATTAAATTTACCCCCATGATTATAAATTAATTTTAGAGCTTATTAATCCCCGACAGTCGCACCCCAACATTTTGACAAATTTTACCATAAAAACTAGTCATTAATGAAGACCCCCCCCCATGATCGACAAACGCCGTCTGTTGTCCACAAAAAATGCACTGGTTTCCTCTTTTTTGTGCCTAACAAGAGCCCCATCAAGATTTATGTTTGTGCGTGATTGAAATACTTACGTGCGTGTAGCTAATGCAGTGGTTTTGCAGAGATCTATGCATCTCAAATCGCCCGGTCGGCGAACTCCAGCGGTCTTGTTCTTCTGCTCAGGTGTTGTTTTATTCAATACATGTATTACTGCTTGTTTTATTAAAAATCTACTTATAAACCATAATAATAATAATAATATGAGATATTTGCGTAAGTCCGGAGGACCTCGTATTAACAAGAGTCGACTGTAGTCGGGGAAACTGCACAAAGAGGCCTCTGCTTGAATCTAAGTTTAAGCCCAACTTCCCTAGGTGGTGTGAAAAATCCTATTGGAATTGGAGGATTCGGGACTGTTGGGGATAAAAGGTCAGTTTACCTGCAGAAATATTCTTGTCCTCCTCTCGCTGTATCGATCAGTAATCTGTTTCATATTAAATGGAAATTTTCATCCCAAAATGGACACAATCTTTTTTTTTGGGGGGGGGGGGGGGAGGGGGGAGGGAGTCCTTTTTTTTTTTACACTAACAATCTCAAAGCAAACCTATTTGGCAACCTTTTTCTTCCTTTTTTTACAAGTAACCCCCAAAAATCTGTAAGGCCTACAGATTGTAGGAACCCCCTGCAAACATTCTCGTGTCTGTCCCTGTGGATTGTTAGTGTCTTTATACAAGATGATTAGGGATGTAATCAAGTCCATCATAAGCCCATCACAAGTCTCTGCAAGTCCATCACAATCGCTCCAGTCCTAATTCCAATCACAAGCTATTCAAAATTTCAAATGAGCTTTGACAAAGGCATTCCTTTGTCATTGTTCATCCAGTTACTTGTGACCGGCTTTATGAAAGGACGTCTGAATGGACTTGTGAAAGGACTTGCAGGGACTGGACTACAATTCTGAAGATGATCTTTACATGTTGCCTTTTGCAGAAACAAAAAGATCAAGCTTGCAGATGCCTGTGAAAAATGTCAAATTAATATGCTGTCATGCATTTATAAGGCCTTTTCATATCTGATGATGAATTCCTTTCAGGGTATCACTGATGAGAAAGAGCAATTGATCAGCTTTATCTCATAGCATGCGTTTTATCTCATAACGTGTCTCTGTGGATTCCTGTATGTGAACAATGAAATTAAGAGACTGGGTTGTTTTTAAGAAGTGATAAGCGCCCTCAAGTGGCTGGTCATGGAAAGTTTTAGTGGCACAGGATGCCTTACTCTCTTGCTACTGTTTCCATAACATTCCATTGGCTGGAGTTGATTGGGTGCACCACACTAATTCCAGCTCCATTGACAACAGTGTAAAATCAACAAAGTTCAGGGCCCAATAACCTGTACCCCAGCATCACTGGGGTCTACACAAACAAATGCCACTTATTGTCTGATCTTTTGTCTGTCCATTTCTTTTCTATTTTGGGGGGGGTTAACCAATTACATTTTTAATTATTGACACAAAACAAACGCACCTCCCAAAAAGTCCTATTTCCCAAGCCGATCAACAGCCATTTTTAACATGGCATCCCTCCACTTTCTCGGGCAAATGGGACCCATTTTTCAACAGTAATTTTATCAAGTCTGCACACAGATGGAAGCCCAGAAACCAGGGAGTTGATGCTGGGCTATGTTTACACAATCCCACAATTTTTGGAGGCACAAACTCTCCTTTTTCAAAAAAAGTTGTGGGTATACATTTTATGTTGATGAGCTGGTGCATAAATTCGGACATGAATTAGTGTAGTGCACCCCTAAATAGGCCAAAATGGCTGCGCCAAACTGATTATCATAAATTGTAGGTTCTGTGCTTCAACTTTTGTGCAGGCTTGATAAAATTTGGCTTTATAATTGGTCCTATTTGGCTTGGCAAGTGGAGGGATGCTGTATGAAAAATGGCAGCAGCCGGTTTGGAAAAAACCACATTATCGGGGGTAGTACTTTCTGGGGATAATTAGAAAAAATTATAAACGGCTAACCTGCCAAAAATTGAAAAGAATTTGACAGATTAAGATTCAAACTATAATTTTCAGTAGTGTCACAAAAACCGAGAGACTCCTGGATAAGGATTTGTTTTCATTGTGAAGTTGATGGATTTTACACTATTAGGTCAATGGGAGTTAATTTAGTGTGGTGCACCCCTGAAGATGTCCATGGGTTGACTTGCGCCCTCTGTTGCTGTAGTAAAGGTAGCTTCTGAGAGGTATAGATGATGGGGGTCTGTCTTGAAGTGTATTAAATTATCAGAGGGACAACTCAATCCCACGCGCAGATACTTTGAAGCCTTCCTATTTCCTAGACTTGGCCATTTCTTTTCAGGGGTGTGCCTGTTTTGTGGGCAATCGATGAATGATTTAAATTAACTGAAAATTGGCATCATGTGGTGGTTCTGCATGATCTGCCTTGTGCAAACACACACAATGTGCATACATCCAGAACAGTTAATGGAGTGTTGCTTCATGTGCACACAATTCAATAATAAATGCCCAAGTTGGTGCCTTTGTGTTGCTTAGCCTTGACCTTTATCTTGCTTAACCATAAAGTTCTTTAATACATAAAAAGAAATACAATGGCTAGAGACAGTGAAAATCCGTTCGAAAATTTTGCATTTTCCGTTCTGCAACATGTGCAATTTTGTAAATTGCGTTTTTTCTGTTTTTCTGGAATTTGAAGCCTTTTGAATAGAATTAACTCCCCGATGAGTAAACGGTACGTATTCAAAATGGGTAAACCTGAAAGCGTCCCCATTAGGCCTGAGGCTACATGATCAGGGTCCTATGAGTTGTCTTATGTAGTCGTCCAATCATTACGTCCCTCCCAAAAAGATATTTCCAGAAGTGAACAGTTAATAAAGAACCCAACATTATAAACCTGACAATCCGACTGATTCTAAATGATTTTGGACGGGCAGTTTTCAATTTTGACGAGCACAGCGGGCATTAGAGAGATGAAATAAAATCTTCGCAGCGTGAAATGTTCACAGGAGTGGCATGTGCACACGCGCACGTAAATCACATCCAGTAACAAGAGGTTTCACCCTCTGTCGGCTTGGCATGATTTGGGCCACGAATCTGACCGCTGGTTCATTGCGCCTGTTCCCACATCCATGACATCAAGGTATTCATTCTGCTGCAGCATACCAGCGGAATCAGATGAAATCGGGTCAGGCCCAAAGTGCGTGACTAGCCCAAATTCTAAATGAATCTGTATGCGTGGTAGGCCTACTGTGTACACTGTCATGTACATCGGCTGGAGTTGACGTGTGATTAATGGTATGCTGCTTCGTCATTTTAACGTGATTCTTCTGTTATTTAAAAAAGCTTATAAGTACAAATTTTATAATACTTAATTGAATTTAATATGATTCTCATTCAATCTTATTTTGAAATGTGTTTTCCGTTTTTTTCGTTCAAAATCTTCAATTCCGTTTTTGACACTTGGTTCCGCGATTCCGTCTGTGATTCCGCAATCGCGGATTTTCACTGTCTCTAAATGGCTGATATACATTGACTTGAGTTTTTGTTTCTTTTTAGTCTTTCCGGGGGGGGGGGGGGGGGGGGGGGGGGGGGGGGTTGTGCACTTACATGGTTGTACCCTTACATGGTTGTACCCATTCCTGAGGCTTTGTTTTATATTTTGCCTCGAATTCCTATTGCACCAATGTAAATTCTTGTTGAACTACTGTGGGATTAGACAAAAACTGCAGACAAACTGCTGTTTACAAACTACATGTACAACATAGTCCAGGACCACGAGTAAACAAAAATTTGGAGAAGGTACAAGAAAACAGCACATTTTAAACTGTCAGAAATCAAACTACGATTCACCAAGTCATTCTGGCCCAGTTAAAACGGCGTGTTCTGAACACTCGTACATATACATGTAGGTTAGTTCTGGAGGGGATACTTTCCTTTACAATAATATCTTAAATTGTCAAAATTTGTAAGGGCGTACTGGTGTGCAATGAAAGAGCTCATTGTAAAGTTTAGTACAGGCAAGCCAAGTGGTATAAAGTGGAATTACATGTACATGTAATTCTCTTGAGGAGGCGTATGTTTTTCTAAGCTTCACTTGCTTACTGTAGCATTACTTTGAACATTAGCAAATGTATGCGTCAAGTGAAAAGTGGCTGAGAATCAGTAACCAGCAGTATGTGGGGCATGACTTTTTAGTTGGTTAACTGTTTTTGCTCAGGAAATGTGTGCGGGTACCCCTTAAAGAATGCCATTCCCATAAACTAAATCTCAGAAATTGCTGTTTATATTGTTTGTGAAGGTCCGCACGTTAATACCATAACATCGGTGCATCAATGCTTTAGGGTGTAAATTGCATTTGTGCATCATAAATGTTAATCTGCTTTCTGTTTTCCATTTACCCTGTTTGCATTTTTATACTTACACACAAATGACATTTAATAAATTTTGTTTTCAATGTCTGAGAAATTACTAAGTAACTAATATTTTAATTTGGTTATGGGTACTCGATTCCATAAGGCCCCCCCCCCCAAAAAAAAAAAAAAAAAAAAAAAAAAAAATTGTGTTGCTAATAAATGGGAAAAATCAGGAGGGAGTGTCGGTCGGAATTTGTTTTTACCATCCTTGAACACATCAAAACAATACATGTACATGTGTAACTCCGGAGGCAAAAAGTAAGCTTATTTAATAGCGAGATGGCAAAATGCACGATTGTGCCGTCGTAGTTGTATTTAAAGACAATGATTTTAATAAAACTTGTTCATTTTATGTGGGAAAAGGTGAGTTTTTTAAAACAAGTTAAATAAATAAATAGGAAGAAGATGTAGAAATGTTTAGTTTTAGAGGTGGGAGGAAAATCCTTGAATGATCTTCTGGAGAAAACCCATTGAATCGGGCGGGGACTGAAAATCCAATCCACATGTTGAGCTGGGTAGGATTCGAACCTGGGCTGCCGTAAGTGGAAGGCGAGGAAAGTACCACTTTTCCAACCTGACTTCCCGGACAGATGAAATTGACAGAGTCCAGGCTATTTGTAGTGTGCATGGTTTGAGTGGTAGGGTAGTTCAGTAGTTTGAATGAATTATGAATGTTTGTATTTGAGTCTTGGGAAGGATCATTTGTAGCTCCATGGAAGAATCCTCCATTGTGGGTACTTACTCTGTCTGTGGTCATAGAACACATCAAAAGTGATGTTTTCCCAGTATTTCCTATTCTTCCTCAACTCCCCCTTGTGGTTTATCGCTTGTACCTTTGTTTGCGTAGATGATCAACAATTTTTTCGCCAGCGATTAATTTATGAAGAATAATTGTATGCAGCCATGCGTCTGCATTTGAGTGTCTCCTGCAGACGACAGGATGGAAGAAAATTAAATTGCTTCTCGTCATTTTGTCCCCACTCGTGGGTAAACCGAATAAAAAAAAATGGAGGATGCTGAAAATGGAAATTTAATTTACTTCATTCGTGATGAAAAAGGGAAAGAGAGAGATATAAAGAAAAAGATTTTGCATTGAGCTAAAAGCAAACACGCACACTTTCGGATACAATGTATGATGCTGTTGTGTAAAAAAAAAAAGCAATTGGGACGTGTTTTTTCTTATTGAGCATTAGACCAAAAAAGGAGAAGATTCTTTTTTCCTTGAAAAAAGGCAGTTTTTTTCTGGACAGATTGTAGAATTCTACACATTAAACCCAAAACAATACTTCTGTGTTATTATGTTTCCTCACCAGTCAATTTTCAGACCCATTTTTTGTTCTGTGTGCTTGTATTATGAGTGTTTGCTTGCAAGTCGTGAGCAGGTGGAGACTGTATATTTAGGGCTTGTAAAATTTTAAAAATTGAGCATCAGACTAATTGTTAAAACCCATTTCATGGAATTGAATCCCATAATTCTTATACAAAATGTACATAGTCTCATTTTGAATGATAGTCTGCATTGTTTGTGAGCAAACAATGATGCTTTTGGGTAGAAAAAAAAACCATTGAGTTTTGTTGTTGCTTTGTTGCATTGTCTTGCTTCATTGCTGCAATTCATCGGTTCAGGATAATTTGTCTTAATAATTTGATTTTTTTTCCCATGAAAAATGACCAGGACTCTGTATGTTATTCTTCTTTAGAAATATTTGTATATCAATTTGTTGTTGATGAGGCCGCTCATTCAAGTTGACTTTTTGAAATATGCCACCTATAGTAAGATAATGTAACAATTGAGGGTAATATTCAACTGTCGTTATTTTTCAACATACATGTACATGTACATTGTACATGTATTTTGGACCTCTCATGTAGAGTGGAAAATATACACAATGTATGGATGTGCATCGCACTTGTATCCGAAGTTTGATGACGTGCAATGTTACGTACAGATAGAATAAGTACAGTTACGGTCAAGTTTACATACATTTTGTACACCTCAACCCTGAAACAAAAAATCTCAATTCTTTCCATTGTTTCCAATGTTTTCAACCTGACCATCCCAATTGTGTGTGTGTGCGTTTGTAAATACCGGCAATCGTGGACTATGTAGGGAATGTGGTTAGGGCGTAGACAAAGGGTCCACAATTGACCGAATGTCTACGATTGAAAATCTTGTACAAAACATATGGGAGGCCTTCCGAAAAAGTTAGAAGTACATGTACAAACAAAAGAGGGACAATAGGAGGTCCCTGTTTACACACTTGGGTGTGTGGGGGGGGGATTACCTCTGAAAATGGAAGTGCGGGCGATTTGATCCCCTCCTTGATCTGTATTGCCATGTTATGATTTTTAATTTTTCTTTTTAGAATCAGTTAGGGCTGTTCCAAATATACCGAATATTCGAATATCTTTTTGGCGGTTCGAATATTCGAAAAAATATATATATGCACGTACAGATATGACTCTGATGCTATTTTGGTAGAAATGTTACGGAGCTTAGCAGTGTCAAATGCCGCATTTTTGTCGAAGGTAACTTTTTTGTGGCCAGAAGTTTTTGTTCCCGTCTGTAAAACCCTTGACACTTGTAAAAAAAAAAATACTCCTGCAAAAATGCAGGCTGGAGTTTGGTTTCTTATCAGAACGTTATGTACCCGTAATGATCTTGATACAATGGGCGCATGCACAAAAATGTCGATTGAGCAGTCCATAATATTGATCGGCGCACGTAAAACACCGGCGTAATGGCGTGGCATGCAGTTGCAGCTGACGCGTGAAAAACTTGATCGGCGATTATCGAATATTCGAATATTCGGTCAAATTAAGTTTCGAATATACGAATACTGAATTATTCAAAAATAGACAGCCCTAGAATCAGTACAACTTTTTACCAGTTTTTAACTTGAGACAATTCTTTATGACATGTATGAATTAGAAATACATGTAGAACAGAAATTAGCACATGTACATGGTTAGTGAGTTTCAAACATTGCAAAAGAACACGCAAATGCATTAACTGAAATGAAAAAAACAAAACGTCAAAATAACATTATTTTTCTACCTACCTACCTACCTACATGTACATGTACCTGGATTTTTTTCAGGCCGTTACTGTAAACCACACCATTTGTTTTGTTTGACCTAGGGTTAAAGATACATACATGTATATGTACATTGTATACTCCAAGTGTTTTTCAAGTTTCACTCCGAAAAATAATGTATTTTTAAGAATTGCTATTTTTCTAGCAATACAAGTTATTAACTTTTAATTTACAAATATTGAATTATTTTGTGACCCGACAATAATTGGGGCATACCTTTGTGTGCATTAGATGTGCAAAAGCACCCAAGAATAAAAGCCTATTTTTGAGGTTTTGCAGATGCCCAAAATAACAAAAAATGTGTGTGTTTTTTATTAAAATAAAACTTGTAAAAGAAGAAATTACTGAAAAAAATATTTGAATTTGTTGAGCACAATCATTTGTTGAAGAGTATATAAATAGGCCTTCCCATCAGGTTTGTGGTTTTACAGGTTTGTTAAAAAAACAACCAAATGTAGTTCTTGAAGGGTTGAATGCTGTCTCTAGTGGCCGCTGCACCACTCGACTGAGATTTCATTTGTGCGTTAGCTGAATGTCTAACACTACTGGACTTGTACATGTAGTTCCAAAAGGAAATTGGTAGACACGTGCATCGACTTCAGATGGGAGTGCAAATGTTGAAGGTGTAACTAACTTACCAAGGCATGGTGTGTGCACTGCCAGCGTGGGAAAGTGTCAACTTTAGTTGCTGGGGAGCCAGCCAGCGCGAGTAATGTGAATGTTCAGAGCAGCATGAACCTTTTAAGCGGGGTAGGAAAAACAACATTCACGTGACGTATTGCCGTTGCCAGGCACGGAGAAGACCCTTGCTCTCAGGGTTGGGTTCATTATTTGAAAATGGCGACCGAACTTGAGATTTGGCTGTTTGTGTTCTGCATACTGGATAAATGATTATTAACAAATTGCTACGTGTATAAATATGTATTTTCCTTGTCAATTTTGTCACATCCTCATGGAAACTTTGAGTATTATTTTTCTCATTTCAAATATAATTTTGAAGACAAATATATTTAAGAGCATTTTCTTGGATTTCATATTAAAAACTAAACCTTTTGAATGCAAGTCTAATTAAAATTTATCAAAAATCATTGTGTTTAGATGTTGAAACTTTTTTTTACACTTGATAACATTCACAGAATACAATGCAGATAAGAGTATTACTTTCTTAATTGACCTTTTTCCTGAGCAACAATTTTGTGATACTTGAATTACACTCCATCATATCCATTTGAGATTTACACTATACATGCAGCTTTATTTTTTTTTTTTGTAAATAAAAGCTGTGTTTAGGTGTTTCAAAAGACTAGAGATTTATCTTAACACATGAGGAATCAAAAATAATTCCAAATTTTAAAAGAGTTGAAAACAAGTAGCATTGCAAAGACATTCACACAGTGGCTCTTAATCATAATACTGCCACTGGATCAAACTGCCATGTTAAATTTAACATTGGAACGCCCAACAAAAAAAATCCTTCTTTGATCATCTATTGTCAGTGCTGCATCTGTTCACAGCAGTACTTGCTTGTGTTTATTAAATCAATGCAGTTTGGGCCTTTACTTCGCCACTTTTCCTTGACCTGATTCCATTGTGATGCCCCAGAAATTTCCCCGAGAAACTTTTTGTCTCTTGAGTCGCACTTAACTTATTGCACTTATTGAGATAAGAAGATTGGCTTAGTAACAAACCACCGGTGATGGGAAGATGTCTTTGTGGTGGACTTGAATTCAAGAAAATAAGACAGGCTGGCAGAAAAATGTCACCGCTGAAGTACTTAAAATGGAGGTATTGTCAAAACCTCAATTTGCAAATGCCGTTCATAATGTTATGGTCTACTGTTGATGTAGTCGCTCATATTTCTTATGAGCATTTAAATCTAGCTGCCTAGGTTTAGTGTTTCGATAAGCATACATTATTTTATAATCCCAGCTTTGTCACATTTTATAATCTGCAAGTGTTTGCAAATGTTATGTTACAACCAGGTTTCCCTCAGAAAAAAAGAGTTGAGTAGTGAGTGGTGGGTATTCAGCAATACCATTTTTTTTCGCGTGGTCTTGGAGCAGGCCTCCTCTCCCCATTGTTGTCCATCAAAAGGATTTTATGCATAAATTTTGAAAATTCTTTTCAGTACTAATTGTGTATGATCTGCTCTTGCACTTGGTCATGTTGGTGTGTGGCTATTTTTCACTGTAGTACTTAGAGCTGGCAGCAGAACCAGACTAAATTTTCTTTGTTGTATCATCAGCGTGTTCGATTACTAACCCGAGCTTACTCGTGCCTCAAAATCGGGGAAAGTTGCACATGCGCAGTATGTTACAGTAAACGAATGATCTCGGGTCACTCGAGTGATGTCAACATGGCTAGTGACATCTCTGTGGGCCTGGTGGCGCTATTTGCGATGCCCAATTTTCTGTCAGTGCTGTGACCAGCTTATAATTTGTTTTTTATTTATTTGTTGATCATTTATTGACAAATAAGTGGTGTTTGTTAATTGTTACTATTTTAAATGACTCATAGAATTATATTTATAACAAATTGATAAAAAAAATGAGGGAGGAATTTTCAAAAAAAATAATAGCAATTATTAAGCAATATGGTCACAACTTTTTAACTGAAATTGTCCTCCAAAATTACCATAAAATCCTCCAAAAATCCATAGCTTTGCATAGGGTTAACCTACATGTATCATGACCATTGACCATTTTTTTTACTCTTTCCAGTGATATCTTTCTGGGTGGCATGGGTGGCTTGTGCGTAAAGCGCTTGCCTCTCACCAATGTGGCCCGGGTTCGATTCCCGGCTCGGACCATATGTGAGTAGAGTTGTGCGTTGGTTCTCTCCTGTGCCACGAGGGTTTTTCTCTGGGTCCTCCGGCTTTCCTCCCTCCGGAAAAATCAAACACTTTCGATCTCTGGCTGTGCTCCGTGGTCATATGTGGGTCGATGTAGGCCGGCTGCCAGAGGCGCCTTTACGTGCCAGCGACTCGACCACGTTGTAGCCACGTCCTTCGCAATTCAGCATCCCAGCTGCGAGTAAGAATGTTTAGCCTCCCAAATTATTATAAACTAGTGATATAATATTTAAAAGAATTGAAGCAACTTAAAATTTTCATGAATCTGCCTTGTTAGTGAGTGTCCATGATTGATGGACAGACAGACAGAATCGGAGCCCCATTTTAATGTGGATTGGTAGGCCTACTTGACCGAAGCCATTCATTCGCAATATGTGCACATGTGTTAAATTTACGTCAATCGTCCGGAGTAATGCGGAAAAGAAATTTGTCGCTGTTTTGAATTAATTTCCCACTGCTGGCCCATCGCCGGACGTGGCAGCCATGTTTTTAGCATGGCGTTATGGGATACTTAACCAAGTAACCGGCCCGGCGAGTCGGTTAGTAGGGCCAGGCCCGAGTAAGCACGAGAAGTCACGTGAGAGCTAAATCGAGCAGGCTCGCGCTTGCACGAGTAAGCGCGGGGTAAGTAATCGAACGTGGTGAAAGTGTGCATTGAAGAGCCTCTAAATTGTGGACTTACAATGTATTGTGCAAATGTGTACACATGCAAAGAGTTTTTCCCATTAGATTCCAGGGATGTATTTGAGTCCATCACAAGTCCCTGCAAGTCCATCACAAAGTCAAACCCTCCAGTCCTAATCCCAATCACAAGCTATTCAAATGAGCTTTGACAAAGGCATTCCTTTGTCATTGTTCATCCAGTTACTTGTGACCAGCTTTATGAAATGACTTCTGACTGGACTTGTGAAAGGACTTGTGAAAGAACTTTCAGGGACTCCACAACTCATTCACAGTACTTTGCTGTTACTTGTACATGTACTCTCAGCTGGACCATTGACAAGATGAATGTTGGGAATGCAAAGCTGAGGACATTTATATTTTACTTGGTGATTGTGGATAACAAAAAAACAAGATCAGCAAAATGTATGGTTATGTCAAAACAAATTATCATGATAGCATTATTTGGTTGACGTCTTGGGTTTTAAGTGTAATGGCCTTGGATGAAAGAACACATTTGTTTGAGCATTTTGCTAAATTGTTAAGCTTACATGTAGCAGCCCTGTTAATTTAAAGTGCTTTGGGGAAACCCTGATAATGTTTGGAATATAGATGCCATGAAAACATGCACATTCATAACAGCCACTTCACTGGATGAGCATCCCAACAGCACGTAAGTACTGTGTTGCTCAATTAAGTACATGTACAAGGTTCGTTCTAGTGAAATGACAGTAATTTAGTGTCTGTCTCAACTGTGAAACATACAAAGTTTCACATGAGCTTTTCCCTCTTCCATACAATACAAGTCGTTCATATTTTTTGTGACTAAATGGCAGAAATTTAATGTCTTGTGGAGTTATCATTGTTCAACAGACTTTCCCCTCTCTCCTGTGATGTGAAGTTCCAATATTTTTTTGGAAGGTGGGGTGGATGTTCAACATAAGCAACAACATGGGAGCTACATGTATGCTATTGTACAGCTCGCATCTGTCAGTTTCAAATCCAATCCCTGGGTGTGAGTTCAATCATGATTAAAACCCTCCCCCCCACCCAACCCTGTCTGTATTTGCCAGCACAGAATTTGCTATCGTTTTATCAGTCAGCCAAGCATGTCAGTTTCGAGTCTGATGGATCAATATGAAGAGTGACGCCTTCCTGTTGTTGGCCTCTATTCCCATATTGTTGTTTATTATCAACTTGACATTTGGAATTAAACCCATCGCATCCTTTTCTGACTTCACCCCTTCCAGTCTTTTGATGGTTATAATGATCTTGATAGTGATACGAGGACAGTGGTAATCATGAGACAATAGTTGCATTGTTCTGGTGATTTGTAGATTAATATTTTGCTTCATTTATATGAGACGCGTATTCTGTCCTGCCTGCCTCTTGGTAATCAAGCACGCCCGTTTTTTCCTCCCATGATGGTGAGGGAGGCATTGTAAGATGCAGTGTGCGGGAGCCCACTGTATCATGATTGAGCTTTGCTTTTTGGGTATATAATATTAAATTGCCTGTCCTTGGCGCATCGATTCATCTGCGATGGTGCAGGCCAGTCCATTGTGGACGCTCATCCGTGGCACGTCAATATTTCACCGCTGACCAAGCAAGAGCAAATTTGAGAAGCTATATTCATGGCCATTATTAATGAGGATGTGAGCCTGACTGCCTGGCCATGGTCGGGCCTCTGGCTCACACTCCCCTGCTGTTTGGGCCCAGCCAATCGCGAGCTACCACATCGTGTAGCGCTGTCCAATCGGGCACGCCGCCCAGTGCTGGATTCTAATAATGGGACGTCGGCGTTGCCGTCGTTCATTCATAAGACTCGGCATGTGTCGTACTGCCATTGTGTTGTAATCAAGCGCTCGCCGGTGACTTAGTCAAGTGGGTAATGGTGAAAAGCTGAGCATGACACAACCAATCAGCAATCGACCTGTCACAACAGCTAACCTGTGTAATTTCCATTTAACGTCAAGGCGTGTACATGCGATTCCTCCGTCCCATGCACATGGACGGAGTAAAAATATGATGGTGAAACTTCTTGTCATTGATATTTAATTTACACGTGTGAAGTATTTTAAGAAAATTTGCATCAAACACAGTGGATAACATTTCAGTTAAATATATTTTCATGTACATGTAGATTTCCTTGGCAGTTTTATTTTTTATTGCACAGATTGTATACACTGTAAACAATAGATTTTACGTGTTAATTTTGCTCATGTTTCGTTAAAAAAATGTTTTTCCATTTCTCAGAATCTGGAGTAGACGTTGATTGGTTTTGATGCACATTGCACAGGCCCTCTCGAGACCCACCATAAAATTGTTGATCTGGAAAGTTGTTTATTTTAATAAGTCACGCATTGAAAATGTGATGGCTTTTAAAAAATTACAAGGCCTAAAAGGCGGGTTCATGTCCGCGCATTTGGAAATCGCACCAGAGTGTATTACTGCTGAGACTTTGGCCTCTGTTCATGACTAGTGACTACCGGCGATAGTGATGTATTGCTAATTTTGAATGCATCAAAAGTCATTCGAGGGTTTTGGGCTGGATTTCGTTATTTTGCATAACATTTGATGGAGATATCAGATGTGTGTATGTGAGATTATTTTATGCCAGAAAAGTACAAACTTACATCGTTACAAATACTATGATAAATGTTGTATGATTTCAACTTTCCAAGTACATGTATGTACACCGACAGAAGATTGAAATAATTAGATTGAAATAATTACATTGAAAAAAAAATATAAATTCAATCTTCAATAAAATACATATGTACAATGTATATTCACAAGTAATCATGAATTTATCATGCACCAGAAGTTGTTTTGAAATGGCTGTATGATTGAACATACATGCCTTCAGTTTTTAACCTTCATCATGTTCATGCCAGTTCCAGAGTCAGTCAACTTGAATAATGTGATCTCGAGCCTTGATACTGATACAGGGACATAAAAAGACCAAACTGAACCAAAACATTTTATGAAAGTCATGTGATAATGTCAATAGGTACATGTACTATCCAATAACATGCCTCATTTTGCCATTTTTTGGATCAGTTATTGCTTGTAAAATCAGTCTTTCTTGATGGTGTCAAAATTAGCGTCCCATATTGAGAGTAAACAATCGTGATTGACATTGTAAATTAGCATACGTGTAGGCCACAATAAACTAAATTTAAAACTTTGCAGTGTAAACTTACATGTACATTCATCAATTGGAAACATTTCCCGCATTATATGTACATGCATGTATGTACATGTATATGGATGTGCCCTGCCATGGTAACCAGATTTTCCGATAACCTCCAAATAGATGAGTACGGTGTAATCGGATATCAAGGCTACAAAAAATATTGGAGATGGGTTTTAGATGCATGCATGAATTTCTAGGAGGGAAAGGCTTGTCCACGCTTGTAGCCAAGGCTGTACGGGGAGCACTGACCAGCAGAGGAGAGGCTGAAACGTGACCAATTGAAGATTAACCTCGTCAACACCACCAGTCTGTAAGGAGAGAAAAACTCAGAACTGTAGGACATGTATCTGCATACACTGTACATGTAGATGTAGTACATGTACATGAAAAACAACCCTCCCCCCATACACAAAAGGAACAGAATGAAGAAATATTTTGACAATTTTTTTTTTTTCAAATAGAAGAAAAAACCATTTGCCTAAGTTTTTTGGTCCTTCTTATTGAAATGTTTTTGGAAGTCTACAAAATCCCACTAACTTCTTGAATTGCTTAACCCCTTGCGTACGGAGGACGCCAAATGGCACAAAAAAACAAAACAGTGGCACCAGGCCGGATGACGCCATTTGTCGCTATTTGTCGCTATTTGTGCAGTTTCAATCCATTGTTAGATTATTGTGTATGTTACGCTTGATTGCACAAGCACATTGTGTCCGTTTCGTTTGGCTGCCAAAGTCGGCGCAACACCTGGGCGTCTCCTGTAAATAACTACTGGGGGAGGGGGGGGGGGGGGGGGTGGGGAGTTGTTAAGCCCCCAAAAAATGCACAACTCAAGTATCTACCCAAAAATGTTCAGACAAGCCTTGATCTTTGTCAATACTAATAAAATGTGTATTGTACAGGTATGCAACTTTTCCTCAGATCAGCTGATTTCCTCGTTTTTCACTTCACGCTTATGCCATTGAAAATTGAAGAACACTACAAAGTCTTGTAAAGATTGTAATGTCTTCATTTTTGGTTAATTCCAAGTTGCATGCCTGATTGTAGAACGTATGTACATTGTACATGTGTATGTTGTACATTCTACATGTACAAACAAGAGGGAACAATAGGACGTCCAAGTTTGGAGGTCGATACACGTTTGTGTGTGTGTGTGTGTGCGTTTGTAAATATACCGGCAATCGTGGACTAGGGACAAAAGGGTTAGGGCATAGACAAAGGGTCCATGATTGACCGAACATCCACGATTGAAAATCGTGTGCAAAACATATGGGAGGCCTTCCGAAAAAGTTAAAAGTATAAACAAAAGGTATTTACACATTTGTGTGTGTGGGTGAGCGCATGTGGTTTAACCCCTTGAGTACAGTTATTCTTGTGAGGCGCCAGGGCGGCCTGTGTAGCCAAGCGAAATGGACACAAGATGCTTGTGCAGCCTAGCGTAACATACACAATAGGCCTAATCCAACAATGGATTGAAAATGCAGAAAATGGCGTGTATAGACGTCATCCGGCCTAGTGGCAATTTTTTGTGTGCCATTTGGCGTCATCCGTACGCAAGGCGTTAACCTGCTCCTTACGATACATACATGAATAGTCACTTCAAGGCAGTCCACTCCACACAGAGCTGTTAAGCACACAGGTTTGCTAAGCATGGAAAATATTTGCTTAGCAAAAAAACAACAAAAAAACAGGTTTCCAGCAAAAGTGCTGTGATGTGTATTACAATGTACTTGAAGCTGGTTCTCGTCTCATTGTTGCTTAGTGCAAAAACATACTAAGCAATATTGACTGTAGCAAGTACTGCTGGTGCCTGCAGGTAGGCAACAATATGGTACTGCCGAGGTCCCAATCAAAATGCTTAGCATGTGCCAGTCCAGAATGTTCAATATTTCACTTGGTGAGGGACGATTGTCACAGTGAGCGACTTTGGCCAGGCAGGTGCAAAGCGGATTGCCCATTGTGCGTGTATGAAATAACATGTTTGACACGGGCTGTTGGTTGTGAAAACAATTTTCTCAAACACTGTACTCAACCCCATTCAGAGTTCAAGAAATGTATTCACGGATCAGTGTGATCAGTTTGGATGAACATGATGTAAGGGGGTGGATTCTTTCAAAGAATGTCATTTTGGCAGTTACGTTCATGGTGTAGCTTGGGATTTTTTGTTTTTCAGTTGGAAGAAACTGCTTCAGCCAGCCGTGTCCAGTAAAAAAGTGGTGAGTTCACTGTACTGCTGTGTTTAACTTGCTCAAAATTAAGGCAAAAAAAAAAACCAGTTGTGTTGCCCTCCGCGACCGGATCTAAAAGTCACAAAAGTCGGGTCGCGTTTTTGTGGTTTTTATTTTTTTTATTTTGCAGACTGACATTTTCATCATAGCGAAAAAAAGCACTATTGATGGGTGTCATGTACATGTACATGTAGAAATGTATTTTTGTAGAATTTTACATGTTTTGTTTTTCAAATCTATTAATGGAATCAATCTTAATTGTTTGAACATCTACATGTACATGTACACAATGTACATTTACATACTGTACATTTACATTTGAGCGGTTGGCAAAATGCAGGAAACAACACTCAAGAACATTGCCGACCAGTACTTGGGGATGGGGAGGCAGTTTGCAAAAAAATTAATTCCCCCCCCCCCCCCAAAAAAATAAAAAATTCCCTGAAAAAGTAGGATTTTGACTTAAATACACTGTAATGTGTATTGTATTTGTTTGTGGTAGTGAAGGAAAATACAAGGATTTACCAGAGCAGCCAGTTAAAATGATTGTTGCTGCTCATGATTAGAACCTCCCTGCCTTGGACACTGCCAGACAATCCTCTAACAACAATTTCTGTAAAAAAAAAAATAGACCAGCCAAACTGGCGCATATTCTGCTTTTCCCCCCTTGAATTGTGTAGTTCCAATTAATGAATTGAATGGCATAAGTATCAATCATCCTGCCAGTGTTAACGAGGCCATAAGCAATTAACAAGCCCCCTTCAGCGCCACTATCCTAGACTAAATGCCTGAATTAGTCAATGGTTTAAAAGTGCATTGGATTCCCAGGGTTCAAACGAGCCTTTTGTTTCAGAACAATAACTTGTGCACTTGCAGCTCTTGACCTTGGATGGTTCAGGTGGGTTATTTTCTTCTTGCTTGTTTTGCTCAATTAAGTTTCCGCATACATGTACATATGGTCAGGGATGTAGTCGAGTCCATCACAAGTCTCTGCAAGTCCTCCAGTCCTAATCCCAATCACAAGCTATTCAAGTGAGCTTTGACAAAGGCATTCCTTTGTCATTGTTCATCCAGTTACTTGTGACCGGCTTTATGAAAGGACTTCTGACTGGACTTGCGAAAGGACTTGTGAAAGGACTTGCAGGGACTCGACTACAGTTCTGAAGATGATCTTTACATGTTGGATTTTGCAGAAACAAAAAGATCAAGCTTGCAGATGCCTGTGAAAATGTCAATTGAATATGCTGTCATGCATTTATGGTATTGTGGTTTGCATAGCATCTGCATATATCGTATATACAATGTACATTGTACATGGAGGCCCAACCGGTACATGTAGGGTGGACACCTCAAAATTCACTTCCAAAGATATCAATAGTTAATATCCAAACTTAAAAAAATTGGGACAGATACTTACAACTCTCACAGGTGACGTGACTGAGCTGCATGCCAAAATAAAGCTTGACTTATCATATTTCTTTGCTATTTATCATCAAACAAACCACAAGGGGAAATGACTACGTAAATTTTGAATGAATTTTCAAAGTAAACTAAGAAAACAGGCAGGAGCGGGATTTGAACCTGCGATCTCCGGAATACAGTACTGGTGCTCTACAAACTGAGCTAATGTACATGTATCTTGCCCTATTTTGGCGGTCTCCCAATTGTTAGTTTCTTTGTTCATGGGGGGGGGGGGGGCACAAGTCAGAAGTCATAAACTTTGTATCCTCGATGAGTGATCCCCACATTGTTGCTTCCTAGGTTCCAGGAAGGGTGATTCCCCCTTCAAAGAAGACTAGTGTTTAATCCCGACCTGCAAAGCATGCATTTTTGATATGGCCAAGTTATCCAAAATGCACAGAATTAGAAGCTCACAGTCCTAATGAGGTGGTACTCCATATCTTTAAATTCCCTCAACTGTGTGGGCCTCGTAATGCTTTTTAGAAGAAAAAAATTGTAAACAAATCACTTTGGGCCCATTTACAGGTGTGCACCTTCTAATTGCATGATTAGCCAAAGGGAGTACGGTCACATGAACACAGCTTGTAGGACTGGCTGTTACACCAGAATTATATGCTTGTCATTCTGTGGGCAAGCAGGCATGGCTATTTGGCAGTGAGCTGCACCAAGTAGTTGTGACTGGATCAGGCAGCTATTTGAATTTTTTAATTTTTCCAGACAGTTTGCAGTTTTATCGATGTAATTCCATACACTCAGAGTCACTAATATAGCTAAGAAAATTACTGATTTTTTGTTCACATTATAAACATTCACGTTTCCCCCCGTTAATTACATAAAATGTACGGTGTACTAAAATGTCACAAACGTTAAAAGTGCAGCGATGCTTGCATCAGGGGTATTTGTACTTTTTATGACTGCATGACACGCACGTGCAGAACTTGTAATTCTAGTTTGGTGAAAAGACGGTGGAAAACCTTTACTTGTTTGTTACCTTGTAAGTTCATGTTTCGTAAGCAGGAAATAGAAATTGGTTAGAATTAACATGTAAGCTTAATCATTTACTACTGAAGATCTATGGGATGTTTGTACTGGAGGAGAAGGTGCTCTGATTCCACGTGCTGAATCAGACTAAAAGTGCACGACCCAACAATCAGTTTGTTTGTTTCTTTTTTTAAAGATATACATTGTACATGTACTCGCTGTGCTTAACAGGTTTGATTGGTTTTCCCTTCGAAATATTTTCTTCTACATCCCCCCCCCCCCCCCCCCCCCCCAATCTGCAACCCTCAAATAGGGCTTTTAATTTTTGGTGCTTTGACACATCTTATGCACTCAAGCATGTGGGTCATTTCATAAATTTGGGGTCCAAAAGTGTGACTTTTTTATTTACCTCTTACATAGTGACATAAGATTTTGCAATTCCGGACACATTTTTAAATTAACCCTAACTCCCTACATCATTTTCCCCCCATGTAACCTGAATCCTCCAACATCCTCTGATTTCAAAGTGTTAAAACTCCATATAACCTGAATCCTCCAAAATCCTCTTATGGGGACCATAGCACGAATCCTCCAAAATCCTCCAGGTTTTTTTGCATACCCCTAGTAACCTCAATCCTCCAAAATCGTCATGTATCACATTGAGCCTGATAACCTGAATCCTCCATATTCCTGTAGGGGCAAAAAACCCTAGTAACCTCAATCCTGCAAAATCCTCCGATGCATCAACTTCCAAGTGCCCTCAATCCTCAAAATTCCTTCATTTTGCAAAGAGGATTTTGGAGGATTTGGGAAGGTTAGGGTTATTGCCTTCTATCTCCAAGAGTGATTATGTAAAGAAAAGTACCTGCTAAATAAGTACAACAAAATAGTGTGAAGTCAATGTTAATGATACTTGATGGACATTTCACAGGTCCGGTTTAACAGGGACACCAACAAATGTGGCACTTTTGGACCCCAAATTTATGGAATGACCCACATGCCTGAATTATTGTCTGGCTGCATATAATTCCACATTCGAAGTAATTGTTAATTGAATACCTGATTGAAAGAAGGACCCAAGTTGACCATTTTTTGCCAAACTGAGTTAGGCCGTGTCCGAAATGGACATCTAGAGCTACAGCTACGGTTACGTAACGCGTAGTTGTAATGGACGAACACCTACAATGTAGACAATAGCCCTAGACAAGCGATTCGGACGCAGCCCCAGACACAGGATTGGCTATCATGTGTGTGACTTTTTCAAATTTTCCCAAAATCTTTTCAAGTGGATTTAGGCCCTTCTTTTAATCGGGTATTCGATTAAATGTGGGTGTTTGTTTTTTTGTTGGTTCGATGTCTCATTTAAAAGTGAATAGTTTGTATTCGCCCCCAAAAGGCAGCTTAAAAATATCAATTTTTCTGGGTGAAAGTATATCTTAACAATGTACATACATCCTTTTTTATGTACATGAACTTATGGAATGTACGCACATGTACATGGAAGTGTTCAAATGTTCGGTAAATAAAGCAGTACCAATTTTATTGAAGGATTAATATCCATTAAGCTCAAAGTCCTTGGATAAAATGCGCAGTTTACACACTTGAGAATGTCTACATGTACGTGCACTGTATATATCTCCGAGGACAAGAGAAGAAAGGAATCACAAAGAAACCTTTTAGTCCTTGAACGTAGTCTTTTGTTGAAATCGGTCCTCGAACGTAAGGATACGTGCTTAGTCTATGGGGGTTGGTTATATTAAAGGAACAATAGGAAACACAAAGCATTGTCCTCGGATGTATTGTCCTCGGACGTACAATATATGTATGTATTTGTACAAACATGCACACGAAGGTGTCAGGGGGATGCCAGTTTTCAGGTAATAACTAGGGCTTTTTAATGTGAAATTTAGGGCGAATTTCATGCCTAAACATGTCAAATTTGGCTTTCCTTGCCTTATTTTCTGGCTCTGGACAAGGAATTTACTGCAGTCACTGATGTTTTTTTATTGCTAAGATTTCAGGCCCATACTGATGCTTGGTAAATGCTGATGCTCTGACTAGTGTAATTCTTGACTGGCAATATCTCTCCCCTACATGTACCTACATGTACATGTATACACGTAGCCACACCCCCGATATTAGAAGCTGCATGCAAAACTCACGGTGTACGTGTGGACAGAGGCGTAGCAAGCAATATTTTTTTACTGCTCAAGGCATGGCAAGAGATGGGTTTCTGTCCTCTGTTGGAGTTGTAATCGAGTCTGCATGGGATGAACAATAACAAAGGAATGCTTTCGTTATAGTAGTGTTTGAATACACGTACAAATGTAGCTTGTTACATGGCTTGAGAACAGAATTGTGGATTGACTTGTGATGACTCGATTGACAACTCTGTTGTCTGTAAATCTCGTCAAACAATCCACAAGGGAAACTGACTAGTTAAATTTGAATACATTTTCAAAGTGAACAGAGAAACTGGCAGGAGCGGGATTCGAACCTGCGACCTCCGGGTTACCGTACCGGCGCTCTACTAACTGAGCTATCTTGCCCTATGTTGGCGGTCTCCCAAATATCCAGTATCTTTGTTCGGGTGGGCGCTAGTCAGAAGTCATAAACCCAGAATGCCGTATAGCCAGGGATCACACCCAATTTTACGATACAACCTGGGAAGCAACATTGTGGGGATCACTCATTGAGGATACGACTTTTTAACTTGTAATTTGTCAAACAATCCACGAGGGAAACTGACTAGGTAAATTTGAATACATTTTCAAAATGATCAAAGAAACTGGCAGGAGCGGGATTCGAACCTGCGACCTCCGGGTTACCGTAACGGCGATCTACCAATTAACCTATCTTGCCCTATGTTGGCGGTCTCCCAAATTGTCAGTATCTGTCTGTCTTTGTTCACTTTGAAAATGTCTGTAAATCTCAATTAATTACTAAAACAAAAAGAAACTTCAAAATCTTTGAGTATTTATCATCGTTTCTGAACCATTTACATGTGTAGCATTTTTCTGTCTTGATTTCTGTCAAGCTTTAAAAATACATCCACAAGTGTACCTTTATCTGTCTTTTTATTTGCGTGCTTTTAACCCCTTGAGTACGGTATTTTACGGCATACGTTGGGGTGCCGCGGCAGCTCTGGCAGCGAAGCGAACCGCTACAATGTGTTTGTGCAGTCAAGCGTAACCTATACACAATAATCCAACAATGGATTGAAACTACAAACAGCGGCCAATGGCGTCATCCGGCCTGGTGGCACTGTTTAATCCAACAATGGATTGAAACTGCACAAACAGCGGCCAATGGCGTCATCCGGCCTGGTGGCAAGGGGTTAACAAATGACAAGTCCAGTTAAACAGTGGTATGTTCATGCACAGAGTAAGTTTTGAGGCAGTTTAATGTTGTGGGATTGAGATAAAAGAAGTCATTCCCTGTGCCCTCTGTCCCCCCAAAAACCAATCATTAGCAGAAAAAAAAGAAAAGAGAAAAACATCTCTGTTCTAATTTACATCATCCCCCGACGCAAACATTCTATCTTCTGACTGATTACGCGGTACCCGCTGCTGCATTGGATTCGAATCGGCCAGCCGACCCCGGCAAGCTTGGTGGTCGAGTGGTTAAGACGTCTGCACTAGTAAGCAGGAAGTCGCGGGTTCGAATCCCGCCCGAGTAAGCCTGTGAATGTTTTCACACAGGCTTTTGGAAAGCACCGAGTATACAGTGCTTCATATATTACGTCGGGACAGGGCAGAAGAGAAAACATCTCTGTTCTAATTTAGAAAAAGAATGTGTTTAAAACTCCTCGCGCTTCGAGTGATAAGAGTATTGATTTCCCGTGATCTTTCGTATGGGGAGGTTTGAACAGGAAACCCCAGAAAGGTCTGGAGTGGATGTGTCTGATTTCTGTGACAGTATCAGGTTAATGTCAGATCAGGTCACCCACCTGAGATTGGAGAAGGACCCGGCTAGGCCGGGATTGGCCGGGAATCCACGCAGGTAGCAAAAAGAAAATATGAATCTAAAATTTCCATACCCTGGGCTCGGACTGTTGCTGTATAAATGAATCCGTGATTGGCACATACATGTATGCATGGGGGCACGGATGGCAAAACATACAGAAACTTACGTACCAGAAAAAGATGGCAAAATAATCCCATCTCGAATACCATACCCTCATGTACACTGTACTTTATAATATGATACATGTACATAATATACATGATACATGTAGGACACGTGCATTTGTAAGGGGATAAAAATTAAGAATGCGAACAAACAATTTTGTAAAGAGAGGTACAGTTTTAGTTTCACCTCCCAACTTTTAAGTCTATATTCTATATTGTTTCATTTTAATTAAAGTGCACCAACCTACATGTACATGTACATGTTTACGTCAAAAGAGAAGGGTTATTTTAAATTGCTAATTTTCTAGAATTTTCAAAATTATTCACTTATGAATGAGATGTTGGCCCCAAAAAATATATCCGAGATAAATAATTGATTACAAATGGGAAAATTGATTTGGGACACAATGTGTGAACAAGTACCCACGCATACATGTAAGTATTACATGTATACATGCATTGCTGCTGTAAAATGAAAGCAAACTAACCCCATGATTTGTGACTTGTGTCTCCAAGAAAAATTGTTGAAAACTTGGTTTTTTCCCCAATCTGCAGATCATTAATTAAAAATCAGGACTATTGTGTGTTCCAGAGAGAAGAAAAGGCATTGTTTTTTACACATGTTTTGGGTTTAATTTAAATGAACATTCATACCAGTTGCTAATATATTCGCAATTGGAAATGGTCTTGTACATGTACACTCTACATCATATATTGTGACTCAATATATTTATTCCTTTGGGGGGGGGGGGGGGGGGGGCATATTCGTCTCCAGACGAGTTAGTCAATCCGGTTAGTATACATAAAATATTGGCCCTTGATTTGCATATTTTGTACATATGACACATGCATGTACTTTGAGTTATGTATGTGTACATTATATTTCGTTACTCCAAAATTTTACTCATTCTTACATTGTACATAGTATGCATGTGGATTTAAGTTGTTTAATTTGTATGCATGTAAATGTAGGCCGCAATACAGCTGTTTGTGTGATATTGCTTGATTTGTCAGCAATACACCATTTTGATGATGAAAAGTAAACTTCTTTTTTGTTTCCCACAAGATGTATTGATTATACTGTACATCTGTTGTATATCTTTACTGCATTCATGATACATTGTACATGCATGGTTCTTTATGACTGTTATATCCATCAATAATTTGACATGAAAAATTCATCATACTGCCGGTCATCGAATGAATTAATTGTGGAGCAGGATACATTATCAAACATGCAAACGCTCGTTAAGGTAACCCTAGTCTGCTACCAGTACCATGTCATTAGTGCGACCGTGTATGTTATACGTACATGTACGTGGCCGAACAATCATAGTATTAAACAGTGTCTTGGGTATCCATTGTATTGATCCCCTGTCAGACAGGAGCTGGTTCCCACGTCTCATCAGCTCTCACCCGTCGCCCTCCCCGAACCTTCGCCCAAATGGCCTTTTAATATTGTATGTCTGCTGGCCGCCAAACTAAACAGCAATGGGTGACCCCTACATCCTGCCTGCTCTGCTGCCCAGTCGATGCTCGTCATAGTATACTATTGGCTCAGTAGATTAGCTAGGTTCTGGCTATTGATTGCATGCTTTGCTCTAGGATAGTGTATCTTGATATTTTTTTCCCGTCTGCCCTTCATTTGATTTTCCTCTCTCCTTTTTTTCCCCCACTCCAAGTCTACAGACAGCAAGAGTTTTCCCCCCGTCTCCTTCATTGCCAATTGCCACTAAAACCATCCTGCTGTTTGTTTTTTTGCGTCAAAACTGTAGGGTTTCTGCCCGACCTGTTCTGTGTTGACCGTGGTTGGATAACTTGTGGGGTTTCATTTCCTAATGAGTGCCTGCAAGCTTGTATCTTTGGCAGGGTTGATAAAAATCATGATTTTAAAAATAAATAAAACAAATCAGATTTTTTTGATTTATAGGCAGTGTACATGATTGGTTATTGTTGCAATTTTCAGAAATGGGCGGATTTGGGGGTTAGTATTTTATAGGACATATCGTTCCACTGACCTGTTCAAAGTTTTGCGTTGTTGGATGGCGAAAAAAACGAGAGAAAAACGGAGCTCGTTTTCAACCGTCGGGCGAATGATAGCCTTTAGTCAAGGCGCGCGTGGCTAATGGCTACAGGGCAGCTTTCAACGATTTCCAGCTGGAAATCGTTGGAAAACGATATACATTGCCACTTTTCTTGACAACGACAGCACACCTGGTGCCATAATTTCACAGGATGATTGTGACTACTATTAATTTACAGTCTAGTAAGGTATTTTGTAATAATTCAGTAAAACAAAAAATTGGAGGATTACCAATCGTGTACACTACTTTAAAACCGGATTTTAAAAATTTAAATCGAATTTTTTTTACCATCGTACCATTGGCATAAAACATTTGTTTCAAATAAGTCAATTTAAATGACCATCATTGAAAGTCAAGTATAACCACGCACAATTGTTCATGAAATCTGTTCTGAAATCCCTTTCATGGATCATATTCTTTTCTAGGATACAAAGTTTGTATTAGAATCTCTGTTACAGCATCACCATCATACTGCACATTTCTCATCCAAGTTGATAACAGGAACCCCCCTCCTCTCTACATACAACCATGGTGGAATAAAACTATTTAATGCAGCCACAATATTTTATTAACGCACTGTCCTTATTTTGATCCTGTAAAAGTTTTTACTATTTATGCGGTGGAAATATTGTCCTTCGGCGTCATTTTGCATTTGCAGCTGTAGAATGGGAACCAGACAATGGAACTTTCAATGGACAGAGCACCATTGAAGATTTATGTTAAAATATAGATGGTTTAGCAGAGATACATGTACGAGGCAAAATTTACAATTTTTGAAAACGTAAATATTTATTAAAAATCATTAAAAGACCCAACATAACATTTTTTTATTGTCATTTTTATACAACTCAGCAGAAAGTCCTTAATGCCTGATGAACTGGATAAAAATCGCCACTCGGGGGGTGGGGGGGGGAAGTGGGGAGGGGAAGGGGAAAAGAAGGGGGAGGGTCAGGGCGGGGGGGGGGGGGGGGGGGTCAGGTCAGGTCGGTGGTATCAATTGATAGGCGCATTACAACATATGTATTGTACACAAGATAAATGTAGTACACTGTTTCAGGAAACTGGCCTTATACATGTACATGTACATCCCTTTAGAGTGAGTATAAACGATTTAAAGTTAATGACAGTCGGGTTTGAATAACAGAAATTGTTAAAATAACAAATTAAAAAAATGAAAATGAATAAAACTGCTGCAAACTGCTGACTGACTGAATTAAACAAATAATAAAAACGTGATTTTTATTAGTGATTTTATTTTTTGTGTGTGATTTAAATCATGATTTAAATCAATGATTTAAATCGAGTGATTTAAATCAAAGAACCCTGATCTTTGGTACATACATGTATGTACCAAGCGCATTATCCTCTCAACCAATTCTTCGTGTTGAAAAAAAGTTGTACTTTGGAGTACAAGTATAATACATTGTATGCATTTCTGCTGGTCAGAAAAACATTTTTTTCCTGTAAAAATAGAAAGTTACCTTTTTAAAGCAAATGTCGTATATTTTATTGCTTTTTAAGTGCTTTACTTTTTGTGCAAACACTACTATTTTCCGTTTTGTGAACATACACATAAAGAACAACAATCATATTCTTTTGGAAATTTCCTATAGGATCAATTTCTTTCCATGAATATGCATACATGTGTTCAACTTCCTGAGATCTGATACATGTATTTGCCCATGGAAAGCAAGAAGCAAAAATATGATACATGTAGGTCTTTTACATATTATGTACATTGTAATATAATGCATTTTTGCACGGCATTGTTCATAACTGCAGTATACATTTTTGTGTACATGTTGGAGGAAAAGTCTGGAAGTTTCATTGGGCATTCATAACATTATTCAAAACCTGACATTTGAGTCATCTTGTCAAGTATCAACTTTTTCCAAATATGAATTTTGAAAATTCAAGGGATTTGCTCTGTGATAATTTATATTGCTTTCATACACATGGACTGGATTATAACATGTCACTACGGGTCACATGTGTGTCACTACAGGTCACATGTGTGTCACTACAGGTCACTACAGGTCACATGTGTGTCACATGTGTCACTACGGGTCACGTGTGTTACTACGGCTCAATTTGTAAACCCATACCATGAATCTGTTTTGAAATTGTGTACTTAAGGCTGTTTGATATCCATTTATTTGTATACCAAAATACCGGCAAAAAAATATGGCGATATTCTATATTATCCTGATGACGTCATTTTTCCCTAACCGGAAGAATGGAGAAATAAAAAAAAATACATCGGGGCCACGGGGATCGGGCCTGCTGGGATTGGGCCTGCATGGGATTGAGCTCGGATCTGTTAAAATTTAATATCGGGGCTGGCCACCAAAAATCGCGAATCGGGCTGGGGCAGGCGAGGCTTCACTCGTTGATTACATGTAGTTGGAGTACTACGACATTTACCTTCAGTTGGCTTCTTTACGGCACTTCAGAAAGACTAGCGTTTGTTTCTATTTTGGCATTGTTGATTAGTAACAGCTGATAATTAACCCTTTGAAGCCGGATGACGGCAATAGCCGCAAAAAAAATTGCCACCTGGCTGGATGACATCTATACACGCCATTTTCTGCAGTTTCAATCCATTGTTGGATTATTGTGTATGTTACGCTTGGCTGCACCAGCACATTGTGTCCGTTTCGCTTGGCTGAATACACTTATATTCATCGAAGCTGTGTTTTTCGCAGGAGTTGTTACTTTCTGACATTTTAATTTTGACAAAACTTGCGCAATGATCCTGCAGAAGTGCAGTGCTACTTGTGCTGTACATGTACATGTACTTATAGCCAAGCGACCAGCCACACGCGATGTTATGTGCATGTGTCGCGTACGCGTTGCGTGCTCCTCAGTAACGCGTCACGTGCTCCTCGGTAACGCGTCACAGAAAAGAATATTCATTAGATATAAATGAGCTTTGACGTCACGCTCCTTTTCACGAAACTCGAATTGACTCGCGGAAAGAAATGCAACAAAAATGCATTTTTTTTAAACATTAAAACCGGCGTCAAAGATAGGGATATTGACAAGTATCCGTTTTATTTGACATACTACTTCTCAATTGAATCGAAACCTAAGAAAAGTTGGGAATCGTTAGAGTTGCTGATTCGATTTTCAACATGAAAAAAATATTGAAATATCGAAACAGCCTTATTGTGTACATTGTATATTTCAACATTTATACATGATAATTTGCTTTATGGAGTAATCCTTAGATAATTTGTGTAAACCTGAGAAACCTGCCTCATGCAATAAAAATGTACTTGAAAATTTGGAAGGAATGCACAAGGATTAAAAAAAAAATTGAGAAAATGAAGTAATGGCCCAAAAATATCTGGAATTGACTGAAGTTGAACATCTTCTCGGGTTTCAATTGTCAAAATTGTCAAATATGGTAAGCCAACTGTGATTTGTTTGAAAATAAATTATGAAAATATACCAACTAGATTCATTTGATGAACAAATCAGACATGTATACATTTTTGTAAACAAATTTGCCATTATCTGAGAGTTTTCCCCAAAAAATACGTAGGCCTACCTGAAGTAAAAACCTGCTTGCTGGGTTTTTGTAAGTTTTGTATTCATGAATGTATTTATCAACCATTCACACAAATGTTGCATTCATTTATATGGGACCATTTGCGTTTAGTTCATTTGTAGGGTGTACATGTTAGAGCCAGAAGTATGAAAAATTCAGTGTGCTTTTTGTCAGTCTCAACTCACTCTCAAGCATTATTAAGTTTTCTGCAAAGGTAAAATTCTCCAGTTCTGGACAGGACAAAATTGGGAATTATACTTTAAATTTGCACCGTGGATTACAATGCATCAGCCAAGAAATGAAGTAAGTTCTTAAGTGAGTGTTTTATTCTGCATAATTTGATCCTTTTGGGGCTTAAATCTTCAAAGGGAATATCTCATTTTGAAATATAATGAACTGCAAATGAATCGACCGACTCCAATTTTGACTGGAAATTAGATTTGTTTGTTCAGCAAAGTCCATGTTGAAGTGAAGAATATGAATAGCATGGTTGTGAGGTGTACTGTAGCGTCTGTTGTGGGACATACATGTACAGACACTAAATTTTCACTTTGTAGTGTATGTTTTGCAGTGGTGAACATTCTTAGGTGAACAAAAGCGTGACCTAAATGCTGGTTTTCATTTGAAGAAAAAAAGAACGTGGTGGTCTTCACTTTAAAAAATCTTTCCAAATTAGTCATACATGTACATGTACATGTACATGTACATGTACATGTACAAGAGGGTGCTGCATTTTTGCTTGGTTGTAGACATGGTAGAAGGAACTGTCAAAAATGCATTATAACGGTACAAAATGTCTTCCCCCAAATAACGCACCAACAATGTTTTTATGAATGTATGTACAATGTAGGTTAGAAATGAATTCCAAACCAGCTATTTAATATTGAAATCAATTTAAACATGGAACCTTCAAGAAAATGTAAAAAACAAATCACATTCAGCAGTCTTTTTTTGAGAGAATACACACAAATCATTGAAAACATGTCTTGGAAAATGACATGATCACAGATTAACTTTGACACCTGTGGCTTTTGCGTGGTTATGCGTCTGTTTTCCACAGGTAGCGGGGAATTGTTTTCCAATCCATGAGGCTCATCATTTTCAAATATTCTCGCTGTCTTTTGAAGGAACCTGGGCATTGACGTCATTGCTATTTGCCCCGAGGATTCCCATTCCCCGGGCCAGTCCCGAGGGCTTTAGAAAGATGATTTCCCTAGGAATATGATGGAGTCTGCCCAGGCACTGGCCACAGTTTCCCACAATGGGCCCGATACCTGGTGTTTTGTTAACCCGGCTTTTCGATAACACGTGTAGCATTAACTCCGGCCGTGTCTATTATGCAGTAAGACGATTTACAAGTAATTGAACTGTTAGTGGCCGACATTCATAACTAATAATGAAACCTCATTTGGATTTTTTTTTCTTGAAATGCATTAGCATGAATATTTTTTTTTTAAGTCATGAATATTTGCACTTTAGTTTGCCAAATATTTGCAATTTCCCAATAAATAGACTTTGGACTTTCCATTTAAATTTTAAGTGTTCATTTTCAGCTGAAAGTGGAAAGAGGCTTTTGTCCCAAAGATTTCTTCATAGTTGTGTATACATGGTACAGGTTTTTCTGTACATTAAATACATGTGTGGAATGTTCTGCCTTTCCAAAATGCTGACAAATAAGCCATTTTTATCCCCTGATTGAATTTCGTAGTTTGGTGCACAAAGTACCATATCTAAACATGTTTCTGTTTTTCTTTAACAATCCTTACTTAACAAACTTCATGATTGCAGGTATACTGGTACTTGGCGTCAGACTCACTTGTCAGTTGACAGAATTCCTGTGGACATTGTATGGCCAGTACATGTTTATGCACTCGTAGACACATTAATCTAAAGCCCTGTCTGCACTGTTTTGTTTTTTGGTAAAACTTACCGAGAGGATGGGTACTTTTCCCATTTTAAGTCCAGTGCGGACAGCCTAGGACATTTTCCTCTCAGTTACTTTTCCTGAGTCCAGCGGTTACTTCTACCGGGCAACTGCTGCCCAGGAAAACTGACCAGGTAACTTTTCCCGAGATATGTCCAGTGCGGACAGTGCGAGTCAGTAAAAGTGGCTCAGGAAAGCTTACATCCGGCCCGAGCGCGAGGTCATGCTACACTGGGACACCACGCATGCACTTTGCATTGTTCCACCGCGGTGCGGTGCACGTGGCAAGTTTCCAAATTCCAGTGCGTTGTTCCTCTTTTGGTCGCAATCATGGCATATTTTATTTTTGATAGTCGGAAGTTTGATTGGTGCTAAAGATGTAGTCCTACGTCTACACATCAGCCAGAAAAATGAAAAGGCACGCGTAATTTGGGTCAATCGCGTCAATGTAGAAAGGTCACGCAAAGCGCCCTCATGAGTCCTTATATTGACAGCTCAGTTACTTCTACCACAGTCTCAGTAAAAATGTTCCCGTGTCGAAAGTCCAAGTGCGGAAAGTGGTCACATTTGACCATTTTTCATTTTACCATCGTCTCGGTAAAACCTTCCCCAAAAAAAGTCCAGTGCGGACACGGCTTAAGCCAGTTTCATACCAGCAGCAGTAACACACATCAGCGATACAACTTTGGAAACTAAATTTCCATGACTGAAAAGACTGCTCTGGAGAAAATTATACAGTGCCTATTTTGATGGGTCATTGTGCCGTGTGCAATGCGTAACTGGTGTGAAACAATCTTTAGACCGGATTTCAGCCAAGATTCTGAAAATTTCAACAGAGCTGTCCAAATTACCTTCACTGAAATTGAAAAACGTGGTGTCTTCATGTGCATCTGGCGTAAGTTCTCTGTGTACAAATGTATATCGCATTGAAAGCAAACGACCTTAATATTTGCAGAATGGATGATTTGTCAAATCGTATGAGGGTATACACGTATGTGAGCATGTTAGAATGTTAAAAATTAAGCGCCAAAGTCGACTGTCATTCAGCTATTGCCCATTGGCTGTAAGAAGCCAAATTGGGAACTGTCATGTGTAACGTAAATTTACATGACTTATACATTTAGATGTACATGTTAGAAATACATTTATACATGTAATGGTGTATAAATTACACGGAGACGTGTCACCTCTCTTTGGTTTAAACCATGCTTTAAGATTCTTCAAATCATGTAAAACTTTAATGTTTGTGTTGTGAAAAAAACCCATTAAGAATCTGATAATTTTTTTCCCCTCCTGAATAGAGGAATTTCACATTAGCCCCCTTCTGCGCACTTCCGGGTTGAAAGCGAGAATGTCAGTGGCAAACAAAACAACGCTTTTCAGCACATTCATTCATGCAAGAATTTATCGGGCCATAAAAGGCAACGCAGGCGCAGAATAGCATAAACTTGTTTACTGTGACATTGAGATCCTCGTTTTCAAACGTGGAAGTGCGCAGATCGGTGCTAAACTCGTCGTTGTGGGATTCCTCTATTGCATACCCAGAGCTCCTAACCCAGATCTTGTGAAGGCAACGAGTAATTAAAATGTAGTGTACACAATATTATGTAAAGTGCAAGCATTGAAGCAAGTCATGTACACAGTACATGTGTACATGTATCATATTTTATGTTTGGGAGCCACTCTACCTAGAGCTACTATGTATAGGGTCGTAACGATTCACCGATGCATCGATAATCGCGATTCTGAAATGCCACGATACGGCATCGCGATACAAAAATGTGCATCGCGATACCTGCAGCTAGTAACGTTAAGTTGAAAATATAGTTAATATTATTATTAATGTGAAATAAATAGGCATAGCTGTCTATTTTTTCATGTCGTTCTTGCAAATTTGTTTTGGAGTGTTGGACGGGTAAAAAAACGAATGCCATTGGCACTAACTCGCCGCACGTACCTTGCGTGTAATAGTGACAGCGCGGCCCGGCCTGGCCCAGCCGATCAGACTTTTTCACGAAATAGATTACTCGTTCAATATACACGTTGCGTCGGCCTCCTTGTTCATGCAGTTTAGCTGAAACCAGGGGCTATTCATATCATAGAGCCGCGGGGGCCGCCAATAAACCTTTCGACATTCTCAAAGCATCATAGGAACACCATCAGCCCTTACTGGCAAAAGAAGAGCAAGGACATTACATTGTACAACGGACGTGATTGATCACATTAGTCACATGTTGGTTGTCATGGTTGCAATTCTCCTCTTCTGATTGGCTGATAGTAGCTGTTCTTATTCCAGACAATTGCAATCATGAGTAACTACATGTAGTACCCTGAGAGGGATTCCCCAATTATTTCCTTTATTTTGTATTGCGATTAAAACATTTTTTTCTGCTTATTATTTTCCTTCTGTTCCATGCAAAGATATGTGAAGTTTTGGCTGGTAACCTGATTTTACGAAGCAAGGTTTTCAAGCCGTATCCAAGTAATTCGGACACGGCCAGTGTCGTGATGTTTTACAGCAGTGTGCACGCGCTTGGTCATGGCACATGCATTATTCAATGTATTCACTATTCAGCCAATAAAAACTGTAGCTAGGCGTGTCATTTACTGCACAATGAATGACATCATTGATGTTAAGATCTAATATGGAGTTTAAGGGCACGGTTACTAGATGATTGACATGCGCAATGCAGCGGTCGACCACAAAGGGACAGACCAGTTTCTTAATAAATTCAAATTTATGCACGCATGTGCATAAATGGGCCCTGCAGGCAAAAAGCGAAATCGGCCCACTGAAAATGTACAGGGGTCCAAAAAGTTTTGTCATTTTCTCTCAATTTCTCCAAGATTTGTCCGATTTGGCTTTGGAAAAGTCCCTGAAATCGTCATAGTTATTACTTTCTGGTCTAAGTGTTTTTTTTTTGGTACAAAATAGAAACCTTTAAAAATGTGTTCGTCCCGTGCATACGAGGCCAAAGGAATTAAGCAGGGCTCCTTTCCACACGAGTGCCAACAACTAAACGTGTGCTTCAGGGTACCATCCACGTTGCACTTTTTGCCGCTGACTATCGCAGCGTGATTTTCGCGTGGGTCAGCCCGGGCTTAACGCAAAATCTCCGGCCAACCTGACTGTCTGTGCACGGTGAAATAATTTTGTCCGCGTGGATGGCTGAAGCACATCGTATACTGATGGTATTTCTGGCCTGGCTCGCTGCCAGCTTCTTGTCCTCATCACATACAATGTATGAGCTTACATGTATACCAACTAAATTGTGTTTTTATTTTGTCTTACTGGGTTTTGTTTTGTTTTACGATACGTATCGTGATACATATCGTATCGCGACCTAAGTATCGCGATACGTACATGTATCGTATCTTGACAAAGTGGTATCGTTACACCCTTAACTATGTACATGTACATGTTTATTGTATGCTGTTTTCATTTTTGAATTGCGCATGTATGCTCAAAACATGACATGTGCAATGAGGATTGCCTTAATTTACTTGGAATTATAATTCTTTCTAACCCTTGTAGCAAATGCTTTAGAAGTACATGTATATAATGTTGAACGTGTTTGTTCTTGGGCAAGAATTTGCACATACATGTAGCGTAACTTTTGTGTCTTTCAGTAACTCTCTTTAAACCTAACTCCCTACATCATTTTCCCCGCATGTAACCTGAATCTTCCAACATCCTCTGATTTCAAAGTGTTAAAACTCCATATAACCTGAATCCTCCAAAATCCTCTTATGGGGATCATAGCATGAATCCTCCAAAATCCTCTAGGTTTTTTTTGCATATCCCTAGTAACCTCAATCCTCCAAAATCCTCATGTATCACATTGAGCCTGATAACCTGGATCCTCCATATTCCTGCAGGGGCAAAAACCCCTAGTAACCTCAATCCTGCAAAATCCTCCAATGCATCAACTTCCAAGTGCCCTCAATCCTCCAAATTCCTCTATTTTGCAAAGAGGATTTTGGAGGATTTGGGAAGGTTAGGGTTAAACAGTTAAGATTTGAGTGTTTCTAATTCTAATGTTGGGCATCTGCAAGTACCCACAAGAATTTACATGTTATGAGTCCTTGGGATGATTAGGTAATTCAAGAAAACATGGTGCGTGTGTGTGTATGTATGGGACTGCAAGGGGACCTTATCTTGGACTTAACATCTTGTACAAAATATATGAAACAGTTTGGACATTACCTTATATTATGTACCCCTAGAGGCATTTTGGTTTGCTTCAAAGATGAGCAAAAATTCCTGCATAGTAGGAATAAGACTAGCTTTACCATGCGTAATCTCAAATCAAATGTGTAATCGCCCAAACGTCCACACCACTGCATGAAGTCAGGCTTGGTGGGTGGTGGCTGACGAACCTCGACAGTAACGCTAATTGCTGCGGCCCCCTCCCTCATTAGCATAATGCGCTCAATAGAAGCATCAGGTGGTGTCCCGGTGTACACTTGACTAATTGATGCCCGAGCTTCCAGCCTGACATTATACCACAATATCCCAGTCTGTCAGTGCTTGGCAGAATCTCTCAAGTGGTGTCAACCGTGACCGTCCTAAAAAACCCATTTGTGTAATTTTTTAATGCGACTCCTGAGACTTTTTTTCCAGGAATTTTGAATGGACAAGAAGTGCATGATAGTTAACCCTGGGTTAATGTTGAGCATCATTTAGTTTGGGGAGCAGTGTACTTTTTCAAGGGGTTTTGTCTTTGTCCATAAAAGATCCGAATCGTGGTTTTATGCAGTTTTGATGTCTTCTCTTAATTGATGGCATCAGTGCATGTAATATGCTGCAGTGTTCACTCTCTACATCTTTCTGTTTGCATTAACCTGTTGACCCAAATGAATGCTAGTCATGAGAATGAGATACAGGCCAACATTTGTCTTTTACAACTTCTTTAAGTCTCACCCAAAGTGCTGCAGTCATGAGATATAGAACAACATTCTTCTTCTTTATGTCACCTCTCACCCCACCCTCCCCCCAACAAACCCCCAAAACTACTTTGCATCCTAAAAGCAAAACAGATTTGTTCTCGAGACTGTGATCGACAATAAAACTTCTGTTGGTCAGGCATGCAACTTTTCCTTGATTTTCACTTCACAATAAGCTATTGAAAATTGAAAAACACTGTACACATAGGTACAAAGTCTTGTAAAGATTGGAATTTCCTAATTTGTTGTGTGTTAATTCCAAGTTTTATGCCTCATTGGTGTTGCTTAACTGCTTCATGTATTGCCAGACTTATTGGTGATTCCGTGAAAAACCTTTTTGTGGCACAAACTGGCATCAATGTCAAGTCGGCACAATGTGTGTAAATAAGAATAGAATTGTCAATTATGAAAACCAGTACACCACAATTTTAATTGGACAAGAAGTGCATGATAGTTAACCCTGGGTTAATGTTGAGCATCATTTGGTTGTTTTTTTTTATTGCACTTGCTTGGGGAGCAGTGTACTTTTTTAAGGGGTTTTGTCTTTGTCCATAAAAGATCCGAATCGTGGTTTTATGCAGTTTTGATGTCTTCTCTTAATTGATGGCATCAGTGCATGTAATATGCCGTAGTGTTCACTCTCTACATCTTTCTGTTTGCATTAACCTGTTGACCCAAATGAATGCTAGTCATGAGAATGAGATACAGGCCAACATTTGTCTTTTACAACTTCTTTAAGTCTCACCCAAAGTGCTGCAGTCATGAGATATAGAACAACATTCCTCTTCTTTATGTCACCTCTCACCCCACCCTCCCCCCAACAAACCCCCAAAACTACTTTGCATCCTAAAATCAAAACAGATTTGTTCTCGAGACTGTGATCGACAATAAAACTTCTGTTGGTCAGGCATGCAACTTTTCCATGATTTTCACTTCACAATAAGCTATTGGAAATTGAAAAACACTGTACACATAGGTACAAAGTCTTGTAAAGATTGGAATTTCCTAATTTGTTGTGTGTTAATTCCAAGTTTTATGCCTCATTGGTGTTGCTTAACTGCTTCATGTATTGCCAGACTTATTGGTGATGCCGTGAAAAACCTTTTTGTGGCACAAACTGGCATCAATGTCAAGTCGGCACAATGTGTGTAAATAAGAATAGAATTGTCAATTATGAAAACTAGTACACCACAATTTTAATTGGACAAGAAGTGCATGATAGTTAACCCTGGGTTAATGTTGAGCATCATTTGGTTGTTTTTTTTATTGCACTTGCTTGGGGAGCAGTGTACTTTTTTAAGGGGTTTTGTCTTTGTCCATAAAAGATCCGAATCGTGGTTTTATGCAGTTTTGATGTCTTCTCTTAATTGATGGCATCAGTGCATGTAATATGCCGTAGTGTTCACTCTCTACATCTTTCTGTTTGCATTAACCTGTTGACCCAAATGAATGCTAGTCATGAGAATGAGATACAGGCCAACTTTTGTCTTTTATAACTTCTTTAAGTCTCACCCGAAGTGCTGCAGTCATGAGATATAGAACAACATTCCTCTTCTTTATGTCCCCTCTCACCACACCCTCCCCCCAACAAACCCCCAAAACTACTTTGCATCCTACATTGTAAAAGCAAAACAGATTTGTTCTCAGACTGTGATCGACAATAAAACTTCTGTTGGTCAGGCATGCAACTTTTCCTTGTTTTTCACTTCACAATAAGCCATTGAAAATTGAAAAACACTGTACACATAGGTACAAAGTCTTGTAAAGATTGGAATTTCCTAATTTGTTGTGTGTTAATTCCAAGTTTTATGCCTCATTGGTGTTACTTAACTGCTTCATGTATTGCCAGACTTATTGGTGATTCCGTGAAAAACCTTTTTGTGGCACAGGGTATTTTGTGGGACATTGCAAACCTACAGTTCAAAGGTCTGCCAGACACAGATTGGCTCAGTTTAAAAATACGAATTTTGTTTCCATTTTAGGGATCGTGTATATATGTGGACCTGGAAAGGGAGAGCAATTATATAAATGCTTATTTCACATGTCGGCGAGAATTATTTGATTTCTATAAAGACATGCCTGGTTGAGGTTTTTTTTTTTTATTTATTTTTTTTTTTTTTAAGTGATCCCTGTTGAAATCAGGTCATCACGGTACATTTCTTGTGACATCTTAAGTACTCTTTTGCAGTCACTGCTGGGACTTGGGATGTAAGCGGCCTGGCGATACGAGCCCCCTTCGTTTGGACAGATTTGTCCTTGCTGCTTTTCGGCTGGGTAATCTGCACTGACACTTGCAATGGAGCCTAAGATTAATGTCTGATTATGCAGATCAAATTGTCAGGTCAATTTACTAGGTATGTCGTAAACGTCCCCATTTCTTGTTGTGGCTGCACCATAGGTTTGGTGTGTGTCAGTTTCTGCACTAATTTCCATTCATTCATGTGTCGTGAATTTGTAAGAGCTTGCTAGATATAAATCTTCTGCTTAGTACAGTGTAGGAAAAAAATGGATATGAAGGAGATGGGAAAGATGCATACATGCACATGTAGTTCATGTGTGTGTAAATCTAAAACAAAATATCATTATCACGAATCATGGTGATCTTAGTTTTCATGTAATCCAGAACGGCTTGTGTACATATTTGCATTAACAAAAAAAATACAATTGATCACAGAGAAAGACCTACATGTATGCAATGACATGTTTTAATAACGTTGTAATTCTTACCCGTTTTCAAGAATTGTCCAGGCTAATCAAAATGAATAGTTTTGACTTCTTATTATTGTTGGGTACAAATGTTCGATTACATTTAAGACCAAAAATGGCTTGTCAATTTCATCTAGGAACTAAAAAAAAGATTACATATGGTACATGTAGCTTGTAAAAAGTTGTATTTTGGGGAATACGAGTACATGTACACTGTAGGTGTGCAATTGCATACACTTCATGCAGAGGATAGAAAGTTAACTTGGATCTTTTTTTTTCAACTCGTGGAAAACCGCGAGCTGTCTATTCTGAATCTTGGAGACCTTCAGACTATTGACAAACTGAGTCCCTCCTCCCCCTTCCTAACAGTCAACAAAAACATCAGTTTTAAGTCCCTGCCGCAAGCTCGTGCCAAATTAAGCGACTGCCATTGTCTGCGTCTTGATGAAGCCCGGCCTTCGTGTTGATATACCAAGCAACAGGTAGTGGGTAGAGGCTGCCGCCCTTCAAAAAAAAAAATCATTAAACGTTAATTTGCGCTAGGTACGTGCTGGCACCGTATCTTCCACTCACCGATTTTCCACAAAAGATGCATTGGAAATGCAAGACCTTCAGAAAATATTGTTGCATTTTTATTTTTATTTATAATTTTTTTTTTTTGTGTAGGAGGGGGTGGGCAGCATTGCCTTAATATTCGGTGTCGTGTTTCTAGCAACAGGAGTCAATGGCATGTCACGTTCACTCTGACTGGCAACAATATGTGCCCGTATTCAATTCAAGTCCATGTTTGGTTTCGGCTCTGCCATTGTACACAATTTTGACATTTTTATTACTTCGTTACTTTTTGCCATTTAGGGTGTTTTTAAAAATGGTAATTGGTGTGTATATCTAGCTGTCGGGGATCTGCCAGTTGGATCTACTTGTTGCCTTGTGGTGTACTGGTTTTCATAATTGACAATTCTATTCTTATTTACACACATTGTGCCGACTTGACATTGATGCCAGTTTGATATCTAGTAAAGTAGTATCGCATTGGTATTGCCAAATTTTTTGATGGAGCAATCAGTCAGTTCGGAGATTATCCAGGGCTTGGGGAAGTGGGGGAAATATAGGGCTAGTGAGTGCTTTTGTAATTTTGGACGAGGGTCTAAAAAGCATGGCATCATTTCTTATGGAGAGATCTTTCTAGATGATGTACATGTACATGTACATTGTACTTTTACTTCAGTTTACATTTACATGTACATGTACTTGAAATTCACAGTTTAAGGATTAAGGAATGGATAATCCCAATGGAGCGTCATACATGTACGTTTGTGTTTCACATGCCTTAAAAAAAATATGATGTGAGAGAAAATGTAGTGCACTGTACATACATGTACAGAAATATGATTTGTAATTAAATTAAAGCCAGGTCATTGCTTTGGTTTGAGAATTGTATACCACTGAAAAGCACATGAATATATATGGAATACCCACTTTCAAATGCTCCTTTTTTTTCTTCTTCCTCTCTACAACACTTTGGTGGACATGTCAGTAAACATGTACATAGGTGGCTGTAATGGCAAGTGTATAATCTTATTAGATTGGAAAACTTTCTGCTGAAGGTTCGTAATGTTGGCCCTGTGCACTCAGCGGCAATCATTGGTTAGAGAACATGCACAAGTTTTTATATTCATCAGTTTTTTTGTGACTGTACTTGTACATGCATGCAGTCGATGGAGTATAGGTGTGCAGTACGTGCTTGATTAACATCAGCTCTGTCGATATTGGAGCGCATGATTAGTAGCATGCATCACTTGTTGCATGCTTGGCCGTGGTATGCCGACATTTGGTATGCTCTAGAAAGTTGTGGCAGAAGCTGATTGGCTGAACCATGGTTGTGTGCGGCAGTGCCAATTTCTGCGTGTGCATGTACTAGGACTAGAAAAATTTGGAAGAAACTAAAAAGTTGGTATGGTATGACGACGATTCTTTCAATGTCGGAAACCGTTATAATTTGGGAATAAGGCTGGAATACATGTACATGTACATGTATGCACCTGATGATGTACATGTACAGTGTATGAAGCTACCCACAACGTTTCTCCAACACTACATGTATCTTCACCTCCAAACCACTCCACTCTCCCTGTCTCTAATGTCTATACATTTATTTCAATGCTGCAATTCGCAGTGTACAGTCGTCCGTTACAAGGAAATTTGAATATAAAACTAGAGACAAATCCGACTAAGCTTTTATGTTTACGGGCAGGATAAATGTGGTCATGTTACTCGGAGACAATTCACACCTGTACAGTTTGTGAGCTGTGTTTTGTATGACTTCAAACATTAATTGTACTGAGTCACCCAAACTGGGTGTGGAAGCACCCAAACAATGGCAGCTGGTGTCGGACTAGTACTGGCCAATAAGAAAGAAGGTGGGTTTGTTGTACAGGATAAACAATGGATAAACAATTGTGAAAAAACAGAAGCTGACAACATTTAGGTGGTAAGGCAAGTCTGGGGCTTTTGTACCCTAACCTACACGTAGGTACAAAATGTACATATGTAGAGCAGTAATGAGGAAATTCAAGAAAAGCATACACAAAAAGACATGTAGTCGTACTTCCCCCGAGGACAATGCTTTGTGTTTCCTATTGTTCCTTTAATATAACCAACCCCCCATAGACTAAGCACGTATCCTTACGTTCGAGGACCGATTTCAACAAAAGATTCTACGTTCGAGGACTGAAATGTTTCTTTGTGTTTCCTTTCTTCTCTTGTCCTCGGAGATATATACAGTGCACGTACAAACACTTGGGTTTGTCATTGTCTTACATGTACACAATAAAACAATGACAATCAACACACATATAATCATTGAAAATTACATGAGGTAACTAGTTTGCGGTAGCACTATCTGTATTTTCACACATATACATGTACACACAGTCATGTAAACGGGTGCAATCGTGGACCTCCCATTGTTCCTCTTTTGTTTATACTCTAACTTTTTCGGAAGGCCTCCCATTGGTTTTGTACACGATTTTCAATCGTGGACGTTAGGTCAAACGTGGACCCCTTTGTCTACGCTCGAATTCTTTTGTCCTAGGTCCACGATTGCCGGCATATACAAACTCACACATACTCACAAGTTATACACAAGTTATACACGTAATTTTCAGATGAAATTTGAAGGTTTGCATTGTGAAATATATGCAATCCTTGAAATCTCATCTGAAAATTACATGTATACATGTACATGTAAGTAGGAACTGAAAAGTCTAGTTTTTTTGTGGATAAAAATAATTTTTCTAGTGGTACTTCAAGTAATATACATGTAAGATTTTTTTTAAAGTTAAAGTAAAGCAGGAGATAAAACCATAAGCAATATGTACATGAATAATTTATACATAAATGTTCCTAAATTAATATGGTACAGATCATTGAGTCATGCGAATTGAAGCATATTGCAACATGAAGCACAAACACTTTAGGAATTGCAGTAGATGTGCTTCGCTTGTACCGTGTAGAAAAATTCTGTAAGGTAATTTTGAAGAAAAGGAATACTGGATTGCTTCCTGGCCAGGCCTTACAGATAAAGAAATGAGTTTGATAATCTTCTTAACAGGTTTTATGCACACTGACAATGAGCAGCTCAAGGTCAGAAATGACAAATGGAACTGGCACTAAGGAGGTGCAGCTTTTTATTCCTGGAAGGTCGGTTTCAAATTCTGAAACGGAATTTGAATGACTTTTTTTTAACAGCATATTGGGGGATTTGTAAGGTACTCTGGTGTTTCTTTTTGTAATAAAATTTATTATTAATCTTTGCTCAGGTTAGTACGACTACATTTCCTATCTATTTCTCGGACCATGCCTGTTATTTGCTGTGTATTCCAAGAGTGGTTAACACTTTTTCCTGATTTCGAAAGGGAAGACTTTTTTCCTGCCAGTTGGATAAAAGAAAGGGGGAAAAAGTGTATTACCGTAGTGGTGTGACACGAAAGAAGTTGAGCACATACATGTACACGTATGTACATTGTAACTTGTACACAGAAAATGCATACGTACAATGTGCATGTAAATGTACCTGCATTTTCCGGTTTGTAGAATACTCCGTTTCACATTTACTTGGCAGTAATGCTTAGTTGGTGGAGGGATACTACAGTTACTTCCAAATGGACGAAGAAATGGAACAGCCTCGAGGTTCAATTACAGTAATGTCTAATACACGTATGCATAATTTACTCCTTACAGAAAATATCACGCGTGTGGAACGTCCGTACATGTACTGAGCATGCAATTAGTGCGAGTGTCAGTTTTTTAAAAATAAAAAAAATAAAAAAATAATTAAAAAACAAGCGTCAAGATGTCCTGAAATATTCACAGCCCTGGAAAGAGGTAAACAGTTTTAATCGCAGTAAAACACACAACAGACAGTGAGTTGCAATTGCAAAGAGAAATTGTTCAAAGTGATTGCTTTCTTAATGGTGTTTGTTCACCGTGGCTAAAGACAAAAAGGGTGCGGCTACAACAGGTGGAATTGTGTATTAACCATTGCTGTGTACAGCATCAATTCCCCTGAGTGCTTCCTTGAAAATTTCATGCATTTTAGAAAATTGTTTGTCCAAAAGTAAGGCTATCCATGTTCTTGGCTTTTTGTGTCAAATGAGTGAGTTTAAATTTTTAATTGTAACTGTCACGCGGTATGGACTGAAATAGGTAGCATTCTTTTCCTTTTTTAATTCCAAGTTTAAAAAAGTGCTGTTACATACATTTCTAAGACAGTTCTTTAGTTTAAGTACTTCTCTACATGTAGATGCGACAAAAAAGCCTTGAGGTTTTCTCTGAGCACGCTGCTGAATCTATCAAAATCCAACCGCAGCAAATTTTGAAGCTTGTTGAATCCAACAGAATGCAACAACTAGAGTACCAAAGTCCGGCGATATTGCCTCAGATTTCTTTTGCTAGAATTAATTAACCCTCCTACTGTTATAACTATCATAACCTATGAAAAAACCGAAGCCCTTCCTCTCCAGCAGCTTGCGTGTTTCAACCTGAAACTCGATAGGTTTTGATAGCTAGGGTAGTTGGCTCCATTTTGGCATGGAGAGAGGGAGGGTTAAAGGTTATAATTTGAGAATGGTCTGAGCACACAGTCAAATGTTTTTTTTTCTGTCCCTGCAATTCAACATTTCTAGAATTAATAGGTTTCGCATGCGAACGGATACGGTTAGTGCGCCGGATACGTTTTTGTGTGCTTATGACGTCACAGTTACTCGCTATCCGCTATCTGTCTGCAAGGCACGTACATGTATATCGCTCGCTACACGTAAGCATAAAACGCGTACTGAAATTTCAAATTTCTAGTATTCCTCTGTAATTTTTTTGTCATGCATGATTAAATTAAAAAAGAAAGGAACCACTAGCATGTACATGTACGTGTCATTTCTTTGTATTTTAAAACCGGTTTCTTCGTCATTTTCCTCTAAAGCCATGAACATAATATCGTCTAAGGAGGCTGCCATTTTGGATTATACTCTCCCGTCATAGCGCCACCAATATGTTGGGATTGCGAAAACGGGAAGGGCGGCGAACGTTTACGGATAGCTAAACGTATGCGTACGCATATCCGTTCGCATGCGAAACCTTTCTAATGATACATTTAAGCATTTGGCATAACCACATTCAATTACAGCATGGTGTGGCTGCTGACCAGTGTTTTAAACCATTTTTCCCCCAAGGTTGTTTTTCTGTGTTTCTGTGCTGTAACTCGACACTAATCGGTTTCCTTTGGCTGAAACCAAAGACAAGAAACCCGGGCCCTAACCATCTTACCCTGCCACCGTCGCCGCCATCGCAGCGCATGCGACCACAATTGCACCCTGCCGATAGTTTCATTATATTTTCATTAGGCACGTTCAGGGCAAACTTTTATTACATTAAAAAGCATGGCAGAACAATCGTCTTTTCATGCCGCAGTTGCCCTGCCCAGGTGATATGGGCATCACCGGTGCTTTGCAAAACCCACGTGATCATCAAAGCGCTCCAGTATAACGAGCCGGTATGGCGAAGTATCAAAATTCATATTGACTTTTTTTCTTAAGACTGTGGATTTTCAGGGGTGGGAACGCGGGGAAATACCACTAATAATGACTTAAGCCAAGGTTGTCTCAGCCTGCGATTAATGGAGAACTGTCTGTCAGGTAATAATTGCCTATTACCATTGATGTCTAAATTGCTCCCTGATTGGTCACGGATGAATGTCCAAGGTAGGAGCAATAAAGAACCATCATGACAAGAAAGAAACTGAAAAATGATGAACATCAACAGGCCTCATGGAGCTTCTTCAAGCACACTGCAAGCGACAAATTAACTCTAACTTTGGTGTCGCTCAGACGAAGGGCTAACTCTGTAGCCACGAAGCTGGGTAGCTCCATCTACATGTAAAAGAGTTGTCGTTGGAATGCAACTTAGCTTCCTTTTTTAGCCACCTCCGGGGCTAGTCAGCTTTCAGTTCAGCGGGGCTTCTTTTTACAACCTACATTGTAGCTGCACTGTAATTTGTCATTTGAACGAAACTGACCTAGCCCACACTGAGGGAAGTACATGTACATGTACATCACCCCATGAACACATTACGTAACATATTCAGAGACCTTTTAGCTCCACTGCAACTCTACACGTACATCTAGCTCTGGAGCTATAAACCATCATTGTATGAACGTGAGCACGATTTAGATTTTATCACTAGCTCTACAGAATCCCTGTTGAGTTCATTAATTGGAAAAGGGCTAGCTAAAAAGCTGCCCTCCGTCTGAACATACCCTTTGCTTCAGTCAATATCAAAGAGAAATTGCGAGAAATGTAAAAAAAAAAAAATATATAAAAGTTATTTGATTATGGGTGTAATTTTTGTGTCTGACTAGAATTAATGAATCTTAGTTTGGGGATGAGAAACTGCTCAAATGGAGTTATTTTCGGTGCTCGGCACAGCATAAATGCAGTAATCTCACTTGGGATAGCTGGAACAAAATCCCCGGGTCATGCTGTGTAAAGCCGACTCTATATTTAGGGATGAGTTCTGCGGTTGGAAATACATGTCCATGGCTGCTGTACATATTTCTCCTACATCAGATTACTGACAGTTAGAGACAGTAAAAATCCGTTCTAAAATTTTGCATTTTCCATTCTGCAATTTTGTAAATTCCGTAATTTCCGTTTTTCTGGAATTTGAAGCCTTTTTAGAATAGAATTGCCTCCCTGATGAAACGTCTTTAACATCTTACCATCTCCATTAATATCACTAGCATAAACCCTGTGAAATCTGTTCGAAATCTAGGCGTAACATTTGACAGCTCCATGTCGATGAGTGATCATGTCACTGGGATTTGCAGATCATATCCGCAATATCTCATTGATTCGTAAGTACCTAGACTTCGACACCTGTCATGCCGTTGTGCGGGCATTGGTATTTTCTCGCCTGGATTACTGCAACCTCCCTTTTCACCGGAACTACGAAACAAGATGAAGTCGTGAAGTTGCCCAATCATTACATCCCTCCCCAAAAGAAATGTCCAGAAGTGAACAGTTAACCCCTTGTACGGATGATGCCATTTGCCGCTATTTGTGCAGTTTCAATCCATTGTTGGATTATTGTGTTACGCTTGACTGCACAAGCACATTGCGGCTGTTTCGCTTGGCTGCACAGGCCGCCCCGGCACTCTGACGCCTCACTACGATAACCCTACTCAAGGGGTTAATAAAGAACCCAAAGTTATAAACCTGACAGTCTGACTGATTCTAAATGATTTTTGACTAGCAAATTGGGGATTTTAGAGAGATGAAATAAAATCTTCGCAGTGTGAAATGTTTACAGGAGTAGGTTTCACCCCTACATGTCATGTCGGCTTGGCATGATTTGGGCTATGAATACGACTACTGGTTCATTGCGCTCGTTCCCACATCAAGGTATTCGTTCTGTCGCAGCATACCAGCGGAATCGAATGAAATCGGGTCAAGCCCCAAGTGCGTGAATAGCCCAAATTTTAAATGAATTAATAACTGTCAAGTACATAATCGGCTGGAGTTGCGTGATTAACGGTATGCTGCTTTGTCATTTTAACGTGATTCTTCTGTTATTAAAAAAAGCTTATCAGTACCTTTTTATAATGTTTAATTGAATTTAATATGATTCTCATTCAATCTTATTTTGAAATGCATTTTCCGGTTTTTTTTTCGTTCAAAATCTTGAATTTCCTTTTTGACACTTGATTCCGCGATTCTGTCCAGGATTACGCGATCGCGGATTTTCACTGTCTCTAAACAGTGGCATACAGAATACACTTTCTGCCTGTCACTGCGTACATGTATTAGGCCCGTGATAAGAAATAAACATTTAGTAACCTTATAAACATTTAAACGAAACCTAAGCCCGTTTCACATGAGCGCTGGAAACACACATCTGGCACTGGGTGTCTGACGCCCAAGGATGCCTGCGATTTCATCGCAGGCTTTCACACGATACAGCACAGTCCGGTAGCGAACGTCCCTTGTTTGCAATGTTTGCACTTATATCGATGGTGTTGTGATATTCTGTTAACGATGAAATTTATAGGGCCCACGCAGTCGTACTTCCCCAATACGTCCGAGGACAATGCTTTGTGTTTCCTATTGTTCCTTTAATATAACCAACCCCCATAGACTAAGCACGTTCCTTACAATCGACAACCGATTTCAACAAAAGACTCTACGTTCGAGGACTGAAAGGTTTCTTTGTGTTTCCTTTCTTCTCTTGTCCTCGGAGATATATACAGTGCACGTACACGCATGCAAACACTGCAAAATGAGGGACCTTCGCTACCGGACTGTGTTGTATTGTGTGAAAGCCTGCGATGAAATCGCAGGCATCCTTGGGCATCAGACATCCTTGGCCAATCATCGCAGATGTGTGTTTCCAGTGCTCATGTGAAACAGGCTTTTGCTTTTGTAGTATACCCAAGGAGACAGGGATCCATTATCACTATATGACTATTTTCGCGCACACACTAGTTATGTAATACAGGAAGTTGTGTTGTTTACACAGTGGTTTTCAGCAGGGTCGCGGTAGTTCTACAGTGCCGGGCTGTTCCCATTGGACTTTTTATTATCATCCCTGATGACTTTCCGCGGCCGCGCGGCAATCTTTCGCGACTGCTTTCGGCCTGGTAGTTTTACATCACGGTCACAGTAAGTGGACAGGGACATTAGTTTACCGCGTGTCTCCCATTGGACTTAATTTTGTCAGTCTACAGAAAAGGTAGATTGACAAAAATATTAAAATAAGTCTAATGGAAACGGGGCTAATGTGCAGCCTGATTTACCTTGGCATCTGCTATTCACAAATCATTGCACGTTTGTCCATCTGTGTCCACACAGTGTACACATGGGTACATGTAGTTTAAAGTTTTTCCATCACATTAGACACTTGGAAGGTACAGTAAATTGCATTATGTCCATCTTGAAGCAAAGTGCGCATGTTTTGCAGTTGAACTTACATAGCTTGATTCAAGATCCGTAGGTGAACATCACAATATCTATACGCAAACTTGTACCTGTCATGTCTTATCCATGTTGCCAAAGGCGGGGAACTTGTTAAGTGTCTGTCATAACATTTTTCTGAAGAGGAGATTCACTTACATGTACAGGTTCTTCATGAATAAAGTAAACATGCATACATGTAAGATGTAGACAAGAGCCGTTTTTACACTATGTACGTTCAACCCGTGTCGAAATCTACACGGGTCCGACCCGTGTAGACTTCTTAAAATTTCAACACGGGTCAATTACGCTGCCTTTTCACACTATTCAACGCAACACCAGCATTTTCGCTACACGTGTATTGTGCGATCGTTTCACACTACACACACACGGCCGACTGTTCAACACGGATCAAATTGGAAACCCCGCAGCCATAAACACTTCGCTTATTTTGACGAAAACCTTATTATTTCTGGTCGTTCCGTCGAGCTGGCTTTGGATGGAGCTGTCAGCACAATATAGCATTCACCTCCTAATACTCCATGTTGATCTTTTGTCTGATTTGGGCCCCATTTTCTCCGACATATCAGAGGTAAAAGTATCCAGCATGCGCGATTGAAATGAATGCATGTCAGGTGTGCGCATGCGCAATGCCGCATGTGCGGTTCGCACGCTCGTGCCCACCGCTCATACTGGGCACTGCGTGTGTGCATTGTACACTGGGAATAAGACAGTGGCATGCAGTTGCTTGCACTTGACCAAGGCTAGCATCAAAGCAACGCGCAGATGCGCTTTTGGGGTTCCCCATATTAAACAATTGTTCTAACCCTGGCCCCCTCATGTCTTAGTAGCCTTTTCTCGAGATGAAGTTCACAACACGTTTAGCTGCATGTACGTACATCGTACACTGGGAATAATACGGTAGCATTCAGTGCGGTTGTTTGCACTTGACCAAGACTACACTATCGATGGAATACGCATGCACGCATACATACAATACAGCGCGGAGATGTCGGTTAAGTCATGTCGGGGTTTAGAAAACGATCAAAGAATCGACACATTTAGTACAGAATGTATTTTTTTATTCCTCCATATATACATGTACGTTATGTACTATTCTGCCGTCAAATTTATTGGAAATAATTTCGAGCAAGGTAATCTAGACTAATCCACACTTAATTAATACACACTTGGAGAAACCATAAACGCTACAAAAAGCAACATAATACTGAAATATCTGGAAATATCGTCATTTCGAACTCAACCCGGATGTGTTCATATTACGACCTTCAACACGGGTCGAACTTCTCTACACGGGTCGAGAGCTCTCAATCCACCTCCCGAGCAGGGTTGAGTTTCAACCCGGGGTGATTGCTCTACACGGGTCAGTGCCGTGTTGAAATGTTGCAGTGTGAAAAAGTCAGTCTAGTTAACACGGGTCGGACCCGGGTCCAACACCGAGATTTTTCATAGTGTGAAAAGGCCTAAGGTTGGCTTTCTTGTAATAAGCATTTTTTTCCTCTAGGTGGCCCGTTTCCTTACTTGTATTCCCCCTCTCATGTAAAGCTAACAGATTCAGAACCAAAATGCCAAACACTTGAAAGGTACAAGTATGATACATTGTATAGCATTGGCAGAGCTGACAACACAGTTCATACTTTGTGTTCAACATATTCACAAATTCAATACATGGGGTTTTTGCCCTTCACCGACATATTTTATAAACACTATATACTCAGTGTTGTCCCGAGAGATTATTAAAAAAAAAAACACTCAGGTGGGACTCGGACCCCCAACCTCCTGCTTTCTAGAGCAGACGTCTTACCACTCGACCACCGAGCTTGCCGGAGTCGGCTGGCTGGTTCGAATCTGATATTGCAGCGCGTACCACAACCAAACTATTCATAAGATGGAATTTGCATCAGGGTGATGTAAATTGAAAATTGGGTTTTGCCCTTCACCATCGTATTTTATAAACAGTGTATACTCAGTGTTGTCTCTAGAGACTATTTGGAAAATAAGCAACCAGTGAAAGCTGAATCCGTCACTAGTCATGAGAAAATAGTTAAAAAACGGTTCTGTTTTAACAATGATTTTGTCAGTGCATAGTCATATCTGCTAATGTAAGACATGCATTTTTGGAGGTCTTCAAATACAGTTTTCTCAAAGATAACAGCATCTCGGGTGAAACATTTCTCAGGAAGATTGGCATTGATGGTACTGTCTTTATAAACGGTAAACTTTAAGATTGAAACTACAATGTAATAGATTTTGTTTGTTTTGATAATTGCCAAAGTACCTGTGTATCATACCTTTAAGCATTTTCCCAATAGATGGCCCGTTTCCTTTTCTGGTGTTCCCCGCCCTCCCCAAAGCTAAGAGATTTAGAAACAAAATGCTGAACATTAAAATTGAAATATGTATGACTCCTAATTTGGCTAACAAGTTACCACATGTTTCGCCATTGATGATGTACATGTACATGTACACGAAAGTACCAAGGGGCCAGGCCGAGTTAAGTGCGGAGAGCATGAACAAGTCGTTGCCAGGCTGGTTTGCCTTGTTAATATTTCATCTCTAATTTCCCCTGTGAAAGGTGCGCCCTGTGTTCATTTGTTTGCAAATTGACAATGATGAATATATTCATGGTCTCCCCTATTCAGCCGGCTTTCCTTTCTCATGGTTCTTCTCTGGCATCCGTATTTCCATTTCCCCAGGCACAGCAATTTTTTTTTCTTTACCTTGACTAGAAAGGTGACACACAGTGCAAGTATGCTTTATCTTTCAAATTGGCGTACACCATGTCTTTGTGGTCAGACAAGTTGTTAATATATCTAAATGCATGTAGGCATTATGCTTACATGTAAAGGTGTGTATTTGTATCTGTCCATTTTAAATTAATTTGAATAAAACAAATCATAAAAATCTCCATTGCAAAACAAAATGCTGACTTTGTAAGAATATTTATATTACTGTGTGACCCAACAAAATGAATCGCAAGTCATCACAGATGTAACAGGACCTGAAACATGACTTATGCTGTGAACATCCATAGGAACTGTCAATGTCTTTATGTCTATCCGGATGTCAAACTGAGTGATATATCAAAATGCTCTTTTTTAATGCAAGCAAAAATTAAGTCAAAAAAGGTCTACAGAAATTTCATAGGATCAGTCACATACAAAAGTGATAACCTGATTTCTTACGGGTGAAAGGATATTTTGTTCCCTCCCTATAATCTCAAAAAATGGACATAAATCTTGAATTCAAGGTGTGAATTACAGGTTCCCGAGCTTCAATTTTGTTTTTCTCGTGAAAGACTAGAAGAGATTTTCTGGCCCACATGCACCGGCCCTGACAACCTCTAGAATGACATACAGCCCCTGTCAAGCATGTAATGATAGCCCAGAGCCCACTACTTCCCGTGGCTTAAAACTCATTGCTATGAAATTACAACCAGGGCCCGGTCGTACACAAAATGCCAGAAATACATTATTGTCCTAAATGCTCAGACATTGCATAGATACGGGCAGTAATGTATTACCACAGTGGAAAGAGAACTCCCAGTGCGATACAAGGAAAGTTGAAAGATTAGATATATGTGAAAAATACATTCCGATAATAACCTATTCATAAAATGTCCGACAAAAAGACTTGAAAGTTAGCACAGCCTATTAAATGTCAACACAAATTGTGTCTGGATTTACTAAACGGAAATAACACAAATTTATGTTAGAGATGTATACATACATGTATGCAAATGTACGTACGAGGACATCATGTACGGTGTACACTTTGTATCTCTACCAAATAACGTAAAATACAAAATAGTCTGAAATCTGTCTGAAATGGTTTATTGAATGACTAACAATTCAAGTGAATAATGTTCATTAACTGTACATGTCATTATAGAATTCCTTGCCTAAAACGTTCATTTGCATGATTACATTATTCTTGTAGTTTAGAAGATCAGAATTTCCATTCCGCTTTTGGATTTTAGAGATGGTGTTACCACAAACAAGTTTTATATCTATACAAAAATCCCATGCATTCCCTTGCATAGGAAGGTAGGATGCATCCCTGGGTTTTGTGACTCTGCGGAGTCAGTAACCATGGCAACTAATCTTCCAGGCAAATCGTAACCTGCGAGCGAGCCTTGATGATATGGCAGCGTCATTGAGAGAGAGAGAAAAAATACTAAAAGAAGTAAGCAGACGAAGGGGGGGGGGGGGGGGGGGGGAAGAGAGATGACCTACTATTTTCTTGAAGAGGCCTCTCAAACAAAGACGGAAGATGATGGATTCATCCTTCGGTTTGCGTATGCCGGGGACCGGTGCATATCGACGTTATTGTGCTCTCGGATTTAATAGTCTCCCAGTCAGCTTTTGTAAACTACATCCAAGGTGAAGACTCTCCTCGTCAAATTGACTACAATTTGAAGGGGGAGAAACAAAATGAGATGGAATGAACTGGTCGCTTGCAGAACGCCCTTGTTGACATGATCCAAAATACATTTTGTATTGTCGACGAGGGAATTTGCCTTTAGTGCTTCTTTCCAATCACGGCAGGATCTCTGTAAGTGGATATTTTGAGGAGCCCATTTAATCCAACTTCTCCATTATGTGGTTTAGGCTTTAACCTTCCCCTCTCTCGACTCGTGAACTAAAAAGCAGACGGTAAAAGTTAGGAGCACACTTGAATATGTGATGCTAGATTTGGGAAGCGAATGATTTTGCTTTTAATTTGATAGATGATTAGAAATGGACTGTCCTATTCATCTGCTAGTAAATGCATATGTACATGTAACAGATAATTTAAGTGTGTTTTTCAAAATGTTTTTCCAAAATTATGTACATATATCGAAAGATACATGTAGTTTCAACAGTACATTGTACACTGTTGTGATTAGAACAATTTTCTTGTTGAGTGTAAATGATGATTACGTTCAGAGCTGATGAAATTTGTTTTGGTCAGATGCTGGTCTGGGGTACATGTACATGTATATACAGGTAGGGCGTGTGATCTGTTTAGTAGTTTTTTAATCATCTCATTGGCACATCTAGCATTTACAACTTACGTGTTGTACTGTATACTTTCAATTAACATTTTTCACAATTGACCTACATTTGCACATGTTTAGTGTCTGATGAACATCAAGTGAAATTCCGAGTCTACAAATGAAAACCTCTGAACGTGGAGGTGCCTGCGTGTGTGTCTTATTCGTTGAAACGCAACACGCAAATGGATTTCACATGATACTGTAAGTTCATGCGCGTTAACACTATAAAAAGTTGTCGCGGACATCTGCAAGACAACTTGAGTCGGAGATACGGGCAGCAAATGATCAATTGTGTTCTTATTGCACCATATGTTATTGCTCATGTTGCATGCATGAACAAGTGTCCAATAACTCGCAAACAGCGATGGGTCAATTTCAATGCACGTTGGGCTTTTCCCGTAAATGGTGTAAGTCGGGCTAATTTTTCAGCTCTGCAAAGTTTGTCACAAACTCATCAACTTCATACCACAACTTGTCATGTGCCCGGCTGGAGGACGTAAATGCTCATTAATGTGTGAATGCTCTTTGTGTTCTGCCAAGCAGCCAGCAAGCTGTATAAATAGAAACTTGCAATCATAAAGAAACGGTCAAGGCTACATTAAAAAAAATGGCAATACTGTTACATGTAATTGTCATAAGTCAAGGGTGTGGTGCTCAAAAAAGTTGGGAAAAAAAAACCAAAAAAAAACACATGAGTGATTGTAATAATCTTGAGTTGCTTGTGAGGCGAGCATTGGGCTGGATCCCCCATAAAGGGACAACGAGGCTCGCCCTGGCTCGGGACAGCTGCACCGACCGGAATATGAGCAGGAAACGTCCTCTCATCACAAAGTCCGCCAGGCCGGAGATTGTCGTTCATTAAGCGGACTGCTCCATCATTTCTCAGGAGTTTGCCCTCTTTATTCATGTTATTCTTCATCTTCTCTGCGCGCGATCCCACAAAATGTGATATTGCCGGTCTTTGGAGATGTTGTTTCTGTCTTGGGATACGTAGAACCCAATTTTTCTGCTTGGTTCATGAAAAGTGTTGCATCTTTTGATGTACATGTAGGAGTTTCTAGGGAAATAAGAACACTTATCCTATTTTATGTGGGTTCTGCCCATTTCTAAGCTGATTCAAAATATAACTTTCGGTTTTCAGCAAGATGGGTGTATAATTTTCTTTCTCTATAATTTTCTTGACTGGCAGAGTGGTTTGAGAGTGGATCAATGAACAGAATGATGAATCATAGTCAGTGATGAAGATCTGACCAATTAGAACTTCACATTAGATCATGAATATTCAATGTCAGTGTATGGGGGCATGTACATACATGTATATACCCGTATATACTGACTGTGTGTGTGGGTGATGAGCTTGGGGACATTTGTATGGTTTTGGTGAGGTACATGTAGGATGCACATATTCATGCCCAGACTGTGTTAAACTTGTGATGGTATTTATCATGATACACTTACATAGAATTGGATGATGTTATCAGCTATACTTTAACATGTAGTTTGTAAATTTACCCTGTAACTTGTACAGGTTCTGTATATACTTCTGAGGACAAGAGGAGAAAGGAAATACAAAGAAACCTTTCAGTCCTCGCAAGTCTAGAAGTGCATTAAGTACGTGCTTAGTCTATGGGGTTGGGTTATATTAAAGGAACAATAGGAAACACAAAGCATTGTCCTCGGAAGTATTGGGAAAGTACGACTAACTGTACATACATGTACATGTATGTTTTACACATGTATGTGTACACACAATTTAGCCAGAAATTTTGCTAAAGTACCTTTTCATCAAATTCCCATCAAATTTAGCTTTACATAGCAAATCACTTCATTGTGTTCTAATATTCCAGGGTTTTCGAAAAAGGATTTTAATATTTTGTTTTGCAAAGAGATATTGGAAAGAAGTTGGACCGAAGAAGGCTTCGTTTTCCCCCTGAACACGTTTTTAAATAAGTTGTACTACAAATGTGTTTCATTTTGTCCATGTCTTTCATTTTGTCCATGTCTTTCTGCTTACTTTGAGTTACATTTGTAGCTTTGCAAATATCACATGTTAGCTAGTGAAAATAATAGAAACGACTCAAATCAGTAGATGATGTACATGTACAAGGTCTGTGTATCTGTTTGGTATTGGCTTGGTCGATGTATACATGCATTGCCGGCTCGGTTGCCCTTTGTTTTTCCCTCCAGTCATGTTAAAGTAATAGGAGTCCTTGGTGAAACCGCACTCGTATTCTCGTAAAGGCCAGAGTCACTCAGACGTGTGCTCCCTGTTTGCTACACGTTCAATATTATCAGGATGAGTTACTTGTAGCTAGGACGAAGATTAGTGGGAGGGGACAGTTTTGTCTGGTTCTAAATGAGTTTGGCTGTAAGGCTACAAAGCCATGCTGTGCAGAAAGGCTCTATTGTCCTGCCTCCCACATGTACAATGTAATTGTACTATTTATTGTGTTCATTGAAGCTTACCCAGACCATTTGCCAAAAATAATGGCAGCAGCATTTATTGCATGGGTAGTAAAGCCCTGATGCATGGTACAGACACATGGCACACACTGTACACGAGGCTCTCATTTGAATTGTTAATGAGACAGCAGTGTGTGTGTGTGTGTGTGGCCACGGACTGCGCTCCAAGCAGGCCTTTCAGTTACTACTCTGTGCATGTCCCATCTCTTAATGGCCTCATTTGTCATTCCAGAACCCACCTGCTCTGTGAGACGGCAGCCGCGGATTGGCTGAGCTCGCATCCATAAAAAGCAACCCCGTGCCTGTCACACGGCAGTCTGTCAACAGCTCGCGACGACGGGATTTACAACGTGCCAAGTGCCGGCTCTGCTTACCCCAAAATGATGAACATCGACAGCAAGCTGCAAAACATGGCGGATGGTGGAGATGGTGAGTAACCTGTCTTGTCGTATCTCCCCAAATTCCTCCCCTCTTGACTTCACTGTAACATTGTAACAGCTCAACATTCAAACCATGTGGTGCTGGTGATACTGTACAATGCAGCATGTTGCAAAACTTGAAAGAGGAAAACATGCGATAGGCTTGTAACCAATCATACAGCTTTTGATTTTAAAAAAAATAAAAAATTGCTAGAGAAGTTCTCAGAAATTGTTGAAATGCCAAGCCCGAGTTGTAGATGATTGCATACTCTTCAGTTTACTGGAGTAAGCAATCCCAAGCAATGCTTGTATCCCTCTTTTGTTGAGTTCAAAGCTGTGTCATACCTTTTTGATGACAGATAGGGGGAGAAAATTGGCTGGCGGTGCTAACAGCTTTGGGTGGCCAAAGAGCCCCGCCAGCACATTCTTAAAACCAACTCCTGCCTTCTGTGGTTTGGGGCGTTAATTAAGCTCAGAGGGGGATCCAAGCCAATCTTGGCTGTGATTAGGGATTAATCTTTAGAGGGAACCAGGAGCCTCTGTCAGCAGATAATGGCGAGGGAAAATTTGGTTGCGGGTGACAAAAGAAAATGTGTGTGGGCAGAAGAAACGAGACTCGGTCGTGACAAATTGTAGCTTCAAAGTGATGGCCGTGATTAACAAAGCCGTGCATAAACGAAGAGAGGTATAGGTACTGAAAATCAAAGACAAAGAGTGAACATTTGAAGGAAAAAGGGAGGGAAATCAAAAAAACCTTCTGTTTTAGGTTTCTCACAAAATGTGATGTTCTAAGGATTTCTTATTTCTGGTGAAGTGGCCATCAGTTAATGCCGCTCGCTGTTTTTGCTAAATGCTGTTGATGCCATTGATCATTGAATTTTTTTTTATTCATCCCAGTGAGTTTAGGCATCGGGGGCATCGGGGAAAGAAAATCCCTGCCAATAATAAGATTAGTCAAGCCTTGCACGTTGCCCGGTTTGTTAGCCCGAGGCTTGTTTCTGACAAGGGATATTTGTCAGAAAGTTATTCCACATGAATGGTTCTATTCTTGTCCGTAGATTATTGCAAACAACACAGGGTGAAGACAATTCCTATTCGCACTCGTAATTTACCACTAGACGGGTTTGCCCATATATTCAACCATGACTGAAAAAAGAATCTCTTCCTTCCTGGCCGAAAAAGAAGTGATGCCAAAAGCTTGCTTGCTTCTGAGTTTGAAAAAGCAGTATTGTCCCATATTTTAATCTGTAATCAGAATATAGAAAGGGCTCTTGAGGTCTAAATTGCTTTAATTTGAAATGAAATGTTTGTGTTCATCAAGGGAAACAAACGACAATTCTTTATTTTTTATTATTAATCTATCCGATTGGTTTGCCCAACAAAATCTCATTTGCCGTGCCACAGAAAAAATGTGGCTGACTGGAGCATTGCCCGGTTGCTAGGATGAACAAACAGACCATCATGCATCATGCATGTGTTTCATATTGCATACAGATCGCTTGAACAGTAGAGTGGGCTTCGGCGTGGCTTTGGCTGACTATGACTCATTAATAATGCAGCCCATGGGAGCCACTTCATTTCATGAAATATTGAATGGACACTCTGAGCAGGATCAAAATGGGACCAGGCAGTAATTTGTTTTCTTTTTTCTATATGCCCAGCCACATAAAATTAGCGGTTTATGGGTCGCGGTGGTACGTGTTGGAAATTTGGGTGTGGTTGAGTGGAAGCTTGTGCGACATTAATGGCTTGATACTGGGTAAAACCGTAAAACACTCTTTGATGCTAGTCCATGATTAGCTAGGCCGCGTCACTCCCTCCCCCCACCCCCTTGTGTGCCTGATGGTACTCCTTCACGGCTGGTTGCCAGTATTAATCGAGCTTGTTGGATAATTCCCTGCATGCCATGTATGTTTTTCTGCTTGGCAACGGAAAAATATGGAGATGTGTGATGCCAGAGCCAACCAAACTTGAGTAGAAAAATGAAATGAATGAAATGTTTGTCGACGTTCTCCTCCTTGTCACTTTTCTACAGCAACAAGAGAAATGGAAAAGATTTATATTTTCATTTCTGAAATTGTACTTGATGATTCTATAGCTATGTTACTCTTTATTTCTTTGCACAGAAGGGAAAATTTAATTCATTATACACTTGTTCTCTAGTCCATGTGTGTGGCACAAAATAAAAAGGAATTAATGGAAATATTGCATTTGTTCATTAGCATGCAATGAATGCAAATTATGACATGCATGAATAGAAATCACTGACAATTTTGGTTCGTTGATATTTATAATTTGTGTATACAGAAATGGCGACTTTTGCTGAATTCACACTACAACATGTATATTGTAAAAATTATTAAGTGCAATATTTTAAGATCAATTTTTTTTAAGAACAACTGTAAAGAGCCCAGGTCACAGAACTTGTCCTCAATCTTCAATCTCCCTCCCTATCACAGTCCCACCTGAGCCCTCCCTCATTTTCCCCCCAACATGTAATTTTTTGTTTGTTACTCACCCGGGTCTCCAGCCAGTACCATTTAGGGTCCCTGTGCATTACTCTGTGACTGTGAGGATGTGGATATGAGCTTCCAGGAGATGGATCGGTTGTTGCATGATGGTTGCCAGAAGGGTGTTCCATCCTTACATGTATATATATATTTTTTTTCATTTTTTTCCCCTGCGTCCCCGTGCATGCTTCCAGATATTTGTACGGGTAAATGGTGACGTGCACTGTTGATGAAACACCTGATGTTGTGCAACCCGACAGCTCATATGAGTTGCGGCATATCAAGTCATTTTATTCTCATCTACTTTTTTTTTTTTTCACCCGCTCATAAAATACTTGTTAAACCTCAGGCACTGATTTGTTTTACTTTACGTTTGTCTCCCTCTCTCACCCAAGTGTACTTTGATTTATGTCCGTACAACCTGCCACCGTGAAATTTTGAAATATTATACTTAGGGCGACAGCATAACAGGAGTTGCAGGGATGTACTTTATATTTTCCAGAGCGCTGCAGTGCTTAGTATTAAGACTGCTTTTCTGCGCATTCGTCAGATTTTTTTGATAAAACAAATTTAAGTATTGGGTCACAACTACTGTGCTTCATAATTTTCAACATTCTGCATTTTCAATATTTCTTTTAATTGTTCAACCTTTTACATTCGTGGTCTAATGGTTTTGTTTTTTATCCTCCCTGGATTTTCAACTGTTTTGATACTTTAACACGATACAATGAAAACAAGAATAAAGATCTAATTTTTCCCGGGACAAGTTGTTTAAAATTGCTAATCGCCATCTTATATGGTGCCTTACCGTTATATGCACCGGCAGTTGCACATGTAGGAAGGCTGCAGTAAATGCTTTAAATAACTGGGCAACAAACATTGGATTTCGCTCCTCCTCAAGTGAGCTTTCCGGAATAGGAAAACAAGGTCCCGTCCTCGAGATGCTGAGCTGCTTCTGCTGCGGATTTGGAAACCCGATACCACAGGGTGAAAGATTTTCAATGACCATACATAACCTATAAAGTGTTCTCTAAATGTCACCAACCTTCTCAGTTCGGCTTTACCCGTTAGCATTGGGTTTTTTCCCCGGCTCTTCCCCAATGAAATTCAGTATTACTTCCTGTAATTCCATTGCGTGTTGTCTTTCCTTTTTTTTTTATTTCCCAGGGTTATCCGAGACTATCCACAAGTGTCTGATTCCCCTGTCTTACTTACATGTAGTTTGTGAAATTCCTAAATTTTAAGGTGCCCAGTTAGATGTTTGGAGAAACCACAGCATGAATAATGTTTTTCAATCCAGTGTAAATAAGGTTTTGCCGTTGTTTGGTTTGCATAAAGATTGGTTCAAAGAAGGCAGTCTATTTTACCCTTCTGAGCATGTCGGATGTGGTATTGGAATCAAAAATTTAAATATTTCCACGATTTCACATGTATTTTCATGTGCTGGTCGGAAAATATTTGAGTTACATGAATATTTTTTTTCTTTTTCGGACTTGTCATGTTTAGAGTGTTTAAATTATCTAGTATTTTCCAAAAGAACTTTAATATTGGATTGAGAACTGTTTGTGGTGAAGCTAATGCAAATTGTTCATGCTCGTGCACGTCGGTTACTGGCCATTTTAAAAAAGATTACACTATTTCAAATCGTGTATGAAACTTTGACATGTTACAGAACTACCCAATCCTTTGTATACATGTATTGAACATAGCACAATGGTATTATGTTTTCATTATGAACTTGAAAAGCAGTCATCTTTTGTGCACACGATCAATAATAAAAAAGTAATAATACAAAGCTACATCTAAATTAGAAAACATTGACAGTCTGAGTTTAGTTTGACATTGGTGCCCAACATTTGAAGGATCCCTTCCAATGGCCTCCCCTCTGAGAAAAAAAGAAAATCAATTTTAATCTCATGAAAATTTACCCAGAGTGGTCCTGTTATAGGGCCCAGTGCATGCAGTGCTCTTGCCTGGGTCAGGAGAAGTGAAGGTGTCTGCAGGTCATGCGCCTGCATATCATCACCATCGTCACCATAGAAGATTGATTTCTGGTTGAGGGTCCGGCTTTATGCGGGCTACAATTAATGAAATCTGCTGTGTTGCTGGCTCCAGCTCCACTAATTAATGGATGACGGTTGGTGTGCGTGTCAGTCCCCACTGTCATCTTGTTTAATTCCTCCCCCTTGCCTCCTTGCTACCATGTACATACATGTATTAACAGAGGCCAGTCTTATAATGAACCAAACATTTAACGGGAGGCACGGAATGAAATTCTGGCTCATAATGTTTCATTTTGAAATGTTTGGTTTGCCAATATAAACTGGAGGTAAAAATAAAAGTTGGAAATTTACAGTGAGGGGGGAAGACCTGTTTACTCATTCAATACTCAGATGTCCTCGGCTCAGAAACTAAGTCAATATTTGATGGACCATACAGCTATCCATTTTTGTCCTGAAGTCCTTTGTCATATTTTCTTCCCCCCCCCCTCCCCCCCCCCCCTCCCCCGACCTAAAAAAGAAAGAAAGTACTTTGTTTGCTCAAAGACTTTGGGCCGAGTGTATAGGGCTTTCTCTTATCCGGGGGAACTCAAATCTAATTTATAAAGATGGGCCGAGGGTAAACACTAATGACAAACCGGGCAAAAGGGGCACAGGCAGAAATGTGGCGGATTTATTTGTATTTGTCCATCGGTTACAGATGGCTTCGTGCCAAGATGGCAAACACCGTAGCCGTGTATACAATGGGGATCTCATCCGTGAAATTGTTTATGATTTTCCAGTATCGCTTGGGTTTTCTCTTTATTTGTTTTATATTAATTTTTCTTTTTTTTGTTAATTATATACCTGTGTAGCTCCATAGATGTTAGTCTTTTATTAGTCAATGCACCATGATGATGAGGGTGCCATTGTTACATGTATGTATAGAATTCTGCAGGGTATGACTGTGTCTGTTCTGTTCTTTTGTTGTTTCCTGCATAATCATCACCACAAGTGTGCTTTGAATTGTCATGTTGTATTCACGTTCATGCAGACATGTAGTGTACACAAATGTATGTACTGGTACATGTGCTGAAGATGTGAGCATCCTTTGCAAGTTGGAAAGATAATATTGGTGACAGAATTTGGCTAAAAGTGCATGTACATGTACTGTATGTAAATGCCTTGCAACACATTTCCTCAAATCAAGTTTCTGGTATTGTACAGTGTATAGGTACCTGTACATGTAACTCTGCATATGTTCCAGTATTGTGATGAACATGTACATTTTGTATGCCATGGTAAAAACCGAAGTGGCGTATACCAGTCTGTCTTCATGCGTTATCTATGGACAGGTTCTTTCCACTGTACGATGACCACTCTGGCCACCTGATCCCATAGTTTTTAATCTTCACTTTTGTGTGACTATTGATATCTTGTTGTAGACAAAACTGAAGAGAGGAAATGAACGGCACCCAAGAAAAAATATTGACATAAATGGCCTCATCGAGGTACCTGTAGGTAGGACTCGACTCTCAGGCCCAAAGCAATAAAATGTAGACTTTCAAGTCCACTTAAAGTCCAACCTTAAAAAAAAAAACATAGCCCCCTAACCTGGACTTGACTAGTCTTCAACCCTGTCTCTAATGTCTACATGTAAACTGTGTAAACTTTATTCTAGATTCTTCACTTTGTGTCATTGTGTTGACACACACACACACACTCAGTCGTACTTCCCTACTACGTCCGAGGACGAAGCTTTGTGTTTCCTTTTGTTCCCTTGATATAGCCAAACCCCATAGACTAAGCACGTATCCTTACGTTCGAGGACCGATTTCAACAAAAGACTCTACGTTCGAGGACTGAAAGGATTCTTTGTGTCTCCTTTCTTCTCTTGTCCTCGGAGATATATTGCGTGCACGTACACACACACACACACACACACATATACGCGTTTTTGCATCCCTGTGGAGACATGGCATTGTTCTCCCCTTTGTCCCTGTACTTAAGCAAACCCCCATAGACTTTGTACACAAAATTCCTTGTGGAGCAAACCTAACCCATAGAATTGCCCTGTGGAGACCTATTGAGTCCCTTTGTTCGCATTGTGTTCATGTCTCCACAGGGTACGGAATATCTCTCCACACACACACAAACGGGTGCAATCGTGGACCTCCCATTGTTCCTCTTTTGTTTATACTCTAACTTTTTCGGAAGGCCTCCCATTGGTTTTGTACACGATTTTCAATCGTGGACGTTAGGTCAAACGTGGACCCTTTGTCTACGCTCGAATTCTTTTGTCCTAGGTCCACGATTGCCGGCATATACAAACTCACACACACCCAGTCATGTAAACGGGTGCAATCGTGGACCTCCCATTGTTCCTCTTTTGTTTATACTCTAACTTTTTCGGAAGGCCTCCCATTGGTTTTGTACACGATTTTCAATCGTGGACGTTAGGTCAAACGTGGACCCCTTTGTCTACGCTCGAATTCTTTTGTCCTAGGTCCACGATTGCCGGCATATACAAACTCACCTAAACTTAACAAGTTTGGACATTTTGCCAAGTCCAAATGTGAATCTACATGTAAGACCATTAAACCATTCAAGAAACACTGCTGAAGTCCGGGGTCAATTCAGGACCGAAGATGGGGCACAGGACAATTCCGGACTTGAGCCTGTTTTTTTTTTCCAATTGGGGGCTGAAGTGGACATCAAGTCTTTTGCCATAATTGCATTCGGACTGGGACCTGGACTCAAATGCAACATTTCCTCACAGACTGAACATAGCGCCATACTCGCAGTGAACAGTAATGGGATTCAGTAGTTGTATACCGAACACCTGCCGCTCATCATGTAACGGGCCTGGATAGCCCCAAGATGCGGCCCAAAAGCCTTCATTTTCGGTCACCTGAATCAATTTTCGTCTGGCATTACACCGTGATGCCCCGTATCTGCAGCATTAAGTTGCAAAGGTCCATCAAAGTTCACAAATCCTGTTGCAGCAGGTATACTGCATACAAATAGGTATCCGTTCTTTTGAGGTTTTTGTTTTTGTGTTGGACTGTTGCAGATGTGCCCCGAAACTGCTACGCCCCTGGGCCTTTCTATTTACTTTTGAAAGGAACGATCGAATACAATCGGACTTGAACACGTACATTTCATCTGCCAGTTTTCAGAATTGGAATTAGTTACGATTGCCCAAACCCAACTCGTAGTGAATATTAAACCAAGGAGATGGGTGTAACAAATTATCAAGGTCAAGTCTAGGCTCAAATTTAGGTATAGCATTGTGGGTATTCACGCTTTTTAGTCGTTGGAGCAAAGCGGCCGATAGCATCAGCTTTAGTGGCTGATCTTTATCAGACCTGACTCAGCTGCGGCGCACGACACTATCACGGCACACGGGTTGACAGTTTCTAAAATTGCATCGGACAAGAATATTGCCACAGATCTGTGACAATTCCGCACACCTTCTGCCGCTAATTTCCTGAGTGCAAATTTGAAATATCAACATGGAAAGAGAGCTTTGTCGTTTTTTTTTTTGCGAAGTTAACATATTTTTCCTGTCCAGATGTTCTTGTAAAAAAAAAAAAAATTGCATGTAGCTAAAGGCATTGCAGTGATATTATGTCAAGTACATGTACTGGTAAACAAAATAGCTTGTTTGTAGTGAATGAATTGCCATTTTAAGGGCATGTTTTTAATTTGCATGTTTTTAATTTGCATGAGAGGCTTGCAGGAAGAAACGGATCATAAATTTACCGCCAGCAGTTTTCAAACATTTTGGAATCGAAAAAACCTCAAAGTTTTAGATTTTTGGCATGACCAAATAAATGTACATTTACATTGTGCATGTACTTGTTTACATGTTTCTAGTCTTTACAAAATTTCTTTTCCCCGCTAAGTTTTATAAATATGGATACCACTTGGATAAAAAATGTTATCTATGGTTGCATGTGCCTTCAATGTGAGTTGATGAAGTTTGGACAGATGACAGCAATTTAATGAAACCTTGAAATGAATTTAATGAAAACACAAACACATACATGTACATGTACATGTACCAGTAGATTGAAAATTGAGTGAAACTGAAGTGATTTTGCTCCTTGACCACAACCGAAGTCGGCATCTGAACGTCTGCAGAAAACAATAAATGGCAAATTATGGCATAAAAGGTACAGGGTTTGCCAATATTTGAACGTGTCGTGATCTTAAAGGACAGCTGTATCCTCCTGAGACGAGGCAACTCGGTCCTTATTTTATCCTCAATTGAACACGGCGCACTGGCAAAGAGGCGGGTAATTTTCTTTGCCCTTGTCATCGCATGTGGGTCCAGGGATTTACAATCGAAGCACGATAGTCGAGTCATATTCAAATATCCAATCAAAATAACCTGGGCTCTCTGCAGGATTTAAAGAAAGCGTGCACAAAGAAAATGGATCAGAAGATTGCTGGAAAATTTGGTGTACATGTACTTAAATTACATAACTTATCTACATTACATTACTATCTTTGTAGACAACAAATAAAGGATATATTTTTATGGCTTATGATGTGAAACTTAAATTTTATGCGGACATGTACTTGATCTTGGCAATTGATTTGTATAGTACATGTAGCAGTATGTAGATACATTGGTGAAATTAATTTATAACCCAAATTGCTTTTTATCCGCACAGTGTCTGTGTATAGTCAATACACGGACGTAATTTCCCCAGCGTCTCAACTTTTTGGCACCAGAGAGCCTGCAAATGCAAGCTTGGCTCGCCAAATTGAGCACGTTGGTGGGGATTTGTTGTTAAATTTGAATGGCTGTTCATTGATCAAAAGCTCGCAGCTTATATGAAGGCGCGGGTTGACGTCAATTTTCCTATCATAGTGAGAGGGGGGGGGGGGAAACAACAGAGGCCACTGTACATGTGTGTCTTGTACATGTACCGAATCTAATCAGAAACTGGGTCCCTCGCCAAGCACAAACTTGCATATGAAGTACTGCTTCATTAGATCGTGTGATAAAGGACGGGTTTTCTCGCTCTGTGTTCCCGATCCCTGGCACGTTAGGGAATGGGCTTTTTTGTCGGGCTTACTCTTGATAAAAGAAAGATTGCAGTTGTATCACTTTGATCGGACAAGTACGCGTATTGTTGATGGGCCCATGCACTTAAGAAATATTATACCTTTCTCTCTCCCCCCCCCCCCCCCCCTTCTCTCTCAATCTGCGATTTGTTGGCGCTGAGTATTTTTGTCGTCTGGAGTGGAAATCCTGGAATCCAAATGCATTTCAGCGTTGCTACGCATCGGTCCGTTGCTCGGAGTGTTAACCACTACATTGCATTCACTCCACGCTGAGTAGTGAAATGCCAAGTTAGTGTTTTGCAGAAATGTTTTGACAAGTCCACTTCTACAGACCCTTCAAGTGATGTATATAACGGCCAGACTACAAAACATTGATGAAACAAGTCCCAAATGATGCAATCTATGCAGGTTTTCCAGCTTGTTTATTTCGTAAATGTTATTGTGCAAATTACTGGATGTTGACGATCAATGCGCCAAGTTTCCGTTTTTTTTCTCGACTACATGTAATTGACTTTTTTCCCCCCCTAAGAAATAAATAGAAGGGCAACATTTTTGGTGCTGTCCATGTTTACTGTCAGTTTTCCAGATTACTCTGTAACACTGATCAGCTTTTTTGCCCAAATTTAAACCAGTCACTTTAAGTCGCCTTTATGCATGCGCTCCTCTGAAAAGCCTATTTGTATTCACATACTGTAAGAATAACTCATGTCGTAAATACATATTTCCATACACGTAGCTTAAATGCATTTAGACGAGGGGCTTGTCCCAGTTATTCTGTGTCAAAGGTTTGTTTTTCCTTTTGGAAAAGAAATCACCTTGCATCTTAATAGTCAATGGGATTGTGTTTACCCTCCACCTTGCATACAGGCAAGTACCCCCCCCCCCCCCCCCCCCTCAATCGGTGCTTGTTTTCCGGCCCCAATCTTCTTATTTTCATTCCCTTCACTGTTAAAACAAATGAGATGGATCATGGCAAACAGCAGTGCTGGATCAGAGGGGGGTAAATGGATGTGGGAAAAGCAAGGTGTAACAATACAAATAGGTGATAGGCTGACCTCCACTAATGCACCCATTTTAAACTTGATTTGTCAGCGGTATGACTTCCCGTTTCGCATCTTTGAAAGACATCAGCGTACATTTTTCCTGCAGTCGTGGCAGGCACGTTTTGTCCTTACTGTCTTCTTTATTTCATCAGAGGCTTGCCCCTTATCACATAACCCCGAAGACTAGGGCCGTTTTCCACACCCCAGCTTAGGTTCCGTCTCCGGCTCCATCACCATTGCCAAACTGCATGAACGAAGCCAAAGACGGAGACGAAGCTGGGGTTTGGAAAACGGCCTAAGAGAGTTTACGTAGTCTTGAATAATTCATCCCCAGTCACTTGTGATGGGAGATTGTTACTGTACTGTGGCATTGCAATTCTCTAGAAGTCATGTACTTGTACATGTATAACAACATCCATGTACTATACATTGTAAGTGATACATTTAATCCATGTGCTGGAATCCCTAACAAGCTGGCCCCGGCTAGCAATACCGAAAATTGCATTTGCCAGTGGTGAATTCCCCCAGTCCCTGCACAGATTTTGTGTACCAGACACCCCCCCCCCCCCCCCCCCAATGGCCTCGGGTAGAAGGAATTCTTAGGCATCTAGTGTTTATGAACAATTATTCCCCAAATCTTGTTAGCATTACCTTATCGAGCGAACAAACGTGCTTGACTGAGGCAAAGAAAGGTGTAGTAGATGGAACAGTGCACATGTATGAAAAAAGACATGAAAATGTGGAATGTCAAGATCTGATACATTGCATTATACACAAAGATGGCAAGTCAAGCAATTACCAACTTCAAACTACACTTTACGTTAAAACCTTAAAAAATGTTGAAAGGTATGATATAGCTTTTGTACTGACCAAAAATATAATAAGTTTTAATCTGAAAGCTGTTGATCGATATGGTACTAAATGTACATGTACATGTAGTACCAATCCTCTTGAGAAATATTTTCACCGTCTTTGAGGAAATTGTATCTGAAGACCTTCAAAAACACTAGCTTATTTCATTATCAAGAATTTAAATTGAAGCACATTATGAATGTGTGCAAAATCACTTAAAAAATGATCTTTCATTATTTTCTTGTGATTTTTATGTATGTTGATCTACACAAAGTATGAACACAGCATCCAATATGTGCACACTTTAATAATCAAAGTCATTGCCAGCGTTAGATTTTCTTTTTCTGATGTCAAAATTCTCAGACTGTCTAGAAATTGTGTCAAGTTCAAATACGTGATTCATTTCCAGTTTCTCTAAGAAATCCTCCTTTGAGAAAACAGCAGGACCCTGTTGCGGATGGCTGTTGCGAAATGAGACGGTGCTCATACATGTAGGAGGAATGACTCTCGGTAATATTCAACGCCGCAAGCCTCGCCGTCATTGAGCTGAGATTGTATGACCACATGCGCTGAGAAAAAAAAGAAGAAAATCCTCTGTAGATTCCCCCGTGGGCAGCGTTAGATTGCTCCACAAATGAAACCAATTTCTGGGGCCTTCCTCTATTTTCTGAGCAAGCAGGCCCGGCCGGCCTCTCAGCAATGCTGGCACTCCCTGGCTACGACCGACCTAAAAAAAAAAGCAGAGGAAAACATGTAATCAAATTGAGAAGATAGCTGCTGAAAAATTTTCTTTTTGCAGCTGCAAGTTGTGTTTTTGTCAAGGTCTAGTGGAGCAACGGAGACTGGACATGTTTGTCTAGCAGGAATTGAATTATTTGGGTAGGCAGACGAATGCAAGAATAGCAAATTGAGTGAAGGTTTGTTTTAATGCTGTTTCAAGTTGGAGGGATCAAGTCGGAGAAAAAAAAAAAAAAACTGTGTCTTTTCTTAAGTTGCAGTTAAATTTGCAAGTAATGTAAATTGAACATATTACATGTACATGAAGATTTAAAATATTGGGTCCCCTCGGTTTGGAAAATCAGATTACACTGGGGAAGAATTTAGAAAAATGTAATTTTTGAACCCGAAATCACCGACAGCAGGTGTATTGTGCATGTCTATTGATGTGACATGGTATTGGACTATAGCCCAAAATGATTCGTCTCCATAATGACTGGCAGTGGTGTGAGAAGCGCAGTGGGCATAAGCAATGTAACACCATTTTACCTGTTACCGAGACCCCTAGAGATAGCAGGTCCTGGTACGTGGGGAGGAAAAGCTCAGCTTCAATTTACTTGCGTTTTATGCATGGATTCCTGAGCAGATGTCGGAAGGTGTTGCTTAATACTCTTGGCTTTAATCTCAGGTGTTACTTCTCTGTATTTGTGAAAGGGAAAGTTACACTGTATGCCTTCAATTTTTTCCGTAAAGCATGGGTATTATGTGCGTCTACAATCGGCATCATGTTGGTTATTCATATTTAAACATTTAATTGACATGAATCTGAAAACCCATCACATTACAATTTTTTTTTAAGTTTTCACAGTTCATATTGTAGAAATATTTTGAGCTTTGTGTAAAAGACTTTTTCATGTATTTTTTTTCTTCAGCTACGGTTCTAATTTCTCTAGCACTTCAAAAAGAAAGCTGCAAAAATCATCCATTTCTTTCTGCACACGAGTCATTAATCATGATCTTGCCCTCTTTTATTGCTTTATGTTCAGGCTACTTTTGGCTTTTACAAAATAATTGTGAGTGCAAAATGTTGACAGTGAATCGTGCGAAAACTAAGTCTGCAAAGTGAAGGCTGGATACAAGAAATGTACGGTACACATGTTACCATAGTAAAAGCATGCCCAGTGTTTGCATAGCAGTATATCCTATGAATATTTTACAGACTGCACTAATTTCCACAGTATAAAAAGGGTTTGCCCCACTGATTGCACACGGTATACCGGGCACAGGTCTGCGACGTTCCCCCCCCCCCCTTTCATAAATTTTTGATGTGGATGCAGCCAGGCTGGCCACGTTTGATATAATTGTTCATGCAGGCTGCGAGCGCGCGTGTGCGCAAGACACATATGGGGGCTTTCAAATGTAAACCCGTTGTAGTCCCTCCTCAATCTTAAGTGCTATAATGTGCAGCACACAAGTGGCCGCGGATGCTGTGCATTTCAACAGTGCACATTCATCAACCATGCATGGGGTACCCTAATACGTCCATATTGTTAGGAACCCCCCCTGTTTCTAAGTGGCCGTAGCTGTTAACAGTGGACGTGAAATTTTGCCAGATGCCCCGGTTTAAACATTGACCAAACCCCCCACTGTAGAGTTTGGAGCACTGGAGAAGATGATTCAGGGATGGTGCATTTGTAAGTCGCGGCAGACATGCCAGGCGATTTGGTTGGGTACGAAATGTTTGAAGTTCTCTTCCATTTGACGAATCACTTAACTGGTGCGTAGCATGCAGTGCCCCTTAGAAAACCCTGTGGAATTTTGTGCCATAAGATTTTGTTAGTGAAAGATTTGTTAGTTTGGACAAGCCGCAATCATGCAGTTCAACGGTGATAGAAGAGTTGTCAGTCAAAACGTGAATAAGCCAGTTCGGTATTTCAACTGCGCAATTGCGCATGTGCACAATGACATTTTATCCCGAATGACCCGCGTGACCTAACGTGCGCGTGTGAACGCAAAAGGTGGTCGCACAACGCGCACGTGTTAAATTCAATTAGAATGGGCGTTCGCGTAACATGGCGTGACATTATGTCAGCAATTTTATCCCGAATAACCTTTGACCTTTGAGATACCGAACTGGCTTATTAATTTTTTTTGGACAAGATTTTCTTGACAATGTTCGGTAACAAATGATGGATAAGTTATGATCCCAAATGACCCAAAAGTTTATTCTTGAAATGAAATACATTTGTAGTAATGCCAATGGATGAAGTTCATTATCCACAAGTACATGTAAAGAAGAAAACCAAACAAAAACCATAAATCATACTAAAAATGACATTTTAAAGACAAATTCTGCTTGAGCCTATGCAAGGATTTGCTCATCGTATTTACTAAACCGGTCTGCTTCCGGCACCCATCAAACACCTTTTATGAAGTCCTTTCATCCTTCTTACTGCAGCAGTAATTCCGGTTCTCTTTTTCTATACAGATCCATAGAATCGCTTGCATATTTATTGAGACACAGAGCAAGTCCTGTCAGGGATACGGTTCTGCCCACCTGCATCCAACTACGCAATCAATAGACGAGGCAGAAAAAAACACTCCCAGTTTGAGCGAAGAAAACCTCCCGTGCCATTAGCAGAAGGGCAAAGTTCCCGTCTATATAATGATTCTATTGGGTGTTAAAAAGGGTGACTGATACAGTGTGTGCCTGCGCGTGGAAATGTATCAGAGCCATGTATGCACAATGTATGTAGTTCTTTCAGTTAGGATTCGCCAAGTGGGAATGTCTTGAGTTTGGATATCAATTTTACTACCCACTCAATATTATCCACCTGATACATACACATGTACATGTACATTTTACATCATCAGTTTAGGTCTTTTTAGATGAATTCCATTGCAGCAAGGCAATAGCTGGCATACACAGGCATGCAACTTTTCCTCGGATCAGCTGATTTCCTCAATTTTCACTTCACAATTATGCCATTGAAAATTGAAAAACACTGTACAAAGTCTTGTAAAGATTAGAATTTCCTTGTTATTTGTTAGAAAAAGTCGCATGCCTGCATACAGTAAAAACAAGTAAAATCGACCACAAAAAAGGGTTTTCTTGCAGATCAACATTTACGTAAACTGGTTACACATTACAAAATTTTTTTTTTCATGTCTAATAAACCTTTTCAACATTCTCAAAGCATGATTGGTCGCATTGGTCACATGTTGGTTGTCATGGTTGCACAAATCCTCTTCTGATTGGCTACAGAGAGTTGCATATATCAGTAACTGGTACCCTGAGAGGCATTCCCCAATTATTTCCTTTATTTTTATTGACTTCATTTGATTATCAATTTATCAGTGCCTCCATCACAAGAAATTTGCATTTGCAAAAAGCCTTTTGATAGTTGGGGCTTTGTTTCCTTGCCTTGTATTACTAGGCCTTAGCCAATGGTGCATTCAGTACAAGTACATGTAGATATTTCCCCATACGCCTCATTGCATATTATTCTGCTCTTTGTCTATTATCATTTCGGCGGCACATTGTCCAGGCAGATTGGGCCCAAGGTCTCCGCATTTGAGAAATCTTAACGGAACGTACTCTTTGTGTTGTGTACCTCCATTCACTTATTAAGAAATTTACGTCTCCAAGAAATTCCCAAGAGAAGACCAGCACCTTGTTTTCTTTTAATTTTCTGCCCCCCCCCCCCCCCCCCTTGATTTTAGCGGATGACTAGAATCAAAAGATTCCATTCAGTTTTGAATGGAATTACATTCAGTTTTTCCCCTCTGCCGAGCTTTCAAAGGCCCCCTGCTTGCTTTCAAAACAGGAACAGGGACTATTTCTGATGCAGCAATCTTTGGAAATGCCATGGCTGACTTATTTACAAATTGATGATTCATATCTCGGAATGATAGAAAAAAAAGACGATGAATGGGAAGAATTGATGGATGGAAAAGATGAAAAAGTCCAGTGATAATGGTCACAGAAGAAGATAATTTTTTTTCAAATTGAGTTAGAGAGCTGCATTCAAATATCGGAGAAGAGGATTTTAAAGGAACAGTATGCCTACATGCTTGCTTTGAGTTTTTCTTCGCCTATTTGTACTTCAAAAGTTAACCTCAACGTATATCCACATATTCAAATTGTGCACGTACATGTATACACGTACAAGCATACAAATGTGTATCGACCTCCAAACGTGGACGTCCTATTGTTTCCTCTTTTGTTTGTACTTTAACTTTTTCGGAAGACCGCTATATGTTTTATACACACTCCCAATCACAGATGTATGCTGGGAATCGCAGACGATATTGTTCTCTTTTGTTCTGCAACATTTTTTGTCCCCAGTTACTTGATACACGTACACCTGTATGCACACCATGTTCTGTCTTGAATCTTGAATAACCCTGTTTGGCACGGATTTCACATTACATGTACGTTAAACACAGGCCAAACACAAGCAATATGTGAAAGTTTGTGCAAGATGCACGTGATCATCCACGTGATCCCCATTATGTACACGAATTCACACACTCATTCTGAAGCACAGCCAGGCACCAGACTATAAATCAGCCCTTCGCCTTCAGTGACGCGTGTTTAACGTTTGAGAGTGGTGTTACGCCATGTGCTAACCAGTTAACGCATGGGCTGAACATATTGGGGGATCACATGGATAATCACGTGCATCTTGCACAGACTTTTTTGGTCGTGCGTGAACATTTTGGTCTTGCGTGAAATTTTTGGTCTTGCGTGAAATTTTTGGTCTTGCGTGAAATTTTTGGTCTTGCATGAAATTTTTGGTCTTGCATGAAATTTTTGGTCTTGCACGAAAAAGCAGGGTTTTGAAAAAAGGTTTTAAATCAATTACGCTTTAGCTTTCCGTAACGCATGATCCATTATGTCGGAGTCAGGTCATGTCATCAGGGTTTGTCAGAACGCCCACAATGCTCTAGCTGCCCAATTAAGAGAGGCCATACAATTTTTGGTGGATAAAAAAAAGCTAGTCAGCGAACAGTGCTGTTTGGTCAAGAGTACCCGGTGGCCACAATAAACATCGTGTGAACTGTGAAGACAGTCAGTGATGACTGCTGCTCTGCATGTACACAATGTACATGTACATGAGGAACAGTATTAAGAAATGTATTGTTTATAGTCACATGTAGTCAGTCTTGGCAATATTTCTGTGTTCTGCCACTTTCCAAAAAAGTTTATTTTTCCCCAAGAAGATAAACAGACATGATGAGCATCATTTCCAGTAGTTTTTAATATTCTGATATATTTTATAATCGCATTTCAGACCATTGCATGCATTTACATTTCGTATATATGATTATTTCAAGCTCAATTTTCCCCCCATAATGTGAAGCATAATGTTAGTGTTCACTGGCTGCTGTTTTGTTTCCCCTCAAGAATTGTAATCTGCGGGGTCTCCCATGATGGGCTTCGTGTAGGGCTGTTCATTTTCGAATAATTTACTATTCGAATAATTTACTATTCAAATAATTTACTATTCGAATATTCGAAACTGGGTTTGACCGAATATTCAAATATTCGATACTTGCCGATCAAGTTTTTCAGTGCATGCCACACCGGTAAAAAAACCATTGCATGTAAAAGCACGCCGGTGTTTTACGTATGGCGATTGATATTATGGACCGTTCAAACAGCATTTTTTTTTGCATGCCCCTGTTGTATCAAGGGTTTTACGGACAGGAACAATAAACTTCTGTCCACAAAAAAATTGCGATTGACAAAAATGCGGCATTTGACACTGCTAAGCGCCGTAACTTTTCTATTAATATAGCATCAGAGTCGAACGTGTATATACATTGCGTATATCTTTTCGAATATTCGAACTGGCAAAATGGTATTCGAATATTCGCTTGACGATCGAATATCGAATATTCGGTATATTCGGGACAGCCCTTCTTCATGTACATGATGTACTTGGATGTTATCTCATGAGACAGCAAAACATCTTGGGCTGTGATTGATGCTCACTGTAATTTCTTGTGTTGAAGGTGTTTGCATGGTAAAATGCACATCTGTCTCGAGTTTCTGATACATGTACATTGTAAATGATGCCTTGACATGCTACACATTTAATGAGTCGTTCTCATGGACAATGATTGTACATTTTGTAAATGACTGATTTGATATGATCACATGATCTGATCTTGTCGCATCTACATGTAAGGGTTGTATATTCTTACCACAAATTATTCATACTAGCTTAATTTTTTTAATCTGCTTTCTGCTTTACATAACCAGTACTTTCTTGTACTGAGATTGAAGGACCGAAGATTTTCATTTACTCTTAATCTACTCGTTACATTTGTCCTGGTGTTCGGTTGCCATTCCTTCTTCAATCAAGTTTGCTTTGTCAAACTAGAAATCCCTTTGGCGGCCCTCAATCCCTTTGACCCGTGGAACCCCATGAATGAGTAAGCAGCTTGGAAGATCCAGTCGTGAATAATTCATAAATAGGGTATGAGATAAATCAGCCATTGATGGGCATGCCGTGCCATCCAGCGCCATGCATACATGTGCATGTCCACGTCTGTCTGTCTGTCTCCGCAACCACCACCCGGTAGTCCGTATCTAAACATGGAATCTAGCTTAAACCTGATCTTCATCAATATTGATGTCCAGGTTGCCAGGGGCCTGTCAAGAATAGATACTGCTGGCCAGAGGTCCTCGGTTCCGCATTGGTCTGTTAAAGCGCGTTCGTTTGTTAGCCAGCATGCTCTGAGTCTGAGGTGCATCAGATACCCCCCCCCCCCCCCCCCCCTTACCTGCACCTGATCTCTCCTCGGTAGGATCGGATTACGCACACTCACTGAAGGACTCAGCGGTTGTCATAAATTGTGGAAGTAGTTAATAATTACCCGGCCTGGTCATGTGCTCTGGGATGCTACATGTAAAATACTAGTGCATGTACAATATGTATATATATATAATAGGAGATCCAGTTTGAATGCTTGGTAAAACTGCATCACTTCAATGATTACTACCCCAAATTTATGCATAACATGTATCATACATGTATGTAGTGAATATACATTTTAACCGTAACCGTATCATATCCACCAGAATCTAACTGCTTGTGTGTTGGATTTTGATGGATTCAGGACTGTCTAGAGCCTCAGTACCATTTTTTTTACATTGGGCTATGATGTTGAAAAATGTTCCTTTGGTTTACTGCAGTGTTGTATTTTAGTAGATTCAGGATGCCCCCCCCCCCCCCCCCCCCCCGCCCCGCCCCACAAAAAACAAATTACAGCTAGGTGGTTAGGGTTAATTAGAGATTTTTTGGGCAAGTGCTAAACTGTACATTATTTACTTGTACCATGCCTACATGTACATTTGTACATTAAAATCATGAACAGTTAACTTAGGGTTGGGTTTACTACATGTACAATGTACATTGTGTGTACACTACTTGCAAAAATAGCATCACAAACTCATGCCATTCCTCCATACAAAACATTTCAGCATTATCGTAAGTCAATTAAAATTAAAATTAAAATTCTCAAAAACGATTGTAACGTGTGAGTTCATCCTAATACAAAAAAGAACAGTTCCATGTCATTTTGTGATACATGTAGAGATGTTGTTTTGAGGAGTTGAAGTTCCATTGTCCTGTAGGTTTGTTCTTATTCCCCAGTACTATTCCCAACATACAATGTACGCTATTTGCAATCGTTGCTGCGCTATTCTTGATGTGTATCAGATGTGAAACTAATTTGATGTGGAACTCAATGTAGTGAGTCAGAAGAGGAAAAATGACAAGCATATTGAGGAGCAGCGCTCCCACCTGTCAGAGATTTGCCACGACAAGACTTACAAGTACATTGTATATCCAGCCAAGCCTGTGATAACATATGGAGGATACGTACCATTGTACACCCCTCCCACTTCCCCCAGCCCAATCTCTCTGTACATCACCTGTGGCAGGTGATTTCCATGAGCTTGTCTTCCGGACCTGATTGGGCCGACTGATCTCTCCCGTCCTCCATCTCCCCCTCCTTTATTGCATTTTCACAAGGTTCAATTTCATTGCTTTTTTTTTTTTCACGCGTTTGCTTGCCCGCCCGCTCGTTTGCTCGCTTGCTCACCTGGATGCGGCCAAATTGAAAAAAATGCAGCTCTATGAATCCTGCCGACACATTAAAATTCAAAGTCTGGCCAGTTTGCCCTGGAGTCAAGGAGTGCCTCAACAATCTAGATAATTTTTTCCCCATTGCTCCTTATGCCCTTCTGTTCCCTCAATGTGCATGTGGAAAGCTGGTTTGTTGCAGTACAGCAGAGTGTAAATGTCGGAAATCAGACAGTTGGAGTGTGAAATGGATATCAGTTGCATTTTGATAGCTTGATTTTGGCGTAGGACACATGTATACAGGTTGCGACGTTAGTCCTACCTTTAGTCAATGTCCTTTGCATTGTGGTTCAGTATGCTAAACCTGACATTTACGCTACATTTGAAATACACATAAAGTGCACATACATTTTCTCAGTTAAAAATTGGTGGTGAAGTGAACTAACAATATATGTATGTGACCGGCTCTACAAAAATGGTTCTTTTTTCCGCAAATTGACCATGGTGACAGTAAAAAGACCTGTTAAAAAAGGAGCCATTAACAGCCCTACATGTACCTGAACACTATTTAACAACCATGGGTTACCAGCCAAAATCTCATGTGACACATGTGCTTGTCAATGGTTCTCAGCTGGTATTTGCTCAGGTAGTACATTTACAAAGCAATATTTTCTGCTTAGTGTTTCCATGAAATTAGTCGTCTCCCCCTCCCCCAACCCCCCTCCCCCCAACCTCCCCAACCCCTCTCCCCCCTCCCCCAACCCTCCCCCCACACACACATACACAGGCTACCACCACCGCCATCAACTGAAACACTTTCAATTTTTCTTTTGGTCCGTTTTCAGCCACCAAGCGCTGTGCAGAAGATGGCGGCGGTCAGAACTACAAGCGTGCTCGTGGGGGATCTGGCTCCAGTGCTGGTGGCACAGAGCTCCGTGTCTTGATCGAGAGCAAGGTGGGTATTTGACAATTTAGAATGGTTACACCTTAAAAACAACTAGGAAAGCCTTCTTAACCCCTTGCGTACGGAAGACGCCAAACGGCGCAAAAGAAAACAGTGCCACCAGGCCGGATGATGCCATTTGCCGCGTTACTTGTGCAGTTTCAATCCATTGTTAGATTATTGTGTATTCTACGCTTGACTGCACAAGCACATTTTGGACGTTGCGCTTGGCTGCAAAGGCCGGCGCGACACCCCGGCGCCTCCTGTAAATAACCGTACTCAAGGGGTTAAAAAAATAATGTAAAACCTACATGTAGGTGGGATACATGTATATGGACATTATGCATACAAAATACATGTACAGTGTAGGTTGTTGTTGTTTTTCTTTCTTGTAGCCACTGTTGATATTGTTGGATTTAGCACGGCTAGGGTTAAGAAAAGTTGATTAAACTGTTTTGCTGTGTCAGTTTGTCCCTTCAAGTTGAATTGATCGAAAATATCAGGAAATTTATATTGTGCTTTTTTTACAATTGTACCTACATGTACATGTAGTTGCCCACCAAGTCAACAAAAATGGCATACATTGTCATCCTAAATATACATCTTTATCAATAAATATCATGAGGAAGAAAATAAAAATAGAAAAATTGCTTAAAATTTGGTTTATAAAAATTGCTAAGTCATAATCACACAATCCCAGCTTTATTCGCTTTCTGAGACTCATTAAATGCATGTTTAAGTACACAGCAACTTGCTGCAATTTTTAAGATCTCGAATGTCCAGTTGCGGATAGTCTGCCCGATTGCGCCGTGCCACATTAGACAAACCATTCATTACCATCACCATGAAACCATCTCAGAGATGTCAGAGTATCTCTTAAGCCGTCAACATTTTTCTTTGGATTCTTTTTTTTTTTTTTTCGTAAGCTCAGTGGCTTGCCCAGGGACATGCTCCTTAGCATTAACACCTCCAAGAGCCCTTCAAAAAATTGAAAATGATCCCAGCGCAGAATATTTTTTTTCTCCTTTTTTTCCCCTCCTTTTTTCCTTTTCTCCTCTTCCTCCATGGATGGAACGGCTAAAGTTCTAAAACGACCCCAGGGCCACAATGGGAGAGCCACTCTGGCTGCCAGTGAAGATGTGTTGACTCTTCCCAGCCCAGGGGGGCCGTGGATAACGCAAGAGATCATTGTCTTAGGCATGTCTTAAGACTCTGGGAGAGTCCTCCCAAGAGGCTGTTCTTCCTCTTCCTGTCTCTGAGAGGTGGCGAGCTGAGACCACTCTCATTCTGTGTGTGACTGCCTCTCGCTTATTATTTGTAGTGAATTCTTTTTTTTGGGAAGCTACATGTACGAGAAACCTTTTTTAGGGGTCATTATTGTACACTTACATGTACGCCTAGTCCAAATATTGTGATCAACCTTAAGGTATCCTACACTGTGTAAAACCATTAAAGAGCCCCTCCTCACCAAAATGAATAAATAAATAAATAAATAAATGAATAAATAAATAAATTAAACAAATAAAATCTATTAAAACGAAGGACAAAATTTTAATTCTTAAGGAAAATAATTAAAGAATTTTAAGTACTGAATTTGATGTGGCAAACTGACTGAAACCAAGCTATTTGGCATATTATCTCGAAGCATCGCAAAAAGATGCCTCAAGTAAAATTTTCATTTTAATGCAACCTTCAGGCTATATAGCCAAAAAGTCATATAAAACAGTGAAATGAAATTATACTTGGCAAATGCAGTGTTACAAATTCCAGTGACATGAAAGATATATATGCAAAGACTGAAGAGAAGGCTGAGAAATATTCTTTTCTTTTCTACTTTTGCTCTCAAATTTGTCATTGCATTTGTTGTTTTACTATTCCCAGCTATTTGAGTTCTGCGTTGAAGCGTTGAAACAAAAAGCAACATAAAATTAGGAATTGTTATTGTGAATATGAAACAGTTGGGGTGGGGGGTGGGGGTGTTAAGGTAAATGGCATTTACACACATGTACCTGTGCTGTAATATGGGAGATTCAAGGGTTTGCAATGGAGAGATGATTTTCTGCACTTTGCCTTTGACAAGGTCTACACATCTGTCTGAACCACAGATCTCTGGTTTGAACAGTACATTGTACATACATGTATACATGTGACATTTTGCACGAAGCAGATGAAACTGTGCTACTTACGAGTAGTTTGGCTTCCTTTTCTTACATTTACATGTACCGGGCTTCCAAATGCATTTCAGTATTGCAGGCATGAGAATCTTCTGGTTTTAAACGGAATTCAGGTTTTTGTTTTCTTCAAAATTTGTGGTTTTCGAGTTCAATGTAAATTTGAAATAAAATTTGGGGGGTGAGTTGTAAAGGGGGTAATGTTGGATTACCACTCTGGAGCTGAAAATTCCCCTTTATTCCGAGTGAAATTTCTGAGTTGAGGCATCGTTTTATTTTCCGTTTGAATAAAGTCGACTGAACGCGTGTACGTGTACATAGTGATTATAATATAACTGTATGATTGCTACACGCACGGAAACCACTAGGAACCAACGACAAATTTGTGCTCGCTCGGTCAACGATCGTTGGTCGAGAAAACATGGGTCGGGAAGAACACGTGTTTTCCAGCCTAACCCGGCCTTGTCGGTATTTGGTGCCGTACTACTCCATGCTAGATTCATGGTGCATTCACCCGGCTATGCCGCCGCCGATCACAATCACGGCCGCGTGGTCGGTACTGCATATACACGGTAAACATTTGCACCAAAATCCAAGCTAGCAGCAGTTTGTACTAATCGGTTGAATGACCGAAGTTGCATTGCGGATGTAGAATGGCTTATGTTTGATGCTTATGGCGGACGCTGGCCCATGGCTTTTAGCAAATATCTGTGGCTGCAAATTTCAGATTCCGGGCGGGCGATGTTGCGTTCGCCGATAGGCAGCGTTGTTTATGCCAACGATTCGACCGGACACGTACCACTGCACACACACGCACAGTCGTGCAACATCAAGGTTTGAATGTCGATCTTTTTTCGGCGCTGTGCATGGTGCTGAAAGTTCTAAAATGCTGTGGTTTAAAATATTAGTGTAAACGAATGTATTGCCGAAAACAGGACTACCGATTTCGCGGTCAGGTTTGCTTTAATTTTTTAATCTTGTTTGAGAAAAAATAAAATGTATGAAATTATTAAGATGGTTACTTTGATTTCTTGATCTTGTACATGTAGCTGCTTTTATTGCATGCATGTATGAAATTTATCTCCCAAAACAGCCTTCAACAGGTACATGTATCATCAAATATGCTAAAACCCAGGGCACTGCCCGTGGACCCCCCGGCCGTTGGACGCTCCATTCACTTTGTTCACTACGCTATATTTGGTTACAAAATATTTGCCTGTTTTTTTAATCAACAACCATTCTCATGCCTGGTATTGTTATCTTGAAATGTCCTGAAATATCCTTGGATCAACCATGTAGTTTGGGAAATTTGTTGACAACATGGTTTAAATATGGTCTGTCCGAATGCAAATGCTTGGGTGGCACACTTGATTGTGCCCTAATAGAAGAATCCAACTTAGCTACATGTGTTATGGGCAGGATGAACGCGGCCATGATAGGGGAGCCATCCATACCTGTAGGATAAGCTTTGCTTCATATGACTGCAAGCATTGATTGTGTTTAGTCACCCAAACTGGCATGACTGGGGGTGACAAAGGGATGGTACAGTGTATGTGAAAGCACCCAGTAATGCCTGCTCCTGTCAGACCAACACAGGCCAATAACAAAGGATGTCAGATTTGTCTATAGGAAAGGCATTACATGCACAAGTAGGTGTTTGGGGCCTACAATGTACATGTGCTTGAGTCACACATTTTGCATAATTGCCTGAGCAGTAATGAGCACCCAAATGCAATATTAATTAATTGGGGACATAATGCAGTCCGAAGCACACTGTACATGTATTTGCTTGAGAATTCGTTCGGGGGACGGAGAGTGAGGAATTGAATTGGAAAATTATAATATTCCTGCATTGTGATGTGATGAAGACCTTTTTAAAAATTAACTCGACATTGCATCCATCCCCAGAATACATGTACATGGTGATTTGTAATGCAAATTAGTCACATTTTCATGCAGTGTGTTGGCGATACACATTTTCTTGGTTGTTTGAATGGCTTTAATTAATACTCATTAACCTGGATTAAAACAAGAAAAACAAATAGTACATGTAGGATAAAGACATTGTTAAGGCTGTCTCGAATATACCGAATATTCTAATTTTTGATTCTCAACCGAATATTTGAAACCTTTTCCCGGTTCGAATATTCGAAAAAAATATGTGCATGTACATATAAGATTTGGATGCTATTTCAATAGAAAAGTTAGCAGTGTCAAATGCCGCATTTTTGTGGACGGAGGTTTATTGTTCCCGTCCGTAAAACCTTAATATAAAATAATTACTGCAAAATGGAGGCTGGAGTTTCATGTTTTCTGATTCTTGTTATCAGAACGTTATACGTACCCGTAATGATCTTAATACAACGGGCGCATGCAAAAATGTCGATCGGGCGGTTCATAATATCGATCGCCGCACGTAAAACACTGGCGTGCTTTGCGTGCAACTTTTTAACTGGCGCGGAATGCAGTTGCAGCTGACGCATGAAAAACTTGATCGGCGAGTATCGAATATTCGGTCAAACCCAGTTTCGAATAATTAAATACTAAATTATTTGAAAATGAACAGCCCTAGACATTGTAATGTCTGCAATCTTTGTTCTGTATAAAGATTTGCTTCATCAGTATTTCATGCCTCTGTAAAAACAAATTACCCAACCTGAAATGGCTTTCCCTCCTGTACTTTTTTACAATAAATAATTGAACACTTTTTTCTGCAATGATGCACTCTCTCGTTCCAATGCTGTCTGTGATCAAACAAATAGTTTTAATGAGACGGAAAGTACGAGGAACAGCAGATTCTCATGCAGAAGGAGAAAAGAATGACTGGCTTTAAAAAGAGGAAAAAAATGCAACGAGGTTGTTAGCTGTTGTGTGTCTTGTTAGCATGACAATAACATGCACCGATGATTTCCCTAGGTGACTATGCAGATACCCATTAGCTGCTGAATCTCATATACGCACGGAGCTGCAACCAGACTCTCGTCCTCCCCCCATCTCTCTCGCTCTCTTCTTGTGACTGATGAGGAGGAGTCGACAGGGGAGTTGATAGGGGAGTTGAGTTTTTTTCTTGTCGGGAAAACTTACTGAAGAACGTGCATGATGAAAATTTATCAAAGGGGGCTAGGTAGGAGCTGGATCGTTGGGATAATGTCAAAGGGATGACGTAAACACTGCTATTGCACAACAGTGAGCTTAAAGACCCACCCCAACAATGAATGTAACAGAACACTGCTCTTTTTTTTTTGACACCTACAAGTACTTTTTCATAAAAAAAAATCCAGATAGTTAAACGTTTAAAACTTGTAATATTGAGGGAAAAAAATGAGATGGCTTGCTTTGATTTGTTTTAAAAAACTTTCCGCACTGTGACCGTAGGCGGCACTATAGGAATTTTGAATTTTGATGACGTATAGCTGGAGAAACAATGTGAAACATCTGGGAACAGCTTGCTCGTGCTACGTGATGCAGCGTCCTACGTGATGCCGCGTCCTACGTGATGCCGCGTCCTACGTGATGCCGCGTCCTACGTGATGCCGCGTCCTACGTGATGCCGCGTCCTACGTGGTGCCGCGTCCTACGTGTACCTTTCTGAATATGACAATTGACAAGTAATGTGCAAGGTGGCCGTGCAGGGCATGGACATGTACGGTGTATGTCGCAGCTGGCTTGCTTCACGTGTCAACTTGTTTCAACGGAACTACGTCACAAATTAAACAAAAATCATAACATGTAAATGAAGCTATAAGGACACATTTGTTTCTAGAAAATCAGTCCTGGCAGTCGCAAATAAGGGTAAAAAAAGATGCATTTTTAACGGATATCGTTCTCGTCAGTGAATTTTAATAGTATTACTTTGGTAAACTGTAATAAACCTGAATTAAATTGAAAACCTTATTTGCTTCTCTCACTGAAGTGGGTCTGTAAGGTACGTGTACTGTACACTACAAAGGCTTTTTCAGTGGTTCCATCTGTCAAGACTTTTTACAAATAATTGTTCACTGCCGAAAGTGCCATGTTCAGAATCTGAATATTTTCAGGTGACATGTTTTACTTTATTGAAGAATAGGAGACACCCACATTCTTGAGAAAAACTGATAAAAGGAAACCTTGATCTTAATTGGGAGCTGTACTCTGAAAATTTAATATAGAAATAATTTTTTTCCGCAGAGAGAGAGAGGGAGAGGCAAAAAGGGTGGACTGTACGTGTAATTCCAGCACAAAACTTTGAAAAACTCAACCAAGGTCTTCTGTAATCATATTACATTTTTGTTGTGCAACTATTAAATTCACTCAGTTTTTTCAGCCATTAATAAAGAAGAAATGATTTAATTTGTTAAACCTAGGTCACCCGAGTCATATGAGCCAAGGCCAGTGTATTGTGGGATACCTAATAAGAAATCTTAGGTGATGCGTGAAAAACCCATTGGGCACAAAGACACGCCACCGACAGACGTCTCTCCAAACAAAAAGCTGAGTGTATTTGAACAAAATGCTGTGCTGTAGTCATCCCATTACTCGGCCACCTGGCTATATTTTAATGCTTTGCAGGATTTGTGTGTTGTACGCGGGTGGTGTTTCTCATTTGGCCGCATCCTAAAATAGAAATCTAATCTTTGCGTTTGTATTTGTACCTGCATGGTTTAATGTAATTGCCTTTTCATTTGGTTGTGAGCATTACAAATACATGTAATGACTTGCTTTCGTTTTTATTTTACAAACCTTGGATTGTGGGTTAGGGTTTTGAATGCAAAAATAACAAAAAATAGCAAAAAGGATTGGAAACAAATTGTCGGTAGGGTTTCTCAGTCACCACTAAATGATGTTGGTTAGTGGAAAAAGGATTCCCAATTGAAAAAATAATGAGCTTCAAGAAAAATGGCAAACACAAAGTATACTAATAACACGTTCAAGTACATGTAATTGTACTATGCAATACAAAAATTAAAAATACTAAACACAGATAAACATACAAAATAAATAATAAGATGTACATGTACCTACAATAAAGGTACATGTACATGTACCTACAATAAAGGTACATGTACCTTTAAAAATGGAAGGCAATTCAAAAAGTCTGGAGGGATAATGCATTTTATGTGCGACGCAGGTTGCTAAAGGTCGGAGGTTAGAAATCCCAGTAATACAATAGGATCAAGACATTCAAGAGAGATATAATTATAATGGCTGCTACATGTATGTGCAGTGTACATGCATCAATGCGGTGCTTACGCAATGATACCCTTTGTGTCTCACCACTAAGCCAGTAGTCGTGGCCCAGCCATTGTGATCCTGGGTTGCTGTGTTCACGGTCTGTGCCGCGATCAGTGTGTAACATCCTCGTTATCTGACGTCACCATCTGTCAGAGTAAAAATGATCTTTTCTCTTTTTTGAGATGTATTGTAAGGGCCTACCAGGATGACGTTTTCATGTCATTGGCCTTTGTATGGCAAAAACTTGCACTTTGCTGTTTCTTTGTTTTGACATGGAATTGTGGGTCTGTGTTGGGTACTTTCAAACTGTCCGAGTATGTAGTTTTTTTGTGTCTTTGTGTTGCATGTACCTCATCTCAAATACGTGTACTCAAAATTTCAAGACATTTTTTGACATACATGTACTGAGGCTGGTGCGGACATGTATGCTTTATGCACAACTATAAAAACAGAATATGGTATCATTTTGTTTCCCAAAAGAGACAGTATAATCCAAGGATACAAATAAATACTGTAGTTTAGTATAGGCAAATTTAAAACAAGTGGTTTTAGGTAAGTTTTCAATTGCCTTTGCAGTCCAGAAAGTACAGATTATTCCTGGAAGCGAAGCAGACTTTCAGGGACTTTGTATGTTTGAGAAAGGAAAGGTTGGAAATAAGAAACTGGAGTACTGATTGGAAAAACAGGATTATGGATAATCGCAATTCTTTTAATAATCTATTCTCAACTCCAAGCTTGCAGTTTCAAAATTGAGAAGAAAGGATTGATTGATTTTTAAATTTTTATTCTTGCAGAATGCTGGTGGTATAATTGGCAAACGTGGAGAGAACATCGAGCGCCTGCGTGCCCAGGTTAGTGTTCATTGCTGTCTGGCATCGATTCTATTCCATCTTGAAAAACAAATGTTTGTACAAAGGTTTTAGAACAGATGGGAAAACTGCCGACTTGAAAAGCTAAGTCAGATTGCATGCTGGCTATCATCATTGAAAGGTGTCCTCGGCCTTTAGGTAAAAAAGTATCCAATGAATTATTTTCCGTTAGGAAAAGAAAGGTATAAACTGCTCTTGATGAAAGGTGGTTTGAAATCGGCACTTTGGGAACATCATTTTCAGGTTTTGAATCGGCTTCTGCAAGAGTAATTTACTGACAGTGTCGATTTATTTCAGTGTTGCATGATGTCACTTTGTGTCTTTTTATCGCATTGAGAAATCCACAGGGAATTGGTCAGATGCAAGACATTGCAGAGACGTTTAGCCTGAAATTTTGTTTTTGGTGTGTGTTGTTTAAACATGCAAATGCATACGGCAATGGCGCCTGTGGGCCATCAAACTGTGTATGCACACTGTGTATGACATAATGAAGCAGTGTTACCCAACCGGACACTGCACTCAGATTTTTGTTATTTTAGTGTCTTCTCTTGTTGTATGCTATGCTTCTTGATTAACGGGTTCCCATGCCCATTTCCCATGATGCCCTTCTCTCTTCTCCCCCCCTGTTCACGCTGGCAACCACACACCCTCGACTGACCGGCCCCGCCTCTCCGTTCCACCCTGATAATGATCGATGGCCTTCTTGGTTTGCGATCGCTGTGCCCGATATCCGCCCACTATGCCCCATGGTCCGGCCCCTTCGAAACACGGATATCCCGACTTCTTCAACGTCCACCGTCCAACGTCCAACGTCCAACGTCCAACGTCCATCGTCCACACCATGGCCCGCCTGAACCCCCGTTGAACTGTGGTCCACCCTTCCACTGGTCCAGTTCAGTGCCAGTGTAGGCGTGCCCGATTGCAGTGGGCCGGAGCGGTATGTCCAACCCATGAGTGCCTCATCGGCACTCGCCCCACTTGTAACTTCACTACCTTGGGTGTATTTTGCTATTTTTAAATTGATTTTTTTATTCTGTTTTTTTTTTTGGGGGGGGGGGTAAATAAAATCACAAACTAGTTTGTTTGGGGCTCTTTCTCTCTCGTTTTTTTGTATTGATTTGGTTTCGTTCTTTTTACATGAAAATACCAAATTATGGCAGGATGTATTTCTTGTTAATTTTGATGAGAAATGTGAGGATGTTTGTGAGAGAATTATCTTTCAAAGAAACGTGAACAAAGAAAACAGGTTTGGCAAAAAAAAAACACAAACAAAGAAATTAGGCAGAATGGGAAAAAGTACAACTACTTGTGGTGTACATGTACGGCGTACACAGGTTAGAGTGGCAGAGAGGAACAATCTAGCGTACTTTCATCACTGTATTGCTTCAAAGAGACTAGCAAAGAGACACGCTAGTAACAGTGTGGTCAGAACTGCAAATAACGTTATTAATCAATAGAATGTGAAGAGTGTATGCAGTACATGTAGATTATTACGTATAGATGTGTTCGTCTTTGTTGAACGTTGTTCTTTGATGCGATTTTGTTTGTTTTTGTCTGCGGTGCTGCCATTTCATGCTCTTAAAACATTTTTGCAGTTCTGCCTACGGAGAATTTGGTTTATAAATGTTCAAATTCATTTTGCAGTGGAGCTGTTTACGTTTTGTGTAGGCCTGCTAGTGTGAAAATAGAAATGTACCCGAAGATAGATAAAACGCATTAGAAAAATGATGTGCGTCATGCACTCGCGAACACCATGAAGAAAATGAAAGCTAAATGTGGATGTATAGGCTGACGAGTTACCATCTTGAGTGTGTGCAGTTGTAAATTGTGAATGTGACGACACATGTGCAGCTGAAACATAGTGGTTCTTGTCTTAGTCATCTCAATGCAGTGCAATCTTCAAGAGAACTTCGCCCGTTTATGACGCCAAATTGAATGCGACTCGGACCTGATTGCCGGAATCATTTCACGATGAAAGAGCTCTGTCATTTCGATTTTCATATCACTCTTTAAACGTGCATGCATTGCTGTACAGCTATAGCTGGTTGCAAGCAAATCAAGTCCCCAGATTTAGGGAAATTTAGTATTGTGCGGCTTTCAGTTATTACCCAGAGTTGGTGACTTTTTTCAGAAAATATTTTACAACGAAGCAGAATGGGACAATTTCGAAACCAAATTGGGATGGTTTCCAAAATGAGAATTTCGTCTTCCCAAGAACTCATTTTCTTGAGGGTAAAGTGGTTACTGTCGTTACCAATCTGGTACGTTTGGTTCAACTCAAGATTATTTTTGTTGGGACTGTTTTCTGTCCTTCAAAGCACCCGAACAACCTGAACTGTAACAACTTTTTAGAATTCCCGATTCCCTGAGATTCACCCCAAATCCTGTCCACGGAATTCTGCATTATAATCTTCCAACAAGCCTTGGGTCTGTATTGTGTTCAGGAACATTGTTATTTTTTCTTGCACGTGTATAATTGCAGATCATTTTTTAAAAAGGCTGTACTTTTGCGGCATTCCCATTTGCTTTTCACTAGTTTCCAATAACCCATGCTTTTGGTTCTTGAGGGGAAATGTTCTGCTAACTCACTTATCAAGGGTAGAACATTTCTTTCATTGCACTTTTCTTTCTGCTAAAAAATGAACTATTTTAAAACGCTACTATTTTTTTGGGGGGGGGGGGGTGGTGGAACAGGAATTTAGAAATCTTTTGTGTATGATATCTTTCAAGTGTTTAATTTAGGTCTTGGTCTGATGCAGTTTGTTTTGGGGGAAGAAAGTCATCCACACACATTGGTTCGATTGGGTTCTCTTCAGATTAAATTTTCTTTGAGTTTGAATGAGATAGATTGTTTGATTGATGAATTGGTATTGATCCTTGAGATTTGGCATGAATTGTCATGTTTGCAGAGAGTGACTTATGATTATTTTGCATTCCATTCCCTCTCCTCTCGGCGTATATAGCATGCTGACCATCAAGACTGAAGCCGACAGTGCTGTGGACTGTTTAAAAGAGTGTATCAACCTACAAGTAAGTATTATACTAAATGGGATGGTATGGAGATGATAAATCATTAGATGTTCTATGCAGGCAAATGAAATGTGGGAAAAAAAGTCTCTTACATGCATGAAACAAGGCTGAAGGAGGTGTTTCACAGTATGGGAATATACTATATTTTCATGTCACAGAAGCCAGTACAGGATGGCCCTGTGTCTTCAAGCAAACCTGTGAATGATAACTACATCTACTTGCAACTCTGCACTTGTGACCAATTCACGATGTTCTCTGTATTTCATTTTTTCGGTCTTGATAAACAACTCAATGCTCTGCCAGCGGCAAGCCGGGAAAGGCCAATTTCCCACTTTCGGAGTTGACATCACATTGTATTAGATGGTGGTCAGTACAGCAGTATGGATTTCACCCGAATGCGAGTGGATGAGTTAAAGCAATTTTTGACTAATCGGGGAATACCTTGTGCGAGAAAGAAGAGAGAGGAATTGATAGATTTAGCGGAGAAGGGGTGTCAGAAGTACGGTCGATGCAGTGGTGATACCCACTTCCGGTTTTGCGATGTCAACTTTTTCCCATCATCCACTGCGTAATTTGGCCTCTCCCCGGCTTGCCGCTGGCGGCGCACCGAGTTGTGAATCGACCGAATTGCACAAAAATAGCTCAATCTTTGTTGATTTGTCATTGCTTAGGACCCATTTCTAGATTATTGCCTATTTTGATTTCTGTGAACTCTGAAGGGGTCTGGTTTGCGTGGAGTTATTTATTGTACACAAACAGTTGGACAGTTTATGTTTACTTAGTGCATTTCATTTATTTGGCAATTTGTAAATTGGCAGTCTGCAGTGGTGTCAAAGAAGACTGATTCTTGCTGTGATTGCCCACTTCAAACTTCTCTGTATAAACTCCAAATAATGGCAACAATTTGTATCATTTTTAAAATTCTGGTAAACTGGATCTGAACTATTCACAAGAACGAGTATTACGTTTACAGCTGGCAGACATGGTGATATGGGAATATGGCCTATTCCCACTCTGTTAACTTTAGGCCGGGTCCCGTAATCTCATTCATTGTCCTGCTGGATTTTAATGTTTCACTCTCGTTGCGCTCAGAAAACGGGCGAAGGAGCACCGGAAGTGCGTCTTCTCGTTCACCAGAGCCATGCTGGAGCCATCATTGGACGAGCAGGCTTCAAGATTAAAGAACTTCGCGAGGTAAGTCACAGCCTTCCCAAGGCCAATTTCATGGAGCTGCGAAGCAGAACCAAAAAAATTGTTTAGCATGAAATGGCCTTCTTGGAAAAAACAGGATTAATAACCAAATTTATGTGATGTATATTGCTTGGGACGGGTATTCAGCTCTTGTTTGCTCTGCGTGAAACTTGATTTTCTGCTCTTTTTGTTTACAAAGCGAGACTTTTGTGCTAAGCAAATTGATGTGCTTAGCAGTAATGAAATTGTATGAAAGATTTGGGGGGGGGGGGGTAGGCGAGGGTAGGCGAGGGGTGTAGCTTCAGAGGTGTGTCTGTATGGCATTTGGACACATTCTTGGCAAGAATTCTTCCATGTGTTGATTATTTTAAGTAGATACTTAACATTATGTGTTGTTTAATTCAAAGCATATTGTGATAACTGTTCTTTAAAAATCCAGTTAGTAACTGTTCACAGTTGGGAAAAAAATCAGAGCTTGTTGTTTTTGTCGCAGTATGCTTGCTTGACAGTCCAAACCCACACCGACTTTAATAAAAACAGGTCCCTTAAACAATCCACTTCCTTTATAAATGGGCCATGACATAGGAAAATACCTGCAGGGGACACCTCTATTATTTCATCATGCTAACCGTTTTCAATATCACTCTGAGAAATTGGATATGATTACATTTTTTTTATATAGCTAGTTTCTTTCATAATAAATATGTCACCCAGATATGAATATCTTTAAGGGGAGGTCGTCTCTGTTGAATTTGGAAAACAAAACAGAACACATAGCGGCATGTTGTTTGAGCGGGTCAGGGTTTTTTGGCAGAGTGCCAGCTGTCCGTTGGGAGGACAGCTGATATTGGATATGTGGATTCTCATCATATTTCATTTAATTTTTTTGCCGATGTGGAGTTGTCCCTCATTGATTTCCCCCCCTCCCCGACTGTCTTGCCACCCCTCGCTTCCCTCCGTCAGTGGGCAATCCTCGATAATTGTATCTGAGATGGGCAAGTGCGTCGGGATGCACCCAGGTGTTAGGATGTAATGATATCAGAGGTATTGATTAGACAGCGGGGAAATTACATTGACGGGCTTCATGACAAGTAAAAAAAAAAAATAATATCTGCGAGTCTTTGGCGAGGATAATAATGTGGCTGTTTCCGTCAAAGAATCAATGCCGACATGGTACTGAGACATGTAGTTTAATAGCTCGGCTGTAATTTTGTCCTATTGTGAGTATTTTTTTGTTTTACTCTGGGTTATGAATGTTTTAATTTAAAGTAACACTTTGTTCTCGTGAACAGTTCAAGTAATGCTTGGAATTGCAAATAATGATCTGAAAATTGGTTGGAACGAGTCGTGGCTGATGACGCTGTTTTTCACCTTTGAAGACTTGTTTTCTGTATAACACCTTTATCACTTTAACATGTTCTTATTATGAGGGTATAAATGAATATTAATCAGACTGCCTTAAGTGGCACAAATAAATGTTGGGTGAGGAGATCAAAGCTCACATTTTTAACATGACTCGCCAGCCCTATGTATTGTTTCAACGAACAACTTGCTTATTTTTGCCTTTGGAATCATGCATACACATGTACTTACCACACCCACGTCTTACCTGCCATAATTTCTAGACAAGGAAAGCTTGAAACTGTTAAATTGACTGAGCTTGTACATAAAGTGATTGGTTCTTTTTGTAGAAAACTGGAGCGAACATCAAAGTGTACTCGGAGATGTGTCCCAACTCCACCGAGCGCATTGTGCAAGTCAGTGGCACACCGGATGTGATTGGAAGTGCTGTCAGGGATATCTTGGACCTGATAGAACAGGTTGGTACTGAAAGAAATGGACTGGAAACCCCCAAGTCAAATAGTTATTCTTGTTTGTTATGAAGTTTGTTATCTAAATGAGAGTTGCATTGGCTCAAGTGAGTTAGTGGAATCAAACTCACGTTATTCTTTTGGTGATTTGACTCAACTCAATTTTTTTCCATAAAATGACCAGACTCAACTTGAGTCACCATATTCAATGACTCATTGCAACTTTTATCTGAAATGCCATCTATTTCAATCTAAATTTCAGGGAACTGCTGAAAAGTGAGCAGAAGAGGTGTGCTAAATATAGAAGAATAACTGTGTTAACCTTAGTGGTACTTCACAGCCATGTCATGCGTATGCTTATACATACTTATAGACACTTATTGTTACATACATCATGATTTTAAGCAAATTTTGCTTCTGAAAGTTGGAAACTCTTTGCTGTTTCTACTGCTTGCAGTCTCTGTGACATGGACGGACAGAGCTTCCGTTTGCAGAAAACTGTATGCTTAGAAACCTTATGGAATTAGATCCAGGTAGCAGAGAGATCCATGAGACTAGCAACTTCCTCATTCCCTCGACAGGTTCCAATCAAAGGCTTCGCTCAGAAGTACGACCCCTACTGCCATGACGAATTTGCAGCACACGCTTACGGTGGTTTCACCTTTGAGCAGCGGTGGGATGGGAACAGGGGAGGGCGCCGGGGGGGCCCAGGCGGAGGAGGAGGAGGAGGAGGAGGCAGGGGGGGTGCTGGTTTCCGTCACGGCGGGGGCCGCATGGACTCCTTTGGACCATTAGGCGGCAACCAAGAGTTTGGATCCGGTGGTGGCGGGGGAGGCGGTGGCTTCTACCGGGACGATGGGGGCTACAGGAGAGGAGGAGGATTCGGGGGCGGGAGGGGGAGACCGGGAGACCGCGGCGGAAGGATGGAAAGAGGGGGTGGCGGCCGTCGGAATTTCAGGTGAGCTTTCATGCCGTAAGAATAGCAAGGTTGGAAGATTGTTCATAGTGTTGTAGATATGCTGAGCTGTATACTCATATTGAATAGTGGTCTAGGTTGGGAGGTCATGTAGTGTTGTTTGCCAGTCAGCAATCATATAACCTACCATCTGGATACCATATTCACAATGACACTAGGCTTTAACCATAACAAGCTGATGGTGGGCTCTTGTGCATGCATCATTGTGTAAGGACCGGCCTGACCCTACTTCCAGGTCACATTAACGGATAAAGAAACAGCGCACAGTGTGGTGCTTTAGTAATTTTGATGCTCTTACAATCTTAGGTTCCTTGTAAGTCTGGATCTGTTTGTCTGTAAGATATGGTAGGCACAGCTGGAGTGCACAAGCTTAAAGTGGATGAATCTTTGAGAAAAACAGGAGATTTTACTTCTCTGAACAGCACTCCAGCATTTTTAGCAGTCAGAGAGCCTTAATTCCAGTAGTTTCCAAACAAACCTTCTTCATGGTGTATTTCAATACTGTACAAACAGAATGAGTGCTGTAAAAGATTTTAACTTGGAAACATATACATCTCATTTGATATTTTCTTTGTTTTAGTGATGATACGTTTGGTGGTGGTGGCTCTGGAGGTTTTTCTCAGCAGGCTGAGGTAAGTTGAGTTGATTTATCATCCTTTCCCCCCCCCCCCCCCCCCCGATTACGATAGGTTTGCAACAAATATGTAGCTACATGTATTGTCCAAGGATCAGAGCCCACATTCATGGAATCCATAATGCTGTGCTAACCAAGCCAGCAAAGGAATTCGGGGGTAATCCAGTAAGCACGGAATTCTTAGTTATGAGATGTTTGGCCAAATTGTTTGCTAACCGGTGAAATATGCTAACCGTTGACGCAGAAATCTCTGTCATAGTTTGTGGCGGGCGATTCTTCGCTCTGGGTAAGCAGAGTCGTGAAAGCTTTTAGATCTTTTTCCCATAAGTGTCTCGCTTCATGGAGCTCCTTGACCCAAAATGTTTCTTCTGAGTGGGTATCAGCTGAGAGCCAGTCACAAGCTGTGTACTTTATGTGACATTTTTAGCCGGTAACCCCAGTTTCCTAGGAAAAGTTTGTACTCGGCCAGATATCGTGCTCAGCAGCTCTGTCATATTGGTCTCCGAACTAACGATTGATTAAATGGTGTCATATTTCCGTACTTTTTTTTTCTGTCATTACAGGCTGGCGGTGGCTTCCAAGGAGGGAACTTTGGAGGTACGTTGGCTACTTGTTTGAGTATTTGATCGAATTATTGCCGAGTGTTCAACCTGACCGAAGCAAACCCTAATGCATGGAATGCCTTGATTTCAGCTTCACATTTCAAATTTCACAATAACAATTTGAAGGGATTGCAGAGGTCAGAGGTCAGCGAAAAGACCAACTTGGCATTTATAACAAACTTTAATGTGGTTGATGGTATTGTGGAAGGAAATATTTTGGGGGGTAAAAATGCCATTTCTTCCCCCCCCCCCAAAAAAAGAAAAAAAGGTGTTAATTCATGTGAAGTAATTTGCTTTTAATCTGGTATTATTTTGTTTATTCTCTCAATTTGGCTGTCAGAGATTAACTTTTGTGTCTTCATCTGATTTTGATGGTTGAAGATTTCTATTTCCCTGTATTTTTATTTTTTTTGTAGGATCATCTGGATCTGATTCTGGGGAAATCACGACGAGCCAAGTAACCATACCCAAAGAAGTAAGTCATTATATATGAAGTGGACCTTATTCCACGAGTCCTCCATGTCGCGTTCCTAGACTTTATGCAGCCCAACATCAATACACGCTTCCAGCCACATACGTATCATTGCACTGGAAACCACTGCTTATACCTGGTACCAACAGATGGAAGGTAGCAAGGGTTGAAAATTGAGATTGTGGTATTTCCTGAGAGTACATGCAGAAAGCTTGAATTTAATGTATAGTGTTGTTCCCGTTGCTCATACCTATGCCCTGTTGTAACCTTGGGAAGCTTTCAGAGTCTCGATCCCATGTTTTGAGAATATGAAGCCGAAAGTTACTGAACTGTGTGCATTGTAACCGGAGTTAACAAAACACCCCCCCCCCCCCCCCAAAAAAAAAAGAAAGATCAAAGCCAGTTTTATGTTAAAATCCCAAAATCAAGTTCTGAGTGAACAATTTCTGTTTCTGCTTGTAACACAAGAATGCCTTTGTGTGATTTTCCGCTTATTTCATCGTGCCAAGTCACATTTGGTGTAGCGTATCCAATATATTGCAGGTGCACAAACCAGTTTTTGGTTTTTTTGGGGGGAGGGATTTCTGTTGTATTATGGCAATTTTGCAGTGGTAACCCAGCTATCAAATTTTCTTTACGTAGGCCGGGGAATCAAACAAATGTTGAAGCATGGGCTGCTAGATCTTCCCCCGTTGCACAGAGACGAGTTGCCCGAGCATCCTCGCTTTCATAGTTGTCATGAATAAGCTGAACTTGTTATTACAATTCTACAAAAATACTAAAAAATAAAAATCATCAAATGAACTTATTAAACTATGACAGACTAGAACACCTGGGTCCCATGGGATACAATATCTACTTTTGGAAAATGTCACCTGAGCACTACTTAATTTTAAATATTTTGGCTGTTGAACAGCATACAAAGTTAAAGGACTTTTTTATTTATCTTTTCTGTATGAGAAAACAAAATTATTAGGCAGTGAAAATGAAAAATAAAAATTGTCATGACGTCTAGTCTAATGAAAAAAAAATTTAACAGAAGATCTAGAAAGAATATAAGGAGCTAATATCTCAGCTGCATTGTGCAATAATATTTTGAAGATTTATGGTAAAAATACAAGTATGTTTCTAGTTGGCATTGGACCCCTTTGGCTGTCTAAGCACTTTCGGATTATTAAGCGTGCCTGATATCAACGCCAGCTGAATTCTATAGTAGTTTAGAAACATGTTTTTCTGAGAGATAATCAAATAACGAAAATTGTATAGGGACGGGGAAGCTGTCAAAGCTTTAGTGTTGATTGTTAGTCGAGATCTCAATTATCTCCGGCCACCTGCCTCTCAAAAAACCAGCTGGTTTTGAAGATCCCCGTTTTTGACCACGATATTATAATTTGTGGTGGCCACTACAGCAGCTTTAGTACGACTTTTAAAGAAAGTAATGTCAGTGAGAATATTTCATAGGGAGCTAATGGATGTAGGGTCTTAGATTGGCCAAGCATTCAAATATGCTTAACTGGTTACTTAATTAATTTTGGCCATGCAAATGAGTTCGCTTATCAGATTTTCTGGTGAAGAAAAATTGTTGGTATTGCTCTCATGATGTCCATAGTCTAACCATACCTTGCTTTTCAAAGAAACAAAGATCAATGCTCAGATTCTGATGATATTGAAATTCCATGAAGTTTTGCAGATATACCATGTGAAGTTACATGTACTAACCCTAAACACAAGAATTGTGGTTCTTCCTTGAAGAACCATATCCTCGATGCTGCCTGACTTATGTATTAGTTTACACGTTTGTTCTCGTTGTCAGTGCCCGTAAGCCATCAAAGAAGGTTGTTCGGCAGACTTCCGTCTGTACAGCTATAAAAAACGACAATATTTCCTTCAGAGAAAATAAAATGTCGGACCCTTCAACCGTGCATTTGGTAAACATTGTCAGAATTGAGTGGATTTTCATCCAATTCTTCTTCCTGGATTTCTTTCCTTCCTCTAATGTAGCTGGCTGGTTCCATCATCGGCACCAAGGGAAGCCGGATCCAGGTGATCCGGCAAGGCTGCAAGGCCAAGATCAAGATTGAGCCGCCTGAGGAGGGCAGTGCTGACCGTGTCATCACCATCACCGGGACGCACACCCAGATAGAGAATGCTCAGTGGCTGCTGCAATCCAGGTAGTGCCCCGACTCTGAACTAAGTTTATCTGACCCTGGAGGACAATTTCATTGAAAGCATTATAACAAGTCAGATGTTTGTTTCAGATTTTACAGTGGCACCTGAACTTGTATGTAGGGCTTGAATTTGGTTTACAAAAATCTGCTAGACCACAGGGCTGTTAAGCTCAAGAAATGAACTACACTGGTAAGGCCAAACAAAACAATTGGTGTGTTTACGGTAACCCGACCGACCTGGATTTTTGGCGGCCAAATTGCCAACCTCAAACTTTTTATTGCCATTTTGCTAGTTGATCATTTTAAATGAACACTAGTTTCAATTAATTGCCACGAACATAATAATAATTTTCCACACTTGAAACTCGACTGAAATGAAAACAAAACCGACAAAATAGAATTATTTCCCTACCTACCTACCTGGATTTTTTTCAAGCCGTTACTGTAAACACATTATTTATTTTGTTTGGCCTAACCAAAGATTCCCCTAAAACTGCCTATTGCTGTAGTTCAGAAGCATGAAGAAAAGACGACAAAGAGATCTTCATTTTTAGAGGCGGGAGAAAAACCCTAGAAATTGAGTGCCAGAGAAAATCCAGACTACAACCCAATCCATAGGATTCGAACCTGGGCCACAGAGGTGGAAGGCAAGGAAAGGAACACGGCCAATCTGACTTGACCCCCCTCTCCCATTAAAAGCGTACCGAAGTGAGTTAAACTGTCTCTCTGGTATACCGATCGTCATTGAAGGGGGATGTCCTGCAGTGGGCACTGTCGGTCAACACATGCCTGTCCCCCCATGGAAGACTAGTGATTTTGTTGTTGTAACTAAAGAAAACATAAAATCACTGTCTGCCACTGGGGTGGTTGGCCCAAGCATCGCTGGGACACTACGGCAGGACTTGAATGCAGCAGAGGACTGGCGTCAGGCTTGAAGCAACAATAAAGTCCTGAGCCGTTTGCGCCAAAATGTGCTTGGTACAAACAAAGTCTTGCTTAGTAAAACCAGATCACCAGCCGAAATTCCATCCGCTAAGCAAACAGCTGAATACGAGTCACAACCAATAAACATCACATGGATATTTGGTTGGTAATCCTATTTTTACAAAGGAAGACTTTTCATGCTAAGCAAATTGTTGTGCTTGGTAGCTCCGTGAAATTGGCCTTTGAACAATGACTAATTATTACATGGAACCATTGTTTTTAGCCAGGGGTGTTTGGTTGTCTTTTTACACCCCATTTTGAATGGGACACCGTGTTCTATTCGTCATTTAAATGCATCATTATTGCCTGTGAACACTTTGAACACCCAGATGTTCAAAATACGGCAATTTTTGACATCCAGTTTCCGAATCCTGGTTTAAAAGCCTTGACCGGAAATGTCTTTCTTCTGTACATAAAAATGAATGAAGTAGCGAAGAAAATAACTCTGATATGAGACTTAAACCGGAGACATTCGGTACTGACATTCCAGTTCTTTACCAGCTTTTTCTATTTTTTCCTCTCTCCTGTCTGTAGTGTGAGGCAGTACTCTGGACAGTTATTCTAGATCTGCAACAGCCTTTGGGATAGCGAGCCCGCCCACCCACCAGATGACAATGCATCAAACATCGAATCTTCCTCGGTAGAGAGGGAGTTGAGATAACATTGTACACTTCTAATCAGTGTTGTAGTGAATTGTGAAGCTGTGTACAAAAAAATCTTCCAACTAGTATTAATACTGTAAATTGAAATGTAGCCCAGAATGCACATAACCCCATTCAAGCAGTTGATTATTAAATTCATTGAATTACCCGTACAGACTTTTGGTTTTCTTTTCTGTTTTTCTCTCTCCTATTGTTAGGAAATGGTGTTATTTTGTGTATAATTCTTTGCCGTGTATGGTTTGTAATGGTTCGCCCCTCATCTGAAGTGCTGCCCTATATGCAAATGAAATAAGATTGAATAATTAAACACCACCGGATATTGTTGTACGACTATGGCATTAAGCTATATTAACTTGCTAGAGCGCTAACTCTTCATTGCCCTCTATACGTACTTTGAGGCCATCCTAAGGGTGACCATGACTGACTGATTCATTAAGCCCTGTCTGATGAGGGGTGCATCCAGGCTATGTGTGCCCGGAGAGCACTTAAAATTGTCTTAAAATGTCATCATGTGATCGTCTTGCATATGCCTGTGAACATCCAGAACAGTTGCCAAAAAAAAGTGTTCCTTTTTTTTAGTTGCATATAATTAATTACGAATGTGCATACATCTTGCCCATCATTGATCATTGTTGAATTCTTCAAGTTTCAACACTTGAAATTCAGTGTAAAGGCAGTGTGGAAGTGGCTGTTCAAAAGCCTTAAATAATTGTTTTTTTGACAAACATGGACACACGATGGATGCGGCAACTGATTTCGCTCTTTTGTGATTAAATATAGCTGTGGTTTTTTTGGCCTACAGATATGCCATGATCAAGTGCAGTTCCAGCTTAATTTTTGTATTTCAAAACTGTTTCTTTTTCTCTTGGTTTCAGAAATTCTAAAATTGCTGTTTTTTAGAACTCTTTCTTTTTAAAATAAAAACTCTGAATCTCTACAGATCTGGAATTGAGTTTTTTAGTCTAATCTCATGAAATAAGGAAGGAAAGTGTGGTCTGATGTACTTCAAAGGTAATACTTATTGTGAAACAGTTGATTAAAAGAAGTATTCACTCAGTTAAATTTGACATGCATATATTACTGTTTTTGCTTATAGTTCTACATTATCTCGGTCTCTGCTAGTGTGCGCATACTCGCATTTAATTCAAGTTGTATAACCAATGCATAGCATGCTTATTTTTTTTGCAAGCTTTAATGAACAATTGAGATTTTTCATAAAATTTAGAGTTGATGAAAATTGTAAATCTGAGTATAAAAGTTTAGTAATTCCTCTTGTATGATAACGCCACCATTTAAGCCCAACTTGTAAAGTCAGACCCCTCCCCTTTTTTTCTATTCCTTTATTCTTTTATCGGTGATATTAGTAAAAAAAAAGGCAAAAAGATGGAATGCAAAAAACAAGTGTAAATGGTTTGAGAAAGTTGCTGGTGTGTTTTGATAGACTGATTTTTTTTTTACTTGGAATTTGAATGGAAATAAACCAGTGATGCCTTTCCTGAACAAATATATGGATTGATCGATTCTTCATTGAGGTGTGCTTGTTGTGCTTTAAACTGCCAGTAACAATTCAATTCAGAAACAAATTCTGTGTTTTTGATCAGCTAAAGCATTATACTTAAACAGAGCTGTCAACCAGTACGGATTTTCCATATTCCGTACGGAAATTCACGAAAAATAAGGAAGTATGAATTTTGTTTATAAAAACAGATTTTGTGAAATCCGACCATAATGTTTTGTCATGCATATTATGCTATTATACAGGGCGTGTACTGGGTCATTATTGCGATCCCAACCGAACGGATGCAACTTTAGCTTTGAGAATGAAAAAATAAGGGGTTTGTTAAACGCAACAGGCATGCGGCGTGCATGCATAAAAAAAAAGCAAATTTTCAGGTGAAGTTTAAATTTCATGCAAAATATGGATTTTCTCAGCAAAATACTTATTTTTTGTTTTTTGAATATTGAAATGAGTATGAAAAGGTTGGCAGCTCTGCTTAAACCTTAACCCTACAAAATCTACTGAAATCCACTATCATGGTTTGCCGAGTATTCAGGACTAGAGAAATTTATCCCCATTGCTTTACACGGGCTTGATTTCCCAATTTAGATTGTGTCATTACTTAATACCCCTCACCCTCAATGGAAATTAAAGCTGTATGTCCGTGCTGACGGACAATTTCAATTCAGTGAATTTCCCCCATTAACAAATTATGGGGACCACGTTCGATTACTTGCCCCACGCTTACTCGTGCAAGTGCGAGCCCATTCGATTTAGCTCTCACGTGACTTCTCGCACTTACTCGGGCCTGGCCCTACTAACCGACTTGCCGAGCTGGTTAGTAGGGTAAGTATCCCATAAGGCCATGCTAAAAACATGGCTGCCACATCCGGCGATGCGCCAGAGGTGGGAAATTAATTCAAAACGGCGACAAATATTTCTTTCCAAATTACTCTGGATGATTGACGTAAATGTGTACATATTGCGAATGAAGCACTATGGCTTCAGTCAAGTATGTCACCTTATTTAAAACCAATCCACTTTAAAATGGGGCTCCGATTCTGTCTGACCATCAATCATGGACACTCCGGCTAACAAGGCAGATTCATGGAAATTTTAAGTTGCTTCAATTCTTTTAAATATTATATCACTGGAAAGAGTAACAAAATAGAAATAAATTGAGGGGTCAATGGTCATGATAGGTTAACCCTATGCAAAGCGATGGATTTTTGTTGATTTAATTTTTGGTCATTCTGGAGGACAATTTCATTTAAAAAGTTGTGACCATATTGCTAAATTGCTAATTTCTTTAATTGAAAATTTGAGCCTCATTCATTTCTTATCAATTTGGTTTAAAAATAATTCTATGAGTCATTTAAAATAGAAACAATTAACAAACATCAATTATTTTTCAATAAATAAATATAAAAACAAATTATAAGCTGGTCACAGCGCTGACAAAATCGGGCATCGCAAATAGCACCACCAGGTCTACAGAGATGTTGTCACTTGCCGCATTGACGTCACTCAGTGACCCGAGATCGTTCGTTTTCTCTAACATACTGCGCATGTGCAACTTTCCCCGATTTGGAGGCACGAGTAAGTGTGGGTAAGTAAACGAACACGCTGCATGAACAAATTATTTTTAAGCAAAAAACAAAAATCACAACACTATGAACTTGAGTCTTCCGTCTCATTATGCACTACAAGCAAAAAATGTCCTATACACTAAAGGGTAGTATACAACAAGTGCAAACTTAGAAAAACTAAATTATTATACTGTTACTGGACAAAGTAAATAGCAGCCTCAAGCATCCTGTGAAATCTTGGCACCTGGGGCCAATTTCACGGAGCTGCTAAACACACAAATTTGCTTAGCACAAAAATGTCTTGCTTACTAAAAATAGGTTACCGGCCAAAACTCCATGTGATTATCATGCTAAGCAAACAAGAGCATAATACCAGTCACAAGCAATATACAACACATGGAAATTTAGTTGGTAATCTCGGTTTTATCAAGGAGGAATGTTCATGCCAAGCAAATTGTTGTGCTTAGCAGCTCCGTGAAATTGGCCCCTGGTGTGCTGTCGATTTCAAGAAAAGGGGACATTTATGTTATTTTCCAACGATTGTCATGCCGACAATTGTTGGAAATAGTTTAGTTTCCCCCCCCCCCCCCCCCCCCCCGAGTCTATAAATTGCTCCGATTTGTCTAAAGTAAGGTCAGGGAACCAGACTACTAGAACAAAACTTAAAGCCGGTCAGTGTTACAGTGTTTGATAGCAAAAGCAAAATGTATACTACCGTACTAAGAATAATAGTGTCCTGCTCCAATTCTAAATTTCGAACTTATTAGCTCTGTTGCTTATCATGAAAAAAATAAATCCTGATACACTACTTTTTGCACAGTTAGCTCTTGACGTTCCATGAGTGGTTTATTGAGATAGTGAATAACGCTTTTCAAAAAAATATGTGTTTGAACAAAAGGCAGTTGATACATGTATACAAGACGTATATCTTTTTGGTTCTTTTGTTTACCTCCAGTACATGAGTGATTTTGGACAGCATGTGGGTGAAATTGATACAAGTACACCTGTACGTTTCCGGTGTACACTGCCGGTTTATAAAAAAAAGCAGTCTTTTTGTTGCGGTCTAAAAATAAGCCAGAGTTGGCTGGTGGTGGCACTGAGAAGATAAATTTACTTTCGGTTGGGGTGAAGGGTATTGTGTTATAACTGTTTTTCGATGCACAAAAGCTGGTACTGGTAGTTATTTATATTAGATACATGTAGTACCTTGATTTCATGACAATTCATTAAAAGCAAATTGTTAGTTTGCGTACGATATGCATTGGCTTGGACCTCCCATTGTATGCATGGTGTACGCAATGTCAACAACCCCCCCCTTCGTGCGTACGTACTTTATGGAGAGCCCCTTTGAAGTTTTGCACATTGCCTATCATGTCCCTCAACCTTTGTATCGGGTCATTGGGTTTGTGCAAATACTATATATTTATTGAAGATTTGCATCAAAACTTGATACGCGAAATAATCTGGGTTGATGTATATATTTAAAAATTACACTTTTATTCGCATATTATCGCATTAATTACATCAAAATATTTACGAAATGATTAAAACCCTGCTAAATTTCACTTTGAATGACTGCAATAAAACTTTGTAACAAAAATGAAGCAGGATTAAAGACTGGGGCAGATATGCCTCCCCACCAGATACAGGTCCCATTCCAAAATGTCAAATATCAACAACCAAATGTGAAACTTCAGGTGAAATAAATGGGAAATGGCTTTGTGGATGATAAAAAAACAACAAAATCTGTATTTCACAAATTGTCCGTACTTCATTCACAAAAACTGGAAATCTCAACCGGCCTGGAATCATCTAAAGCTCCCTCTGTTGATATTACTCTGTTGATATTATCAGAAAACTTATCATGGGTAATTTGCGTTGTGTATGAAAAAAACTATTTCAAAGTGATTCGAACGGGATTCGAACCTGCGACCCTCCGGGTTACCGTACCGGCGCTCTACCAACTGAGCTATCTTGCCCTATGTTGGCGGTCTCCCAAATTGTCAGTATCTCTGTTCGGGTGGGCGCTAGTCAGAAGTCATAAACCCAGAATGCCGTATGGCAAGGGATCACACCCAATTTTACGATAAAACCTAGGAAGCGACATTGTGGGGATCACTCAATGATGATACGACTTTTTAACTTATAATTCGTCAAACAATCCACAAGGAAAACTGACTAGGTAAATTTGAATACATTTTCAAAGTGAACAAAGAAACTGGCAGGAGCGTAATGGGAAATGCCGAGAAGCGTCTGGTTTTGCCAGAGCCAGTCACAAATGTCAAGAACAGGATTTGAACTTGCAGCCTTCAGGACACCTGCAAGTTAATTTCTCATCCTACATATAGCACCTGTCATGAAATTTGTCAAAGTGTTCATAGTTTTGATTGCTGTATCTCTTCCCCCACGACCCCTCTCTTCCTGAAGCTCTGAATTTCATCCTCGCTGAATCCAGACTCCAAAAGCACCATCCTGGTGTCATGCCCGACGTCGGTCTGCTCTGTGGTCCTTACGACGGCCGGCGTCCTGGATAACAGAGGAGCTGGGATGGGCTCCATGCCCTCCCCGTCAGCTGACCGGAGAAACGAGTTCCTCGCCTTATTGTGGGGATGGTTGGGTGCCTCCTGTCCCGTCAATACGGGTGTCACGCAGGCATCGATGCTGTCGAATATGTGGCACCACTCTGCCTGGGTTTTACTGGCGAATATCTGGCTGATGATTTTCTTGGAGGAAGGCCAGTCCTCTCGGCTGATTTGGGGAGGAAGGTCGGACTCGGACAAACCTAGTCCTGTATTAAATGAAATATAATAATTTTATTCAGATATTAAATTGTGTACCCAATTAAAAAAAAAATAAAAAAATGAATAATTCTCCCTTTTTCTACATGTCCTTCACAGAATAAAAAGAATTCTGGTCCTTTTTAGCTTGGACAATTTAGGACTTCATACAGTTGATATGGCTCCTTCCTTGTTAGTTGCCTACATAATCCTGTATGTTATTTAGCAAACTGCACTGTGATTACACAAAAAATATTATTTTAGCTGAGATCAAATAAGTTACATGTTCAGTCAGAAGATGGGATTTTTTGCGTCGGGATGATGTAAATTAGAACATTAGATGTTTTCTCTTTTGCCCTGTTCCGACGTAATTTTTTTTACAGGCATACTCAAGTAAGCCTGTGAATTTTTTCACACAGGCTCTCGGAAAGCACTGAGTATACAGTGCTTCATACATTACGTCAGGACAGGGCAAAAGAGAAAACATCTCTATTCTAATTACATGTTCTCAGAAAAACAAGAATAGACATGCACGGTATCGTAAATTTGTACCTCCGACTTAAATTTGGTATATTTCAGGCAGGCTAAGCAGTTTGTTAGGCCATACATAGACCATGGCTTCGGTGCAGTGTTTGCCCAAGCATGTATCTAGGCTCGTCAAAAAGTCAAATTTTTGCTGTTTTGCGTGCATTATAACCTTTTGTTTGCCCACCAGTGCTTTTTGTCACTTGACCACAGTTGTCAGAATTGGGTTGTTTAACCAGTTCGCGCCAGGATTATTTTTGCCGAAAATTTCTATTTTCCAAAAAGGCAAAATATAGCAGCCAACTTCTGATATACAGCCAAACGCCACAAATGACTGATTTGCAAGAGTCATTTCAACAGCATTTGTACAATATTTCTTAACGAAACCTCATATTCAATACTCCGGGTGCGCCCACCGGAGCATAAATTGTAGAACAGGCCGTGCACAGTGGCCAAGTTCAAGTTCAACACACGGTCTGCCTCCACAGACTTCTCAGACTTTGTGTGTGTGTACAAAACAAATGAGGTATTAGCGTGTTGAGACGTCACCCGGAGGTGAGTCGAGGCAAGCTAGACGTTTTTACCCGTCAGCCGTGCCTATGTATAAAAACAGCCAGATCGTGTGAGCACGTCCTCCGATGCGAACTGGTTAATAAAAAAAGGTTTTTTTTTGGTGTGGTCACGGAACCATGCTTGACCACTACCAATTCCCTTGTAATTTTAGCCATTCGAGAATGTGTGTCAAACTGTACATACATGTAGGTCATTCCATAAATTTGAGGGTAGTCTGTTCAAGAAACCACTTTTTTTGCATAGCGAGGCATCCCTACCTTTTAACAGCTCGCTGTAAAACTGAGGTTCCAGTGCTCCCACGGCCATGTACTTGCCGTCTGACGTCGCATAGGTATCGTAGAAGTGTGCACCAGTGTCTAGCAGATTGGTTCCCCGTTCCTCACCAGCTAAGCCAAGGTCTCTTGTTGTCCAGAGGAAAGAGCTGACGTACGCCGAACCTTCAACCTTAAAAATACCAGTCAATTCAGTACTTTAGGTCTTATTTTGAGAGTAGCCAGTTGGAGAAATCAATTACACAGCATCACAGGTCTGAGATTGGCCAAAAATGAAAAATCCACGAGATCCACAAAAAATCCATGGAAAATCTATGAAAAATCCACGAGGACCTCGGATCAACATATAGATTGTATTTGCCTAAAGACACCCTCTTAAAATATCCTTTTTTATTGGTCTATATCCACTTTTACAGGTAAAACCACCTTTAGGACAACACCTCGAGAATTCCAGATTGCAAAAGAGATTCTTTAAAAATTCTAAATACCTGACAAAAAATCCTGAAATCAGGAAAAATCCTGACAAATCTCACCCCCGGCATCAAATATATCAATAGTCAGATGACACTTTGGGGGGGGGGGGGGGGGGGGGGGGGGGGGGGGGGTTGCCCAATATATATTTTTATATTTAGAATTGAAAGCATCATCACTTCAAACCAGTCCATATACTAACTTCGCCTTTTAGAATACTGTCAACGGCAAATAAACTCTTGATGGCAATTTTTCGGAATATTTTACAATTGTGCTATTTCTGGATCCAAAACCTGAATGCAAGTAAAAGCCAATTCACACATTCATGTACAACTTTACGGAGAGCTGTTCTTAAAATACATACAAATTGATGCACTTCCCTCTGCACAACTCTGTTGTGTGAATGGAAATGCACTCATCAATATATATGTATTTAAAGAATGTGTGACACTGTTGGGCGACATTGTCGTGTAACATTGAAAAAAGTTGCGAATGTGTAAAATGGCCTGAAATTGACATATTTAGTGACCTTTTACTCAGATTTAAAAAAAATTGAATCAAGAGATATTTTTACAAATGGAAAAAAATGAAATACAGATTTTACAGAAAGTTACCTCCAAAATATGCATGGACCGGGTTCTTTGTCAATTCAGAACATAGACCACTATCTTTAGTTCTATTGTGTTGTCCCGTGGTTCAGACGGTAGGACGTTTACTGCCCATGCTCAAACTCAGCGAAAGGGCCATATTTCAGCAAGTGCAAATGCAAAACAAAATTTGACATCACGAGACATTCACACAAGTTAAAATGTGTTAAACATTTCCGAATCCACACAGCGAACACTTGGCAATGACGTCATAAATGTGCTTCGCATTCACATACACGTGAAGTATGAACCGGCCTTAAGCCGACTTTTCCTACCATATTGGCATCCACGACTTGACCTTTGCCTGACCTCGTCCTCTCCAGCAACGCCATCGTGATCCCCAGAACACAGATCATCCCTCCCCCAGCAAAGTCCCCACGACATTGACTGGTGGGAGGGGCTTCTCACCTTGGCGACCAAAGAATGACAGGACACCTGGACGGGAATGGGGAGCCAAATTTATTCAGAGAATTTCACAAGGACCAGTTCTTGGCCCAAAATGTCAAGACAGACAATGATTTTTTTGGTTTGAGGTTAGTGGTTATATAAATCAACAAGTTGCCCTTACCTCTAGGCTTTTTTTGCAAGGAACCGTCCAGAATCCTCCAAATCCACCACTGTGCATTAAACCCAATGGCACAATCTTTGTACTTGAAGTTTCAAGGGAATTCAAGCCTTATGCTAAGTAATAGTGCCTGGGACTGTCCTCGATCTGCAGCTGAAATCTTCCAAAATCTCCTGGTAGATTTTGAAGGATGTGCAGAATGTAAAATTACGGTTGAACATTGGACATTTTTCGACAATATACAGTATTTGCCTGAACAAAATATGGCTTGTTATGGCTATGGTAAAAAAATTGATACACATTACACTGTGATGTCCGCACTAGGTTTTTCACTATTTTGCAAACCTGACAGCCCGATATAGTTGATGTCATGTCCAGCCATTTGCTTGAAGGGTCCTGATTGGCCAAACCCCGTCATTCGTGTGTAAATCAACTTTGGGTTGTCCTGCATTAAGACATGCGGTCCAAGGCCCATCTTCTCCATAACACCTGAAAAAATAATAATGGATTTTTTCAATCAAGCAAAGCTGTATACAAAATGTACACACCTCACATTAAAGTCCAAAATGAAGTTAAAGATTTGACTATTTCTGAACAGAGTAGAAAAAGTGAATTTAAACGTTAGACAATATAGTGGATTGATTACAGCAGGTCTTGGAGAATCAGACTCTTTTAAAAGGATTATTAAGTTAAAGAGAATTTAACCTTATGAAAGGACAAATTCCTGACAAATGGAATGTTGTGATTGAAGTTTTTTATTTTTTTTAATGGCTGTGATGTGGGAAAAGGATCGGACCTTAAGTGTTCCTTTCAATGAGAAATTTAAATTTTATCCCAAAGCCTTCTCCTTGGTCCTTAAAAATACACAATAATTGTCTTGGAGGATTTTGAAAGATTGAAAGCCCAGTGTCTATTTTACATGGAGCTTGCATTGGTGTCCCTAGAACATGCCACTGGCTTTATAATCCAGTGTTGGGTTCTGGATGATATAAGGAAGGGTTTCTTTTCTTCAAGTTTCTAGTGTTGTTGACTTTTGAAGTTTAAGTCGACTTTTCGAGTTTGGAGTTGATCTGAGTTTGCCAGGGTTAATTTTTCAGGTTCCGAGTCGACTTTTTGCAACCTAGTATACTCAATTTTTAGGAAACAGTAATACCTCCTTGCATGCTTTGTGAAACTGAATAATGAATGGTTCCTTGACAATGCTTTTCCTCCGAAAATCAAGTGAGGGAGGGGGAGTGAGGGGGTAGGGGTGAGGGGTGAGGGGGAGAGGGGGGTGAGGAAGGAGAACTTTCCCTGGCTATTTGCATGGCCAGCAAACCCTGTATGCATACCAGGTCTATAGGGTTCTATCAGCACGTCGGCCTTCTTGCACATTCTCCGCAGTACCTGAACCCCTTCGGCCTTCTTCAAGTCATGGAGATGGATTGCTTCCCCCTGGACAGGCGATCCATGGCCAAGGGGCTGTGCTTGATGCGGTCAACGCGGACCACCTTGGCACCAAAGTCAGCCAGGACCATCCCAGCAAACGGAGAGGGGGCCAGTCCAGCCAGTTCGATGACTCGGGTGCCGGTTAAAGCCATGCTGAAATGCGAACAGCTGGTCCAATTAGCTGATAAGAGATTCAAATATATGGCATCTATACATTGCACTATACTTGACTACCAGATTTTACTACGATCACCCCACCAAAATGGGTGTACGTGCATGAATATTTCTATTGTTGCATTACTAATTTAAGCAAATTCTACCTCAGAAGATGGCAATCTCTTTCCTGTACTTAATGCTTACGGTCTACAGTATGTCCCAAAAAAAGTGTCACTCTAACTATAAGATCAATTTTGAAAATGTTTGATTGTGCAGATACTCCATATCCTGGGCCAAATTCCTTACGAGTTTCATTTAATTCAGTCACGCATCACTGTACAATGGTCAATTGATCCAGTTTCATGCTGTTAATGAATTTCAGTGCTGTGTTATGTAAGCTGTGTAAAATCATGCATGTTGTGAAAAGGGAAGCGGTTGGGATTAGAATCATTTGCCTGGCTATCAGTCATCATGGCAAGACCTCAGTTTTTAGTAATGCTCAAGGGCAAATGATTCCAATCCCAAACCATTTCAGCCTTTTTTCACAACATCCAGGATTTTACACAGCTTACATAACACAGCACTGAAATTGATTAACACAAGGAACTTGGTCACAGCATCAAAAAATGTTGTTGTGATCAATCGACCATTGTGCAGTGATGCACGACTGAAATTAATTGAGACTCATAGGGATTTTAGGCCAAGGATAGGGAGTATCTGCACACTCAAAATTTTTCAAAATTGACTTTATGGTTTTGTAGTTATTCCAGAAATAGTTAGAGTGACACTTTTTTGGGACATAATGTATATGGAATGGGCAGTGCATTAGCAGAAAACTAAGTGCTTAGCAACCCTATTCAATTGGATTTGAGTCATATAGAGCTGTCGGTTATCAAAGCAAGTACAGTACTATAAACATTTCTAATTACATTGACCTCATTTTTCTACCTTCAATTTAAGTTTATAGAAATGAAAATTAAATAAAACACAAATGCAACATTTGTACACACAAGAAGGGCTGTGCCCCAATTTAGGAGGTCCAAATTTAGGAGGTCCAAACCCCTAATACCCCCCCCCCCCCCACTATGGACATCATGATGGTATTGTCATGGAGGATTCCTCCATTAAAATGTTTTTCATGCCCAAGGTGGGGGTTTCTGTCACTTCCAAAGTGACAATCCCCACATTGGGGTAGTACAGATGATCTATACTCAATATTGACCGAGTGAGATGATCTTAGTCCGAGTAAACTTGGACCCTACTTATTGCCTTTTTAAACATTGCGGCATGATCTATTGTCAGATCATGCTCCATTACTCGGACTATCATCTGTACAATTTACAAACACCGAGGGTTGGGCAGCACCGGAGGGAGGGTGTATAAATATAGCTCGAAAATTCCAGCTCTAGTCTAGGCTCAGTCATAGTCATAGACCTCATCACAAATATCGCCTGGTTGAGACGTCACAATGGTCACAAAAGATTGTGGGCGGGAAAAGAGAGTGATGTTTTCTCCTGTTTAGTGTTTTCTTCCCACTGGGCATTTTGATCATGACCAGGCGGTATTTGCGATATGAGTACTTCCAAAAATGTTGTAAGGCTCTCCGATCCATAGCCTTACAATAGATTTTGAGAAGTTTATATATTGTGAGTCTCACAAAAGTCACATGTTCAAGCATGGAGGAAGAAAACTCTTCCTCCATGGTTCAAGCTAGATGCATTAAACCCTTTAATAAAGGGTTTACTACTGCCCACTGAACGATAAACAGCAACAGCCGCCAGCAAAAATAATAAGTGTACCTAGATAGATAGTATAAAATTACCGGTAAGTGAAGTTGGTTCCTTATTCGATATTCG